>CM027124.1:47140991-47814175 GCA_015476505.1 Urochloa ruziziensis
AAATCTCAAATCCAGAGCGATTCTCGGCGTTTGGGGGCAAAGGATCACCAGCAAAGGAGGCACAAGGCACTCATATGTGAATCCCCCAAAGAAATCCGAGAGAAAACGCCCTAGAACAAGAAGAACGAAAATCCCCCAAAAATACCTCCGAAAATACCCACGAAAATAGAAAAAGTAAAAGGAGCTCGGGAAATCAAATCATGGCACAAAGATGAGCAGCACAAACTCAATCACATAACCATGAATTCACCTATACAAACTAGGAATGATTCGAAGTAGTTCTAGGTGGAGGGGATGAAGGGGAAAACAAGTTCAAAGTAAAACCTAAAGAGATAACTAGAGAGATAACAGCCACCAGCCCTGAAGGGGCCTATTAGTAGTCCAAGTGGTGGTGTCCTAAAGACTAAACTACCCTAAGTGATACATACCCCTCAGGGGCAAATTTGACATTTGATCTTCAGATATTTTCCGGCTCGGGCACCTTCCACTGCAAGCTAGCTTCCCTCCGACGCAAGCCTTGCAGTCACGCCGCGTGTCCTCCGGATCGAAGCTCCTCGACGCCGTTCTTGGGCCAGCACAGGGGGGGGGGGCGGTTAAACCGGTCCTGGGGGCGGTTAAACCGCCCCTGTCAGCCCACACGGCCCAGCTGCCCAAGTTCGCCTCGTCGAGTCCTCGGTCCTTGGTTTTGAGGCCCAAACCAAGGGAAACCGTCCACCGATGATTTTGTGGCCAAATCACCAAACCCCGCGCGCAAACTTCGGTCGTTAGCCGCCACCTTGCGCCGGCTTCTCGTCCGCGTACGAGCTTCGGTTGTGAGCCGCTACCTTGCACCGGAACCACGTCCCCTTGCTCGTTCTTGCCAGCATGTGAACCGCACTTGATCCACCGGCCATCGGGTCCCTCGAACCAAGCCTACTTGTCTCTCCGCTCCTCGGAGGCCGCCATGGCTAAGACCTTTCGCGCCTGTTCTTCACCTGCACCAATGCAACCAAGCCGCATTCTACACCTGCAATACTTGAGCCAAGGGAAACGTCAATCCACACCACGTTGTCAATCACTCATCACACCAGGAAGCGACCATCCACCGGTCCTCGGACACACTGGGTCCTCAGTGTTCGACGAATTGCCAGCGCTCTCCGGCGCTGCGCAAGTCACGCGCCCGACAGCACCGCCACGAGGCGGCCAGCTTCTGACGCGGACGTCGAGGTCGCGCCCGCGCCTTAAATGCACCGCACGCTGTCTCCCCGGTCGTCCCCTCAAAACGCTTTGTCCCCCACGCCCCCTCTGACCAGATGCGACGGGCGCCCGGCGTGCGCCACGTGGTCGCCGGCGACCCGCCGGCGAGCTGCAGCGCCGCTGCCCCGACCAAGGCCGGCAAGCAAATCGCAGTGGGCCCCAGCCTCTCGCCAACCCGCGCGCAAGCTTCCCCCGACCGGCCACCGACCACCCAGCCCCGCGCCGCCCCGCCGCGACAGGCCGCCGACCGGCGAGCCAGGACCGCCGCGGCAGCCATCGATGCGCCGCCCGAAGCTCCGCGTGTCTGCTTCGTTGCTCCAAGCCGCAGTCCGAGCCTCGCCTCGACTGCCTATAAAAGGCCCCGCACCCCGACGCAAGCTTCCCCCTCCGCCGCTTGCCTTTGCCACCGCCAGCACTGTCCTTCCGCCGCTCGCCTTTGTTGCCGCCAGGCTGCTACTCCGCCGCTCCTCACCGTGCGCACTGCTCCGCCGCAGTTCCTCGCCACCCGCACTCGCCTCGCACTTGCCCTAGCTTCCCAGAACCCTAGCTGCCACTCACAGCTTGATGAGGACATGAAATACATGAAGAGTGTTAAGCACACATGGAAGGCATGGAGGACCAAAGAGGTCGATTGGGGACCAAGTCAAAGTATTCCCACGTTTTACACCAGGCTATCACGTCGCTTTTGGTCTAAGGAAATAAAGAGATTGAATCCAACACGTTTTGGAAACGCTGGATTCGGACTGCAGGAAAGTTCTGACTTTCAACGGCCGCCACGACTTCATCCGGACTCCGTTTGGGGCGTTCAAGTACTTGATGGAAAGCTTATGAAGTCTACTTTCATATGGATCCGGACTTATGTCCATATCTGTCCCGAGGCGGCCGCAATCGTCAAATCATTGACCGAAGGTTTTTCTGTCCAGGTGCTGCGACACCTTATTTTGGCCCACGGGCCGTGTATCAAGTTGGGTCCATTAGGGACGCGTCCTAGGGTTGGAGCACGACCCCAGCACCCCTGTGGACGTCCTCCCCCTATCATATACCCCCTAGCCGCCGCCAAGAACACTTGGGTTTTGTTTTACATCTAGCTTTAGCTACACCGAACACGCACAAACACGTGCTGTCCTCGTGTGATTCAGAACCCCACCTTCGAGTGATATTAAGATTGCTCGCCTTCTTTTTCTTGTTCGTTCTTTGATTGCGTACAGGAAGTTCTGATCTTGATTGCAACAGGGTCGGTAACCACAGGGAGTTGGTTCAGCGATTGCATTGGCGCTTCGGGTTCGCTCGTCGTAGTCGGATCGTGAGGGTCGACTTCCACCAAATCAAAATTATCCTCCACTCACCGAAAGATCGGGCACTCCAGCTCTATCACAGCTCCACCGCCGACTCCTTTTTCTTAGATCCGCTCCGCAGCCACCCCGCAGGACCACTCGAGTGCTGTAAAACCACTCGGCGCAGCAAAACTACTCCAGCCCTTCAGCCGCAAACCACTCGAGCGCTTTCCCAAACCACTCGGCAGAGCCACAGCCGCACAGCTCCACCATCCGCCACCATCGCGCCACCTCCGGTCCCCGATCCACTCGTGATCCACTCGAGGTAAGGCGGTGTGCATCTCTAAGCCTCCACGACTGGTTCCCCCCTTGTTTATAAGCAGTCGGCGAAGCTTCCGAGTGCTTTCTGTTCGCAGAAGCCTTGGAGTACTCTGTTGCCTGTCTGTTTAATAGAAGAGCTTAGTTGAGCTGGCTAACTTGCATACCAGTTTAGAACTGGGGTAGTTCAAACAGCAAGATCCTTTGATCTTTTTAAGCTATTCTTTGGCATGTGAGCTTGCTTAGACTAGTTTAGTTCCTGGTAAATTTTTAAGGACCTTTGGGTGATAATGTGATTTCTTAGGACTTAATATTGATGATAGTGTGCTGTCTTGTTTATGTTGTTGAGGTTAATGAATGCTTAACCCTGGCTTAAATCTTGGTCAGCAAATCAAGTAACTCACAAAGAGCACACCGTAACTTTCTCAAATTTTATTGGTAAACCAAACTGCCAGAATGATTTGTGAAAGTTTCTTTGCTAAAACGGGAGTTAAATAAGAGTGAGTTGTTTTTAATAAATGGTTAAATAAACTGAAATCATCACACACACTCTCACTGTTTTGTGGTGAAGTCAAAGCTAATTATTATATGTGTAGACAATCACCATCAACAAACCCTAATACTTTAATGAGTAATTACAACCTTGGTTAAAAGAAAGGGAAGATCAGACAAAATTGTCCAGGTGAATGTGTCACTAAATACACTCGGGTTCATCATTGTGCAACAGTGATGACTCAACCAAAGATCATACTCTTATTTGCATCTGCATTCGTGTAGAACCTGCCCTCGCCGACGGAGACTACGAGCTCTTCCCCACTGAAGGAGAAGGCCAAGCAGAAGGCGAGGTGAACACTGTCCAGGTCGAGCAAGACCCCAACACGGTTGCAGAGGACTCCCAAGCTAACTTTTTGCCTGAAGGCAAGCCCCGGAGCATGTCCTACGTTTTCTAATACATGCAATTATGTTTGGCTATGTTTATGTTTGCGCATTTACGTTCAGGAGTTGATTTGAAACCCTAGTTGCATGATCCTAGGTACCTATGCTTTGCAATACTAGCATGACAGGTCGATAGCTGCATCGCTATAAGGATCTGGTAAAAGCCGAGTGATTTCCTGTCACTCGCGAGATATAGGAATCGACTGCTCTACTTATGTTGGAATCATAAGGATGACGGGCGGGAATTTTTGCCATGTAGATGCCCCGTCCGTGTATGCTAGTGTTGGTTAAGGCCGAATGGTGTGGTACCGATGGTTAAGCTTTTGAAAGTACCAAGCGCTTGTCTATTCTATGGGGTCGGTAAGTTTAGTACCTACATGACTCCAGAATGCGGACTTTTTCCGACTCCTATCGGGATCTTATTCCCCATGCTTCGAACATGTGGGTACGAGGGGCGTAAGTGTTGGTTCGGCCAAGCCTTAGACCTCGTATGCCAGAGGGAGTTTGGTCCTGGACGCGACTGGAAGATTGGTGGGAACTACCGGGTAGCGCTAGCCTTTGGCTGAGTGCGATGATCCGAGTGTTTGGGTTCCCCCTTGCAAGGTTGAAATCGGTTCGAACTGTCTGTCTCTCGCAGCTAATGAGACTGCTTAATCCCGCTGCCGCATTGAGTAAGAAGTGAAACATGATGATGGAAAGAAACTTGATGGTTGCTTAATTGCTTGCTCCACTTGCTTGACTAGTACAGGTTGCTTACCTAGAATGGTTAACTTAACTAGAACTTGATGCTAAAAGTCTGAAAGTAAGGATCCACTCTTAGCCGCTCTTTGGCAAAACAAACCCACCAGCCAAAAGCCTCGCATGTCTAGAAGTTGGTGTAGCTGTCACCCGACGGTTAAGTCTTGCTGAGTATTAGTATACTCAGCCTTGCTTGTGGCATTACTTTTCAGGTTGCGCTCTCGAGGAAATGGTTGCCGCTCTTACTTGGCCGACCACTCTTCCTCCGGGCTGGTCTGTTGTTTGGGACGAGGATGCTTCAGAGTGACGTCATGACGGCTTCACGTGATGTTGCTACGAATTCGAATAATTAGTTGTCTTCCGCTGTTTTCAAAACTCTGAGATAATGGTACTTTATGCTTTGAACTCGGTTTGTAATAATTTTACCTCAAGTGGGACCTGGTTAATTTGTGGATGTGTTGTAATCTCTGGGATCCACCTTTGAGTGGGTTTTTGTATGACTGGTTGCGATCGAGGTAACTGTCCGTGGTTGCATCGGGCTTGACCCGACAGACTGTCAGGTTACTCCGTTTTAATTGCGTGATGACCATGGGAAGATTAGCGTACTTAAGCCGGATTAATTTGAGCGGTTCTGCCACAGCTGCCCGACCAAAAATCCCTAGTACTAGCAAACCCTAGCCGTCATGCCGCCCATAATATTCCCGGAAAATTATATTAATAATTTTCTAGAATATTATTAGAAATTCAATCCAATATCCTTAATTATTTAGAAATCTATTTCTAAATAATTAATATAATTATTTAGGATTTATTTAGATATCCAGTAATTCCAAAAATAATTATCCCTAGCCCTTCCTTCCACACTTAGAAGCCATCTCACCAGCTAAACCCCTCCTGATGAGGACATCCTCCACTATTACCCACTAGAAAAGATGCAACAAGATGGGCCGAGTGGCCCAGTTGTAGTCGGGCGGCGACCGTGTGAGCCTCTGAATAATCCCACCTTGCTTAGCGTGGGAGGAGGAAGCCACATTAAAAGGGAGAGCCACCCTTCCCCTATTGGACTAGTCTTTTGGGGTGATTGGGCCTTTCCCCAAGGAGGCCACCAGAGTTGCGGTTCAGCGATTGCATTGGCGCTTCGGGCTTGCTCGTCGTAGTCGGATCGTGAGGGTCGTCTAACCTGGTGTGCGATGCTAAACTGCGTAATCGGTGCATCGGGCTTGCCATAATCCAATCCTTGCCTGGGCCGGACTCATCATTTGGTATCAGAGCTGGGCCCTTGTTAAGAAGGGGAGAATGATGAGGACATCCTCCACTATTACCCGCTGGCAAAGACGCAACAAGATGGGCCGAGTGGCCCAGTTGTAGTCGGGCGGCGACCGTGTGAGCCTCTGAATAATCCCACCTTGCTTAGCTTGGGAGGAGGAAGCCACCTTAAAAGGGAGAGCCACCCTTCCCCTGTAACACCCCGTACATTTAGAGCATTTAAAAATGTTAATTTTCTAATAATTTCTCCTAACTAAATATAATTTTCCTTCGCTAAACATTTAAAAGTTATTTTATAAACCCATGCATTTAACTGGTCATTTGTGATGCATTAGAATGGTTTAGAAATCCTTTGCTAATCTTTAAGATTCCAGGAGATAGTAACCTCCCTCTCTCTCAAATCCTTGGGATTAATATTCAACTCTAATTTGAATATTAAATTTCAGTATCAAACTCCTCCGGTATATTCCGTATCTTTTTCCATCGTAAGCCCTCACTTCAAACCTCACTCGAATTTGAATTCATATTCAAATTCAACCTTCAAATCCCATTAGAACAAAATAGAAAAGCTTCTTTTCCCTAGCAGGCCGCCAACCACCCTTCAGCCCAGCTCTCATTCCGGCCCAAAAACTAAAGTCAAAAACCACCCCCTGATCTTTCTCCTTACCTCCCCCTTCCTCCCCCAGCCGGCCCGTGCGCCATCTCCCCGGCCCAGCCGGCCCGCACCTCCTTCCCCGCGAGCAGCAGGCCGCCAGCCTCCTCCTTCCCTCCCCACGCTGGCCCAGCTTGCCCCTCCTCCGGCCGGACGACCCAGCCGCCCCCTGGACCATGCGCCCCTCCCCACGCGGCCGTCCCGTCGCCAGGCCGTAGCCCGCACGAGCGCGCCGCCTGCGGGCCGTCGGCCCATGCGCGGCCTGGCGCGCCCCCACAGCCCGGTTCGCCCCCCCTGCCTGGCTTCCTGGCCCGCGTGCCCCGCCGCCAGCAGGCCGCGGCCTAGCAGGCCGGGCGGCCCACGCGCGCGCCTCGCAGGCCGCCGGCCCAGGTGGCCGCGTGCCCCTTCGTTCTCTGCCCTAGCGGCTGAAGCAGCGCCGCCGCCTCCAGCCAGGCTCCGCCGCCGCCGTCCGCCGCCACCACTGCTCCGGCGACCGAAACCTCACCGCAGCTCGCCGCCAAGACTCCACTTCCTTCCCTCGTTCCGTTTTTCCCGTCATCTCCTCCTTCTGCAGCTGCACAACGCCGGTATACTTGCCGCCCGAACGCCGCCGCCTCCTGTTCGCCGTTTCTGTTCTCTGGCCTGTGCAGCGCCGCACGCATCACGTGGGAAGCCTTCGTTCCGTCCACTACCGCGACGCCACGCTGCCCCAGTCTGCCACGCTGACCTAGGCCGGGCCTTCACGCGCTAGCTCCCGCTTGCTGAGGAAGCTGCCGGCCGGCCACTGCGCCTTGCTCGCCCTGCTACCAACGCCACGCTGCCGCGTCACCTTGCCTCGCGTAGGATCAACGCGGCAGCCTGCAGCCCTCCCCATGCGATTGCCTATAAAAGGAGCACCCCCCCCTCAGTTCTACGCTGCATACACACACATAACACACGAGCCCAGTTCTCACACGCACGAGAGCTCGAGAGCTCTCCACAAGCAGGAGAGCACAGTTTTTTACGCACTGCGGTAGCCCTGCCCACATACACAGTAGAAAGGTGCGCCACCTGCTGCTCTGCTCTGTTCCCGGGTACGCTCAGAAACAGTTCAACCAGCGGCGTAGCTTTAGTCACACCACACCGCCCATGTACACGTAGGAAAAAGGTGCGCCAACTGCTGCTCTGCTCTGCTCTCGGGTACGCCCGGAACAGTCTAACCAGCGGCGTAGCTTTAGCCATTTCGCCCAGCATTGTGGACGATGCCAGTTCGGCTGGCCGCACAATGCCCGACCCCTCGCCGCTAAACCCCATCGCTGCTCGCCACTTGGCAACCCTAGCCGAGATGCTGCCCGATTCTCAAGTTTCCAGTCCAGTCCACCCTAGCCGAGATGCTGCCCGATTCTCAAGTTTCCAGTCCAGTCCAACCTAGCCGAGATGCTGCCCGAGTCTCAAGTTTCCAGTCCAGTCCACCCTAGCCGAGATGCTGCCCGATCCAAGTTTCCCGCTCAGTCCACCCTAGCCGTTGTAATGCCCGACCGAAACCCTGATCCTAGCCCACCTAGCAGTTATGCTGCCCAAGTCCAAACCCCAGATATTCCCCGGTACAGCCGTTATGCCGCCCAACTAAAAACCCCGGTTACTAAACCCTAGCCCGGCATAGCCGTTATGCCGCCCAACCAAAAACCCCAACTGCTAACCCTTAGCCCCATATAGCTGTTGTGCCGCCCGAATAGAACCCTAGGTAAACCTAGCCCTTATACTGCCCGACCCAAAATCCTAGATATTAGCAAACCCTAGCCAGCATGCCGCCCATAATATTCCCGGAAAATTATATTAATAATTTTCCGGAATATTAATAGAAATTCAATCAATATCCCTTAATTATTTAGAAATCTATTTCTAAATAATTCATATAATTATTCGGGAATTACTTAGATATCCAATAATTCTCAGAATAATTATCCCTAGCCCTTTCTCCCACACTTAGAAGCCACCCCACTGGCTAAACCCCTCCTAAGCCCCATCGTCCTATTCATTAATTATTATTAATGGATAATCCGTCAGATATCCATCCTGATCCCTAGGTACGCCCCGGAATATCCATCTCCCCTTTCCCTTTCTAATCTATAGGAATTGATTGATGTATTGATGTTATTTTATGTGTTTTATTGCTCGATAGCTTGACCGGGCCCTGACAAGACGCCGAAGCTCTAGAAGGCCCGAAGCCCGCCCGGTCAACATACAGTTCACGCCCGCGTACGGAACGTCTAAGGACCGACAATGAAGGCAAGTCTCACCAATAATATCACCCAATAACTAAAGTTTACCATTCTTGCGACATAAGCTATAAGGAGGCTTCACGTGGGTAGAAGCCTGGCTTCGCTATGTAGATGCTTTAAGATTGGGAGTGGAAGGATTGCCTCGCTAGGAGGATCCTAAGAGCCGCTCTGATCTCAGCTAAGGACCGGTTCATGGGAGAGTCTTTCTAGTGCCTAGTACAACCCCGCATGCCAAAAAGGCACAGCCTACGGGAGTGCCTATTTATGTGAGGCCTTGACTCACACCCCACCAGCGGAACTTAGTAACCCAGCCCAAGGAGCCGTATGATTGGTGCAGAGTACCGACCGGCGAACTGGGTAGCGCCTGGTGCCGAGTCGGGCACGCACCAAGTCGGGAACGGGTATACTGGAGACAGCCCTAGGCAGAGGACTGGGACTGGGCGGCACGGGTCGACTAGGATACATGGTCGGAGACCCTGAGGGCCGAGGGCCCTAATTAATGAGCTCACAGACCCGGGTCGACATCCGCAAGGCGGATGATTAGTGGCCCCTGCTTAGCCCCCAGTATTACCTGTGGCTGGACCTAGGGAATGCTGACCAGCGATGGTCACCGGTGGGTACGAGTCTCGTAGGCAGTACCTACCTTGATGAAGGTAGGGACTGACCGAATGCGGGGTAGATAAGTACGACCTCTGCAGAGTGAAAAATCTATCTTGATAGCCGTGACTCCGGAATGAGTCCACTTAGTCAAAGCCCCCACTGATTAGATTTACTTTCTTGCATGGGGAAACCCGGACGGCAGGAGTGCCGATGACTGGGTTCTGGGGTTAATGTCGGGACTGGCAGGGAGGAAATGCCCCTCCAGGCCCAACATTTATATTCTTTTAATTTAATTTATTATATTATTGAATTTGTGAGATTTGCTGGGTATTCAGCTCTGAATACTCACTCTTGCCTTTCATTGTCATACAGGGTTAAGCTCCAGGACGATATGGTGCTGCCACCCACCCCGGTGGCGAACAAGTGCCCGCCGCCCTCCGCTAGCTAAATCGGTGTAAATATTTTACTTATACGTTGTTTACTGCTTCTGACACTAATCTGTGTCGAAATCCGTATCAGCGTACTAATCCAGGGACTGATACGGGTGATCGAGGGACGTCCTGGCCAAGGGGTCCCCACATCCCCTATTGGACTAGTCTTTTGGGGTGATTGGGCCTTTCCCAAAGGGGGCCACCAGAGTTGCGGTTCAGCGATTGCATTGGCGCTTCGGGCTTGCTCGTCGTAGTCGGATCGTGAGGGTCGTTTAACCTGGTGTGCGATGCTAAACTGCGTAATCGGTGCATCGGGCTTGCCATAATCAAATCCTTGTCTGGGCCGGACTCATCACCTCCTAAGCCCCATCGTCCTATCCATTAATTATTATTAAATAATTAATGGATAATCCATTAGACCTCCAGAAATCCATCCTGATCCCTAGGTAAGCCTGAAATATCTATATCCCCTCTCTCTTTCTGATCTATAGGTATTGATTGATGTATTGATGTTATTTTATGTGTTTTATTGTTCGATAGCATGACCGGGGCCCGACGAGACGCCGGAGCTCCAGAAGGCCCGAAGCCCCGCCCGGTCAACATACAGTTTACGCCCGCGTACGAAACGTCTAAGGACCAACAATGAAGGCAAGTCTCACCAATAATATCAGCCAATAACTAAAGTTTACCATTTCTGCAGCGTAAGCTATGAGGAGGCATCACATGGGTGAATGCCTGGCCCCGCTGTAGTTATAGGGTGCTGATTGGGAGTGGAAGGAAGATCTCAAGCAAGGGATTCTGTCCTAAGAGCCGCTCTGATCCCAGCTAAGGACCGGTTCATGGGAGAGTCTTTCTAGTGCCCAGTACAACCCCGCATGCCAAAAAGGCACAGCCTACGGGAGTGCCTATTTATGTGAGGCCTTGATTCACACCTTACCAGCTGAACCTAGTAATCCATCCCAAGGAGCCGTATGATTGGTGCAGAGTGCCGACCGGCGGACTAGGTAGCGCCTGGTGCCGAGTCGGGCACGCACCAAGTCGGGAACGGGTATGCTGGAGACAGCCCCAGGCAGAGGACTGGGACTGGGCGGCACGGGCCAACTAGGATACAGGGTCAGAGACCCTAAGGGCCGAGGGCCCTAATTAATGAGCTCACAGACTCGGGTCAACATCCGCGAGGTGGATGATTAGTGGCCCCTGCTTAGCCCCAGTATTACCTGTGGCTGGATGTAGGGAATGCTGACCAGCGATGGTCACCGGTGGGTGTGAGTCTCGTAGGGCAGTACCTGCCTTGACGAATGTAGGGACTGACCGAATGCGAGGTAGATAAGTACGACCTCTGCAGAGTGTAGAATCTATCTAGATAGCCGCGACTCCGGAATGAGTCCACTTAGTCAAAGCCCCCATTGATTAGATTTCCATTCTTGCATGGAGAACCCGGACGGCAGGAGTGCCGACGACTGGGTTCTGGATTTGGATATTGGGACTGGCAGGGAGGAAATGCCCCTCCAAGCCCAACCTTTATATTATATTTAATTTAATTCATATTATTGAATTTGTGGGATTTGCTGAGTATTCTATCTAGAATACTCACTCTTGCTTTCACTGTCGTACAGGCTAGAACTCCAGGGCTATGAGGTTCTACAGCTAGTTCCGATGGAGGAATGAGCACCCGCCCGCTCTCCGCTAGCTTAAACGGTGAAACTATTTTAATTTACATGTTATTTACTGCTTTTGATATTAATCTGTGATGAGATACGTATCTGCGTACTGATCCAGGGACTGATACGGTTGATCAAGGGACGTCCTGACAAGGGGTCCCCACTGGGTGGTATCAGAGCCGCAAACAAATTCTTAGCATCACATAAGACAATCCATACGCATTAGGAAGCCTGAAACCTTCCATTCTATTCATTTTTTTCGAAAATTGTCGAAAAATCCTTATTTCGTGCCTTGAATTCCCCTTACCTTATGCTTAACTCCAAATGTTACTCTGGCAAAATAAGGATCATGAGAATGAAGTTCAGAAGATGATCCGTAATATGGAAATTATGAGAAGAAGATTTGCCGAAAAGCAAATGCTGCCGGAGTAACTAGAGATGTAGTTGTAGATTTTCTATAGGAAACAAGCCTACGACTTTATAGTAACGTACTTTTGATTGTATAATGTTTGATTAAGCCCCGGATAATAGTTTTTCCCCCTTTCCATATAATAGATATGGATTTGATGGGTAGTTGATTGTAGAAATGCGTGGATAGAGCCACTCTTTCCTTAAAATCTAAGGATTATCTATAGGTCTTGTCCTTCTAACGTCATCAGTTCAAGCCAAAGTTCAGAAATGAAGAAAATTTCTGAAAAATAATTCTACGTGTCTAATACGGAATACGGGATCTAATCCTCTTAAGTGGGGTAGATTCCAAAGTCGTCATGACATCATACATGGAAAACCACAGGATGTGAATCACAAACCACAGATTCCAGGGAAATAAAGAATAATCACAGGAATAGTATAAACCAAGGTTATACTACGAATGTGACAAGAATTGAATCCCTGAGTAAAATCTTGGAGCAGAAATCTATGAAAGCTGAAGAACCAATAAGGAAAATATAAGGATTTCCGTTAGAAATCCCAACCCGTAGATCCTATAATCCTTGAATCCTCCACCAATAAATAAACATCTACCCACACCAAGGCCAATTCCCTCCACCATAAGTATCCTCGAGTTGGCCAACACCGTTTCTTGAATCAGGACTGACAATATCCCTATACCTCCAAAATCCCTGTCATTCCTGACATCAACTCTCATTTGATTCCCCTCAAACTTTTAGAAAGTCCTGTTCATCAAATTCATCTGGGGGTTGTGCCCATCCTCCCCCAAAAAGAATTAAATGTATACCCTTCCCCATCAAACATGCCGACCCAGATAAGTCGACATTCCTTTTCAACAAGGACTCCTTACGAATCCTTGAAAATTCTCTGTGCACCCCTCTAACGATCATTCCACCGTACTTTAAAAACTCACGTACCCACACCCTCCTTCCAAATAATATACCACTTCCAGTTGGCCCGACATAAGGCCAGCAATTCCCAGAAACACCCCAGCTCCCGCATAAACCCGTCTGGATCCTCGACACTGCCTAACCTCCGAAATCCTAAAAGAAACCCCGCCAAACCACCACCCCGACATCACCTTCCCCTATATACTCCCTCCCAAGATATTCCGAGAAACCTACTTCCGTTTATTCATAACCAAACCAATACTCTGCCCAAAATACCCTGGCCACCGTAAGAACCCACAATCTTTCCCTATCAGGTAATTATCTTGCTTCTTGGCAGATCATTGAAGCATGCAAGCTTCTCTAAGCCTGCCCCTCTCCCGTCATTCATCCACGAAAACCATGGAACCATCTCTGAAAATCATCCCCTCCCCGTCACTGAGGATAACTACTTAGCTTATACTCGAAACCACAGAATCTGGCCATAACCATCTTCTCCTTCCAAATAACGACTTCAGTTCAAGAAGGGGAGGATGATGAGGACATCACCAGTACATCTACACCAGCAGTACCTTCACCCCAAGCACCACCTTCAGGGCCAATCACTCGGGCTCGTGCAAGAGAGTTGAACTACGTCATGGTGCTAAAGAATGAAGGATATGTGGCTGGATTCAGACTGCGCACAAATGTCAACTTGTGACGGCCGCCACGACTTCATCCGGACTCCATTTTGGGCGATCAAGTACTTGTTGGAAAGCTTATCAAGTCTACTTTCAGATGGATCCGGAATCACAGTCATATCTTCACCGAGGCGGCTGCAATCGTCATTTTGAGTCGGACTGTTTTCTGTCCAAGGTGCTGCGCCACCTTATTTTGGCCCAATGTGCCGTGTATCGAGTTGGGTCCATTAGGGACGCGTCCTAGGGTTGTAGCACGACCCCAACTCCTTTGTGGCCATGCTATTAAACCATATAGCTGTCATTAGCATCCTTGAGTTTTGTTTTACATCTAGCTTTTAGCTACATTCACGGCCGCACAAATATGTGTTGTCCTCGTGATTCAGAACTCCACCTTCGAGTGATAATAAGATTGCTCGCCTCTCGTTCTTGTTCGTTCTTCGATTGCACACAGGAATTGATCTTCGCGATCAGGCTGATCTTGCTTCAATAGGGTCGGTAACCACAGGGAGTTCGTTCAGCGATTGCATTGGCGCTTCGGGTTCGCTCGTCGTAGTCGGATCGTGAGGGTCTACTTCCGCCTAAGTCGAAATTATCCTCCACTCACCGAAAGATCGGGCACTCCAGCTCTATCACTTAGTGCCCTCATAACCCTTCCCTAATGATGTAGATGAGGTACCCCTAATATTTGTATCCGTCAGTAGCCCCAGACCCCTGTGCCGTGCCATTAGGGTCGGCACTGGGGTTGACTTTTTTTGGTTCGTGGATGTCACTAGGTGCGCGCGAGTGCACCCGGTGGGTGTAGCCCACGAGCCTGCAAGGGAGTGGTAGACTCCTTTGGAGGGTTATAATTTAGCCTCAGGGTCCAATTTTTCTGATGGGCCACGCTTGACCCGAGTTTGCGGGCCTGCCCCCACTCCCAGTCGTTGCGGTTGCCCATGGCTAAGGGCGGTCCATCTTTTACTAGTTTTTTCCCCTCTCGCATTCCATCCATTTGGAAGGAGGGTGAGGGCCGCCGCACACTTTTTCTCGTTTGGTCGAAAGCATGGCCCCTGGTGAGTTGCTCACGGGTATGTTTAGGTGAAGTCCAGGCATTCGTTCGAACGATGCCTACCGCACCTGCTGGGGGGCAAACATCAAAGCTCCATGTATTCCTAGACCTGACTGGTGACCAGGATCATGTGACCGATCCCAGCGGCTCGTGGCCTTCTCGTCGAGAGATCACCATTGGTCTGTTTCCATGGCCCAAACACGGGTCGGAAAGTTCCTTAGCGTTCAAGGATGTACGGTTGCTACATGGACCCCTTTCTCCTCCGTCCCTCGCTCGTGTTCGGTCTGTGGGCGACTGTCATAGCCCCGTTTGGGCCAGCCATTCGAACCCTTTAGACCTTGATAGGCCGCGCGGGCGATCTCAACCCGCGTCCTGAGAATTTACCTAGATGGGCTGGAGCCCACGGAGCCGGACTGTCGCAGGTCGTGGGGAGCCATTCTAGGAGCTTTGTGCGCAGTCTCTTCGGGACTCGTGGCGGGCCCCACCTCTCCTCACATGCACGCTGGAGACTGGTGGCGTTAGGGCCTGTTGTGCCGTTTGTGCTCATAAATAGAGAACGGGCGGCTGCCGTTAGCCGTACGCTTGAGTAAGACAGACTCGTACCTTTCGTCCTCCTCGTGCTCCGCCATCATCTTCTTGCCCTCGCTCGATCCGCCCGCAGATCGACCTTGCCGTAGCCTGACATCCCCACGCCCTCCCAATCCTTCACACCTAGGAGCAATGGCTGGGCATGCGCAGTCATGGAGGCATTCCGGCGTCACCGACGCCCGCCTGATGGGGCTGGTGGCGAAGGAGTTTCTCCCAACCCGCTCTGGCCGGCTCGAGTGGCGTGTTCCTACGGAGGACGAGCCGTCGCCACCCGATGGCTATGTCGTCTCCTTCGTCCACTTCCACAAGCATGGGTTCAGCAGCCCCGCGCATCAGTTCTTGCGTGGGTTGCTGGATTACTATGGGATCGAGCTGCAGCACATGAACCCTAACAGGATGCTGCAGGTCGCGGGCTTCGTGGCCATGTGTGAAGGACTGCTGGGGATCGAGCCCCACTTTGGTTTGTGGAAGTACTTCTTCTGCTGCAAGCTGTAGTTCCAAGACCGCAAGATGCTCTCCACCCCGATTTGGTGCACTGGCATCCAGGTCAGAGGCAATCGCGTCGGTGCGCACCCCAAGGTCCCAGCGAAGCGATCGAACCACGGGTGGCACGACCTCTGGTTCTATCTCCTCAACGACGATGCCGCCCACCTCCCGGAGTTCACGGGGCGGCTGATCCTGGAGGAGCCTGCGTGGTGGTCGGACGAGCCGACCCGGGACGAGATGAGGGCCATCACCCTGATGGTGGAGTTCATCGCCACGCTAAAAGGCATGGGACTCACGGGTCCTGGGGTCGTCGGAGCATTCCACGCTCGACGCGTTCTCCCGCTGGTGGAGCGACCCTTGCGGATCTGGAAGGGTGCCGGTCTGGCGGAAGACGGCACCCCGCTCCTGCTTCCTGCCCCCGTCGTGGCCTCCGAGGTGACAAGGCGTCTGCAGGAGCAGCTGGAGAAATTCGAGGATGTCTATCCATTTCCTGATCATCCCGTGATGATGCCGGAAGAAGGTTTTATCGTCTTCGTGAGTGTTCCTCCCCTTATTCCTTTTGTTCCTTTTTCAGCATTTTCCATTGTGATCTGGCCTGAATCTTCCCCCCTTTCTTGGAGTAGGACGGTTCGACCGTCGTGGCCGCCTCAATCCCTCACGCGCTGACTGAGGAGGAGAAGACTGTCGCCGCAGCCCGCTCCTCGCAGCGGAGGGGGCAAAAAAGATCCTCGCGGCAGAGACAAAGCGTCGGGGCATCATCAAGCTCGAGCCATCCCCGTGCCGCGTCACCACCCATTCCCTCGGAGGGAGCAGGTATGTGTTGGACTCCTCATGCCTGGTGGATTTGATCTAGGTTCTGTGGAATCTCACGCGCGTGGCGAGGATTGGTGCAGGTGTCGGTCGGGACCGGCCGGAGGAAGAAGCCGAGGAGGATGTCGTGCTTGTGGAGGAGGAGGAAGAGGAGGCATCTGCGCCTTCCGCAGGCGGTGTCATGAGGGTGCCTGCTGCCCAGGGCAGGAGGCTCCTGTCGACGAGGAGGAGGCCGCGGACCGGTGATTCGCGGAGCAGTTCTACGGATCTACGGGGCCGGGGGGTCGTCACGGCGCGGGCACCGAGGTCACAGAAGTGATCCGGCGTTTCCTTGATCAGGGGGCCGTGTCTCCTGTCTTGGCTACGTCGGATCCCCGTCCGTCGATCATCGCCCCCGACCTGAGCGTGGGCGGGGTTGACTATGTCGACGTCACGCACGGGAGCCCTGCCTTCGCTCAAGCTTTGCTGAAGCGACGGTTAGAGGTTGCTGCAATGTCAGGGACTCCGACCCCGCCTTCTCCTCATGCCGCCGCGTCCAGAGATGCGGCGGGTTCCGACGGGTACGAGGATCCCTCTAAGTCCTTGGCGCATTGTGCGCTTAGGAAAAAGCCTGTGTCGGAGAGCAGGTCAGGGTCCTCATCGCGTCGAGGCGCGTCGAAGAGAAGACGTATCCCTTTCACCACCGAATAAGTATCGGTTACCTCCCGTTATTTCTTTGAATTTCTGGGTCGTAGGCATGCTTTCTTGTGATTTTACGTTGTTGTTGCCCTTTGCAGTGCCAGAATTTTGCCCCCTGGAAGATCCCGCGTAGGGATGGCGCTGGCCGGGTCGTGCACCACTGATAGCGGCTCGACTGTGGAGGTCACAGTTGCTGCCCCCATGGTCCCGTAAGGGGTACGACTCGATATCGGGGGTCAGTTGCTCACGATCGCGATGGTCGGATTGTCGACCGAGCCGGCTCGCGCTGTTAACACGACGGAAGGCTCAAATGAGCCCCGGATAAGGCTGGTGCCGCCCACGATGGAGTTGCCTGAAGACGTCGTACTGGCGCCGGAGCCGGATCTCGTCGGAGAGCGGGCGAAGGCGGCATTCCAGCCTACAGGGCTTCAAGGCCTTTCTCCCACAGGGGTTGTCGGTGACCCTCTGCCGGATCAGGCCGCGGACGGCGGCACGGCAGGCATGCCCGAGGTGTCGTCGTGGCCAACGATCACCGTCTCCAGGGGCACAGGTAATGTGCCGGCTGGGACAGACGAGGTGATGATGGACCCTCAGCTGCCGGAGTTGGAGGTGGACGTCATGGAAGGTGTTGCCCGCTGCAAAGCGGCTTGTGCTGTGCTGATGCAGCTGGTGAGGCAGCTATTGCCATGAGCCAGGCACGAGAAGGCCCGCGGACCTTGGTGGAAGAGCTCCGCCGAAGGTTAGCCGGAGACGTGGCATTGGCGGGTGCAGCGGTGCAGCTCTGCTTCCGCATCTTGGACCGTTTGATGGTCCCTAAAAGTGAGGTACGTGGATCGCGCCTCCGTTGTCTTTGTTCTCCCTGGCCGTATTGCTTTTGCACACTTTCGCTGGATGTAGGCCCTGCTGTCAGAGATGGACCGGGTCGAAGGTTGCTACGATGCTCTGGTCGAGGAGCTGGAGGCGACTCGCGCCCAGGCCGAAACCGACCGCGCGTCGCTGGAGTCGTCCCGCGTGGAGCTGCGGCTGACACGGGGTCACTAGGGGACCCTGGTGTCTGACCTGGAGAAGGCGGAGTAGCGGGCTCGTTCCAGCATCGAGGTGGTTGTGGCCGCGTGCCAGGAGCGCCGGGTGGCCAGGGAGCAGCTGGCGGGCGTCCAGGCGGAGCTCACCAGCGAGAAAGCCTCTGCGGAGGCGATCCGGCTGGAACTCAGGAATTGCCAGCATACCCTTGACGCGCTCCGTGGTCAGCTGCGGGATTCGACCGCAGCCAAACAGGCGACCCAGCTGAAGCTGGAGGAGAACAAGGCGACAGTGGCGGTCATCCGCCAGGCCGTCGAATGGAGCCAGAAGGAGGTCGCAGACCTTCGGGCGTCGCTGCAGGAAGATGTCCGAGCTAAGGAGGAAGCCCTCAAGCGGCACGCCGAGGCGTCAGCCGTCGCAGCAGAGTCTGCCAGGGAAGCTGTTGCCCATCGCGAGCAAGTTGCCCGTAAGGATCTCTCCCCCTCTTGGCACAACTTGGAGATTTTTCCTTTTGCATCTTTGATTTTCTCTTACCCGTTTCGGTGGTGATGGTTTGAACAGAGCTCATCCAAGAGGTCGCGGATCTGAAGCTGACCAACGACGCCCTCAACACGAGCCTGTCACAGGCACAAGGTCGGCTGCCTGCCCAGGAGGAAGCTCTGGGCAACGTTCTCGTAGCAGCAGGGCTGACCGAACGCGACCTGGGGATCAATTCTGACAACAGCGTCGCCTTCCCTGTGCGCGTGGTTCGGATCATGGAGCGGGGCCTCGCACGGGGTGAGGAACACTTCCGGACGGGGGTCGGGCGGACGGTGGTCACATTCACATCGCACCACCCGGCCCTCGACCTCAACATCATCAGCGAGGGTTTCCCCGAGGGTTGCACCGACGAGATCCCCGAGGGTTGCACCGACGAGATAGTGCACGGCCTCGAGGAGAGAGTGGCCCCTTTTGCTGATCGCCTGGCGACAGCGCTCCTAACCATGGACCTGGAGGATGAAGAGGAGGAGGGTGGTGCTCCGGGGAACCAGACGCCCCCCGCAGAAGGGCAGTAGTTAGTTAGGAAAGAGTATGCTATAAATAAATAATGCTTCGATAACTTGGGCCAGGTGTGCCAGTTTTATTTTATTCTGAATTTTCTTCATATCGTGCTTGATCTTTTCCTTGGGCATTTTGGTTGAGGGTCAAAACATGCCCGAAGGTGAACCTTCGACGGGCTGGTGGGTTGAGTTATCCGGGCCCGCGAGGGCTGGATGTTCTCACGCCCCGAACCAGCTGTCTCCGATTCCGACCCTTGGCCTGCTCTGACCCTCGAACCTTTGCCATGAGAAAAAGGAAAAGACGAAGGCGAAGAAAAAATGAGGTGTATAGTATTTATGTTGTAGCCCCCGAGGACGAGCCGGCTCCATCGAGAAGGTGCGGGTCTTCCTTGAGAACCGTGCACGGTGGTACACAAAAAAGGAAAAAATATTGAATCGAGTACGGGCGATAAATGACTTAGCTATTGCGTGTTGTCACTTGTCGAATATGGCGACGTGCTGCGGGCATGGCTGTCGTGTCGGGTCAATGTCGCTGGTGTAAGCATCACAATCAGTCCCATCGATGGCGTCTGCAACTTACCCTTTTGAGGCGCCTGTTTGGGTCACCGGAGACCTGTCGCCCCTGTTTTAGATGACAAGAAATAAACAAAGCAAAGTGCCAGCTGCTTTGATCAAATAGGAATAGTGTCCCTCCGTGCGGCTATAATGGTGTCCTCGCGCCACGCGGCCTCTCGTCAGCGGGCGGGCCCCGCGGTTTAGCACAACGCCAGTCAAGGCACGGCGGGGAGGACGGCCTTCACAGACTGCACAGTGGGCGTGCTGTCCCGTTAACTTGACGGTGGCTATTAGTATAAACAGGGGCTCAGGCTTGGCTAGGACTTCACCACTAGCTTCATTGCCAGTAGCTTTCCCACCGTGCCCAAGTGAAAGAGAAAGAGTTGGGGTCGTGCCTGTGCTCCAGATAGTGTGTTAGGAAGAAGCACTACCCGGTGCTAGAAGAATGCTAGCGAAGTGAGGGGGTGGAAGATGAGGAGATGACTGTTTCATGTCTTGCATGCCGTGCTTTGTGGCAAAGCAGGAAGGCATGAACGGAAGTCAATCTGCTCCTCAATTCCCAGCAGAAGAGGTCGTGGCGACAGCACTGCTTTGTTCTCAATAAAGCAATGCTGATCGATACCACAGCTCTTTCTGATCTGGGTCTCGTGGCCCATGGATCATGCTGAAGCCGCTGGCTGCTTGGTGTGCTGGGTGCTGATGAGGAGTAGGGTCACTCTCTCCTTACCTCGGTTGTCAGGGACCTCCTCCTGTTGAGGAGGCCCTGATAGCCTCGCCATGCCCGTACTGTCGTGCGCCATGCCCTTTGTCCGAAGGGGTTCCTGCCCGTGTGGTTCGGGCCACTACGGGAGCTGGCGTGGCGTGCTGCTTCGGAGCAGGCTAAATGGGTTTCGGTCGCTTTTCTTTCTGGATGAAAGATGAGCAGCTGGAGCTGTGTTTCGTCGGAGGAGCAACTTCCCGTGGACGACGGGTTCTCCTCCGGCTGCTCACCGGGGGTCGGGTGTCATCCTTGACTTCGATGTTGACCGCCCATCCCTCGCTTTGCCTTTGCCTAGTGGAAGCTACTTCCCTAGTTGGAGGCAAGGGTGTCCCGTCGTGGCCAGTAGCTGGCTGCAGCATGGCCTTCAGGTTCCACGTGGCAATGGTGCCTTGTGTGCGAACCGGGTCGTTCAAGTGGCTGCTCGGGGCCTTCTTGCGACATGGGGTTTGACGACGACATGCTTGCAGTCGTTGTCGTCCCTTCGGAGGGTACCCTTGTGGTATGGTGGCGATCAGGCGTGCTGGTGCCAGGAAGAAAACCAGCGAGGTTCCCAGTAGCGTTGGGTATTTGCGGTTTTGTATTTGGACTGTTATACACGGTCGGTCGCCGACCCTTCTTGTTTTATCAATAAAGAGCTCACTTCATCCATTCGCTAGGATTTAGGAACACTTTATCATTTCTCTCGTTGAGAACAAGATGTGTACATATATATTTATTTATTTTTTAAATAGTGTTGCTAAGTTAGCTGGGGTGAACGTTAGTTGCTCTCATCGGAGCCCCCGAGGGTGGGCGTCGAGCCCCCGAGGGTCGAGTGGCGTAGCCGTGTACACCCGGTGGGTGTGACTTGACTGAACAATTGTAATGCTGCTCTTGCTTGAGCCCCCGAGGGTCGAAGTCGAGCCCCCGAGCCCCCAAGGGTCGGGTAGCGTTTTCGGGGCGTAAGGAGCTGAGTTCCACTCCCTGTTAGAGTGGCTAGCTCTAGGCATACGCGTGCAGAAAGGAAACAGCTGCGTGAAATTGAAAGAAGTGTAAAAAATTCGAGGATAGAAACGACGAAGAAGCTCTATGTTCCATGAATTGACGAATTCTTCTCCGTCTTGCGTCATGATCTTATAGGCGCCGGGTCGGAGAACTTGTGAGACGATGAACGGGCCCTCCCATGGGGGCGTCCCCTTGTGTCTGTCCTTGGTGTCCTGTGACAGCCGGAGGATAAGGTCGCCGATGTTGAAGGCACGTCCCCGCACTCGTCGCACGTGGTACCGCCTGAGCACTTGCTCGTACTTGGCGTAGCGGGCCAATGCAACCATGCGAGCCTCGTCGATGAGGTCTGCCGCATCCTGCAGTGCAGCCTCGATTCCCTGCTCCGTGTACGCCTTCACCCGTGGGATTCCGTAGTCTAGGTCCATCGGGAGGATCGCCTCTGCCCCGTAGGTCATGAAGAAAGGAGTAAAACCTGTGGCTCGACTCGATGTCATCCTCAAGCTCCATAATACGGCAGGGAACTCCGCCGCCCATCTGCTGGCGAATTTCTTTAGGCTGTCGTAGATGCGTGGCTTTAATCCATGGAGGATTAGGCCGTTGGCGCGCTCTACCTGCCCCTTGGTTCGTGGATGGGCGACGGACGCCCAGTCCACACGTATATGATAATTGTCGCAAAACTTGCGGAATTTCTTCCCCGTGAACATCAATCCGTTGTCGATGAGGATGGAGTTCAGCACTCCAGACCGATGGATGATGTCAAGAAAAAATTCAACCTCGTCCTTCGAGTGACACCGTGTGATCGCTTTCGCCTCCACCCACTTGGTGAACTTGTCGATGGCCACCAATAGGTGTGTGTAGCCTCCGGGAGCTTTCTTGAGGGGTCCGACCATGTCGAGTCCCCATACAGCAAAAGGCCATGCGACGGGTATCGTTTGGAATGCTTGGGCTTGCAAATGCGTTTGCCGAGCGTAAAACTGGCATCCGTGGCACCTCCGCACGATTTGCTCAGCGTCGGATAATGCCGTGGGCCAGTAAAAACCATGTCGGAATCCGCTCCCGACAAGGCTGCGGGGGGCTGCATGATGACCGCAGACCCCTGTGTGAATGTCGTGTAGGAGCGCCTTCCCCTCCTCGGAGGGGATGCATAGCTGCTGTACGCCACCCATGCTACACTTAGGACAAAAGACTTAACTTGACGCGCGATACGGCGGGCTTCCGTCTTATCCTCCGGTAGTCGTTGATGAAGAAAGTAGTCGATGAAGGGTTTCCTCCAGTCGTCGTCCGGACCGGTCGCCCCTCGCGCAGTGTCGTTCCGTCGTGACCCGTCATCATCGTAGAGCGTCATCACCTCCGCAGCTGGTTCTCCAGACACCCTTGGGGTCGGGGGATCCGCCTTCCCTGATCCTTGAGGTGAAGTAGACACGGGTCCGACCCCCATGTCCGCAGGCGGGGTCGGGACTTCGTCCTCCCGTTTCCGCTTTATGGAGCGGACAGAAGATGCATACTGATCCTCCAAGTTTTGGACCTCGGCGTTGTATGCCGCCATGACGTCGCTGCGACAATAGGCCTCTTTCATTACCTGGTCGACGACAAGCTGGGAGTCTCCGCGAATCTCCAGCCATCGGATCCCAAGTTGTGAAGCGATCCGGAGTCTGTTGATGAGCGCCTCATACTCGGCAACGTTGTTCAAAGCAGTGAAGTGCAAGCGGATGGTGTATTTCATTCTCACCCCAAGGGGAGATACAAATACTAATCCAACCCGTGCACCGCCTTTCATCACGGAGCTGTCGAAGTACAACGTCTAGTATTCAACATCGACCACCGCCGGAGGCAGTTGGAGCTCGGTCAACTCAGCAATGAAGTCGGCGAGGACTTGCGATTTTATCGCCGTGCGCGGAATGTACGTGATCCCATGCCCCACGTGCTCGAGTGCCCATTTTGCTATGCGCCTGGAGGCATCGTGGCTTTCGATGACCTCACCAAGCGGAAAAGACATCACTATGGTCACGGGATGTGACTTGAAGTAGTGGATCAACTTTCGCTTAGCGATGAGGACTGCATACAGAAGTTTCTGGATATGCGGGTAGCGGGTTTTGGAGTCGGACAAAACCTCACTGACGAAGTAAACCGGGCACTGGACCTTGAGTACCCGACCCTGTTCCTCCCTCTCGACAACCAGCGCGGCGCTGACCACATGAGTGGTCGCCGCGAGGTAGAGCAAGAGGGGCTCACTGGGGGTCGGGGGCACGAGAACCGGCGCCTTGGACAAGACATCTTTGAGCTTTTCGAGGGCTCTCTAGGCCTCGTCCGTCCACGCAAAGTGGTCGGTCTTCTTTAGGACCTGATAGAAGGGGAGCACGCGCTCTCCCAGTCTCGAGATAAACCTACTAAGGGCGGACAGGAAGCCCATGACGCGCTGTACCCCCTTGAGGTTCTGGATGGGTCCCATCCGATCGATGGCTGCTATCTTGTCTGGGTTGGCTTCGATGCCGCGCTCAGACACTATAAAGCCCAGGAGCACCCCCTCGAGGGACGCTGAAAAAACATTTCTCTGGGTTTAACTTGACGTTCTCGGCCTGGAGTTTTGCAAAGGTTCGCTCAAGGTCGCTTATGAGCTGGTCGGCGTGCTTAGTCTTGACTACAATGTCATCAACGTAAGCCTCTACGGTGGGTCCTACGAGCTCGTCAAATATCCAGTTCATGCACCTCTGGTAGGTGGCACCGGCGTTCTTTAGTCCGAAGGGCATTGTTACGTAACAATTCGACCAAATGGAGTTATGAACGATGTCGCAAGCTGGTCGAACTCTTTAATCGCGATCTGGTGGTATCCAGAGTACGCATCAAGGAAACACAAGAGGTCGCATCCCGAAGTGGAGTCGATGATCTGGTCAATGTGTGGCAAAGGATACGGGTCCATTGGGCACGCCTTGTTCAGGCTCCTATAGTACACACACATTCGCCATTTTCCACTCATTTTAGGAACAAGAACAGGATTAGCTAACGAGTCAGGATGGAAGACTTCCTTGATGAATCTGTCCGCCAGGAGCTTCGCGATCTCTTCGCCGATGGCTTTGCGCTTCTCCTCATCGAATCTACACAGACGTTGCTTGACCAGTCTGGATCCTGGCTTGATTCTCAAGGCATGCTCGGTGACTCTCCTCGGGATGCCCATCATGTCCGAGAGCTTCCATGCGAAGACGTCGGCGTTCGCGCGGAGAAAGTCGAGGAGCGCACTTTCCTATTTGGGGTCGAGGTTCCCCCGATCTGCACCGCCTTCTCCCCCGATGTGCTGGGGTCGAGGAGGATCTTCTTGGTGCCTTCCACTGGCTCAAAGTATCCACTCTTGCGGTTAGAGTCGGGGGGACCCTCGCACACCTACTACTTGATTTGCTCGAGCTCGAGGGAGGCTACGGTCGTGGCAGAGAGCTCCGCACACTCGGTATCGCAGGCGTACGCATGCTCCTCCGTCGTGCCAACCGTAATCACCCCCTTGGGCCTAGGCATCTTGAGCTTGAGGTAAATGTAGTTGGGGACGACCATGAACTTCGCGAAACACGGCCTGCCCAGGATGGCATGGTAGGACCCATGAAAGTCCACCACCTCGAAGGTGAGGGTCTCCGTCCGAAAATTCAACGGAGTCCCGAACGTGATGGGCAGGTTGATCTGCCCGACCGGGTGCACCTGCTTCCCTGGTACGATACCATAGAAAGGCGACCCAGAGGGTCGGAGGCGTGCTCGACCCACGTCTAGCTTGTCGAGTGTCTCGGTGAAGATGATGTTGAGGCCGCTGCCCCCATCCACCAATACCCGACTGAAGCGCTTCTTCCCGATGATTGGGGCGAGCACTAGCGGGCTCCGACCGGGTCGTGCCACCTTTTGAGGGTGATTTGACTGGTCGAAGGTGATTGGGTGCTCCGACCACTTTAGGTAGGCCGGAGTCGCGGGCTCTACCACGAACGCCTCACGACACTCGCGCTTGGCCCGTGTCCTGCTGCCTAACGCAGGAGGAACACTGACGATCATGAAGGTGGCATCGGGGATCGGGAAGTCCTCGTTGGGCTCTTTATCCCTGTCATTGCCCCTGTTAGGGGTGGGCCCCCTTCTGGGCCGATCACCGCGGAAGTCCTTGTCGCACCCGGTTTTATAAACAAAACCGAATGCTAACTATATGTATGCCAAGATCTAGTTTCATACATATAGTGACATCATTAGTGAATAACAGCAACAGTATCACGCAAAGAAAGAGAGTTTATCAGAGATTTACGCTTAATCCTGGAAACGAAGGCTCCAAACTTCACAGGCAATCGACTGGGGGTCACGTATGCCTAGAACTCAGCAACATCTTCAGGAAACTTCAAACACCTTCTTCTGAGCAGCAGTTTAGCAAGGATGAGTACACTTATGGTTGGTACTCAGCAAGGCCATGGAAATTAACCAGAAAATGATTCCATATCAACTTCAAGTATATTACTCATGTGAGGGTCCAGGCTGCTCTTGACCGTGAGCACGGCTGATATATCAGTTTTAAACACTCTGCAGAGGTTGTACACTTTCACCATAAGTCACGTAAAAGTTCAGAAGGACTTTAGACCCAACCATGTTGCACCACACAGGCGCTTATCACACTACCGAGTTGTGACTGCATGGGGACGCTACATGGCCTTTACAAAGATTCTTCAGTAAATAATAGTCCGCTAAGGATTCAGGTCGCCGCAGTCATAACCCTCCCTACTGAGCAGAGTATCTTAGCAAAGCATACCTCTCAAGAGGACCGGGCTATACCCTGTCAACGCCACCCCTCTTGCCCTTTTAGGTAAGACTATCATCCACCCAAGTTCTAATTAATTAGCCAAGACCAGAGCCATGTAGTCTCATGGTTGTACTGTAAATCCTGGGTGGTTCTCCACGTTCCGATTAAAATTCATCATGATAGTATTAAAGCATAGATAGAAGGATGGTTAGGGTCACTTGCCTTTCACCAAAGTGTAACTGCTCAGAGTCTTCAGCTCTTGATCTTCAGAAACTCTTGAACATCGGTGCTTCTACTTGTAACAATCATCAGGCACAAACATACAAAGCAACAAACAAGAACAACTAAGAACAATATACCAATCAAGAAAAGACTTTAAAAGAACACACTAAAGGATAAGGCTCGAATCTAGAATCGTGAAAACGCATAAACAGTAAGAACGATGCTATTGATGAAGACACACATCTATCGGGGAAACTTTGATTGTAAACGAAAGGACACAGGCTACATGCTGCTTTCATTTTTAACTTAGAAAATCATATGTAAAGGATATTTCTAGAAACTACCCAAGATTAGAGTTAGTCATATTATATTTGGATATGAAAAGACGTTGTGAAACCTAGTCAACTTTTATTTATAAACATTGATGTATAAATTATGTCATTTAAACATTTAACTAGAAAAAAGGACATAGATGGTAACATCTAAGCGCATAACTTTATGATTCGTGTTGAACTTACCAAATTATAATTCACAAACACATTTATGTATATATTTAGCCAAGTTAACATTTAATTAAGAAATCTCGAGATAAAGCCTATGTAGCTTTTATTTAGAAAGCCCGTTGAATAAACATTAGTAAGGTTAACAATTATTTATGAAAGCCGGTGTGAAAACCTATCCAACTTTTAATTAGCAAATGATTCAATCTTACGTTAAGAAAATTTAAGTTTGATTATGAAAAGCCGAGGTTCAACTAAATTTAATTTTATTTACAAACTCAATTAAAGTATATATTAGTCAAGTTACTATTGATTATGAAAAATCGGTGTAAACCCTATATATATTTTTATTATGAAAGATATTCAAATATGCATTAAACAAATTAATATAAAATTTATTTTCAAAAACCTGCATGATGGAAAACATCAGTACTAACGTGTACTTTATGTTATTATGAACCTAACGCAACTTGAATGGATCGAAACGGAGCTAAAACGTGGAATCTATGCACTAAACAAGCTGCAGGGGTCTAAACACGATTAACTATAGACGGCATGGGCTAGATGAAAAGAAGCGCAAGACTCAGGGATTTATGTGTAGATGTGGGATCTTTCTAGGGGGTTTTGTGAGAACTTTCCAAGACACAAAAGATCTAAAGAAATTACATGTTTCTTTAGGGTGTAGATCGCAAAGCTGCGGGGGTCTTTCTTCTTCCCGTGTCCATGGCGGACAGGGAGCTCCTGGTGGATCAAATTGCCGGCGCTTTGGGCAGGGAGAGGCTCGGCCGAGGTGGGGAAGGGAGAGAGGAGGTCGAGGGTGTCTCGGGGATGTGCCCACCGACAGTGGGGACGAAGAATTCCGGCCGGAATTTGGCGGCGGCCGGAGGATGGCGGCGGCTCGGTCTTCATCGGGCTGCGGCGCTCTGGTGGGGGATGGTTGACCAAGACGGGTGGCGGAGCTGCAGCTTGCTGCTGCGGAGCTTGTGGTGGTGGCGGACTCGCCCGGCGGTCGGCGTAAATGCGGCGAATCGGGGCGACGACGGCCGGCGGGTTCCGGCGGCGTCGGCACGCGGCGCTGCACAAGGAGGCAGGAGAGGGGGCGGGAGGCCAGCAGGGGCGCGCAGGGGCTCGGGCGCTGGCCTTTATAGGCGTATGGGGCGGAGGAAGGAGAAGGCGCGGCGACTAGTGGAGCTCGGTGGCCATTAATGGCACGCGAATGTAGGCGGCAGTTACCAGTTGTAGGGAAAGCGAGGGGGTGGCGGTCTTCACTGTGGGGACGGCTCAGCGCACTCGAGAGGTGAGCAGGAGCGGGAAGGCGAAGGGCAGCAGCCTGGGCTCCATGGCCGGTTGGAGGAGGAGGCCGGCGGGAAGTTGAAGAAGCACCTGACGCGCGGGACCCACGTGGAAGTGAGAAGAGGAGGAGAGGGAGGTGGGCTGAAAGGGCAACCACGTCATGCTGGACCAGGAAGGTTTCGTTGCTTGCTTGTTTTTTTTTTCTATCAGACGTGCATACATGACTAAATGGCTCAAGGGAAAATAATAGTGTGAGGAAACGAATTAGGACAGGGAAAAGAAAAGAATGATGAGTCGACCTGCATTCTTTGAAAAGGATGACGTGCAATGAAAAGGCTGCGCATTTCAAAACACAAATTAAATTTATTTGGTATAGAAGAACACTATGCACCCGGCATGGTTGCAATACACAAACAACCTTATTTAATTGTGAAAAAACAACCAATTGTTTTTCTATACTAAATTTCTGTCAAGAAAATAAATGTTGGGAAAATTTTAAGATTATGAGAAAATCGTTGATTTACTTTTCTCTCTATTCACATCCTGGAATCAGGGTGTGACAAATCTACCCCCTTAAAAAGAATCTCGTCCCGAGATTCGCAAAAACTAGTAGGAGATAAAAGGTTTAGTTGGGTAGCATCCAACACTTATTAACTTTCCTCCATATCGGCCATTCTTACAGTAGCTCCTGAAACACGCTTCTTTATTCTTCGCAGCAACTCACATCAAACACCTCAAGGATACTTAGTTTAATTCCACCTTTAACTATCCATTCCTTTCCTCGACATATCTTGTTAAAGTGACTTGAATACAGCTGAATTAATTCCTTGATCGCTTTTCGTTGGCTCGATTGTCTCCTTCCGAGATGATGTCACTTCTTCTCAACACAGTCTTTACTTCTTGTCCAAATGTCGGACTCTTCTATTTATCAAACTTTTTGTAGGTATCACCATCAAATTGCTCATGTTTTCTTGAGATGGCTAGTGCGCTCCTCTTTGGACACTAGCTTATGTAATGGCCTGTTTCAACATGGCATCCTTCTCTTACTAAGAAGTTCAGACTTTCATCCTGTACTCATGGTTTAGTGAACATTGTTCAGCTAGTAATCCCTCTTTACCATAATTGTAGCAAGACCACTGGGATTTGTCTACATCTCTCTTTGCTGGCATCTTATAGTGTGATGACCTGAGTTTCTATGTTTGCAACACTTGTCGCAGAATATCCCTGTTCGAACAAACTAGCAAGTCGTCCATCTTGGTTTCCTTTCTGCTCCACCATAGTTCTGGGTGGAATGGCTTGTGCATCTAGATTCTTTTATATAGAGTTGACATGCAGAGGTTGAACAACTTTAGGTTGTGATTGGTTGGAACTGGGTTGAATACTTCTATGTGCAAATGGTTATGGTAACTCCATCTTCTCTTGGCTTTCTTCACTTGCTTGTTTCTTGGGTTGCCTGATTCCATTGGACTAAAATTCTTTAAATGTAATACTTCACGCCTCGAGGTTTATAGTCTTATTACTATCTTCAGCTTGAGTAAGTTCTTCTAAGACTGGATCTCAGGCAGATAGCTTCCACTTCTTATTGATGTCTAATCGATAAGGTTGTCTTGCATCAGCTGTCATTAGGCTATCTTCTTCCTGTAGACATGAATGACCATAATGCTCACAACATTTACATGTTCCGGGAATCTTAATATCTTCAGGTTGTATCTCCATCTCAAGCTCTGGCGCTCTACGGCTTTTCTTATTCCTTTAATGGATCAACTGCTTCATCAACTTGCCTTTTTATTGGTCTGGTAGAAACTTTTGCCTTGTTCATCTCCATGTTATGTGGGGGTGATGTCGGTGTTGCCTTCATCTTCTTTCTTGGTTGTTGAGGTCTTCATCGGCAGAGTGAGGTAGATGGGAGAATAAAAACTGCAACGTGTGGCATAAGAACTAAAGGAATGCTTTCTTTATTTCAGCTTGCTTCTACCCAGACGATGGTGGTGATGATAGCTTCTGCTTGTTGTCATTGGTGTTGCCTTAACTTTCTTCCTGACGTCCTCCATTGGATTGAGTAGAAAGGGAGAAGGATAACAAGGAGGTGGGAGGTACAAAAGAAGAACCCAACTAGACAACTGATGTCATTGTAGGTATAAGTCACACGATACACCAACAATCATTACAAAGAAATGAATCAAACAAGGTTATAAAGACAAACATCATCATGCAGAACACAAAATTGCACCAATCAACACTTAGTCAAAGAACGACACTAAACATTGTTAATAAGGTTGCAAAGGGTGCTCCTAAGCATGGGTGGTCTGTTAGCTTCAACATTGATAGCGCATTCATCCTTCAGCTTGTCTAGCGTTGAATAGACTTCTTGACTGGTGAAAGTGGCTTCAGTTGCTCAAACTTTGCTTATGTTGGTGAACTTGTAGCTCCATCTCCGGATGACTTGGGCAAGCTTTAGGGTAGGCAGCGTGGATCATCTAAACATGTTGAATAAGAGGAGAGTAGAAAAGACACTTTGGAATCCAAAGGACCAAGGAGTGATTTCAAATAGAATTTAAGAGAAATAAATTAGAGCAAAATGATACTTACAAAACAATGAGGGGATGGATAGACAGGGCAAACCATGCCTAAAGAAATATTCAAGGAAAAGTCGAATAAACAAGAATACAAGTAGGAGAAAATAAAATTTCAAGGAGGCTGTGACAATCTAGGTGTTCAGTTAACTTAATCACCTGCTTAACCACTTGTCTTAAATTAATTGAGAGTACCTTGGCCACACCTAGATTTTCACTTAAGAAAAGTTCACCCAAAACCCTTTTAATCTCGGTGAACTTTGGACCTTTGCTGGTTGGCATGACTTGAATTCAAAATTTCTTTTAAGAACTCAAAAATGTGCCAATATGAAAGTTGTTCATCTTTTCATGGGACACAACTTTGTCAATATGGCCCTGGAGTGTTTTTGAGTGCTTCAGCCCCAAAAACCCAGTCAAAGCCAGCCAAACCCAAAGGTTCACGACCGGCTGACACAGAAGTTCACCGGTTTTTCTCCTCAGTTTTCCCTGGAATCCATACACTTTTTCATAGGTCAACCTTTGCAAAAGTTGTAGCTGGTAACCTGGAACACAACTTTGCTTTTTGGAGATTTTGAACTTCAGTTCAAACTTTCAGAGAAATTTAGGTTTGAATGGATGCCCGGCATGTGTTCGACGTAATGCCGGCGCTCCCCGGCGCCGCGCGTTCCAGCGCCCGACCGCGCCGCCACGCAGCAGCCGGCCTCTGACACGGACGCCGAGGCCGCACCCGCGCCTTAATTGCGCTGTGTGCTGTCCCCCGCTGTCCGCCCGGCAAAGCTGTCCTGTCCCCCGCGCCGTTCCGACCGTACGCGACGGGCGTCCCGCGCGCGCCACGTGGCCGCCGTCGACCCGCCGGCGAGCCGCTGCGCCGCTGCCCCGACCAAGACCGGTGACAGGTCGCCGTGGACCCCAGCCCCTCACCAACCCACGTAGGAACACCTCGGACCGGCCACCGACCGCTCCGCCCCGGCGCCGCCCCGCCGTGACAGGCCGCCGACCGGCGTGCCCTGTCCGCCGTGGCTGCCCAGCAGCGCGCCGCCTGAACCTCCACGTGGCCGCTTTGCCACTCCGAGCCGCTGTCCAAGCCTCACCCTCAACCGCCTATAAAAGCCCCCGCACCCCCTGCACGCGAGCCCCCTTCGCCGCTCGCCATTGCCGCCGTCAGGCTGCCGTCGCCGCTCTCCGCCGTGCGTGCTGCTCCGCTGCCGTCCAACGCCACCAGCGCTCGCCCATGCCCTCGCTCTAGCTTCCCAGAGCCCCAGCTGCCCCTCTCCGCCACCGCCGTCGCCGGCATTGGGGGAGACAGAGCCGCCGACGCGCCGCTCCGCCGCCCGCCGCCGTCACTCCACCTCCGGCCGAGCTCTCTGCACCGGATCCACTCGAGGTGAGGCGGTGAGCAACCCTGGCATGTTCTCGTTGAGCCCCGTGGCCCCACATCGCTGGAATCCGGCCAAGCCAACGCCGGCCATGGCCCAGGGACCACATTGCAAAGACACAAATCTTTCCAGGGGCCTTAGCGCAAGTTTCTAGGGGCTAATCTGTAAATAGATTGTTCAGATCTAGGATTCAAATCCTAAAACTTTAAAAATCGGTTAAAAATCGTAGAAAAATTAGAAAAATGAAAACCCAAGTTTGTTGTACTCCTGGTGCTGTGCTCTACCTTTCCTAGAAAGCATGTATAGGTGTTTTCTGTGTAGATTTCAAATCTGTTCAAACGTAAATTTGTGCACAGTTTGAAATCTATTGCCTTGTTTGTGCTAGTTTTTGGATATGTTGTAGCTGGTGAAGTATCTAGGCTGCTGTAAAAAGTTGGCACAAAGTTACACACCAGAATTTGAGTTATTAATTGTTTAGTCTGGCAGAGCACGTTTGGTTCAACATTTTTAATAATTAATCTGTGAAGCTTCTGAGTTCATTCTTTTTGCAGAAGCCTTGTGGTAACTGAATGCATGTCTGGTAAAATTTAGAGCTTAGTTTGAGCTGGCTAGCTTACACTTTTAATTCATACCATTTTAAACCTAGTAAATTCAACAGCAGGATCTTTTGATTTATTAGGATTTATTCTTGATGATAGTGTGCTGTACTTGTTTATTTTGTTGTGATAAATGTATGCATGATCTTGGCCCAATTTTTGGTCAGTAAATCAAGTAAACCACAAAGAGCATACTGTAAATTTCTCAAATTATAATCAAGAACCAAACTGCCAGAATAATTTATGAAACTTTCATTGCTAAAAAGGGGGTTAAATAAGAATAAGTCATTTCTTAAAATGGTTAAATGAACTAAAAACATCACACACACACCCATGCTGTTTTATGGTGAAATCAAAGATAAATAATATATGTGTACACAATCACCATCAACAAACTCCAAATACTCTAATGAGTAATTACAACCTTTGTTAAAGAAAGGGAAGATCAAACAAATTTGTCCAGGTGAATGTGTCACTAAATACACCCCGGGTTCATCATTGTGCAACTGTGATGACTCGACATAAGATCATGTTTTTATTTGCATATGCATTCGTGTAGAACCATGCCCTCGCTGACGGAGACTACGAACTGGTCCCCGCTGAAGGTGAAGGCCAAGCTGAAGGCGAGGTGAACGCCGTCCAGGTCGAGCAAGACCCGAACGTTGCTGCCGAGGACTCCCAAGCTAACACTGTGCCCGAAGGCAAGCTCCGGAGCATGACCCATGTTTTGAATATATGCAACTATGTTTGTTAAGTTTGCTTGTGCATTTACGTTCAGGAGTTGAATTGAAACCCTAGTTGCATGATCCTAGGTACCTATGCTTTGCAATACTAGTATGATAGGTAGATAGCTGCCCCGCTATAAGGACCCGGTAAAAGTCGAGTGATTTCCTGTCACTCGCGAGATATAGGATTCAACTGCTTTACTTATGTTGGAATCATAAGGATGACGGACGGGGATTTTGGTCATGTTGATGCCCTGTCTGTTTATGAAAAGTTGCTAAGGTCGAAGAGTGACGGCGACGTTGGTTAAATTTTTGAACGTACTAAGCACTTGTCGATTCTATGGGGTCGGGAAGTTTAGTACCTACATGACTTCAGGGTGCGGACTTTTTCCTGCTCCTTCCGGGAACTTCTTCCCCATGCCTCGAACATGTGGGTACGAGGGCCTTAAGTGTTGGTTCGGCCGGCCTTAGACCTCGTATGCCAGGGGGAGTTTGGTCCTGGACGCGACTGGGGGATTGATGGGAACTACCTGGTAGCGCTAGCCTTTGGCTGAGTGCGATGATTCGAGTGTTTAGGTCCACCTTGCAGGGTTAAAATCAGTTCGAACTGTCTGTTTCTCGCAGCTAATGAGACTACTTGACCTCTTGCCGCACCGAGTAATGGAAGTGGAACATGATGGAAAGAAACTTGATGCTTGCTTAATTGCTTGCCCCACTTTCTTGGTTAGTACAGGTTGCTTACCTAGAATGGTTAACCTTAACTAGAACTTGATGCTAAAATATTGAAAGTAAGGATCCACTCTTAGTCGCTCTTTGGCAAAACAAACCCACCAGCCAAAAGCCTTGCATGTCTAGAAGTTGGTGATGTAGCTGTCACCCGACGTTTAAGTCTTGCTGAGTATTAGTATACTCAGCCTTGCTTGTTGAAATGTTTTCAGGTAGGGCTCTTGAGGAGATGGTTGCGGGTCTTACCTGGCCAACCACCCTTCCTCCGGGCTGGACTGTCATGTGGGACGAGGATGCTTCCGAGTGATGTCACGACGGCTTCACGTGACGTCATTCCATTCGAATAAATTAGCTTATTTTCCGCTGCTTTCAAAACTCTGAATAACCGTTACTTTATGCATTGAACTCGGTTTGTAATAAATTACCTCAAGTGGGACCTATTTAATACTTGTGGATTGTTGTAATCTCTGGGACTCACCTTCGAGTGGGTATTTGTACGACTTGTTTCGATCGAGGTAACTGTCCGTGGTTGCATCGGGCTCGACCCGACAGATTGTCAGATTACTCCGATTTAATTGCGTGACGACCAATGGAAGGTTAGCGCACTTAAGCCGGATTAATTTGAGCGGTTCTGCCACAGAGGTAATGAATAATTAAGGTCAAGGATTCAATGAGAAGGATTATATAAACAATAATTAGAGGTTTGCAACACCACCAATAAATCAAGGAGGCGAGATGCATGAAATAGATAAAATCATCAATAAGTAAATGATCAAGGGAGTGATGAAAGTAGATAAATAAGGATTAAATGTTTATAGTAATAGCAAAACCTGGAGGAGTAAATAACAAGAGTTAAGAATGTGAATTAAATAGTCAAGGGTGAGATAAGTGGACAAGAACAGAGGATTTATCAACAAAGAGGTGTCAAGGATAGGGTAAGAACAATTTTTATAGTAAAATAGACCTTGTAAAGCGACCATTGCTATCTAGGCATATGTCCTACAGTCGATACAGCTCTGATACCACTTCTGTCACACCCGATTTTATAAACAAAACCGAATGCTAACTATATGTATGCCACGATCTAGTTTCATACATATAGTGACATCATTAGTGAATAACAGCAACAGTATCACGTAAAGAAAGAGAGCTTATCAGAGATTTACGCTTAATCCTGGAAACGAAGGCTCCAAACCTCACAGGCAATCGACTGGGGTCACGTATGCCTAGAACTCAGCAACATCTTTAGGAAACTTCATACACCTTCTTCTTCTGAGCAGCAGTTTAGCAAGGGTGAGCACACTTATGGTTGGTACTCAGCAAGGCCATGGAAATTAACTAGAAAATGATTTCATATCAACTTCAAGTATATTACTCATGTGAGGGTCCAGGCGGCTCTTGACCGTGAGCACGGCTGATATATCAGTTTTAAAGAACTGTCCAGGGTGTTTTCTGAAAAAGGGGCGAGGGTGGAAGGGCTGATCCGCAATTAAAAGGAAGTCCAAGGGGCTTCCTGCAAGTTTGCAGGGGCTGGCTGGAACATGGCTGGCGGGTGATGACGCCAGCGCCTGCGTCGTCATCCGCAGAAGATCCGGGGCGATCCGGTGCGGCTCTGGGGCTGTGGTCGCCGGTGTGTCGCGCGTGCGGCTCCGCCCAAAGAGCGACACGTGGGGGCGCTGGGATCCGGTGTGGCGCGGGTTGGATCCGGCGTGGCGGGCTCTGGTGTGGTCAGATCGGTGGCCAGGCGGGGTCAAGGCGCGCGCAGCCTGCTCGACGGAATGCCGCAGAGGCAGGCGTGCGTGCGCGGGCCAAGGCGACGGCGGGAGACGTCACGACGGCGGGGTCAGCACCTGGGCGTCGGCGGACGCGGCGAGGATAAGGCGGCGACCGCGGGCTCCTGCAAGAAAGCGGTGGCTCGAAGGCCACCACACAGAAGAGCGCCCGCGCGGGCTGGCGAGGTCGGGCGGCGGCGCTAAGGCGGAGACGGCGGCGCTGCGCAGGCGGGAGCGGAGCAGCGCGCGGCAAGGCAGAGCAGGCACGACTAGGTGGGTTGTGGGGCAGGCAGCGCTACGCGGCGGCACGAGCGCGCGCGAGACGCGGCGGAGCACGAGCGGCGGCGAGGCACGTGCGTCGGCGTGCAGCTGCGAGGTCACGCGCGAGCTAGGTGGCCACGGTGGGTGGAGCGGTGCTAGGCGGGCACGAACGCGACGGGCTCCTGCAAGAACCGCGGCACGAAGGCACGCGCACAGAGAAATGATGGGTGGCGGCGGCGTGCACACATGGAGGGCTCATCGGCAGGCGGAGCAAGGCCGGGCAGCAGAAAGGGGCGTAGAAGAGGGAGGGGGCGTACTCACGTTGGGGCGGCGAAGTAGAGCGTGGCCGGCTCGGGGGAGAGGAAGCAGACGTGGCGGCGGTGGCGCTCCAATCTTCGTGACGTCCGGCTCCTACATCGCGACGGCGTCGTCGCGCGGCTCCGGCGGCGGCGTGGGCGGTGCCCTCTTCTTCGCTTCCCTTGGCGGCGACGCGCGTGGACTAGCGAGCACCGAGATGGGGAAAGATTCCCCAGGCGGCGGCGGCTTGGGGGAGAAGGGAGGACGGCGGCGGCTGTGGGTATTTAAGGGGGAGCGCTAGGGTTTGCGCTGCGTGGAGAGGCTCGGGCGCCGTTGATCCTCGGCGCCCGTGACCCTGGACGCGTGGCGGCATCCGAGCGATGCGGACGCAGGGGGCGTGGGCGCGCGCGCGGAGCTGGAAAGGAGAAGGGTGAGATGGCGCCGGGGTGACGCGATGTGGCTGAGGTGGAGCGGCGGTACTGGCTGGTCGCGGCCCGAGCGGCGGAGCTGGCGCTCGGCGTCGGAAAAAGCAGAGAGGGAGCGGCTTGCCGCGGTGGAAAGCGGAAGGAGGAGGAAGGGTGAACAGGCCAGCGGCCGACAGGTGGGTCCCGCTGGCAGTGAGGGAAAAGGGGGCAGCGGTAGGTGGTGGCTGGGCCGGTGGTGACGGGTCGAGAGAAAATGGGCCACGGAGGAGCTGGGCCGAGGTAGTGATTTGGGTCCGAGCAGAGCGAATGGGCCGACGGAAGGAAAGGGGAGATGCGGCCCGGTTGGGGTTGGGCTGCGCGTGGGAGAGAGTAGGCCGGGGAAGTTAGAGGGTAGGCCGGGTTTAGGAGTTGGAGGTGGGCTTCTAGACTTAGGTCTGGGTTGGCTGGCCCAAGTTAGAATGTTAGCTTTTAAGTTTGTATTTGAAACTGGATTTCAAATACAAACTTCACCCAAACAAACTCAAACAAATCCAAATGGAATTTGACAATTCCAGATAAAATCCAAATCACACATGCATTGCCATGAAAATTATTTTATGCACATCTTAATTACTAGGAATTTAGAGAGAGAGCATTTATCTTAAATTGGAAATTATTTTATGGCTCACAACATTTCAATCAAAAATTTTTGAAAACCCGATTTTTCATACAAGTAACAGACTGCAAATTTGCGGGATGTTACAATCTCCCCCCCTCACAAGAATCTCGTCCTCGAGATTAAAGCTGCACCAGGTGTGGTGAGGGTCCTTCGCTTCTTCATTTAATCTGCACATTGTTGATATCTTCGGCTACACTTTAGTTTGCTTTTCTAAGGATCATCGAGAGTCTTTTAATCCATATACCTGATCACTTAGCTGTAGTATCCTTGTGTGGTAATCCTCATAAATATTCCAAATCCTCCGGTCCAAAGGTCGCTCTTGAATTCTCTTCCAACTTAATTCCTCATCCAAAGGTGGTAGCATATTCCCGGTGGAGCCTGGTTCCACGGTTTCATGGGCAATAGCTAGGGATCATAGTCTACCCAAAATCCAACTTTATCTCTTAGGTAACTTCCATCTTAAGCATTATATGGGCTCTTTAACGTTTCCGATAGTCACCAAAACTTTATCCTCTTATTCTTATTCCTCTTGGCGACACCTGGGTGAATGTCAGGACTTCCTTCCGGAGTGTACCATCATTCTAGCTTGGTTGGCGTATCTATTAAATCCATGTTTCGCGTAGTGTCTGAACCTTGAATCTTGGGCTTCGTGGGTTGTCATTGACTCCATATTCCTTTGATAGTTCCATTTTAAGGTTCCTAGATCCAAAATAATCTTCTTGATCCCATGTCCGTCTTGGACATGTTGAAGATGAATATTATTCTCATAATCCATACATATTCCTTAGGAATTTCCAACGGGGTAGATTTTGCCACATCTTCATGGCAAACATTTCAGATGCTTAGCTTCATTTCAATGGTTAGGTGGCTTCTCTTATACTCTCTAGACCATCTTAAGGTAGGGAATACATGTTCACGTCTTGGTCTGGTACTTCGGGTATTCATTATCTTCGTCTTGTAGGGTCTTCAAAGCTCCATTAAGGTTACACCAGTTCTATGGTTAGTTCCATATTTCCATACCAAATTTATCTGTGCTTAAATAATCCATCCGTTGGTTTGGCACATTAAAAAGAGACTTATCATCACTGTGCTTGCAATATCCAACATCCCCATTTAGCTTATGATTTCTGAATATTATACATGGTTCCTTCCAATTCATGGTGATCTACCCTGTAGAGAGGTCACTTGCATCTTGCGCATATCTTGAAGCAGACTCAGGATAGGTGGTGTTTACACTTGTGAATGCCGTCACATCTTAACCAACTCCCGTAGGGTGTTTATCTCACTTGTTGACGGATAATTGGGCATTTGTCGGTCCTTGATGTCAATCACAGTCCTTGACAAATACCATTACCTTATTCCTATTGTTGGCATTCTAGTCTTGTAAATATCCCGGAAAGGTGGCTTCTTCTGTAGTCCAAACATTTCTTCAATGGGTAGTGATGCTTGGTCTTGATCAACTCTTGTTCAATTGAGCGAAAATCCTTTGTAGTGCTCATACTCTTTGCTCACTTCCATTTCCCATAGGCTGGGAGGCTCCAATGACTAGGTCTGATATCTCTTGTCCAGTAGTTCCTAGGGTTTCCTTTAAACTCAATCCAATAGGAAATGTCCTGTAGAATCTTTCCTTACTATTGGATTTATTCCAGTGTTGTGTCGATAAGGAACTCCATAGCTTAACTCCATTGCGGACCTAGTAATTCTCTGAATATCCATTTGGACGATTTCTTACAGTAGGTCTTGCTTACGTTGCTTATACTTTCAGCAGACCATGACTGAGTGTGGAGGCTACCTTATCTCTTGGATGACAACTCATGTTCCTCATCTTGTATCCATCGAGTATAGACATCCATTCCATATCCAAAATTCTCCAACAAGACCTATAGGTTGAGGAATTGTCGACTTTAAGGTATAGTCATCCACATTTTACGAGGTAATCCATGGGGAGATCATTTCTAATTAGCCTTCTTATATTCTTCAATCAACTTGAGGTCCTTGAAGCATCTACAACTCTGTTTCATGTTCCAATACTACAGTCGAGGTGTTGTTCTTGTATCACTTCTGGGGTCGACTCTTGGCATACTTGTCAGAGACTCTTCTGTCCATCTCTTCATCTTGAAGCGGGTGGCTCTATGGTCGTTTGCCAGGGTGTAGTGTGAAAGCTAGGGTACTCAATTGAAATCTCGTAGGTTTGTTGATCCTTTAGGAGTACTTCCTCTTCGTCCAAATAGTTGGGCATTGACTTCCAATTACTCTGATCTTCTTCCTATGAAATGATCTAAAGTACTCGACTGTTATTAACCAATTCTATGCTTCCACCATACGGTAACTTATTCCAATACTCATGTGGTATCTTATTCCAAAAATCCTGAGCTTCCAAAATCTTGATCTTCAGTGCCAATTGTACATGAAGTACCTCTCTTTGTTGATCACTTGAGTTGAGGATGACTGACTGGCTTGAGCACTCATATTTGTCATGAAAAGCATAGTGGAGGTCTCGACTAGGAAGGATGGCACACAATCTAAAGGTGGAGTCTAAAGCAAGCATGAAAAACTACTCTATAAAATCCTACACTCACGATGAAAAAGCATAACAAGCAAGTAAGTTCCATAAGAACCAAGCACACAAGCAATGAGAACGCTACCCGGAAAAACTACTTCGTGGCTCAACCAAATAGGGTGGACTCTACTTTCAAGGGTTACGATCTTCCTGTAACCGTCCATATCAACTCTTGTGTCGTCTTGATTGGTTCACGAGAGAATTTTGCTTCGTCGTAGATAAGATAGAAGATTTTCAAAGAAAGAGAGGTAGAATCAAAATAGATCAAGGGGGTATATATATAGAATAGAGCGTTTAGAATGTTCTAAAGCTAACGACCAGTCTAGGGTAGCGTGCTACGGTCAAGTATGGCTCTGATACCAACTGTGACGACCCGGATTTTCAAAATCGAGAATCCGAATCTCTGTACCCTTGTGATAGTCCCTGGATCAGTAGCTATCACGTACAGAACTCATCTCAGCATAATATCATATCCATACAACGAATTTAGATTACATAGAAGAGATTTACATCCATACCATTATGGCAATACGAATAAGGTACAAGCCCGTCGGGCTAAGCGACAAGCGGAAATCCTGCGTAGCGGTGGCTAGGCTTCAAATCTTCATCTTCAATCACACCACAGGCAACTCGAGCGAAGCACACAACCCTTCTTCAAGCATCGATCTTGTAATCCAGTTCTAACCTGCATGCTCACAAACTATCCCCAAGGAGTGGGATAGGTTCACGTCACCATCTGTATGCAAGCTTTAAGTGGCTTAACATCTAAAGGTATAAAAGTAATTCAAGGAAAGGTTGGGGTTTCCTATGCGATAGCAGCAATAATAATCAAGGTATCATCTTCACAAACCATCCCAAATCCCACCTCACATCGCATCACCTTCTCCACACTCATCTAAGTCGATGCGAGAGCTCCCTCCCCTCGCACCTCACCAACTACGACCGGATCCTGAAAGGAAAGGGAGCAAACTTCCCTTCTCCCCGTCCGTAGCTGCGGACCTTAATCACTCTCAAATCTGGCTAATAAAGGGGGAGGTAGAAGATCCCAAATATGAGAGGTAACAGTGCAATGGGCAATGTCCATACCGAGGACGCGGCTATACGTATAGATTCTAGACTCTGCAGAGCTTGTACAACTGGACCCACTCGGGCTGCGATCGGTAGCTAGCCGACCTGAGACACAACCCACAGCGCAGACCCTAACCGCAACGATGCCCGCCTGCCCTTCCTGTCTCGATCCATCGGCTCGCAATCCAATGCTTCGGAAGCTGTGTCGAACTCTCCCTCGTAGGGCCAGACGGGGCCATAGTCCTTCGGGGAAACGGCCTCTCCCGTTCCCGTACACCATCCACCTGATCTTCTCGCAGTGCAGGCATCGCGCTAGCTAGGAAGGCTGGAACCCGTTCATATGGGTAAGCGGTAAGTACGTGGGGCCCAAAGAGTGGTTACCCCACTCGGTTTCAGACCGGGGTGAGCGTCATCGTCCCAAAGGCGTATCCTCCGAAGAAGAACGCAAGTCGCAGTACCCATCATAGGTACCACCGCCAACTCCTATGCTCCTATCCATCCATGTACCCGCCACAAGTACGGTGTGGGACCCCCTCGAGAGCAGGGGCCTCCCGGCACCTCGGTCAAAGACCGAGTTGTTAAAACATGCTCACCCCCGCCAAGTTTCCCAAAAACACCTTCTCCTGCCAGTTTTATCCCCACACACGCCAAGAATCCTAATCCACAATATATCCCATACACATGCAAGCAGTAGCATAGCAATCATATATATAGTGTAGTAGGCAATCAAGGAATCAGGATATATAAACAGGCTATGCATGGCTCAATCATCAACATCATGTAATAAGCAAAGCGCTAGCATTCTACTCAGCAATGCCTAATAGGTCAAAGAATCAGGATGGGCGTGAACCTGGAGCATGGTCCGCTATCCCTTCACTTCAGCGTAGTCGACGTCGTCGAAGTAGTCGAAGTAGTCCGGGTCCTCCGGGGATCCTATTATACGGGTACATAAATAATTATCGACAACTACTAGCAAATGAACTCCAATGAGAACCAATAGAGATCCAAATAGCAGCAAACACTATTCTATCATGTTTGTCATGATTTTAGAAAAATACTGAAACTGGTTTCATATTTTTCTAAGCTACGGTTGATTTATTATGATTTTCTGAAGTTTAAATCCATTTTCGGGATTTATAAATCATTCCGGAAAAAGGAATAAAAGTTAGATCACAAGTTAGCAGCTCGGAGGTGTCAGTCATCGGCTCGGGGTTAAACCGCGAGTCGAGCAGGCGGAGGCAAAGGTCTGGGTTGATGACATCATCACGGGCCCTGGTGATGTCATCATTGACTTGGTCAAAGTTGACTAAGTCAACGGGCAGAGGGTTACGACTTAGGTCAACGGGTCAAACTAGGGTCAACGGGGCAAGACTGATGGGTTAACGGCTAACGGGTACCACATGTCAACATGCGGGCCCCATCGGTCAGGTGGGTCCGGGCTATCAGTCAGTGGGTCCCACAAGTGGTGCCACTGTCTGATGGGTCACTAACAAGTTAGCCACGTGGCGGTCGTGTGACGAATACACGGACGCCACTTGGCTAGGTCTGGAACGACGGGCTCGATTTTAGGAACCTAACGCAACTGGTTTTACGTCAATCGGAGCTAAGACCGAAAAGATATGGATTTTCCAAGGTTTAACCCTTTATAGATATTAAGAAAAGGAATTTATTAAAGAATAAACTATTTTCTTAAAGGTGTAGGGGTTCCTTGCAAATTGTCAAGGTGGAAGGCCTGGTTGTGAATATGGAAAAGGTTAGGGACCTTGAAGCAAAAGAACCAGGGTTTTGAAAGGAAAGAGGGCAGACAGGGACCTATTTGCAAATATGCAGAAGTGGAAGGACCTGTTTGTAAATTTCCAGGGACCTATTTGTAATTTCAGAAAAGTTTAGGGGCCTAACTGCAAAAGTGTAGTGGGGCCGGCCAGTGCTGACGTCATCATGGGCCAGGATGACGTCAGCATTGACCGGTCAACGTTGACCAGGTCAACCCGGGGGTCCCGCATGTCAGGCCAAAGGGCCTTTCTGCGATTAAAAGGAAACCCAGGGGCCTATCTGTAAAATTACAAGGGCTAAAATATAAAAGAACTGTCCAGGGTGTTTTCTGAAAAAGGGGCGAGGGTGGAAGGGCTGATCCGCAATTAAAAGGAAGTCCAAGGGGCTTCCTGCAAGTTTGCAGGGGCTGGCTGGAACATGGCTGGCGAGGGATGACGCCAGCGCCTGCGTCATCATCCGCAGAAGATCTGGGGCGATCCGGTGCGGCTCTGGGGCTGTGGTCGCCGGTGTGTCGCGCGTGCGGCTCCGCCCAAAGAGCGACACGTGGGGGCGCTGGGATCCGGTGTGGCGCGGGTTGGATCCGGTGCGGCGGGCTCTGGTGTGGTCAGATCGGTGGCCAGGCGGGGTCAAGGCGCGCGCAGCCTGCTCGACGGAATGCCGCAGAGGCAGGCGTGCGTGCGCGGGCCAAGGCGACGCCGGGAGAGGTCACGGCGGCGGGGTCAGCACCTGGGCGTCGGCGGACGCGGCGAGGATAAGGCGGCGACAGCGGGCTCCTGCAAGAAAGCGGTGGCTCGAAGGCCACCACACAGAAGAGCGCCCGCGCGGGCTGGCGAGGTCAGGCGGCGGCGCTAAGGCGGAGACGGCGGCGCTGCGCAGGCGGGAGCGGAGCAGCGCGCGGCAAGGCAGAGCAGGCACGACTAGGTGGGCTGTGGGGCAGGCAGCGCTACGCGGCGGCACGAGCGCGCGCGAGACGCGGCGGAGCACGAGCGGCGGCGAGGCACGTGCGTCGGCGTGCAGCTGCGAGGTCACGCGCGAGCTAGGTGGCCACGGTGGGTGGAGCGGTGCTAGGCGGGCACGAACGCGACGGGCTCCTGCAAGAACCGCGGCACGAAGGCACGCGCACAGAGAAATGATGGGTGGCGGCGGCGTGCACACATGGAGGGCTCATCGGCAGGCGGAGCAAGGCCGGGCAGCAGAAAGGGGCGTAGAAGAGGGAGGGGGCGTACTCACGTTGGGGCGGCGAAGTAGAGCGTGGCCGGCTCGGGGGAGAGGAAGCAGACGTGGCGGCGGCGGCGCTCCAATCTTCGTGACGTCCGGCTCCTACATCGCGACGGTGTCGTCGCGCGGCTCCGGCGGCGGCGTGGGCGGTGCCCTCTTCTTCGCTTCCCTTGGCGGCGACGCGCGTGGACTAGCGAGCACCGAGATGGGGAAAAGATTCCCCAGGCGGCGGCGGCTTGGGGGAGAAGGGAGGACGGCGGCGGCTGTGGGTATTTAAGGGGGAGCGCTAGGGTTTGCGCTGCGTGGAGAGGCTCGGGCGCCGTTGATCCTCGGCGCCCGTGACCCTGGACGCGTGGCGGCATCCGAGCGACGCGGACGCAGGGCGCGTGGGCGCGCGCGCGGAGCTGGAAAGGAGAAGGGTGAGATGGCGCCGGGGTGACGCGGTGTGGCTGAGGTGGAGCGGCGGTACTGGCTGGTCGCGGCCCGAGCGGCGGAGCTGGCGCTCGGCGTCGGAAAAAGCAGAGAGGGAGCGGCTTGCCGCGGTGGAAAGCGGAAGGAGGAGGAAGGGTGAACAGGCCAGCGGCCGACAGGTGGGTCCCGCTGGCAGTGAGGGAAATGGGGGCCGCGGTAGGTGGTGGCTGGGCCGGTGGTGACGGGTCGAGAGAAAATGGGCCACGGAGGAGCTGGGCCGAGGTAGTGATTTGGGCCGAGCGGAGCGAATGGGCCGAGGGAAGGAAAGGGGAGATGCGGCCCGGTTGGGGTTGGGCTGCGCGTGGGAGAGAGTAGGCCGGGGAAGTTAGAGGGTAGGCCGGGTTTAGGAGTTGGAGGTGGGCTTCTAGACTTAGGTCTGGGTTGGCTGGCCCAAGTTAGAATGTTAGCTTTTAAGTTTGTATTTGAAACTGGATTTCAAATACAAACTTCACTCAAACAAACTCAAACAAATCCAAATGGAATTTGACAATTCCATATAAAATCCAAATCACACATGCATTGCCATGAAAATTATTTTATGCACATCTTGATTACTAGGAATTTAGAGAGAGAGCATTTATCTTAAATTGGAAATTATTTTATGGCTCACAACATTTCAATCAAAAATTTTTAAAAACCCGATTTTTCATACAAGTAACAGACTGCAAATTTGCGGGATGTTACAGGGCTATACCCTGTCAACGCCACCCCTCTTGCCCTTTTCAGGTAAGACTATCATCCACCCAAGTTTCTAATTAATTAGCCAAGATCAGAGCCATGTAGTCTCATGGTTGTACTGTAAATCCTAGGTGGTTCTCCATGTTCCGATTAAAATTCATCATGATAGTATTAAAGCATAGATAGAAGGATGGTTACGGTCACTTGCCTTTCACCAAAGTGTAACTATTCAGAGTCTTCAGCTCTTGATCTTCAGAAACTCTTGAACATCGGTGCTTCTACTCGTAACAATCATCGGGCACAAACATACAAAGCAACAAACAAGAACAACTAAGAACAATACACCAATCAAGAAAAGACTTTAAAAGAACACACTAAAGGATAAGGCTCTAGTCTAGAATCGTGAAAACGCATAAACAGTAAGAACGATGCTATTCATGAAGACACACATCTATCGGGGAAACTTTGATTGTAAAGGAAAGGACACAGGCTACATGCTGCTTTCATTTTTAACTTAGAAAATCATATGTAAAGGATATTTCTAGAAAATACCCAAGATTATAGTTAGTCATATTATATTAGGATATGAAAAGACGTTGTGAAACCTAGTCAACTTTTATTCATAAACATTGATGTATAAATTATGTCATTTAAACATTTAACTAGAAAAAAGGATATAGATGGTAACATCTAAGCGCATAACTCTAATCTCGAGATATATTTAGCCAAGTTAACATTTAATTAAGAAATCTCGAGATAAAGCCTATGTTGCTTTTATTTAGAAAGCCCGTTGAATAAACATTAGTAAGGTTAACAATTATTTATGAAAGCCGGTGTGAAAACCTATCCAACTTTTAATTAGCAAATGATTCAATCTTACCTTAAGCAAATTTAAGTTTGATTATGAAAAGCCGAGGTTCAACTATATTTAATTTTATTTACAAACTCAATTAAAGTATATATTAGTCAAGTTACTATTGATTATGAAAAATCGGTGTAAACCCTATATAAATTTGTATTATGAAAGACATTCAAATATGCATTAATCAAAATTAATACAAAATTTATTTTCAAAAACTTGCATGATGAAAAAGATACTAGAGCTCCCTTCAAGTAGAGACTTGAGTGATGTGGTGTGTGTCTTGAATGGAAGACTGAGCAGCCTTTTATAGCCTCCATGGGGTGGATGTCAGCTTAATCTTCACGCCACCATCCTGCTTAGCATCCACGCTGAAGAGGGTTGCTTGAGGCCACAGCAACAGGCCGGCCGGCCTGGTGTAGGCCGATCGGCCTACACCTGGCACGTCTGGCCACCGACTTCGTCGTGGACGCTTCTGATTGCTCCCTGAGGTCGGTAACGGTTGCGTCCAGTTGAGGCTGTCCAAGAATCCGAAGTTGTGGGCCCTCTAATCCATGTGTCTTGCACTCTAGGCCTTTCGGGTCCTTGGATCAAACCTACGTTGATTGCACGGTGCTTGATCATCCTGGGTGTTTGATTGAACTTGTGGATCAGTGACGTGGCCAGACCTGGCCAGAGGAGGCCGGTCGGCCTGGGCTAGGCCGGCCGGCCTGGCCTTGTGCCAGGTTTGGCCCCTGTTTCACCAGTTTTGTCCTGTAACCATAACTCATCCAAAACTTGTGGAATTTGTCAATAAAAATAGTTTTATGCATGGAATATGGTATGATCATCCTCATTTTACCGAAATGTTGACGGTCACTACGAGGTTATAATGGCTGTCAACAGTGGCCGGCAGTGGGACCTAGGTTTAGGCCCGCGATGCACGCTTTGATGGCTTTGTCATCTGGGATTTGGGGTGCTTGCGCTTTGAGCTGCACAAACCTTCTGAAATAGTCGACCAGAGGTTCTTTGTCTCTCTGCTTGTAGTTTTGCAGGTCCTTTTCTGTGACAGAGGCATTTTGGAAGCCCCGGAAGTTTTCGGTGAGCTTGTTTTTGAGGTTTTCCCAGCTATAGATCGACAGAGGGGGGCAGAAGGGAATACCAATTCAGGGCCGCGCCCTCACAGGCTATTATCAGCAACTTCGCTAGCACTGTGTCGTCTCGCCCAGCTGAGGCTATGGCTGCTTCATAACTCATGAGGAACTTGCAGGGGTCATAGGATCCATCGTACTTGGGCAGGTGCACCGGCTTATATGCCTGGGGCCAAGGCATGGCTTGCAGCCCGCGCGAGAGCAGTGCCGTATCGTCTATGGCTCCGGGTCTTGGGGTCACATGGACCACGTGGGGCTGTCTCGAGGGTCCGGGCTCGGCGTACGAACGACCGAGTGAGAGCATGACCTCCGGGGCGGGTGGTGGTTGCTTGACCCTCCCGCTCTGCATGGTGCGGAGCCCCTTTAGCTCCGTTTCCAAGTCCAGCAATTTCTGCTTGGCCTCCGCAAGCATTCTGGCCTTTCTCTCCTTCTTAGCCTGCTGGTGCGTTTCCAAGCTGATCTTATCCCTGGCCTCGGAGGCCCTCTTGAGCTTGGCGAGGACCTCGGCCAGTTCTTGCGATACGGGGTCGTGATCCTCGACTGACTGGGCCGGTATTGTGGTCTCGGGAATCGGAGCCCCCTCATTCCGGGTTTCCCTAGTTTCCGACCTGGTTCGGGGGTTCCCTGTTTTCCTGGTTCTGGGGTGGACTTCGTCGTTTGAGTTGTACAAGACGAGCTGAGCGTCCGCCTCCTGCGGAGCCCCTTGGGCGTCGGCTGCTGAGGCCGACGGGGCGGTTGCCCTCTTTTTCTTTGGAGACCATGGTTCTCGTGGGTCTTACTTCGTGCCAAGCACAAACGGTGGGCGCCAATGTTGGGTCTAGGGTTCCGTGGGCCCCCTTGGAGTCCAGACAAAATGGAGAGCGAAGAACAAAACTAGAGACCAAAGGGTTCTTGTATTCATCCAACATGCCAACCCCGTTACACGCGGTGGAGGGCGCCTTTTATACCCTCACCGCTTAACCTTGGGGGGACGGCAATGCCCCTAGTTCACATTACAGCTTCACAGGCACGCAGGCCTACTCACGTACATTCACCGCCGGGTTCAACCACCCCGGAAAATCCGACTTGTATTCCTACAGCGCTGCCGTGTCTGGTCAGCCCACCCAAGGCGCCTTCTCGAAAACCCGCCTTTGATGCCCTCTGCCTCACGTCTCTGGGAGCGGCTCCGGCGGGGCGCCTGCCCTTTGTTCCGACCGGCCGTCGCAGCCCTGAGCTGGGGTCCCTAGCCGGTTCCCACCCCCCGGAGCCTCCTTCCGGCGGCGCGCTGTCCCGGCCGTTCGCCGGGCTTCGCTGGGGCGCTGGTCGGAACCGCGCTCCCGGGCTGCAGCCGTTCCGGGGCTTCGATACCTGAGATAGAGACAGGGTTAGCGGCTCGCGGTCCCAGTCGCTTGCCGGGCTTCGCTGGAGGCTTGGTCGGAGCCACGCCTCCAGGTTGCGGCCGTCCTGGGCTTCGATACCTGAGATAGAGACAGGGTTAGCGGCTCGTGGTCCCGGTCGCTTGCCGGGCTTCGCTGGAGGCTTGGTCGGAGCCACGCCTCCAGGTTGCGGCCGTCCTGGAGCTTCGATACCTGAAATAGAGACAGGGTTAGTGAAAGTGCATCTAGTCCCTTAAGTGGGTTTTGGTGAATTGAGTGACAAAACGATTAAAGGACTAACATGTCTTGTAAAGATTATGAGCAGGATTTAATTCGAATATTCATGATTCGTGTGTACTCATTGGTTGAATACATAAATGTTTTGCTCACAAAGGAAGAATTGATGGCTCTCATAGTAATATAATATGGTATACAACAAGTAAGTGTGAAACATGAAAAGAGACTTGGTCTCTTAACCAAGTGAAGACTTGTTGACTCAAATGAGACATCATGATCAAGGTTGGATAAAATTGAGAAATGCAAGTTAAGAAATATATGCTAGAGAAATGGTGGTATGGGACATCAAGACTCTATAACTTGGTGTATGACTTGCATTAGAAGACATGGATATATTGGATAATGTTCTATGGTCAAAGCAAATGGATGAATTTTATGAATGATACAAGTGTATATGTGACTATATGTGAAGCATGGAAGAAAGGTTGGATTTCGGGATAGTGTTTCTAAGGACCAAGCAATGTGTGATCAAGTTGCGGCTTGAGTCATGGATTCTTTGCTAAGGGTGACGAAACTTTCTACGGATCAACTGAATGTTTCATGATCATATGTGGACTTCATATAAGCTAGTATCAATATCTATAGAAGAAAGGTGACTTGAACTAGAAGTGGATTTCATTCTATGTCAAAATTTCAAGTCACTAGCTCAAGTTGGTTTTTGCTCAAGCATAAGCAATGTGGACAGACCTCAAAGGAAGAAATGAGTATGTGCGGCAAAATTGAAGGCATTCAAGCTCAAGCAAGTAATTGGATTTTATATTTATTCTTGAGTATAGGTATGCCGTACTATCAAGAGGGATGTCACATTGAATATTTGACTTAACACCACATTAGTGCTCAAAACATAACCTAAGAGAGATAGCCTTGAGAGTTAAGAAGAATTTTGAGCAAGTGGGTGCTCACTGACCCAGGGCGGTTTAACCGCCCCAAGGGGCCGGTTTAACCGCCCCTGACCTCTGACAGCTCCAACGGCTAGTATTTTTGAACAGGCGGTTTAACCGGCCTCAGGGGGCGGTTTAACCGGCCATGACAAAAACTCCAACGGCTAGTTTTTGTTGGATGGGGTATTTATACCCCTTAGCCCTCTCCTTTGAGAGCTGCTGGTTCTGTGTGATTCCTAAGCCATCTTGAAACATTCTAACAGCAGAGGAGCTTCCCCCAATCACTCTTTGTGAGTTTGCTTGTTTTGGTTGAAATCTTTGAGTTGGGGTTGAGTGAAGCTTTTGGGTGTGAGCTTGAGAGCTTTGATAGCTCAGAGATCTTGTGAGAGCATTAGAGAGCAAAACCATAGCTTGAGCACTCGTGGTTAGCGTCAAAATTTCTTTGTGCATTTGTTACTCTTGGAGCTTGGCTCCTAGACGGCTAGGCGTTGCCGGTAAGCTCCCATTCGTGTGGTGAGCGACCGGAAGTTTGTAAGGGCTGGTCTTGCCTCCTTCGTGGAAAAGGACCATCTTTAGTGAAGGGCTAAGGTGTGGCGTGTATACACCTTGGCGAGGTTACCTTGCGGGGTTCCTCAAACGGAGACTAGGAACCGCTGAACTTGCTTGGTGCTTGCAGCGGGTCCGAACTTCGGTAAACAAACCCTTGTGTCTCCCCTTCACTTTACTTGCTTATTTCTAGCTTTATATTTGCTTCCGCTTCGATCTACTTGGGTATACTCTATTTGTGTGCAGGAGCTTGAATATATTGATCAGATATACCTGTACAAGAAGTACTCTAAGTGCATTTGGTGCTAGAAAAGCAAGAGGGGGTTCTAGCAATTATTTGGACAGTTCACTGCCAGGGGGCGGTTTAACCGCCTAGCAGGGGCGGTTTAACCGCCTGGAGCTGACAGCAGGCTGAGTATTGGATTAGAAGTTAAAATTGGTCATTTCGCCTATTCACCCCCCCCCCCCCCCTCTAGGCGACATCTAGATCCTTACAGTTAGCGACCGCGGAGCCGCCGTCAGGGGCTCCACGCTTCTCGTGGGGGGTGCTGTTAGGGCATCGCCGGGCCCTCTAGAGGGGCTCGAGGTGAGTTTCGTTTTTGCGGTCCCCAACAGGTTTCGTTGCTTGCTTGTTTTTTTTCTATCAGACATGCATACATGACTAAATGGCTCAAGGGAAAAGAATAGTGTGAGGAAATGAATTAGGAAAGGGAAAAGAAAAGAATGATGAGTCGACCTGCATTCTTTGAAAAGGATGACGTGCAACGAAAAGGCTGCGCATTTCAAAACACAGATTAAATTTATTTGGTATAGAAGAACACTATGCACCCGGCATGGTTGCAATACACAAACAACCTTATTTAATTGTGAAAAACAACCAATTGTTTTTCTATACTAAATTTCTGTCAAGAAAATAAATGTTGGGAAAATTTTAAGATTATGAGAAAATTGTTGATTTACTTTTCTCTCTATTCACATCCTGGAATCAAGGTGTGACAGTCCTTGAGGCCAAGGTTCTTCTGCAACAGGCCGTAGTCCTTGTAGAGATGCTTGACCGGACCGTCGTGGTTTGGGCAAAGCGCATTCCACATGGGGTCGAATTTCTTCGAGTACTCCGGGTCGGTCCCCTTCGCGTGGTCCTGACCAGACGTGCATACATGACTAAATGGCTCAAGGGAAAAGAATAGTGTGAGGAAACGAATTAGGACAGGGAAAAGAAAAGAATGATGAGTCGATCTGCATTCTTTGAAAAGGATGACAGTGCAACGAAAAGGCTGCGCATTTCAAAACACAGATTGAATTTATTTGGTATAGAAGAACACTATGCACCCGGCATGGTTGCAATACACAAACAACCTTATTTAATTGTGAAAAAACAACCAATTGTTTTTCTATACTAAATTTCTGTCAAGAAAATAAATGTTGGGAAAATTTTAAGATTATGAGAAAATCATTGATTTACTTTTCTCTCTATTCACATCCCGGAATCAGGGTGTGACAGTCCTTGAGGCCAAGGTTCTTCTTCAATAGGCTGTAGTCCTTGTAGAGATGCTTGACTGGACCGTCGTGGTTTGGGCAAAGCGCATTCCACATGGGGACGAATATCTTCGAGTACTCCGGGTCGGTCCCCTTCGCGTGGTCCCTTGGCTTGCGCTCGGCCGGAGCGACTGCTAGTGCTTCGTCGGCGCGTGCCATGACCTTCTTCTTCTTCTTGATGGGGCACTCGGAAGGGCCCGCGTAGGTGCGCTCATCGCTTTTCCCCCGTCAGTCGTCCGGTTGAAGATCGCGCCCACGACGTACTCTCCATCGGCGAAGTTGGTAGCGACTTCCATGAGCTCATGGATCGTCTCGGGCTTCCATCGCCCGAACTCGTGAACTAAGGCCTTGCAGGTCGTTACGTTAAGGAAAGCGTTAATCACTTCGGCGTCGGCAGTCCCTGGGTGTCACACCCGGTTTTCCATAGAAACCCGAATGCTGCCATATGTGTGCCCAGGAATTCCACACAACACATATAGCTTACAAATATGCACACATATAGCTTACAAATATGGTATTACAGAGAACACAATGCTCGAATAAAACAATTTACATTAGAGTTTATAGAAATTACACAGCGGAAGTCTATCTTATGGAGCATTATCTTCCAGTCAAGCCTCAAGTCCACAGGGACACCGACTGGTTGACAACAACTTAGACGTACGAAAGGTCTTCTGATAAATCTTCAGCCACTGCCTCAAACGCTGCTCCATCTGATTACCCATCCGGGATTTTGTTGATTGATTGCAAGTGTAAGTATTCCATCATACTTAGCAAGTATAACAGGAATGCATGAAGGCTTAAGAGAGGCTTGACATGACAGAACTGCATTTAGCATTTTTAATTGGTTCATTTTAACATTATCCAAGTTACTACAAGTGTGAGCAACACCCGGTGGTAAACCCAATTAAAGGTGAAGGTACAATTAAGCAATAAACATCATCTTCATTAAAGAGAACCACTAATCAAAAAGGATCCAGGCCGCTCGTGACCGTGAGCCCGGCTATCATGATAGATGTACACTCTGCAGAGGTTTTGCCCTTTCCCCAACTGTTAGCGTAAAAGTTTAAAGGAACTTTCAACCCAACCACACACCATTCACACTTCCGAGGTGTGAGTGCATAGGGATGCTACAAGGCTTTTCGCAAGACATCCTAACAAACACAGTAGCCGTGTTGGTACAATATGGGCAGCATGACCCTAGGCACCGAGATCGACTTACGCCCACGGATATTCACACCATGATGGGGTCAATGGCATCCGGAGCGCAACCTCAACCAGGGCAACATGCACGAGCTCCCATCACACAGGGACTCTTAGCACGGGACTATGCGTAACGAGACATACCAATGGATCTTCCGTCCTCGGTGGATCAAACCATACTCTCTCCCATATCCCCTAACACGCCTTTCGGTAACCACTGGTATGCTAGAGATGTACAAGTTACTTGTCCAAGACCAGAGCCATAATAGTTACAGCGGCGGCGACAGGTTCCTGGGTTGCCGCTTAATGAACCGGACCTTACAGAGAGACACTAGAACAAAGCACGAAGCAAAGGTTCTAGCTCCCTGAACCATTTTGCTAAAAAGCAAGTTTTACCATCATATACAAGTGAACCATTAAATCAATGTTAACAGTTAAATAAAGATGACAGTAGCAGCGCTTAGCAAAGACTACCCATAAATGCATAAACCCAAGGTATAACAAGGACAGGATAATAGTAGCTAGGTACCACCTTAAGGCTTACCAAGTTAGACACATGCATATGAATGAATGGTTAAAGGTGAATAGGTTACAAGTAATTTCCATGTTACACTTGCCTCAAATCCAGATAACAACTGCGCAGGGTCTTCAGTTCTTGTTCTTCGAGATCCTTGAACGAAGTTCCTTCTCATACTCGTAGCAATCACCCGAAGAAATCACTCTAAAGCAAACATACAAGCAACAAACAGAAACAACTAAGAACAATACATCAATCAAAAGAAAAGCTTTAGAAGATCGTTCTAAACGATAGGTCTCGCAAACGCACAAGAAACACTGAAGACGGAACTATGGTTAAAAGGAAACCACTATCGAATGATTTTCTGGTTACAAGGCAAAAGACTATATGCTAGATATATTTTAATTTGGTAAAATCATGTGCATAGGTCATTTCATAGAAATACCCTATTTGTAATTAACACAAATTATATTCGCATTTCAAAACACGAGTTGAACTTAGCAAATTTTATTTATCAATATTAAAGTATATATTAACCCAATTAAACAGTTAACTTTATAAAAGCAAAAGTATATGGAACATCTAATCGAATAACTTTGTTTTTCGTGTTCAACTAATCAAATTATTATTAGAAATAAATTGTAGTAGTATTAATCATATTATTTTTATTCATAAAACTGAGGTATAACCTATTTAACTTTTATTTAGAAAACCAAATGAAATATATTAATCAAATTAATATTTGCTTTAAAAACATTGAGGTGTAGCTCTACTTGAATTTTATTTAGAAACACGGTGATATAGTATTAGTCAGCTTAATATTTTATATGAAAACCGAGGCGTAAACCTAAATTTCTTTTATTACAAAAGGCATTTACATAGACATTTATCAAATTAATTTCGAAATAATTGATAAAAGCACAAGTTGGTGTAAGGATCACCACTAATGTATACTTTACATCATTCCGAAACTAACGCAACTTGAATGGGTCGAAACGGAGTTAAAACGTAGATTCTAGGGGCGTTTAAAGGCTGAAAGGACCTATTCGCGATTAACTATGGATTTCAGGGGTTAGCTGGTGAGAATTGCAAAACACAGAAAATAGTTCTCGCGAATCTCGAAAAGGATAGGGTTGGATTTGCAAAAGGTCGGGATTCGGGCTGAACTGAGGGAATCTAAAGGTTCTAGGGGGTTTTCGGCAAGATCTCCAAGACTCAAGGAAATCTCGATTTATTACACTTTTAACCAGGGGCCTAAACGTGAAAGTGCAGGGGCCTTCTTCTTCGTCCCGCTACAGCCGGCCGGTGGCTCTGGGCGGCGAAATCGCCGGCGCTCCGGTGCGGGATGGGCTCGGCCGAGGTGAGGAACAGAGAGAGGAGGACAAGGGGATCCTGTAGAGGTCCTCACCGGAGGTGGAGGTGGACGGGGACGGCAGGAATACCGGCGGCGAGTGCGGCCGGTGGCCGGCTCTGGTTCCTCCTGCGGGGTGTGCACCAGTGCTGGTGGGGCGACGAGGCCTGGTTGTGGAGCTCTGCCCAAAGGCGAGCCAGAGAGGCGGCGAGGGGAGGCCGGCCGGCCTGCCCCAGGCCGATCGGCCTAGGCAAGGGGCCGCCGGGCCTCCGGCTGCGCGGCGACGGGTTCGACGAACGCCGCCCTCTCGATGATCCTGACGCTGCTGGTGTTGGAGGAGCTGGGTGTCCTTTTCAAGGACTTGGACGGAGAATGGCTGCCTTGGGAGACCGAGTTGGAATCTTGGTGGCTTGATTGGGAGGCCGTGGCTTGGATTTCTCAAAGGAGGGGAAGTTTCTGGAGAAGGGAGGCTCGAGAGTTCTGAGGGAGAAGAAGAGAGGGGGCCTTTCGATTTAAAACGACGCTCCTCTTTTCAAAACCCCACAAATTCTCGGAAAGGATAGCAGGGTGACCAATTCAAACAAGGAGCGTCCCCAGCCGAGCCAGGGCTGGGCCGATCGGCCTCGGTGAGGCCGGCCGGCCTGGCTTTGTCTCAGGGGCCCTTGAAATTTTTCATGTGTGCCCCCTTTGCTCTTCTACCAGAAATTCTTTAGGATTTGGCTAGAAAAAGTTTAAGGGAAAGAAAATGAAAATAGAAAAGGGAAATCTATCCTAGATAAGGGCCATTTTTAGGTCCTGCCCGGACCTGGACTAGATATCTCAGTTAGCTCGTAGACGTCCATCTCTTTGAGCTCCGGCATTTCGGATTCGAGAAATATTTTCAATCTCTGGCCATTGGCCTTGAAAGTATTTCCGTCATTATCCTGGAGGGTTATCGCGCCATGATCGGCGGCATCTAAGACTTTAAAAGGACCTTCCCACTTACTTCTAGGCTTACCATGACCAAACAAGCGAATACGGGAGTTAAAGAGTAATACCTGATCTCCCGCTTTGAAATGCTTGATCTTGATGCGCTTGTAATGCCATCTCTTTGTTCTTTCTTTATATAGCTTGGCGTTGTGGTAGGCCTTTTCCCTCCATTCATCCAGTTCAGCCAATTGCATTCTTCTTTTGAGTCCGGCTGTCTGGAGATCCATATTCCACCTCTTGATCGCCCAATGGGACTTGAATTCTAGCTCAACCGGTAAGTGGCATGTCTTGCCATATACCAGTTGGTAGGGAGTCATCCCTATCGGTGTTTTGAATGCTGTTCTATATGCCCAAAGTGCTTCCGGTAGCTTTCGCTTCTACCCTGTCCCCATTGCATTGACCGTCTTTTGCAGAATGTTCTTGATTTGTTTGTTTGATGTTTCTGCTTGCCCGCTGGTCTGGGGGTGATAAGGTGTAGCCACTTGGTGGTCCACTCCTAAGTCGCTTAGGACTTCCGGAACGTCTTGTCGATGAAGTGTGATCCTCCATCACTGATCACGACTCGGGGTACTCCAAAACGGGGAAAGATGATCTCTTCGAACATCTTCCTTGAATTCTTCGAGTCGGCTGTCGTGCACGGAAGTGCCTCCACCCATTTGGAAACATAGTCGACTGCCACCAGGATATATTCACACTGCTCGGATGCAGGGAAAGGACCCATAAAGTCTATTCCCCACACGTCGAAAATCTCCAACTGGAGGTTATTTTGCAGTGGCATAGCATCACGGGCGTTGATATTCCCGTGTTTCTGACACCTGGCACATCTCCGTACGAATTCCTTAGCGTCTCCATACATGGTCCGCCAGAAGAATCCACTCTGCCTGACCTTTGCATCGGTTCGGAAAATTCCGTAATGTCCTCCGTATGGTGATGAATGGCAACGATCAAGGATCTTGTGTGTTTCCTCGTGAGGGATGCATCGTCGGAGTAATCCGTCAGCACAAACCTTGAACAGATAGGGGTCATCCCAAAGGTGAAATCTGCTGAGGTAGATTAACTTCTTCTTGTCTTCTCCTGGAGGCACATACCCAGTCACCATGAAGTTTACTAAATTTGCGTACCATGGACTGGATGTGGTGACCTTGAGGAGAGTATCATCTCTGAGATAGTCATTGATCGGAAGATCCGACCCTTGAACCTGCATTCTTGAGAGATGATCCGCCACACAATTATCTGTCCCCTTCTTGTCTCGTATTTCTAAATCAAACTCTTGAATTAGCAGAATCCAACGGATGAGTCGTGGCTTGGCATCTTTCTTGGTCAAGAGGTACTTTAGTGCAGCATGGTCTGTGTATACTATCACTTTGGCACCAACCAAGTAAGATCTGAACTTGTCCATGGCAAACACCACTGCCAGGAGTTCCTTCTCCGTTGTCACATAGTTTAACTGAGCTCCGGTCAATGTCTTGCTTGCATAAGATATAGCGTAATGCTGTTTATCCTTGCATTGACCGAGCACTGCCCCGACTACATAGTCGCTAGCGTCGCACATGATCTCGAATGGAAGATTCCAATCGGGCGGTTGTATGATGGGAGCTGAGATAAGTGCCTTCTTGAGGGTGTAGAAGGCGAGAAGGCAATCATCGTCGAAGTTGAAGGGTGCTTCTTTAGCCAGAAGGCTTGTAAGAGGTCTGGCTACCCGAGAGAAATCTTTGATGAATCTTCGGTAAAAGCCAGCATGACCCAGAAAACTTCGCACACCCTTGACATTCGTCGGGGGTGGTAGTTGCTCAATAACTTCTATTTTTGCCTTATCAACTTCTATTCCTCTTTCTGACACCTTGTGTCCCATCACAATTCATTCTCTGACCATGAAGTGGCACTTTTCCCAATTTGGGATAAGGTGATGCTCTTCGCACGTCTTGAGGACCCTTTCCAAGTGCTCGAGACAGTTGTCGAAGGTTTTACCATAGACGGTAAAGTCATCCATGAATACTTCCATGATCTGTTCAATCAAGTCAGAGAATATCGCCATCATACACCGCTGAAATGAACCAGGTGCATTGCATAGGCCAAAAGACATCCGCCGGTAAGCGAACGTTCAGTAGGGGCAGGTGAAGGTAGTCTTGCTCTGGTCATCGGGATGAATAGGAATTTGATGATAACCAGAGTATCCATCAAGGAAGCAGAAAAATGAGTGGTTTGCCAACCGCTCAAGCATCTCGTCGATAAAGGGGAGAGGAAAGTGATCTTTTATGGGTAGCTTTGTTAAGCTTCCTGTAATCGATGCACATCCTCCATCCAGTAACGGTCCCCTGAGGGATAAGTTCATTCTTCTCGTTCTGGATAACTGTCATTCCACCCTTCTTCGGCACAACTTGAACTGGGCTGACCCATTCACTGTCTTGCACGGGGTAGATTATACCCGCGTGCAGAAGCTTCAACACTTCTTTCTTGACTACCTCCCTCATCGCATCATTCAGCCGTCTTTGATGTTCTCTAGACGGCGTATGGTCCGGCTCCATAGGTATGCGATGGGTGCATAAGCTGGGGTTGATCCCCTTCAAGTCCTGTAGAGGATACCCGAAGACAGACCGGTGTTTCTCTAGGACTGTGATAAGCTGCCGAGTCTCATTCTCTGTCAGTTTATCACTGATGACGACTGGTGAGCGTCGGTCATTGTGGAGGAAAGTGTATCTAAGTCCAGGAGGCAGCGGCTTCAACTCAGAAGGGGGGTGTTGTGGCTTTTCTTCCTCGTCGAGTTTTATAAAACCGTCCGTTTCTGCCTCTTGGATGAAATGGTTAGCCTCTTCAGCCTGTGAGGACTGAGCTTGCTCTTCTTGAGCGGAGCTAACTGCTTTTTCCACTGGGTCTGTCTTGGATCGGGCCTCTGCGATAGTGTTCACTGAACGCACAAGGCTGACCAGGATGATCTCTTTACCAACCTTGAACTGTATCGTTGCTCGATCATGGTTAGGGTTGGCAAGGTGCTCTATTGGCTGTCCGATCAGGAAGAAGTTGTCGCCTCTAGGGATATCGAAAATGTGGAAGTCTAGGAAAATCCTGTTGCGTCCCATGTGTACGGGCACAACACGGATGATTCCTATGCATTCCATCATTTGGCCGTCGATCCACTTGAGGTGCTTACGGGAGAAGGATCGGGGTTCGTCTGGTTGCACTCGTGATGCGAGTGCACTTGATATGATATTACTCCCAACCTTCGGGTCGTAGGCAACTTCCTGAGAGTTAGTTCCCTCAATAGCGCAATGGAGTACTCTGAAGTTGCGGGTGGTTCGGATGATGTCTTCGCAACTTTCAATTTCCTCCGTCCATTCCTTGCTCATGATCGCAGATAAACCCTCGATCTATGGTACGGCTTCTGGAATGAACGCCTTAGACCTTGAACTTGCGCACACTTGTTCCATGGGCATACGTGATGTATTGCCGATCTCCAAGTACTCTTCTTCTGTAAAGAGCTCGGGAATGAAGTGCGGCAGATCGTCAAGAATATTTTCTTGGTCTGAGGACTTGGGGTGTTCGAGCACTTCCTCTATGATCGGAGGAGGCGGATCGAATGTGAGGGCGAGAAGTTGTTGTTTGTCTGTGGGGGGTTGTTGGTGGTGTTGGTGGGTCGTCGAAAACGCCAGTGTACTCAGTAGAGTTGAGAACTTTTTCCAAGATCTCTCATACCTCATCCACTGTCTTGTATAGCACTGACCCTGCGGAGGTGATGTTCAAGAACTGTGCACTCTCCGACTTCAATGCACCAACAAAATGCTGCATAAGCATTTCCTCTGGAATGTTATGCGGTGGCCCTGAGTTGGCCAATTTTATGCACCGCTCCCACGTGGCTCCAAGTGACTCATTGCCTTGCTGATATGTCATCAACTCAACTCTGAGCTTCAAGATCTTGGAGACAGGGTAAAAGAACAGACAAAACTCATCTTTCAACTTGATCCAATCTCCGCTAAATCCCCTTGCAGTCCGGTCGTACCAAGATTTTGCATTTCCCATCAGAGAAAATGGGAAAAGTTTCCATCGTATAGTGTCTTGGTTTACGCCGGGTATAATAAGAAGAGAGCAATTCTCTTCAAAAACCTGCAAGTGAGCATAGGGACTTTCGTCCTTCGTTCCACCGAAAGACTGTGCACGAACCATGGCAACGAGACTGGGACGGATCTCGAAGCCATGAGGTGGTATGGGGTGGCAAGATGAAGGCGGTTCCAAATACTCGCTAGATGGAACCGTCGGGTAACTAGGAGAAAACTCCATGTGGTAGATGGTTATGGGGGTAAGGTGTACGGCTAAAAAGATCCTACACTAGTGTTGCTACCGTTCCCCGGCAACGGCGCCAGAAAAGCTTGTTGGCAGTCCTTAGCCTAACTAAAATCCGCAAGCGCACGGAGTCCGATGTAGCCTTTCACCAGGGGAGTAAGAACCTGGATATCGAATCCAAGGAACGGTAGACACGACTAGCCTAGAACTTTTCTAACTGGACCCACCAAGGAGCAAAAGGATAAATGGGTAGAGAGCTTGACTTTAGTTAGCTACTCGTTACCCCAGACAAACTATCTATATCTAACCTGATCCGCTTCGACGGCTAGAACGGGAAGAACTCAGAACGGGATGAGAGAGGGGTTCTTCCGGGCTCAGCACTACTGTTATGAGTACACCCGAACATGGTGGAGTACAAAGGACGGACAGGGCTGTCACCACCTGCCGCCTACCACTGCAGTTCCGTGGGGTGCAACACAACCTGAGGTGACTAGCTAGCACAGGCACCACGCCTAAGCTTTCAGTCACTGACCTCCACCCAACGCGAAGGGCTATAGAGGAAACCCCAAACAAGAGTCACTGTCACTCGCGCAGACTCAGGTACCCGCAGATCAAGATAAATATGATAACTTGCTGAAAGTAAGTTGTAAACTAGCGAGGTACTAAAGGCAAGAGACCGAGGACTTACTGAAGATAACTCTTGAATATATTCCTCGGGGGCGGAAATGTTGAGACGAGACCGAGAGAGAAATCCCGGACTCTCTCTACAAAGCTCGGCTGTCACCGAGCAACTCACCCACTCTCTTCCTACTCTAACTCTAAAGATGAGAGCAAAATCACTAAGCTACTCTTCTCTCCCTTGGATGGTTTGATGGATGCTTTCTCAAGGTGAAGGGGGGGTCCCTTTTATAGTCTTCAAGGGCGGTTGCAGGCGTCAAGCTTAAGCTAACTCTCTGCTTAACTACCACGCGAAGGGGGACAGGTGGCGGCCTCTGGGGGAGGCCGGCCGGCCTAGGCCAGGCCGATCGGCCTGGCCTGGCTGCCCCGTGCACCGCCTTCTTCAGGGACGCTCTGGATTGCTCCCTGAGGTCAGTAACGGCTGCTTTGGATCAAAGCTGTTCGAGAATCCAATGTTGGTGGGCCCTTCAATCCATGCAAATGTAGCTTAGGCCTTTCGGGTTCTTGGATCAAATCGACGTTGGTGGGCCCTTCAATCCATGCAAATGTAACTTGTGGAATTCATTAGAATTAATCAATTTTACTTTGTTATGAGCAAGATGAGCCTGAAATGTGACGGAATGTTGGTGGTGAAACCGTATCATAACGACCACCAACAGAGGTCGTCGGTCGACCCCCCGGCCTGACAAGCGAGCCGAAAGTCCTCGAGCCAGAGCTCGGGGTTCGTCTCCCCCCGTACTTGGGTATGGAAGTAGGCTGGCGGAACCGGGGTGGCAGGGGAGCGGTTCGAATGGCAACGCTAAAGACTCGCGGGCCTGGAGCGTCGGGGCTCAGGCTTCAGTCTTCCGTGTCATCGTACCGAACCCCTCGGCGAGGATGTCGGGGTCGGGCCGCTTCCCGTCTGCGCCCAAGCATCTCTCGGCGTCGAGCCTCGAGCGTATGTCAGGCGTCACGGTTATCGCCCATGCGCTCCTGAACCGGCGGCCTCCTCTGCGGGCGGACGCCCGGCTTGGCTTGCTCGACGGACTCATTGCCAGTCTACACGCACGCACGCATGCCTGCACGTCCTCCTCCTAACGCTCGACCTCTGCCTGGAGCTGAGCTCATTGCACGTCAAGGCGACGTTGGTTCTCCAGGAGCTCGCGACGGGGCTCCCAGAGCTGGTCCGACGGAATATCATGAGGTGGAGGAGTGTCTGCGCATCGGTGTGCCACCATGCTAGCAACGACGGATCCTCCTTGCGCGGGAGGCTCATCATCTTCGTCCATCGCGGTTGCCACCTCGGCGGCGTTTGGTGCCGCCGCCGGGTCTGCCACCTCTGGGGCCACGGGGACCTCCAGTGGTAGGGCTTGGGCGAGCGAGTGGGTGTTGTTGCTGGCACTCGCATACCCCATGCCCACCAGGTCGGCCATGTTGCATTCCTTGGAGGGGCGCCGACCTTCAGTGGTTGATTGGCCTTCAGGGGCCCTCTCATCCACGCTGGAGAGGAGGTCCTAGTCGGTCGAATCGTCAGACAGTATCCCTGGGACGGATTCGCCCGCGTAGCCTGCCATCCCCACGAACTCCGCGTTCTTTGGGACGGCTGCTAATAGCTTCTTGACGACACGGTGGTACGCCTCCGCGGTGTTCGCCATGCCAAAGGGAATTGGTGACGGCCCAGGGAGTTTCCGTCGAGGGAGATGCAGGCGCCAACGCCGGAGAGCGGCGCTGCATCTAGCTGCTCCTGGGTGACCGGAGTGCCCAGGAGGTCGCTGAGCCGCCGAAGAGGAGACGTCGACTGGCTCATGGGCGGTGGCTGAGGTGCTAACGGGCTCGTTGCAGCGTCATGCAAGCTCAATCTTGCGAGTGCCTCTGCCGTCTCGGTGACGACAGATCCACTAGGGCCCACGGAGGGCGCCAGGGCGTGGACGCAAACCGGAGCTCCATCCACGGCGATGACGAAGTTGGCGTCGCTGAGCCGAATGAGCTCTTCGGGAACTCGGAGGTCATCCCTAGCGGCCGCAGCACCGCTAACAGAGATGACGGGGGCAGGGCGTGGTGATGATGAAGTCAAGGGATCTGATGTGTACGATCGCACCGGGAACCCAAACTGCTACGGAATCAGCCATCAAAAACCGAGGAAAATGGATGCGCAATCAGGCCCCTACCTGGCGCGCCACTGTCGGTGTTTGGTATCACCGGACAAGTTATTTACTGGGATTGCGCTCTGGTTCTTGATGGTTAGTAGATTTGACACGGGGGGTTACACTGGTGCAGGCTACCCTGAGGTATAATACCCTACATCCAGTTCGTTGTTCATGTTACTCCACTAGAGTTTGTAGTAGGGGGTTACAAATAGGCGAGAGAGGAAGGAAAGCTTCCAAGTCTCTAGAGGAAGAAGGATGAACTGATGAACTAGGTGTACGAGTGTGAACGCGCGTGTGTGTGGGTGCAAATGGAGTCGAATCGGTAGCTGGCGAAGTGGTGAAGTGGTCGGCCCCCCGAAGGGGATGGCACCTTTTCTTTTATATCTCGAGGGAAGGCACCGTACATCGTAGGGAGAAAGAAATGAAAAGAGAGCGTGGCTCCGACCCCCCCTTCGGGTAAGGAGAGTCTCCGACCCCCTCCGCCTGAGGGGGTGTCTGGCTCTGCCGTGCTGATCTTTTGGATCCCTGTTCGTCGTGGTCGTTAGGATCGAGGGCGCCACCTTACACTACGCCAAAATATTGCTTCTATGACGTCGGGGTTTCATCATTAAAAAAGCGTTTTTGTCATTAAAAATCATCCATGACGAAAAAGTGACGGAATCGGGTTCGTCATTAAGCGAGCGTCATAAATGTACTTCCATGACTAACTGACCGATTTCGTCATTAAAGTGGTTGCTTCAATGACGAAATATGTTGCGTCATAGAACTGTTTTGCTTCTATGACGACAGCTAAATTTCGTCATTGAAGCAAAAAATCCACATGGCACCGTCATCCCCGTTTGATGACGTGACGCCGTCAACTGCAGCTGTGAACCCTGTTAGCTGACGTGTTTCCTCTCCACGCGTCGCAATGTCATTCGTTCACGTGTACCAACGTGATAAATGTACTTCCATGACTAACTGACCGATTTCGTCATTAAAGTGGTTGCTTCAATGACGAAATATGTTGCGTCATAGAACTGTTTTGCTTCTATGACGACAGCTAAATTTCGTCATTGAAGCAAAAAATCCACGTGGCACCGTCATCCCCGTTTGATGACGTGACGCCGTCAACTGGAGCTGTGAACCCTGTTAGCTGATGTGTTTCCTCTCCACGCTGGCATGTGACGTGGCCGCAGCGTGGCGAGTAACGTGGCTGCAATCATGGCATCACCCACAACGTCCACGCGTCGCAATGTCATTCGTTCACGTGTTGACTGTTCATTGGCACACGTGTCACTGTTCCCGTCATAAACATGTCGTCGTTTCGTTGGTCCATGTGTCCCATTTCTATCTGTCCACATGTCTGTTTCCTATTTGTCCACGTGTTGCTTTTTCGTGTCGCCACGTGCCCTTTTCACTGGCGCACGTGGCGTAGTTTTATTGGATTACGTGGACCAATTGAAACAGGACACATGTCTTATTTTTATTTGCACACGTGTCACGTTTTGATTCGCCCACGCGTCGAATCTCTACCATGCCAGGTGCCGCCTTTTTATTCGTCAACGTGTCGTGGTTTCATTTGTCAACGTTTCGACTCTTTATTCGTCCATGTGTCGCTCCATGGTGAGGCCACATCATGGGCTTCATCGGCCCCTTCATCACACTATTATACCAGAAATTACAAATCGTTCACAGAAAATTCAGTACAATTGTTCTAAAAAAATAAAACTCAGTACAATTAAATCGAACCCAACGAGTGTCAAAAACGAGACAAAGTTCACCACACGATTAAAGTTTGGATCCACACAATAGAATGCCAAGTGTATAAACAACAGTTCCCCCGATATAGGATCAAGCCTGAGAAGATGTACCAGTTTGGCTTGACTGAAAGAGCTTCATGAGGAGCAGCTGGCTCTCTTCCTGTTTCTTATTGAGGTCCTCGTACAACCTTTGAGTCGAGGCAAGCCTTTCATCTGCTGCTTCACTCCTCTTCTTCAGGGTTTGGATTTTATCAAGGAGAACTGCTGAACTTTCTTTTTCAGCAGCAAGTTCTTGCCGAAGCGAATCTTCACTGTTCGAGCGAACCGACGTGGAGCGATGCTTGGGTATACTAGCATTCTTAAAAAAAGTTGGGGAGGTGGAGCTGTTCTTGGAGAGAACCTTGGAAACTACCTCAACACTAGTCATTGCCGGCGCCCCATCATCAGGTGGTTGTGCCATCATATTTTCCATTGAAGCCTACAAAATCCAAATATGAACTATATATAAGTGCACTGATTATAGTAAGGAAGATTATATTAGATAAATTGGATAATTGCTACTAAACAGTTATAATATAATCCCTTTCTTAGGGAAGTAATGAAGACAGGGGCAACCATGAATGTTAAAAGTATGAAGCATGTACATACAGATAATTATTGGAGAAAGACACATAAATGGAAGCAAGTGCTATGGCCACGTAGACACGCGATTCTGGTACCAACTTGTTGAGCATGTGAACCAACAGAAATTGAATTATATACATCGAGCCAATAAGCTAAAACCTGGATAAGCATACAAGCATGTATAGGGACTTACAACTGCTTCTTTACCCACCTCACTCATACTCCTAGAGCGTCTGGTAAGGCAGACCCTGAATGCTTCCACTGCATTGATTTCTCCGTCCACATGATCGTGAACTTGATCATCACCTTGTTCATGGATGCCATCCTCGTTTACTTCAGTGGGTTGTGCATCCTGGTTTCTTTTCTGCCTCTGATGCACCAAAATGGCGGTCAGACAAACATCAAAACTGACAATTAAAAGGCAATTTCGAATAATGGATAGAAATAACACTTAGCAAACATGACAATCAAGCAGACATAACTGACAAACAGAGATTAAAAAGGGTACATTAGAAGACACTGGACACTTACATAGTCATGCAATTGTGCAATATAGCATCAAGATCCTGTTGCATGATGCATCTTCACCTTAGCCCGGTTTTTCTTATTCTGCTCAGCAATTTCCTGATTGAGGTATATGTGTTAGTCTGGATCACAAGTGCCAGTCTGAAAACACACCAGGAGATGTGGCTTTGTTCGATAGAAAATACCTTGCTCCTTGCATTTGACCACTTCTCAACAAGTTTGCACCACTCTTCATCTATCATGTAAGATACAGGAGAGGTTGTCCTGATCTCATCAGCAGGGATGCCAACAAAGTATTGCTGCTTCAACTTATACTGCATCTATCATATCCCTGTCTTGAATAAACTTTCACAAGCACTTTTGGTTGCATTGTCTTCTTTGTCAACTGCTAACCTCCCCTGGATATTAGGATTGAATTCAGAGTTAGCCATGGGATATATTAGAGTGGAATGTAACACAAGGGTCAGGGACTGCAGAGACGGACTCACGGCTAGCCTTGCCAAGAAGCTTTCAAAATATGGTGTGCATTCATATTCTTTCCAACGGGTGAAGATAGGGACTTGAGACCTAAGAATAATGCCGGCCTCTGACACCAACTTGGCAGCTTGCACCGGCTCATTCGGCCTTGACTTCCCCGCAGCAACCTCGATGGGCATCCTTTTCCCAAAAGCTTTAGTCATCTTGTCAAGCAAAACACCCCTGGTTGGTGGCCTTGCACGCCTTGCGCCACCTTTTTGTCTTGGTACTACATAAATTCATCAAAATTTGCATTAGTCGTCTAATATGAAACTATGAATGAGAACAAGGTACATGTTCAACTATCCAACCTTGAGTTGTGGACTCTGGCTGCCTAGAGTGGGTATTCTGACTGGCCTCGTTTTGGTTGTGATCGTTACCATCATCACGATGAGTATCAGCTGGATGAGCATCATCTGCATGATCATCATCTGGATACGACCAGTCCCTCACCGGACTTTGATGACTGTTGTTCACATTGTCATCACCACTGATGTTTTCTGTGGGTGTTGGCAACTCTTCCTGCACAGGGTCTAGACGCGGTTCTGAGGGCTGCAGCCTTTTCAATGTCCTGCTTGATGAAGCAGCAGCAAACTCATCCTCTGTTGGTGGCTGCGACCTCACTCTCTTGGATTGCCTGCCGCCAGGAGCCATGGCACCACTTTTTTTTCTTTGCACAAGCCTTCCTACTTCCAGTCCGCACAGGTGCCTGCAGTGGTGAGAAGACAAAAGTTTTAATCATGTGAATAAATTTGAACCATTGCAAATATGTTGTCATACTTCTAAGCATTGTGTATTTATAGGGTATTTGGAACCGTTCTAAGTTTTGGAACTGTCCTACCTCAATAGCTAGGGGTACGGGCTCCTCTTCTAAATCAGTCTCATCATCTCTGTCAGCAGTCTGTTCATCCTCTCCAGGGCTATAGTTTGATACATCAGTACCTTCACCTCGACACCGATTACCCTTCCTGACTGACCCCTTACACTTGCCTAAACTTTTTATGGTGGACTCAAGGGATGCTGATGAATCTCTAATTCCATGTTCTTCCATTCTCCTAACATTCTCCCTGACAATGGCTTCCTGTTCACTTTCGTATTCATTTTGTGGAGGTTCTTACATGTGATAAAACGTTTTAGTATTAGTGACCTAGCAGGTACATGTGACACTAGTATTACATCCCCCAAACCCTAACCGTGCATGAATGAGGACTGACCTAGAAGAACGGAACGTAGGATGGATTTTGTGTACCTCTTGCAACTGGCCGCCAGCGTCTGCCCACATTCAATCCAGTGCAGCAGTAGTCGACGACGGGGAAGCAGATGAGGTGCGGCAATAGTTGTCGACGGGGTAGCGGATGCGGTGCGGCTGTAGTCGTCGCCGGGGAAGCGGATGCGCTGCGGCTGTAGTCGTAGCCGGGTAAGCGGATCAGGTGCTGAAGTAGGCGACGATGGGGAAGCAGATCCTTGCGGGGGGCAGTCCTCGCAGGGGAAGCAGATGAGGGTAGGCTGTACTCTGGGAAAGTAGATGCACTGCGGCGGTGTTCGTCGGCGAGGTGGAAGCTCCGGCGGAGAGGCCTACGGCTGAGGTTTAGGTGGAGCAGAGGTGGAGGGGAATGGCAGATCTGCTGGAGAGAGAGAATCCGCAAGGGATATGTTGGGGCCTCGGCCAGATTGCCTACAATGGCCTTGATGGATCACTAGGGGTGTGGATTTTCATGAGGGTACAACGGAGTTGTCCCAAAAATGTTTTCGGGCCCGCCAAGCGTGGCCGCGGGCGCCGGATTAGAATTTCTGCCGCTGTGTTTCACTGGCCAATGGAGCCTACAAATCGGAATTGTTACTGTCCGCATGTATGAGGGGTTTGCCTGTTAAGTGTGAACTCGACTATTTCTCCTTTTAGTCTCCGATTTTTAATTCGAATTGGTCTTTCTCCCTCGTACAACCGCGAAATGCTTTAACTCTTTTTGCAAAGTGCGTATACAATCAAGCTAGATTCGATATATTTTAAATACAAATACAGTCAACTTTCAAAATTGAAAACATAATTACTGTATTCAAATGATACGCTAAACAAATACGATACGATGCAGTGTCCACCAACCGGATCATCCAGTCTCACGTATTACACCGTGTTCATCCACAAACCATAGAAGAAGCATTTGCAGTACACGCTAGCAGCTTCCCAGAGAAGCAGCGTTTGCCCTTCTTGGAGAAGCCAGTTGAGCTTGGATGAGAAGGAGCCTCTGCACATCCCGGAGAAGCAAGCCATCTGAGCTTACCAGAGAAGGAGCCTTTGCACAGCATGGAGGAAGGCAGCGAACCTCCTATAAAATCGCCACTTCCTCAACAATCCCCAACAATCTCTCGCTCGTCCTCGCCAGTTACCACAATCACTCTCACCAATTCACCCCTGCAGCTCACTCATCGCCGCCAGCATGAAACGACGGTCCTTCTCCATCACCGATTGTGGCTACGCCTCCTCCAAGTCGGGCCCCCGCGCCCATGGCACCGACAACACGGTGTCCCATCGCGCTCTGCATCGGACCACTGCCGCACCTTCGACCTGAATCTCGATGCTGAGATCGTGCAGTCACAGTCGTCGGCCGCAGATGATCACCGCGGACCCGCCGCTGGGTCGCCGGCCTCCCCGGGGCATTCCCTGCCTCCGGCAATGAGGGCGGCTCCTTTGTCATCCTCGGAGTCGGAATCAGGGGACTCTGACATGGAGACAGATGAGGAGGAGGACAAGTACCACATGATAGAGCTGGAGTGCCCGATCTTTCGGTGAGTGGAGGATAATTTTGATTTGGTGGAAGTCGACCCTCACGATCCGACTACGACGAGCGAACCCGAAGCGCCAATGCAATCGCTGAACCAACTCCCTGTGGTTACCGACCCTGTTGCAATCAAGATCAGAACTTCCTGTACGCAATCAAAGAACGAACAAGAAAAAGAAGGCGAGCAATCTTAATATCACTCGAAGGTGGGGTTCTGAATCACACAAGGACAGCACGTGTTTGTGCGTGTTCGGTGTAGCTAAAGCTAGATGTAAAACAAAACCCAAGTGTTTTTGGCGGTGGCTAGGGGGTATATGATAGGGGGAGGACGTCCACAGGGGTGCTGGGGTCGTGCTCCAACCCTAGGACGCGTTCCTAATGGACCCAACTTGATACACGGCCCGTGGGCCAAAATAAGGTGTCGCAGCACCTGGACAGAAAAACCTTCGGTAAATGATTTGATGATTGCGGCCGCGTCGGGACAGATATGGACATGAGTCCGGATCCATATGAAAGTAGACTTCATAAGCTTTCCATCAAGTACTTGAACGCCCCAAACGGAGTCCGGATGTAGTCGTGGCGGCCGTTGAAAGTCAGGACTTTCCTGCAGTCCGAATCCAGCGTTTCCAAAACGTGTTGGATTCAATCTCTTTATTTCCTTAGACCAAAAGCGACGCGATAGCCTGGTGTAAAACGTGGGAATACTTTGACTTGGTCCCCAATCGACCTCTTTGGTCCTCCATGCCTTCCATGTGTGCTTAACACTCTTCATGTATTTCATGTCCTCATCATCCTCCCCTTCTTGACGAAAAGCCGTCCTCGGCGTCAATTGTACTTGAAACCGATCCTGCACAACGCAAAGGAGAACGGGGTTGCGAAAACAAAAGAAACCAAATGTATTGGGAGGAGGAGGGTCACCATGCTTCGAATTGTCAAATGTGTCATCTCGCATAGACATTTCAGCAGGAATGTAGACTTCTGGATCGGACGACACAATATGGTTGTCAACATGATCCTGCACAAGATTAGTACCAACAAAAGACAAAGCAGGCATAGGTAGCAACCAGCAAAACTCCCCTTCTTTGGATTGAACATGTTTTTTAAAACAAAGCTAGAGAAATTGGATGTGACATGATTATTCTTAGTGCAGCTCTCTAACTTATCACATTGTTGTCCAACCAGATTTGAACAAATATAAACTCGATGCACCATATATTTTCCATTGTGATTATATTTGCCAATGAAGTGATATGTATTGCTAGATAAGGATGGCAATTCGGGATATGCAAGAAATCTCTCCAAACAATTTAGATTACATAGAACATCAAATTCATTATAACCTAAAGTATTTAAAGAAGATAGCAATTTTTGTTCATCATTTGCACAAGTAATTGGAACAAACATTTTATTTTCAGCAGAATTATATGGCTCCAAAGCATGTGTATCATCATTATGAAGTAATTGTGGCAGAGGAATAGAACAATCACTATCACACAACTCTTCTCTATCACAAGGAACATCAAGCAAATGATCTTTTGACAAAGGCAAAATTAGTAAGGGTTCTACCGATAGTTGCTCTATGTTATCATGTTTAATTTCAGCACAAAGGTGTGATTTTAAAACATGTACAACAGAAGCATTGTCACACAAATCATCTTTATCACAAGGAATAATAAGCACATCATCATGTGACAAAGGTTCATCAAGAGATGGTTCCACTAATAATTGCTCTATGATAGCATGAGGTGTGGAAAAATTCAGCACAGTAGAAGTGGTCTCACCTTCCGTGAGTGGGGCAACTGTCATCGACGGCGCTGTTGTGGCCGTCCTCTCGCGTGGTGTAGTGCTAGATGTGGATGGCGTAGGGAGAGCAGGATCTGCGCTGGATGCCGGGCTTCGTCCTGCAAAAGAGTTAGTATATGTCGTCGAGCGGCGTCCCTGCACTTCACGTTCAGCTTTGCAAGCATATTCAAACAATGTGGTCATATCAGCATAAGCATTAGAATCAAGTATGTCTTGAATGTCGCGGTTCAAACCACTGCGAAAACGTGCCATAGCAGCGGCATCCGTCTCAAATAAACCACAACGGATCATACCCTTTTGTAATTCCTGGTAATATTCCTCAACAGATTGTTGACCTTGCTGAAATTGCTGCATTTGTTTAAGCAAATCTCGGGCATAATATGAAGGTACAAAGCGATGTCGCATAGCAGTTTTTAATTGAGTCCAAGTGGTTGGAATAGCAGTGGGATGTCGTTGTTTATAATCACGCCACCACATTAAAGCAAAAAGTGTAAATGCACTAATAGCAGCTTTAACTTGTGCGCTAGCAGGAATATCATGGCATGAAAAATTCTGTTCAACCTCTAATTCCCAATCAAGATATGCAGCAGGATCATATTTGCCATTATAAGATGGAATTTGAAATTTAACCGTAGCAAATGAGTCAATATGTGGAGGACATACCACACGGCGGGCACAATCGTGGCGATCTCCATCGTCTAGCTCCATGTCACTGTCATAGTCCTTGTGCAACGCCGTGACCGACGTGGACCACGCATCGAATCGTGCCACGATGCCGTTGACGTCTCCTGACATGATTAGCGCAAACACAAAAACAAATCCTAGGATAGCAAAGGTGTGTATGTGTGTGTATGAGATGCTCACAAAGATGTTGCGATCAAATTCTTATCCGTTCTTACCAAGCAACAGGGGCGACCGAAAAACAAACAAGTAGCACCTGTGAAAGATTGGTGCAGCGATTGCCTGGAGAAACAAAGTCAGCTCGTCGTAGGAATATGTGTAGTTCTGGGTAGGCTGCACTCAAGTCAAGGATTAGCACAATCAAACAATAATGCAAAGCTGAATTATAGTGCTAAACACGTAACTATGCTGCTGGAAACAAGTGCAACGCGCTATGGAGCAAGCAAAGGGAACAAGGAAGTGGGTATGCAGAAACAGGAAATCTCCCGGAGCCCGGTACGCTGTGTAAACGGCGTTTTTTGGCTTCTAAACCGACTTCACCTGGCAAAGCCAGGTGTCCTATATAGGAGAATTTCGTAAGCTTTTCGGAAAAAAAAAAAGAACGCTCAAAACGGAGATCTGAGCGAAAAGTTATGGCCGTTTTCGTGAAGGTGTTCGAAACTGCACAAAACTTCCAAACGTAAACCGAGCAAGATTAGGCAACTTTGCTGTTTCCTTTTTTTTATTCTATCCTTTTTCTTTCCTTTCCTTTTTTATATTTCCTTTTTTGTTTCTTTCCTTTTTTGTTTCTTTTTTTCCAAACTTTGAACACGCGGCCAAGTAGGACTCGGTGTGGGAGGCGCGGCCGACGCAGGGAGGGTTTTGGTTGGGGGGGGGGGCTGCGATGTGAGGCGGCGAGGGTGGGGCAGCGGCGGTGATGGAAAAGCGGCGGAAGCACAAAGTGACCAGCAACAATTGAACGCGAAGCACACAAATTCAACAACGCAAATTATTGAAAGAAAGTGCAAGGCGAAGAAAGGTGTTGGGACAATGATCTAACCTGAATCTTTTTTTTGTTTTTGTGGACTGTAGGTAAAGGAACAACACTCGATAAAACTCACCGATCAACCTGGACTTTTGATACCACTTGATAGAGCTGGAGTGCCCGATCTTTCGGTGAGTGGAGGATAATTTTGATTTGGTGGAAGTCGACCCTCACGATCCGACTACGACGAGCGAACCCGAAGCGCCAATGCAATCGCTGAACCAACTCCCTGTGGTTACCGACCCTGTTGCAATCAAGATCAGAACTTCCTGTACGCAATCAAAGAACGAACAAGAAAAAGAAGGCGAGCAATCTTAATATCACTCGAAGGTGGGGTTCTGAATCACACAAGGACAGCACGTGTTTGTGCGTGTTCGGTGTAGCTAAAGCTAGATGTAAAACAAAACCCAAGTGTTTTTGGCGGCGGCTAGGGGGTATATGATAGGGGGAGGACGTCCACAGGGGTGCTGGGGTCGTGCTCCAACCCTAGGACGCGTCCCTAATGGACCCAACTTGATACACGGCCCGTGGGCCAAAATAAGGTGTCGCAGCACCTGGACAGAAAAACCTTCGGTAAATGATTTGACGATTGCGGCCGCCTCGGGACAGATATGGACATGAGTCCGGATCCATATGAAAGTAGACTTCATAAGCTTTCTATCAAGTACTTGAATGCCCCAAACGGAGTCCGGATGTAGTCGTGGCGGCCGTTGAAAGTCAGGACTTTCCTGCAGTCCGAATCCAGCGTTTCCAAAACGTGTTGGATTCAATCTCTTTATTTCCTTAGACCAAAAGCGACGCGATAGCCTGGTGTAAAACGTGGGAATACTTTGACTTGGTCCCCAATCGACCTCTTTGGTCCTCCATGCCTTCCATGTGTGCTTAACACTCTTCATGTATTTCATGTCCTCATCACCACAGCTACGTGGTATTGATCCCCCGAGGTGACGCACTGCGCGTCCGCTATTGCCACCACAATAGCGCCTGGTTCTGCCCCGTCTACCCTAGCAAAAATGCGGATCGGTGGAAGAACATTGTTGATATCAAGAACCACGTGAAGGGGCTGGCAAACTCTGGTCGCCTCAAGAAAGACAACCCAAAGAAGTGGAGCCGACATCGAGTCCTTGCCCGGAACGAGGGGTGGATGTGAGATCGCGCCGCCCGTACCCCCACCATCGTCGTCGATGCCCGCCCTGCCCCTGTGTCAACCTACCAGTCCACCTGTGCTAAGTTCACACGGGACTATTTTTGGTTGTAGTTTATGTTGGTCATCGTTGCAGTGGGATGCCACTGCTTCTTGTTCAATCTAGTAACTTAGTTTGTGTTCATTCTAGATCCATTCCCCTTCGTTCCCCTCTAATTGACCCCTAAACAATCAAGCCCAAGGGGGTGCCGAGAGTTTTCTCGTAATTCATCCTATTAATGTGCTATTGTCTCAAAGGGATCAACCGGTCCGAGCGCATCCTTCATCGGATTGTTATTTCCAAGAAACCCACGTCAGTAGCATGACAATGCATTCTCATGGTATTTGAATCATGCTAGATTAAATATCTTTTAAATCAAAATACACTCAACTGTCGAAACTGAACAACAAATTAAAATTTAGCTAGATTGAACACCAAATAAGCCCGATTCGCCAAATAGTAAGCCCGCTCACACGATTACAGTAGCTAGATTGAACAGCATTTTGAAAGTGCATCTAGGCACTTAATCTAGTTTTGGTAATTGACAATGTAAATTTGGATATGATGCTTTGCATGAGTTGTGCAGGAATAAAATCAAAAGAAAAGAAAAGAAAGGTGAAAGGAAGGTACCCAATTCTTATTCGTATGGTGATGGATTCTAACGGACGATATAAATTTATTTACCGTTTCAATTTGAGTATAGGATCACCGTACTATCAAGGGGGACGTGCTTGATGAGTTTAGGTTGTTAAAGTGCTTATATTTGAGATGACATCTACACACGAGAGACACAAACAAACAAAAATATTCCATACACAAAGTTCACTGTGCGTCGGAACTTAGGCCGGATGATCCGACCCAAACTTCCGGGTGGCTCTGTCTCGAAATAATTTTCCGTCGGAAGATCCGACCCTTGCTCCGGATCTTTCAACACTTAGACAGATTTTGTGTCTTCTCCTCAGGCGTAGGATCTTTGGCCGGATCATTTGACCCAAAGTTCTGGGTGGCTCTGTCTCGAATTAATTTTTCGTCGGAAGAAGCAACCCCTGCTCCGAAACTTCCAACACTTAGACATATTTCAAGTTTCTGCGTCTCTCCCTTAGGCGTCGGAACTTCCACCGGATCATCCGACCCAAAGTTCCGGGCGGCTCTGTCTCTAATATTTTTCCATCGTATGATCCTAACCTTGCGTCGGAACTTACATCGGAACTTCCACCGGATCATCCAGCCCTTGTGTCGGAACTTCCCAGACTTAGCCATATTTCAGTGTTTCAGCCTTATGAAATTCAAATCTCGGAACATCCGACGCTACGTTGGAAGATCCGGTACCCCTTCGCAGAACACATAACGGCTAGTTTTTAGGGGTTGGGTATTTATACCCCCTCACCCTCCTCATTCAATGCTTGCTGCCTCCACGACCAAACACACTCGAAAAGCATTCATTACACTCCTCTTCTTCCACCCAAAGCTTGATTCTTGCATTGATTCACCTAGGGTGTGAGTGAGAGAAGAAAATTGAGTGTGTGATCTTTGAGCACTTGTGAGCTTTCCATTGTCATCTCAAGAAGCACTTGAAGCAAGCTTGATTCGTCGATCCACATTTGTTAGTCTTGGAGCTTTGCTCCTAGACGGTTAGGCGTCGCCGGTAGCTCCCATTCCTTTGTGGTTTGAGCACCAGAAGTTTGTATTTCCCATCTCTTTGTGAGATTGATAGTAAGTTACTCAATCTTCCTTTGTGGTTGATTGAGGGAGGCAAGGGGTTAGTGACAACCCAGTTCTTTGTGAACCCCTCAACGGGGACGTAGCTCCTTTGTGGAGTGAGCCTCGGTAACAGATCCCGTGTCTTTGTTCTTACTATTGTTTTTGTTGTTCATCACCTTATTTGTGCTCGATCTATGTGCTTGGTGTTGTTTGACCTTAGAGATCATATTTAGGTGCTTGTTTACTTCATCTAGCAGCTTTGTATTCAAAGGTAATCTTGAATAGCTTATTAGAATTTGAATCTCGAATTTAGTTATCTCTCTGTGTCGGAAGATCCTACGCAGTGTCGGATCTTCCGGGGTTCGGAAGATCCGAGACTGCGTCGGATCATCCGACCAGCTGACATTTTCGTGAAGAATTTTCAGGATTTTTAACAGGCCCTATTCACCCCCCCTCTAGGCCTAGTGTTGTTCCTTTCAATTGGTATCAAATCGGGTTCTCTTGATCAAGGTTTAATCACCTAAGAGAAAATACTATGGCTCCTTCCAGGGATGGTTCCGAAGTTGGCGGTTCCAACAAGGATGATACTCATGAGGTGATCGTGTCGAGCGATGATGACTTTGATGTGAGTGACGTCGTAGAGACCTTGGATGAGGTCGAGAAGAACAAGAAAAGAAAAGAGAAGCTCAAGAAGAAATTTGATGAGAAGGTGGAAAGAAGAGCTCTCAAGATGGTGAAAGAGAAGATGAAGGAAAAGGAGGTTCTTGCAAGCTTTCACAACGTTCCTCACAAGTATGATGATACTTCATCTTCCTAATCCAAGAAAGATCTAGATGCAATTTCATTTTTATCGGTCCAATTGGGCAAGTTTCCGCACTTTGATGGAAATGACTACTCTCGGTGGAAAGATGACATGAAGATGTATTTGTATGGTCTTCATCTACACCTTTGGACCGTGACATGTGTGGGCATTGACAAGAAGGCCAAGCCACCCCTCACAAGAGAGCAAGAACATGACAACTTCTGCAATGCTCAACCGTCATTGTTCTTAGAAGTTGTTTGAGCATATATGAGTATAACAAGGTTAGGGGAATTGAGGTAGCCAAAGAAATTTGGGATGAACTTAGGAGATCACATGAAGGTGATGAGATCATCAAGGAAGGCAAGATGGATGAGCTTCAAGGAGAACTCGAGGCTTTCACAATGAAGGATGATGAGGACTTGGAAGCCATGTACAATCGATTGAAGCTTCTTGTGTCCGCAATTAGGCTTCTTGGTAGTGATGATTGGGATGAGCACAAGGTCACAAAGAAGATGCTTAGAGCACATGCCCCAAGGGACCCAACCCTTGCTACCATGATTAGAGACAAGAGGAAGTTCAAGCTCATGACTCCCATTGACTTGTATAACAAATTGCAATATCATGAGTCACACAGAGTGGAGAGGATCAAGGCCAAGGCTAGTGAGCTTCAAGAAGTTAAAGCCATTGCTTTCAACGCCGAGCCTAGCAAGAAAAGTGAAACCGAGGACAAATCTTCAAAGCCCTCCAAGTCTCGCAAGAAGGAAGACTCTAGTGATGAAGCAACCACCGATGAAGAGACTGCTATGATGGTGAGAGAATACAAGAACTTCATCAAGAGAAAGGGTATCAAGAAGCCGGTCTCACAACGAAGATGCTACGAGTGTGGTGAGAGAGGGCATTACATTGCAGATTGCCCTCACAAGAATGAAGGCAAGGAGGACAAGAAGTCCAAGGACAAGTCCTATGACAAAGACAAGAAGTACAAGGAGAAGAGCAATGAGTACAAGAAGAAGAATGGACATGCTCATGTTGGTGAAGGTTGGGATTCTAGTGATGACTCCGACAAGGAAGGTGTGGCAACTCTTGCCATTCATGATTCTTCACCAACACCAAGACTCTTCAAGAACCTTGATAGTGATGATGATGATGAAGCTCCCATGTGTCTCATGGCACAAGGGACTAAGGTACTAACCGATTCCACTCCTCCACCATCTACTCCCTCTACACCTAGTGACATAGAAAACCTAGAAGAGGAAGAAGCTAAACATGATAAGAACTTAGTAAATGCCTTTGGCAAGAAAGGTGCTAAACATATTAAAAAGCTAATGGAGAATTTGGATAAGTGAGAAGCTACTCTTGATAGACAAGAGGACTTGCTCATCCTTGAAAAGGAGAGAAACCTTGCTCTTGAGAAAGCGTTAGATGAGGAGAAGGTTAAGGTGGAGAAATTGGCAGTTGACTTGTCATTGGCCAAGGACTCAAATGAGAGGATGTCTAAGGAAATGACCTTGGCAAATGACTCTCTAGCTAGTCTAAAGAATGTTCATAGTGAGCTTCAACAAAGGCATTCAAGCCTTGAGGTCAAGTACAAAGACCGTGAAGCTAAGTATGACATTCTTCGGAAAAGCACCAAGACCGACACCAAAGTCACTCTTGACTCCAATGCCTCCACTAGCAAAGGTTGCTCAAGATGTTATAAAATAGATGTGGATGCTTGTGTTGCTAACCTTGCCAAGCTAGAGAAGGAGATCAAGGCAAAAGACACTCAACTCAAAGAGTTGAATAAGCTCATTGGCAAGGGCAAGACCAAAGCCCAGGATAAGAGTGTGTTTGAGTCCCATCCGGCTTATCATGCCGAGAGATATCCTAACATCAAGGATGTTTTGGATACACTATAGGAGGAAAGACAAATGGCACAAAAAGGATCCAAGGACAAGATGTGCCATTGTTCACTCAAGGTGCCAACCTTTGTGACTTGATGAACTTTTCTCATGGTGTGTCAAGGGAGACCACCCCAATAGCAAAGCCCGTTGTTGTGACCCCTAGCAAGGGTGCGAAGGGCTCAACTTCGGGGAAGACAAGTGAGAAGATCAATGAGCACAAGCCATCTCCAAACTATACCATTGATTATTCGGTCATGTGGGACCACAATGGGAAAATGGTTGTCAAGAATGTTGGTATTCATGCCAAGAAGATGATGAAGAGTGTTTGGGTGCCCAAGTTACCTAGTTATAACACTCAAGGACCCCAGCTCGTTTGGGTACCTAAACACAAAGCTTAACTTGTTTTGTAGGCATATTCCTCCGGTGGTTCTTCATGGTTGCTTGATAGTGGCTGTTCAAATCATATGACTTGAGAGAAGAGTATGTTTACCAAGTTAGAAGAATATGACTCACCCATTAAAAGAATTACATTTGGTGATAATAATCATGGTGATGTTGTTGGTCAAGGTGACATTGCTATCTCAAACAATTCATCTCTTTCAAATGTTTATTTAGTTGATTCTTTAGGGTACAACTTGTTGTCGGTTTCACAACTTTGTGAGAAAGGCTACAATTGTCTCTTTACTAATGAGGGTGTGAGTATCCTTAGAAGGGAGGATTCCTCTATTGCTTTTATGGGACAACTTAAGGGAAAACTTTATTTGGTTGATTTCACAACCACTAAAGTGGAACCGAAGACTTGTTTAGTGGCAAAATCTAGCTTGGGTTGGCATTGGCATCGCCGGCTAGCTCATGTTGGCATGAGGAACTTGGCCAAACTTCAAAAGGATGAACACATTCTAGGACTAACAAATGTTTTGTTTGAGAAAGATAGGCTGTGTAGCGCTTGTCAAGCCAGGAAGCAAGTTGGTGCTCCTCATCCACCAAAGACCATATTGACTAGCTCAAGACCTTTGAAGTTGATTCATATGGATTTATTTGGGCCGATTGCCTATATTAGTATTGGTGGAAACAAATATGGTCTTGTGATTGTTGATGACTATTCAAGATTCACTTGGGTATTTTTCTTGAGGGACAAGAGTGAAGCTCAAGGGATTATCAAGAAATTCATTAGAAGAGCTCAAAATGAATTTGAGTTGAAGGTCAAGAATATGAGAAGTGACAATGGATCGGAGTTTAGGAACACTAGTGTTGAAGAACTACTTGATGAAGAAGGGATCAAGCATGAACTCTCCGCTCCATATACTCCTCAACAAAATGGCATTGTTGAGAGGAAGAATCGGACTTTGATTGAAATGGCAAGAACAATGCTTGATGAATACAAGACTCCGGATATATTTTGGGCCGAGGCGGTTAACACGGCTTGCCATGCCTCTAACCGTCTCTTTCTAAACAAGTACTTGAGCAAGACTCCATATGAAGCACTCACCGGTAACAAACCCAAAGTGCATTACTTTAGAGTTTTTGGATGCAAATGTTATATTCTCAATAAGAAAACCAAGAGCTCTAAATTTGCACCTAAAGTAGATGAATGTTTCCTACTTGGTTATGGAACTCATGAACATGCCTATCGTGTCTTCAACAAAACCAACGGGTGTATTGAGGTCACGATAGACGTGAAATTTGACGAAACAAACGGCTCTCAAGTAGAGCAAGTTGAGAACGACTTTGTAGAAATTGAAGAGCCTCCAAGCGAATCCATTATGAGAATGGCTATAGGTGAAGTGCGACCACAAGAACCTCAAGACAAAGATCAAGTTCCGGTGAACACAAACATTGACCCATCATCATCAACAAGAGTTGAAGCACCAAGCTCTCTTCAAGATCAAGATCAAGTTCACGGTGACGATCATGATCATGGCAATGATCAAGGGGGAGTTCAAGATGATGAAGCTCAAGTTGATGATTCTCATGACCAAGATGATGATGGATTCATTTAACGTCAATGAACATCCTCTCACCCAAGAGTACATCAAAGTGTCCAACGGGATCATCCCGTTGATAATATCCTTGGGAGCATCCGGAGAGGGGTAACTACTCGTTCACGTTTAGCAAATTTTTGTGCATGTTACTCGTTTGTTTCCTCTTTGGAACCTCTTAAGGTAGAAGATGCTCTTGGTGATGCGGATTGGATTGTGGCTATGGAAGAAGAATTGAACAATTTCACGAGAAATGGAGTTTGGGAATTAGTTCCAAGGCCCAAGCAAAATGTGATTGGCACCAAGTGGGTTTTCCGGAACAAGCAAGATGAACATGACATTGTCACAAGAAACAAGGCTAGATTGGTTGCTCAAGGCTACACTCAAATTGAAGGTCTAGGCTTTGGTGAAACTTATGCTCCGGTGGCAAGGCTTGAATCCATTCGCATTCTTCTAGACTATGCCGCCCATCATGATTTCAAGCTTTATCAATGGATGCCAAGAGTGCATTCTTGAATGGGCCTCTCTCCGAGCTAGTGTATGTGGAGCAACCACTGGGATTTGAAGATCTTTACCACCTCGACTACGTGTACAAGCTCAATAAGGCGCTTTATGGGCTCAAGCAAGCTCCTAGAGCATGGTATGAATGCCTTAAGGATTTTCTTCTCAAGAGCGGATTTGTAATGGGCAAAGCCGATTCTACTCTCTTCACTCAAAAAGTGGACAAAGATTTATTTGTATGTCAAATATATGTTGCTGATATTATCTTTGTTTCTACTAATGAAAAATTTTGTGAGGAGTTTAGTAGTATCATGACCAAAAGATTTGAGATGTCCATGATGGGTGAATTGAAGTTCTTTCTTGGATTTCAAATCAAGCAATTGAAGAATGGAACTTTCATATGTCAAACCAAATATACAAGTGATATGCTCAAGAAGTTTGTCATGGCCGAGGCTAAAGCTATCAAAACTCCAATGCCGGTGAATGGACATCTTGATCTCAATGAAGAAGGAAAATCGGTTGATCAAAAGGTATATCACTCCATGATTGATTCTTTGCTTTACCTTTGTGCATCTAGGCCAAATATAATGCTTAGTGTGAGCATGCGTGCAAGATTTCAAGCCAATCCTAAGAAATGTCATTTAATGGTTGTAAAGAGAATTTTTAGATATTTGGGTTATACTCCTAACCTTGGCTTGTGGTACCCCAAGGGATCCACTTTTGATTTACTTGGCTATTCCGATTCGGATTATGCCGGTTGCAAGGTAGATCGAAAGAGTACTACCGGGACTTGCCAATTTCTTGGTCGGTCTTTGGTGTCATGGAGCTCTAAGAAACAAAATTCCCTTGCGCTATCCACCGCCGAGGCCGAGTATGTTGCGGCCGGTGCTTGTTGTGCCCAACTCCTATGGATGAGACAAACCTTGAGAGACTTTGGTTGTGAGTTCAAAAATATTCCACTCTTGTGTGACAATGAGAGTGCCATAAAGCTAGCCAACAATCCCGTCCAACACTCAAGAACCAAGCATATTGACATTAGACACCACTTCCTTATGGATCATGAAGCCAAAGGAGATATCGCCCTAAGCCATGTAGGGACCGAAAGTCAACTAGCCGATATCTTCACAAAGCCTCTTGATGAGCAAAGGTTTTGTTCTCTAAGGAGTGAGCTAAATATCTTGGATTCTCGTTACTTGGCTTGACATGTTGCATGCACCTTGATTGTTGCCTAGAATAGATTTAAAATGACTTTTTGTGTGAGTTTTTCAAAATATTTGGATTTGTGATTGTTGGATCATTTCTTGTCTCAAATTGGTCATGGTTATGTAATGATAATTGTGGCTGATCAGTTTGGGGCAAGTGTTCTTATATGTCCATAAGCTAAATCTCTCAAAATCATCGTTCGAATCTCATCTAGAAAATTTCTGATTTCCTAGCCATCGGATCATCCGACCCATGGCCGGATCATCCGGTCCGTATCAGCCAGCCGGATCTTACCCAGCATCTTCCGGTGAACCCTGCTCCGTCGGATCATCCGACCTTCCGTCGGATCATCCGACATGTACCTCGAGTATATATACCTGGGCATAACGGTTAACTCTCCAGTTCATTCTTTTTCAACACCGACACCCGCGCGCGCCCTCCCCTTCACCCGCACGGCGATTTCGTGATTCCACCAAGGGATTCGTGATCATCAAGCACCTTTGGACTCCCCAAGTATCGAAGGTTCGATCCCCATCGGATCTTCCGAAGTTTTCGCGGGAAAACTCAAAGGTATCTCATTCAAACTTCCTTTCGCCCAATCTATCAATGTAGGAGGTTCTAGTGGATTTCCTTTGGTGAATCATCTTGAATACATGCCTAGAACTCATGCCTAGAATCTTATCTCAGTTGGTGCGCTAGAACTTCGATTCCATGAACTTTAGGCTTTGCTCGGGCTCTGTCGGATCATCCGACTGTGCTTCGGACGATCCGCCCGTCGGATCATCCGACGCACAGCCGGAAGATCCGACAGGACTGAAAGCATGACAATTCTTTCTAGACTTCCAACTTTGATTCATCTATTGATCCACATTCTTATATCTATCCAGATGGGTCGTACCAAGGTTCGTGGTAAGAAACCACCTCCCGCACCTTTGAAGAAGCACAACGCTCAAGAATCGGATACCGAGTCCGATGAAGAAATTAGAGAGGTTGGGAAAAGAAAGAGGACTTCCCAAGGATCGTCTTCTCGGAGTGTACATGGCAGGGGTGCCACTAAGGGAAAGAGCAAGGAGCTCCGTACCTATAGTCGGTCAAGGACAAACACTCAAAGAAGACAAGAAGGGTCACTCTACAATGATAACATTGATTTGTCCTTTCTCATTCAGAATATCATCAGTGTTGGAATTCCTAGCCGTGCTCATGATGATCCACCTTTGGTGAACTTTCGGCTAGCGGTTAATAGCATGAAGCCCCTGAGGTTCAGTGAGCATGAGGACCCCAGATCCATTCCTTGCAAACAACTCAAGGGGGATCCTCGCTTTTGGCTTCCACATCTGGCCAATTGGTATGAGTCTGTCATTGTACACATTGGCCACATTTGCATGCCTATGAAGTGGGTTGACTGGCACTACATGAATGGCATCGCCGGTCCCCTTGAACCGGTGATATGGGATGTGCATAGGAGATGTGTGGAGATGGATGTGGAGAAGATCATGGGTTTTCAGTGTTCTTACAATGAAGAGATAGTGGCTCAATTCTATGCCACTCTTTGGATTGATCAAGCTAGGGATGAAATGCATTGGACCACAAATGGCAAACGATTCTCAGTGACCTTGTTTGAGTTTGCCGGGATGTTTGGACTAGCGGAGGAGACCGCTTATGCTCATACTAGGAATGATCATAGCAAAGTGGATCTTCACCGTGGCTTGGAGCTTGAGGAGACCAAGATGATCTTCATGTATGATGGTGCTTATGGAGATGTTCAAATTGGTAAATATCATGGTCTCTCACCATTTTACAAATTGCTCAATCAACTCTTTAGAGGCACCTTGTATCCTAGAGCCGGAGATGCGGATAACATATCCAAGAAAGCTGAGAATTTGCTATTCCAAATGGCTCCCGGCAAGCCTAAGTTCAAAGTCTTCAACTTTATTTGGAATGAGATTATCTATTGCTCTCATGACGCCACTAGCGGTTGCCACTATGCACCCTATATCTTTTACATGATCAAGAATGTGAGCGGTGTCAATATCTTGTCCGACCGCGTGCATACCCCATACCACTCCTCTCCGGGAAAGATTGCTTAACTTCTCAAACTCAAGAACAAAGCCTACGTGCCGGTCCAAGCCCCAACTTCCCCATCTCGTGGAGCTTCCTCTTCACGTGCACCACTGTTGGCACTCCTTTTTTTGACCGAAGTCGGTAGGGGAATCCCCTACCTATTTTTTTATTTTTTATTCTAGACTCATTTAATTCGCTTCTACGATGAGTCGAACCTGGGCCTGATAGGTGCTACTCGGGTGCTCTGACCACTAGGCCAGAGACCCTTTCACACTGTTGGCACTCCTTAGCGTCACGTTTTAGCAACGCTCAAGGGCGCGTAGATATATGTCGTTGTATGCAAAATTAATTCTGCAAGCGCACAGAATATATCTCGTTGTAGCACTTCACCGTGGGTGTAACCCCAGGGTATCGTATTTATATTTCCGTAGGGAAGCAGATGGTTAAAGTGTATTGAAGAATGAAATGATATATCTTGCCAGAAATATCAAGCCACAAACCCAGGGGCACAAACTCTAAGTTTGGGTGGATAATTGTCAAGTTAATGACCGGATACAAGGTCTGAAAGACCAGCGACACACGGAGCACCTATTTCTAAAGAAAAGGAAAGACGTTGGGAGAAACCGGACCTAGACTCTTTCTAATTCAGAGCAAAAGGCACTCTAGCCTTAGCCTAGACCTTAGCTTAGATACCGGGAACAGAGCTCGCTTCGACGGCTAGAACGGGAGAACCTCAGAACGGGGTGAGAGAGGGGGTTCTCCGGGCTCAGCACTACTGTTATGAATATACTCAAACGTGGTGGACTACGAAGGACGGACAGGGCTGTCACCACCTGGCGCCTACCACTGCTGTACCGTGGGGTGCAACACACTTCCTAGTTAATCAACAAGCCAGACACCACGTCTGCACTCAGTGATTAAGATTTCTCTTGAGGCCTGTCAAGAGAAATCCCCGTCTTCCCTAAGGCGTCTTACGGCCCGGTCAAGGCGAGCAAACCCGCGAGATAAAACCCGGTAGAGCTAAACTAAACTCTACACTAAAACTAAAGGGGATAGGACTTTGCTCTAAAGAGAGCAAGATCTTTACTCTTAAAGAAGAGCAAAAGAGAAATATAAAAGATAACTTAAGCTCTGAAATAAGAAAGTAATTGTATAAATAAACTCTTCAAAAGAAGGAAAGGATACAAGAGCTTTACCAGAACTCCGAAGACTCCGAAGATCCGAGCTAAGCTCGACTCGACTCTACTCCCAACTCTAATCCTAATCTAAGAAATGAAAAAGATACTAGAGCTCCCTTCAAGTAAAGACTTGAGATATGTGGTGTGTGTCTTCCCAAGGTGAATGAGCTTCCTTTTATAGCCTCCAGGGGGTGGATGTCAGCGTCATTAGCACGCCAAGGCTCTGCTTAGGCTTCACGCGAAAGAGGAGACGTGGCAGCCACAGAGGGAGGCCGGCCGGCCTGGCCCTGGTGCCACTTGGCACCGTCCTCTGCAGGAACGGTCCTGATGCTCTCCCAAGGTCGGTAACGGTTGCGTTTAGTTGAAGCTTGTCCGAGAATCCTAGGATGTGGGCCCTTCAATCCATGTGCTTTCACCTCTAGGCCTTTCGGGTCCTTGGATCAAACCGACGTTGTTTGCACGGTGCTTGATCATCCTGGGCACTTGGCATGGCTTGTGGATCAATGACGTGGCCAGACCTGACCAGGGGAGGCCGGTCGGCCTGGCCTAGGCCGGCCGGCCTGGCTCTGTGCCAGGTTTGGCCCTTATTTCTCCTGGTTCATCCTGCAAGCACAACTCATCCAAAACTTGTGGAATTTGTCAGTAAAAATACTTTTATGTATGGAATATGGTATGATCATCCTCATTTTACCGAAATGTTGACGGTCACTACGAGGTTATAATGGCCGTCAACAACCACATGCTCCATCTTCATCCTATGCTCCTCCATCTTCTAGGCACCGGGAAGAAGTGCAAGCTTGACTCTATTTTCCAAGGAGTCTTTGCTTGCTTTACCATGTGTCGCCAAAATGCCCAAGACATCTGTGACTCTAGGAAGTACTTGGATGAAGAGATGCTCAAGTTTGAAAGGCGGCAAAAGGAGATTATGACCAAGGTTGATCTTCCACACTCTCCCGTTCGTGAGCTTAGAGAGTTCCCTTCTCCTCCACCTTTCTATAATCCTTGGGAGGGAACTTCTCAAGGCTATACCTTTGGTGCTTCTCAAGTTGAAGAAGAAGAAGAGGAAGATGAGGAAGAGGAAGATGAGGAAGAAGAGGCCGAGGAAGAGGAAGAGGAAGAGGACGATGAGGAGGACGATGATGAGGAGGAAGATGATGATGAAGACGATGAGTAGCTCCCTTTTCGGTCTTTGATGACAAAGGGGGAGTGAATTTGGGCTTTGGAGACCCTCACCACCATCTTTTCTGCTTTATCTATCGTTTTATTCATGTTTTAGTTTCATGGACATGTAAGAACTTAACTTGTGATTTGTGTTATGCTTGATGTGTGCCAAGCGAGAACCATTATTTGTAAGACTTAATCTTGGTTGTGATGTTAGTGTGATGTTGAACCTTTTGTTAAATTCATGGTTGTGATGTTTATGTGTGGCGACTTGTTATTTCTCACTTTTTATTATTGTGAATATCTTGTCATATGCATCACGTTGATTTTATCACACTTATGCACATATATGCAATGATTAAGGGGGAGTTCATACATAAACATGAGCATAGGCATTTGAGGCCAGTTGAGTTGAACATGCACATGTTTAGGGGGAGCTTCGCCAATTCTATTTGGATGAAAAACATGAATTTTATTCCTATCTTGTGAGCCAAATTTGTGTTGTCATCAATTACCAAAAGGGGGAGATTGAAAGTGCATCTAGGCACATAATCTAGTTTTGGTAATTAATGATAATGTAAATTTGGATATGATGCGTTGCATGAGTTGTGCAGGAATAAAATCAAAAGAAAAGAAAAGAATGGTGAAAGGAAGGTCCCCAATTCTTATTCGTATGGTGATGGATTCTAACGAACAATTTAAATTTATTTATGGTTTGAATTTGAGTATGGGATCACCGTACTATCAAGGGGGACGTGCTTGATAAGTTTAGGTTATTAAAGTGCTTATACCTGAAATGACATATACACACGAGAGACACAAACACACAAAAATCTTCCATACACAAAGTTCACTGTGCGTCGGAACTTAGGCCGGATGATCCGACCCAAAGTCCCGGGCGCCTCTGTCTCGAATTAATTTTCCGTCGAAAGATCCGACCCTTGCTCCGGATCATTCAACACTTAGACAGATTTTGTGTCTTCTCCTCAGGCGTCGGATCTTTGGCCGGATCATCCGACCCAAAGTTCCGGGCGGCTCTATCTCAAATTAATTTTCCGTCGGAAGATCCGACCCTTGCTCCGGAACTTCCAACGCTTAGACAAGTTTCAAGTTTCTGCGTCTCTCCCTCAGGCGTCGGAACTTCCACCGGATCATCCGACCCGAAGTTCCGGGCGGCTCTGTCTCTAATATTTTTCCATCGGATGATCCTAGTCTTGCGTCGAAACTTACATCGGAACTTCCACCGGATCATCCGGCCCTTTTTTCAGAACTTCCCAGACATAACAATATTTAAGTGTTTCAGCCTTATGAAATTCAAATCTCGGAAGATCCGACGCTACGTTGGAAGATCCGGTACCCCTTTCGCATAACACATGACAACTAGTTTTTGGGGGTTGGGTATTTATACCCTTCACCCCCCTCGTTCAATGCTTGCTGCCTCCACGACCAAACACACTCCAAAAGCATTCATTTCACTCCTCTTCTTCCACCCAAAGCTTGATTCTTGCATTGATTCACCTAGGGTGTGAGTGAGAGAAGAAAATTGAGTGTGTGATCTTTGAGCACCTGTGAGTTTTCCATTGTTCATTTCAAGAAGCACTTGAAGCAAGCTTGATTCGTCGATCCACGTTTGTTACTCTTGGAGCTTTGCTCCTAGACGGTTAGGCGTCGCCGGTAGCTCCCATTCCTTTGTGGTTTGCGCACCAGAAGTTTGTATTTCCCATCTCTTTGTGAGATTGATAGTAAGTGACTCAATCTTCCTTTGTGGTTGATTGAGGGAGGCAACGGGTTAGTGACGACCCGGTTCTTTGTGAACCCCTCAACGGGGACGTAGCTCCTTTGTGGAGTGAACCTCGGTAACAAATCCCGTGTCTTTTTTCTTACTATTGTTCTTGTTGCTCATCACCTTATTTGTGCTTGATCTATGTGCTTGGTGTTGTTCGACCTTAGAGATCATATTTAGGTGCTTTGTTTACTTCATCTAGCAGCTTTGTATTCAAAGGGAATGTTGAATAGCATGTTTGAATTTGAATCTCGAATTTAGTTATCTCTCTGTGTTGACAGATCCTACACAGTGTCAGATCTTTTGGGGTTCGGAAGAGCCGAGACTACATCGGATCATCCGACCATCTGACATTTTTGTGAGGAATTTTCAGGATTTTTAACAGGCCCTATTCACCCCCCCCCCTCTAGGCCTAGTGTTGATCTTTTCACATATTCATAAGGATCTAATTAATGCAACTGGTTCAGACAAAGCTAACATACTTGGCTTTAATTACCGAGTTTTTGTTCAAGAGAAGCGATCCTCTTCTTCGCTTTTCCCAACTTCTTGGTGGTGGCGTGTAGGATCTTGTGCGCGAGATGCAACGCCCTTGTCAGGTTCTCCGTCTCGTCTTCGGAGTTGGAGGAGTCATGGGCGCTGGAGTGGCCGCCGGAGTCGGAGGAGTAGTCATCGCCGCTGGAGTCGTCGCCGAAGATCTGGATCCTTGTCTGCTTTCGTCGGCTGCCCCTCTTGCTGGTCCTGGCCTCGAAGTCATTGCGCGCCTAAATTTCCTTGGGCGAGCGACCAGGGGGGGGGGGCGCTTGGCCGGTGGAGAGGCCGCTGCAATACCCTTTCCCTTGGGCGGGCGACTGGGCGGGCGCTTGGCCGGTTGAGAGGCCGCCGATATCTCCTTCCCAGCTTTGGGCGGGCGACCGGGGCGGCGCTTCGACGGAGGGGCCGCTGAGGAGTTCACCTTTGCCTTGGGTGGGCGACCACGGGGCCGCTTGGCCGGTGGCGGCACCGAGCCGCCGGAGCCGTCAGAGGGGGATTCTTCTTTGATGGCGAGCATGCCGGAGCAGGGCAAGAAGAAGGGGAGGAGAGGGATTTCTTGCGAGATCGGTGAATTAAACGCCGGAGGGTGAGGCTTTATTGCGACCTTGGTGAAGGGGGAGGGAGAGGGCTTTCTAGCGAGATTGGTGAAAGGGCAGGGCAGGGCGAGGGTTTTTGATTCATCCTATCCACTTGATATTGTACTGACCGGATCAAACGGTCGCGTGGGTCCTCCTTGCAAAAACTAATCCTTTCATCGGATTCGCTCAAACTATCGCCCATTGGATGTAATCGCGGTCATCGATGTATCATGACTGCAGGGGTCTTGATGATGGGCCCTTGATGCGCTTCAGGGATGGGCCCTTGATCAACCTGTATGGTCACTGTTATTTTTGGTGGTGTGCATGGTAAGGTGGAATGGCTAAACTGATGCATGTTGATGGTTGTTCGTGAGTTGGATAAATATATTGATGTGCTGTCTGTATAGTGTTGTGTAGGAGTTTCGTGCTACATTGCTGCAAATTTTATGATGCACCAACTTCACATTCACCAAACTAGTCATCCAAACGGCAGGTGCTACAAACTACATCATACGATGTTGCACCAACTTCACATCACGAAACGTGTGCAATAGGATCATTTTTCGACTTTTTTATCCAGTCAACCTCAGTAAACTCTCAAATGATTTGTTACTAAACTATGGGTAATGGAAAAAATACATAAACTTATTAAAACCAAATTCACACTGTATGAAATCGTATAAAATCCTCGCCGGCGTGTCCTCGTTGCGACAGAAAATCCATTGATACGGTCAGATCATTTTTCATGCTAGCGAATCATCCATTGACGAAACTGCTCACGGCACTCCGGTTCCCGTAACTTCACAAAACTTCTCGCGGGGCGCCGGTTGCCATAACCTCCTCCACGATATCATCATCGTCAGTTCTTAGATAGGAACTACTTATTTAATCGCCATTCCTAAGCCATCGTTGCCAATCACCGCAGACATCACCACACAAGCACCGAATTCCCACACCACCATCACCATGAAGCGTACCTTCTCTCCTTCACGCTGGTCCCGCGACCGTGGTAGTTCCCATTTGCTGTCCTGTTGGGGTTTGCCGCCGTCGCGCTTCCACTGCCACGACGGCAGCAATTTCGTCCAGTGCCCGTGGTGCTCCTGTTCGGGGCACCCCTGCTCCAACGACGATCACGCCAGCGACATCGAGGGACCGTGGCGCTGCTCCGGGTCCCATCGCCACCGCTCTAATGATGATCACGCTGGCGACATCGGGGGGCCATGGCGCTCCTCTAGGGAGAACGAAGCTGAGCTTGTGCCGACTCGGTACAAGCATTCTGATGAACACCGCTACCACGCATTGGGGGCAGCGTCTTCCTCCATCCCCGGTGGCTCATCCCCGCCCCATAAGGTGACATTCTGGATACCTAGTCCTCCTCCGATGACTCGCAGACGGACACGGACGAGGACGACGACAACTACCACGGCTACAAGACGCCGGTACCCCATGAAGACAATCTACGCGTCTCCTATAACCGCCGCTATGGAGGCTTCCAGTGTCCCGTCTGCCCCGGCAAGAAGGAAGCTGATCAGGGCCCGACATCCGAGAGCGAGATCGATTAGGGGTAGATATGGAAACCAGCTGATTCGATGCTAGGTTGTTTGCACTGATAGGTTTTTCTATTGCGCAAGGGGATTTGATGCCCCTTGGATTCATCGGGAGGCCCACCCACTGGCAAGGATCCCTAGTCGAGCCATGTTGGCAACCGGATAATTCAGTGCTAGGCTGTTTGAACTGAAAGGTTTTTCTTTTGCACAAGGGGATTTAATGCCCCTTGGATTCGGGAGGCCCACCCACTGGCAAGGATCCCTAGTCAAGCCATGTTCGGTTTGTTGACCCACATCTCAGTCAACAAAAGGCAGTGCTTAGTACATCTCGGTCAAGTTTCTAGGGTTCCAAATCCCCAATTGTTCTTGGCGGCGGCGGCGGCGGTTGGCGGAACGTTCATGCTCCAAATCCCTAGCCACCTTTGCATTCCTCCGGTGCGCTGTACGGCATTGGACAGTAAGTATCTGATTCCTTATATAGACCAACATTCCAATGCCGCATTTAATTTTGTTCACATGAATGTAGTTCTTTTGTTTGTTTAATTTGCATATCGGCTTCGGCTAAGCCTCGTGCTCTGTTTAGGAACTTTTCATATCGATGGACAAATGTTGGATAACTAGTGCCAGGAAATTCAGATATGCATGTACTAATCGAGTGGAACAATTTAGGGAGTTTGTTAAGCAATGATTCACTGAACACTCCACTATACATTGCCCACGCAGCCGATGTGTTAATTATTGTGAATTGCCTCAGGCTGAAGTCCATGATCACCTTCTATTATTTGGAATGTCAGTTGCATATACTATGTGGACTCATCATGGGGAATCAATGGAAGATGTGATTGTTGAGTTTTCAGAGCAGGTGCATGGATTGAACATGATTATGGCTTAGGGTTTGCAGATGAGGTCTATGACCATGATGATGGGGTGATGTGGATGAGGAAGACAACAACAATGAAGAAGGTATGCCAGATCTAGAGATGATAGCAGACTTGTACACAGCCACAGAGGAGGATGGACAACAACCAAAATTTACTAGAGTGCTCCAAGATTTGAAGCGGAAACTTAACCCAGGATCTCCGCACTCAAAATTCTCATTTGTTGTGAGGTTGCTGCGCATCAAGGCGCGATATCGAATAAGCAACAGCGGGTTCAATGCAATGTTAAAATAGATGTCCTTTTCATTCCCTCGATCCGAATTACCATCATCATATGACGATGCAAAGAAATATCTTCATGAGCTTGGCCTTGGCTACGAAACGATCCATGTGTGCTGGAATAACTGTGTACTATTCAGGAAGGATTATGCCAAATTGGATAAATGCCCCAAATGCAACGAATCTAGATGGGTAGATGATGATGCCTCTAAGCGTGTTCCTCGCAAGGTTTTAAGGCATTTTCCACTAATCCCAAGGATGAAGAGGATGTTTGCTTCCAGCCGAACAGCCAAGGACATCCAACGGCACAAGACGAAGTGGACACCAGTTGAGGGCATGATGAGGCATCCAGCTGATGGGAAAGCATGGAAGCACTTCGACAGAAACCATCCAGATTTTAAACGGGAAGCAAGGAACTTGAGACTTGTCGTAGCAACAGATGGTTTTAATCCATTTGGAAACTTTAGCATGACATATAGCATGTGGCCAGTGCTTGTTATGCCCTTGAATCTTCCACCATGCAGATGTGTGAATCCTGCTTACTGCTTCATGTCTTTACTGATCCCAGGTCCAAAATCGCTAGGAAAAGATTTTGATTTATTCTTGCAGCCTCTTATAGAAGAACTCCTTGAGCTCTGGAAGGGTGTGAGGACATATGATGCTGTCCCACGTGCAACCTTCGATCTGCGCGTAGCTGTGCTTTGGAGCATTAATGACTATCTAGCATTAGGCACCCTGTCAGGTCGAACTACAAAAGGTTATTATGCATGTATTCATTCTGACAAAAACCCATTGTCAAGGCCACTATGGAGTAAGTTATGCTACATTGGCCACCGTCGTTACCTTCCAATGGAGCATGCTTGGCAGAGAAGCAATGCTTTTGATGGGAAGATTGAATCTGGGGAGGTAGCAGAAAGGTTCACTTTAGATGAGGTCAAAGAGCAACTAGAGAGGGTCAAAAATGTTAGTCCAGGTTTAAATGATGGAGCTACTCGAAGAGAAAGCATGGAGAAGAGGACGGACAACGAGTAATTTATAACCGAAGAGCTGGGTGGTGGAAGCTTCCCTACTGGGAAGACCTCCTGCTGCCCCACAATCTTGATGTGATGCACATTGAGAAAAACATATGTGCCAACCTCCTTGCCACATTGCTGAAAATGGAGAAGACAAAGGACACAATGAATGCTAGGCTAGATTTGGCTGATATGGGCATTAGAACTCATTTGCAATGTTACCAGGATGGTAACAAGGTAAAAAGTCCACATGCATTCTATGTCTTGCTGCCTGATCAACGAACTAAGTTTTGTAAGTTTCTCAAAGGTATCAAGTTTCCAGATGGTTATGCAGACAACCTAAGTAAATACATTACTCTAGATGGTACAAAGATGCAAGGCCGGATGAAAACTCATTCTTGCCATGTCCTTCTCCAAAGAGTCATACCTGCTGGTCTACAAGGGCTTGTGCGTCATGATGTATATGAAGCAGTCGCGGAGCTTGAGAACTTCTTTAGTGAGCTGTGCAGTAGAAATCTGAGGACAGACGTAGTCGAATGCTTGAAGATTGAGATCTCAGTTGATCATATGCAAGCTCGAGAAGATCTTTCCTCCTGCCTTCTTCGATGTGATGGTGCACTTGGCCGTCCATCTACCTGATGAGGCACTGCTTAGAGGTCCTGTACAGTATGGCTGGATGTATCCAATTGAACGACACCTTGGCACTTTGAAGAATTTCGTAAGGAACAAGGCTAGGCCTGAAGGATCAATTGTTGAAGCCTACATAGAAAGTGAGACATTGACATTTTGTTCAATGTACACGGACGATGTTGATACAAGTCCTGAATTTGATGGACCATTGGATGGTGACATCTCTGTTTTCATGCATGGTGTTAAACTTATTGGCAGGAATCGGGTACAATACATCGATGATAAAATCTTAGCCAAGCTAGTTTGGTATGTACTACATAACTTTAATGAAGTTGAGCCGTATTTGGAGTACGTATCATCTCTCTCTGCATATTTGTACTTCAATGTGCTCAGAATAATTATTGTTGACCTCTGTTTATTCCTAATGTTAAACCATTTGTCATGCAGCTTGCACAGAGAGTTATTGGAGAAAGATGGGTTAGGTGATGTTGACAAAAGGCAGGAAAAACAATTCGCTAATTGGTTTAAAAAACACGTAAGCTAATGCGTATTTTCATTTATGCAAGTCAGTGACATAACACTACTGAAGTTTATATGTTTTCCTGCAGATCGCTAACCTGCGTATAGAGAAACCTGACGAGGTCAGCGAAGGCTTGTTTGCACTCTCATGTGGTCATGATCTCCGAGTCAAGTACTCTACAACTTGTATTGTCAATGGAGTCTGATATAGCACTGTTGAACGTGAGAAAAAACTAAAGACATAGAATAGTGGTGTCATCACCGAGGGGACACATAATGGAGAAACTATTGAATTTTATGGCTTGCTAAAGCAGGTAATCTGCAATTCCGTCAGTCAGTGGTTCTCTTTAGCTGCGACTGGTACAATCAAGAAGGAAAGACTGTAGGCCTTAGATATGACGGCCATTTCAAGTCCATCAACATTAACTTAGTTTAGTACAAGGCTGACCCTTTTATTTTGGCCACACAGTCAAGGAAGATATTTTACTTGCAGGACAATCTAATGGGCAAAGATTGGCGAGTTGTGCAAAAATTTGAACATAGGGACTACTGTTCTGATATAGAGCGTGCAGTGCATGAAGGTGCTGCTGATGAAGATGTGCACCGGGAGCAGCTGGTCGAAGATGGAGACCTCATCATTGAAGGTAATTTAACAGAGCTTATAAGCAACAGGAAGCAAGGTAACATGTCCCAACATAGCAGTGATGATGAAGATGAAACCGATGATCAGTACTGTAGTGACAGTGACAATGGAATGTGCACATATGGTGATTCGGAAGACGAGGATGAACTAGAAGTAGCTGCTATTATGTGTAATTGGGCAGACTAGTAATTATTTATGTTTGTTAATGATGCTATCTGGATCTTGATTGTAAAAAAAATTATACTCTACATTATGATGACAATGGCTGCTACTGGAAATAGCAGAATTGTTAATGCGATGTCATCATAAACTTACATATAGCTGGCCATTAGAAAAGCATCATATCCTTATCTAACTACAATGTTCGACCGAATGATTCGGTGAGTAGCAGTATGTTCGGATATGAATGCTTCATCTTTGGTAGTGAGGACACATGCGCCCAAATCATCCGGTCGACTAAAGCATTAGACGACCGTACGATATAAATTCGAGACGAGGATGAGCATCACAAATTATAAACTGATGACGGGCCACAGCTGCAAAAGAACATTAGCACCAGCTAAACTGATGACGGGCCACAGCTGCAAAAGAACATCAGCACCAGCTAAACTAATGACGGGCCACATCAGCAAAGAACATAAGCACTACCTAAACTGATGACGGGCCACATCAGCAAAAGAATATAAACACTACCTAAACTGATGACTGGGCAACATTAGCAAAAGAACATCCCATCTGATCTACCAGAAATATTTGTTGAAGAAAGATTCACACTCGAAGCGAATCCTGCAGTCCTCACTGCAAAACTCAGAATACTCGACCAAACTCACCATTCCGACCATCTGGCCACAATTGCCGCCGCCGATGTGAGCATTGACGCGCTCCAGTTTGGCAACTGGGCATCTAATTGTTAATGTAGGGTGGCTCATAGGTATCAGCCGCTGCAGCACTCTGAAGGCGGGCAACCACCCACGCGCGGTTCATCCACCGCCAGCAAACAGGGACGGCCCCGGCAGCCGCCGCCCCCGGTCCATCCTCACCCTCGAGCTTCCTTATCAGCTCCTTCACTTTCTCGACATCGATGACGTTGGCATTGCGCCTGTACAGGCACATTGCAAGCGTGTACGTGGCAAGATTATGCCCCTCGTTGGTGGCACTCGCGAGTTTGTCGAGGGAGCAGTCGAGCACGCTCCGGTTCACATCGAAAACGACGCGCAGGCCATCGCAGAGGCAGGCCTCCTTGTTGCCCGCATCAGCTAGCTTGCCGATGAGGCTGTCGCAGTAATCTCTGTCATAGTGTTCCACCACGAACAATTCCCGCTCCAGCGCCCGCTGCACTGGAATGAACTTGGCGACGTGCTTCTTTGTGCAAACCTAGTACATCCACTTGCAAGACTTCCGCAGGCTGCAGAGGTCTTGCATTGGATCCGGTGAGGATGCAGCGAGGTGGGCGGCGACCAAAATGGCCAACTCGTCAGGGAGCACCTGAATCGCCATTTAGGCGCGGTGGTGGGGAGGTGCGTGTGGGTTCTGGAGTGGCGGAGTGGGGGCGGCGGCGGCGGCGGTGCCACCACCGTGGTTGCAGGAAGGTTAGGGTTACCTTGAAATGGATCTCGAATCTCAGGATAGATTCCCCTGTGCGTTCTCCTGGAATGTACGCTTGTGCAGCCGGACATTGGCGGCAACAGTAACAGGTTCATCGGTGAGCTTGAGCGCGCGCCTAGAATAGAGGACCGTTGAATTTTCGTCATGGTAGAAACATTCGTCAGCCAACATTTCGTCGCGCTCACCCGTGTAACCGTGTGCTGAGTGGCGTGCACATTGACACGCTGGCTAGGAACTGAACAGTTAACATGCCAGGGAAGCAGGGGCGCACATTGGACTTTTTATCTCCTCACACGGCTCGCCCCATCCACTCGGCCTAGTCAGACCCCTCTGCTCGGCAAAGTCGCTCCTTTGAAGGTGAGTCTGCAATGTGCGAAAGGATGATACGGTCTGACGCAGTATGCGTGGATTGTATGAACATATCAGTTTTGGCCGTGGCGAGGTAAGATTAATGTAGATGGCAGAAAACTGACTGAAGATGCACATCACAATCTGATACTTCAAGCACATTTTTGTGCATTACTACAAACATAAATAGACATATTACAAACTCCATTCTACCAGAAGTTCTACTTCATAAATACTACTGCTTACAAACACAATTACTACGATACATAGATACATATCATCCTATCGATATGGGATCGAATGACGCTGTCCCTCGATCGAGAACACCGGTGGGGCGTCTCACATCCTGCCGACGGCCAACTTCACCCTTTCATGGAAGTTCCGCGTCCACAGTTCAAACTCATGCTGGATGCAGCACCGCGCGCTGTAGTACCGGATAATGAAGGTCCCCTACTCCCAGCGCCTACATTCCTCCCATGTGCAGATGTGAGGATCAGGGACGAGTAGCTCCGACGGGTCATGCCTAACCATAGTACGGTACGCAAGGTCGTAGAGTTCCTGCTGAATTCCAATGCGCATAGACCGCATCCGCACGCCACTCTCCCACCTTGCGTCAATGGGCGATGGGCCGCCGCTGATTCCATGGATCCACTCCAGCTCTTGGGGGTCTGCTGGGTCCTTACGGTACCGTAGCATCGCCAAGAAGTAGCAAGCTCAGGATTCCCCCGCGGCAGCGGCCTCTTGGAGGAGCTGTAGCCCAACGGCAGAATCCAGCTGGTCGACCATCAACTTCATCCCTGCGCAACTAACTGCCTCCGGATCACGGAACTCACGGAGGCGGTCCTCGTGGCGAGATATCCTTTCGGGCCGACCATGCCACCCATCAACACGTCGGCGGTCGTAGCGGAAATACTCACGAACCGCACGGTAAGACAGGAGCATGATTACCTCTTTCCGGTCGGTGATTTCCCTGAACGAGCTGCAGATATACCGTAAGCTGAGGTACACACGGACGACATCTGTTTCATCGCTTGCATCCTTGATGCAACGAACGATGATCTCAGCAACAATATATGGGTGCAGGATTTCCGTCAGGACGCAGATCATCGCAGCAGTAGCCATTCTTCTCCGCGATGAAGAGGGCTCCATCGAGCGCAAGTGGAAGCGGAAGCGACGACGACGAGCGGCAGTGTAGAGGCGGAGCAGAGGATTTTTCGGGAACTTTTTGAAAAATCGATCCCAATGAGGGACGGGAAGTTATAGGACGTTGGTTCCTTCTCGGGGAAGTGAGGCGTCTCCTTAATGCGCCTCTTGGGAAGGGGCGGGGGGCTCGGGATGAGGCGAATGGGTGTTGCAGTGCGGAGGCGGCGGCACGGACGCTGGGGATTAGGTTTTCTTGAAAAAATCGATCCCCAATCTCGGATGGAATGCAATCTAGAATGCCTCGGAGGCTTCTCTGCGAAGCTAACCTTGAGCGGCGGCCATGGGCGGCAACAGTAACCGGCTCCTCAGCGTGCACCGACTGCCCAGCCATGAGCGGCCTGGAACAGTTCCAAATTTTGTCAACCTTAAAACGTTCGTCACACAACATTTCATCCCGTGACTGTATCCATACCAACCGTGCGCCAGCGTGGGCGCTCGCTTTAGTTGCTACGATGGCGGCTCAAAGGGCCAACAGCTGACACGCAGCAACGGGCTGTCTGAGGCAAAGATGGATGCCCAGTTCAGGCTCTGAGGCGCGCCACGCTGATGGGCTCATGCACTTGGCCCATTCGGTTCAATACGGTCAGCCCAGTCCACGGACTTAGGCTGTGTCACTGCCATGTGGGGACCACCTATCAACTTCATCCCCTTCTTCGCGTAGTCTTCTTCCTGCCGCCAGTGAAGGCCGCTGCCGTCTCGTCTAGATGGATGAGACGCCCCCATGCTGCGATGCTATATGAAACATGTTACCTCGCCATCGTATCTCTAGCTCGTCCGAATTCAGATCTATCCTGCCGGGGATAGATCTCCGACGCGCACGCCGCCGTCCGGTACCTTCATGAATCCGGTGGAGCTCGACCATGTCTCCTCTCCCTGTCTCGACCCACTCCTCAACTCCTCAGATGCGCCAGGGAGCCTGAACCCTCGTAGCTTACTTGGCCCCATGGGCACAACTGCGGCGGTGCGGATCTCCGGCCGGTCTGGCGTGCGAGCGGGGCTACCGGAGTGGGCGTGAGCGCCGGCCGGGGCCCAGCCGAGGTTGCTCCACAGAGCCTAAATCCTCGTCGCTTGCCTGGATCCGTGGGGTAGTGCGCCGGTGCGGACTTCCGGCCGGGCCGGCGTGCGAGCGGACAGCCGGCCGGAGCAGGCGTGAGCGCCCGACGGGGCTGCCTGGGTTGCTGGTGGACGGCTGGGGGACCAACGCACACGTCTGCAACCAGGTCCCACAACACCGGTGGACCCGGACACGTGGACCGCCAAGTCACGCCTCTCCGGTGGACCCGGAAGACGCGGACCGTCAAACCCATCCGTCCAGTGGACCCCACACTGACATGTATGACCCGAAGTGAAAAATGATGAAGAGCATTCGTCACCAATGCTACGGCCGAGGGCTCTTTGCTTCAATGAAGACACGTCCTTTGCTTCAATGATGAAATTCCCCTCGCGTCATGGTTCCAAAGGGGCGTTTGACGACCGCCGGAGTTCAATGACGAACCCTAAAATTTCGTCATTGATGTGGTTGCTTCAATGATGAAATTTTGAAACGTCAAGACCATTTCTTCAATGAAGCAACATTTTGGGGTAGTGTCATCATGTCGCTGCTGTGTACAGTGAACATCGTAATCCCACAGTGGCGTCTGGTAATCCCACAGTGTCGTCGTTAGCTATCTGCCAACCGCCCACCTACGTGCCAGTGAGGGGGAGGCTAGGTTGTTGCTAGGTGGCGGTGCGCCTTGCGCCGCCCGTGCCGTGCGCTGGCGTGCTCCAGGGACGTCTCCTCCGGCGGCTACGGCTTTTGACCATGCGATGGCTTGGGCCGTAAGGCCGGGAAGAAACGGGCCTGGCGGTATGACGCCGCTCGGCCGACGTCACCCAACCCCGCGGGGGTCGGGCGAGGCGAAATTCATACGCATCCCCCTTCGCGGGGTCGGATGCATCCCGCTATGTATCGATGACGTCACCGGGCCCCGGGGGTCGGGCAAGGCGGAGTTCCTGCTCGGTCCCCTTCGCGGGGCCGGGCGCGTCGGGTCCTATCTTTCTGACCTTCCCTGATCCTAGTGGGGCCAGATGCATTCGAGTATGCCTCAGGGATATGATCTGGCCCCTCTGTGGGACCGGGTGATATATGTCGTGGGGCCTTAGTGCCCTCATAACCCTTCCCTAATGATGCTTATGAGGTATCCCTAATATTGGTATCCGTCAGGAGCGCACTGGTACCTCGGTAATAGAATGCAACTTCACCAAACCTCTATGCCGCAACCCGAATATGTGCCCCTATCTTGGTGGCCTCTTCTAACCAAATACATGATTAGTACGTAACATGAGACATGCTAATGTGCATCCGAGCATGTGCATAAGCACCATCCATTCATAAGCAAGTGCACCATTCGGTCATATGCATGTGCACCATGCTACCCGCACCTCATCATGGACATACGTCACATGCACCATCATTTGTGCATCATACCATATGCATCAATGAGATGACATCATAATGCATCATGCAATGTGCAACTCATAGACGCATGGGTCCTTCACATATACTTTGCATCATGGCAATTACATTACTCCTTGGTGCGTTACCATTTTCCAACCTGACCTGTGCACCAAGAGCCATGACAAGCCTCCTTGCTCTCCTGTCGTGCCAGCACTCACCTATGAAATCCATGCATTAAGCAATTAACCTTGTTTTCCCTACCAGCGTCTTGCACTTCGTTAATGGGATAGACCTTGAGTTTTGATGATCTGAAAAACAAAATCCCGCTTAAACCTACCTTCTTTGATGATCATCACCTCCTTCACTCACGATTTCCTTGTGACCTCTCATAAGACCTTCTCACCCACCTTGTGAATTCTCACTTGAGAAAAAGCTTGACGCCATGTCTCATCCACCTGTGTCGTCTGGTCCTATATTCCTTAGATATATGTAACTAAAGGGCCAACTCTCAAAAAAAGGACGAGAGTCATCAATGTTTCAACAAGACCGAGAAGGAGTAGTATGATTTGAGAATTGCATAAGGTACCTAAAGACCTGGATCTTCAGAGTCAATCTTAGAGCAAACACGTCGCTGTAAGTTCCTTGTTCACCGGTAGCAGCAAGGTGTACCAGGTACGAAGAAAATTTCTGGTGGGCTAAGAATGAGGAGAAAAGACCACCGAATATGTCTCAAAGTGTGGCTCATATCAGAGATGAAGGACTAGTCACCTTAATGTAGCAAGAACCTTATATCTGCCACCTATACCTCTGGGAAGTGGGAAGATATGGATACGATATGATCTTCGCTGGATTACCACTCACTCCTCAAAACAGGATTCCATACCACTTCTTATCAACATACGAGACGTGCGTTAGCAAGGGTTATGGTGATGTTTATCCTGACAGAGTTTGAATCTACTCACTAGTCAATGGATCGGCAGAGTTAAGTGAGGAGAATCAATGCTGTATTGCCTAGCCTATTGTATGTGTGGAGAGTATGGTCAATTTCCTTCAGAATTGTCCCTCCACCATTTGCAGTAGCCCAAAGGATGAAGCCACCACGTCACACCAGGAGCAGAATGTTGAACATGGATCTAACCATCTGTGCTACCAGAAAAAGCCCAACGAGTAGGCCCTATTGTTACCAATGCAGTCAGCTAGGCCGTTTGCTCATGACTATCCTCAGCTCCCAAGGAAGAAACGAGTGTCCAACAACCAAAACGAGAAGGAGAGTATGCCTGACACCGATGGAAGAAGTGCAAGTTGTGAAGGCTACAAGCCCCTCCGTCTAGCCTTAATCTACTTGAATCTCGAGACGAGATTCTTTTTAAGGGGGGTAGGTTGTGACACCTCTGATGTCTAATCACATCATTAAGGCACTAAGGACGATTAAACATGTGCTTATGACCAAAGTCAACACATGAAATAATGGTTTAAAATTCCATGCACCGAACCTTTAGAGCTTGAATTGATTTGAATTCAAAATTTCACTTAATAACTTGAAAATCTGTCAAAATGAAAGTAGTCCCAACTTTTATAAGTAACAACTTTGTCAATTGGTGGTTTTCACAATTTTGAGTGGAAGATGCTCTAAATGATGGTCAAACATCAGTCAAACCTGTTTTCAGCCTAGGACTTAGAAATTTTTCTAAGTCTGGAAGGCTGAAGTTCTTCTCAAAAGTTGAGGCTTGCCATTTGGAATTCCGTGTATAACATTTCATGAACTTTGCCCTAAGTTGAATATTTGATGTTTGGACTTGCTCTTGGTCATGTTCTCAAAAAATTATTCACACCCTAAGCATTTTAAATTTGCATGGGAAGAGGATTAAGTCAAATCAAATGAAATCCCTTTGCGACTTGGTGAACTTTTGACCTTTCTCGGTTGGCATGATTCAAATTTGAATTTTGGCTTAAGAACTTGAAAAACGGCCAATACAAATGTTGTTCAGTTTTTAACGGGACACATTTTTCGTAAATAGGAACTTTTTGAGATTTGGAGTGCAACATTGGTCAAAACTCAGTCAAAGCCTGTCGAACCCCAGAAGTTCATCCAGGCCGGCACAGAAGTTCATGCTGTCTTCATCGCGGTCTCCAGCCCAAACCAAGCAGTTTTTCTATGATTGCCCTTTACGAAAGTTGTAGAGGGTATTGTGGGACACAAGTTTCGTATTTGGAGATTTTTGAGTTTAGTTCAACTTTTTGGAGATTTGTGCCCAGAAAGTAGCGCACCTTAACAGCTCGACACAATGCCTAGATTGAAGTTCACACTCGCGCACTCGGGCGTTCGTCGCGTTCACGCGCGCCACGCAGCTCCCCACACCTGAGCACCACCAGGACTCGTCGCCCACATGTCCTCGACGTCTGTGCACCATGTCCCCCCCCTCCAACCCGCGCGGTTGGCCCCACCGTAGCCTGCACGCCACTGCCGTGCTCCACCCGTGTGCGAGTGCCACCTGCTCGCCGACGATTCTGCCATCCTTGTCGCCCAATCACCGCGGACGCCCCCTCCGCACGCCACCAGCGCCGCGCCGTTAGCCCGCCCAGCTCGCGCCACACGCTCGGCGCGCCCTGAGCTGCTCCGCTGGCCAATAGTGTCAGGACCAAGGCGATCCAGATGGGAAATCAAAGGGGAAAAAGTCGAACAGCAAGGGAAAAGAAGAACAATCAACAGGAATGAACAACCGGAAGGGATTCAGTAGCTATTCGACCTTGCTAATTGAACGACGAAAATGATTAACAAGTTCTCCCGGTCGCCACTCGGGCGCCGTCAAGACCCTTTAGGGTTCTTACAAACTGAACAGCCACTCCTCGAAGGGATCCACTCCTTTTATTACAACTTGGTTTGGCTGAAGTAAAAGAACAAAGTGACTGTGTACAGTCTGACAACGGGTTAAAAAGCCTAAGGGCTTGGCAGCCGTCGATCGTTTAATCACCGGTTGAAATGGAAGTCGACGAAACGGTAAGGTTGTTTCGACTACTGCTTGTTCGATGTCTTCAGAGCACGAACTGAATGGAGTTGCAATCTTTAGAGCCTAACAATACCTCTCCCCTCGAAGCATCCTTGTCCTCAAGGATGAAAGGACGGAAAAACCTTCATGATGAAATTAGCGTCTTCCCAGATTGCTTCCTCTTCAGGCAGATTGACCCATTGGATTAGCCATTGAACAACAGGTTCATTTTTTCTGGGGATCATTCTTCATTGGAGAATTGTTTCTGGTGCTACCTTGATAGTGCTGTTGTCACCAATCAATGGGAGTTCAGCACTAGGAATAGCATGTGGACCAATGTGCTTCTTGTTGATGGCCATTGTATGCCATTTTTTGGCCATCAAACCTGACATAAAACAAACACCAAACTAGACATAGGGGTTTAATTCTAACTATTTCCACTAGCTTTGGTGAATTGTTGATTTCAGGAGGCCACATCTGGATACAACAAATAAAACATGCAAAATACATATCAAAGTGGCACCATTGGAATACACCATTGTGAAGGCCTCGTCGAGATGATCGAAATGGATATTTGGATGACCCAATTCGGAGTCCGGACGAGAAAGTTACGCCTCCGGGAAAATCGCCGGCGAAACCTGTCCGGCCGGTCCGCCTGACTTAGGCCGAACGGCCTGGACAAGGCCGGCCGGCCATGCACCCTCCCCAAATGGCCCTAAGCTCTGCACAATGGCCTTAGGGAGTCACCAATGGACCCCCAAGCAAGGAATTAACAAGCATGGATGAAATTAAGACAGAAAGGTCTAAGCCATGGATTGGAGGGTCCATCTACCTAGGATTCTCGGATGGCCTCAAATCAACGCAACCAAAACCGCCTCAAGGGACAACATGCAACCGTTGATGAGCAAGTCGGTGCAACGGAGGGCCGAGAGGAGCCAGGGCCAGGCCGAACGGCCTCCCCTAGGCCGGCCGGCCTCCAACTGTCACAACCGTCGCCAATCCCTCAACTACCGACCTCAGGACATCATCAGGAGCGTCCACAAGAAAGACGGTGCCAGGTGGTGAGAATCCCAGGCCGAACGGCCTAAGTGAGGCTGGCCGGCCCACTTTCATGGAAGTTATGCCTCACCTTTCGCGTGGAAGCTAAGCAAGCATGTGGCTTAACATCTACGCTGGCTTCCATGCTTTGGAGGCTATAAATGGTGCCCTTCACCTCCACTCAAGACACAGCAAGATAGAAGAGAAGAAGCTCTAGGGTGAAGTGCTACCACTCCCATACTTAGAAAATAGGGAGAGAGGTGAGGTGAGAGTCCGGGAGAGAAGCCGGAGTTGCCAGTTTCTCTTCCACTTTGTACCTCGGCAGATGCAGCTCAACTTTGAGTAACATCCGAGTCTTGTCTGGTAATTCTAGTTCCCTCTGATTTATTAAGCATTCAGACTTGCTAGCTTTTGTTCACTGGTTTCTCGTTCACTACTTAGTAGTGGGTGCTTTGCTTTCATATTAAGCGAAGTAGTAATTATTAGTATAGGCGTGGTGCCTAGACTAGTCGTTACCTTGGTTTGCACCCAGTTCAACGGAATAGTTGTGGTAGCCGGCAGGTGGTGACAGCCCTGTCCGGCCGACGTAATCCACCACGTTAGTTCTGGACTGTAGGACTTAGGGGTAGGCGGTACCACTCCCCTTCTCATCCCTTTCTGCGAGTGGTGGTGTCTCAGGCGCCCGAAGTGAACTCTCTTGAACAAGTCTGCCTTGCTTGATCTACGAAAATATCTAGTATTGCTACACAAGTACACTCTCTACCCTCAGCCTTTTTATCTCTTCGTTTCTTTTTGTTGTCATCCATATCCCCCATATTACCCCTTCGGACGAACTAATTAAAGGATTAGTACACTTCTCGTTCACCGTGGAAATCGATCCCTGGAATACTCCTAGGTGAAAGCTACATCGGTATCCGCACGCTTGCAGATTTATCAGTAGGTCATAAGAGATACCAACAAGCTTTCTGGCGCCGTTGCCGGGGGACGGTAGCTGTTCTTATCCTGAACCTAGTTCGTCCACATATCATCCACCTACCATCATGAATTCCACTCCTACCTTATATGAATTCTCAGCTCCAAAAGCTGAAGATCTGGAGCCACCACCATCATCTCACCCCATAAAAAGTTCTGGCTACGAAATACACACAGAATTCATAGCCGAGATCAAAGAGAATCCATTTTCTGGAGCTGAAGGGGAGAATTCTTATGTTCACTTACGGGAATTTGAGCAAATTTGCTCATGTCTCGTAATTACAGGGATGTCCCAAGAAACTCTAAAATGGAAGTTGTTTTCTTTCTCTTTGACGGGTCGAGCAAAGAAATGGTGTGATCACTATCGTGAGAGAGTGGAGGGAAGTTGGGAGACACAACGAGATAAATTCTGCTTAACCTTCTTCCCTGAATCTCAGGTCGCTGACCTCCGAATCGAGGCCCTCACCTTCAAACAAAGGGGAGGAGAATCACTACGGGCCGCTTGGGCTCGATTTACCTATCTTATGGCCACGGGACCTGACCTAGGGATCCCTGAACCCATCCTTCTAATACATTTTAGAAGAGGCCTCGAAATCGAATCAGCCGAATTCCTAGATTCGTCCTCAGGAGGATCTTTCACTCATTTGACGCCCAGTGAGGGGAGGGTCATTCTAGACAAAATTGTAGAGAACACCCCTTACACTGGGATCTATGATGAATTCCCCGAAGAAATTCCTGAGGAGGCCATAGAAGAGACATCCGCGTCGGGAGATGTGAAAGCATCACAAGAATTCACACCGATCGTAGCACATCTCTCTGATACTCTCCATGAACCAACACCTTCGTATGATCATCATTGACCTTTTCTCTATTCTATGTTCGACGATGATGAAGATGATGCTTATAGAGAATCTGAGGTAATGACCTCTGACCCCAAAAAGAATCCTTGTCCAATACTGAGCAACCTAAAAAGGATTCACCATCGCATAACCTGGATTTCCAATTCTCAAAGGACAAATTCGGATCCTCTAGAGGGGATTCACCACCCCTTAATCCGGAGACTCAATTCTCGGAAGATGAATTTGAATTTTCCATCTTGCCACTTGTGAATAAATATTTCTAGGGAACCATGTTCATCTAAGTAGTTGATGTTTGAGATATGGTTTGATGACATGATCTTCACTGTCATGTTTAAGTGCTTGGGAAATTTATTTGAAAATTTGAAACCCTTTTGCAAAGCTCCTCTTTGATATGCCAAAGTCCTGCCAAAGCCATATGTTGCGTTATCTTGGAAACCATGTACACATATGCTACTTGTCATTGCATTGAGCTTTGTCAAATTGTTGCGACCCTTATGAGAATTATTTTCATGCTTTCATGATCAAGATCATGTACACGTGAGGACCCAGTGTGTCCGAGGACCGGTGGATGGTCGCTTCCCGGTGTGATGAGTGATTGACAACGTGGTGTGGATTGACGTTTCCCTTGGCTTAAGTATTGCAGGTGTAGAATGCGGCTTGGTTGCATTGGTGCAGGTGAAGAACAGGCGTGAAAGGTCTTAGCCATGGCGGCCTCCGAGGAGCGGAGAGACAAGTAGGCTTGGTTCGAGGGACCCGATGGCCGGTGGATCAAGTGCGGTTCACATGCTGGCAAGAACGAGCAAGGGGACGTGGTTCCGGTGCGAGGTAGCGGCTCACAACCGAAGCTCGTACGCGGATGAGAAGCCGGCGCAAGGTGGCGGCTAACAACCGAAGTTTGCGCGCGGGGTTTGGTGATTTGGCCACAAAATCATCGGTGGACGGTTTCCCTTGGTTTGGGCCTCAAAACCAAGGACCGAGGACTTGACGAGGCGAACTTGGGCAGCTGGGCCGTGTGGGCTGACAGGGGCGGTTTAACCGCCCCCCAGGGCCGGTTTAACCGCCCCCCTGGGCTGGCCCAAGAACGGCGTCGAGGAGCTTCGATCCGGAGGACACGCGGCGTGATTGCAAGGCTTGCGTTGGAGGGAAGCTAGCTTGCAGTGGAAGGTGCCCGAGCCGGAAAATATCTGAAGATCAAATGTCAAATTTGCCCCTGAGGGGTATGTATCACTTAGGGGTAGTTTAGTCCTTAGGACACCACCACTTGGACTACTAATAGGCCCCTTCAGGGCTGGTGGCTGTCATCTCTCTAGTTATCTCTTTAGGTTTTACTTTGAACTTGTTTTCCCCTTCATCCCCTCCACCTAGAACTACTTCGAATCATTCCTAGTTTGTATAGGTGAATTCATGGTTATGTGATTGAGTTTGTGCTGCTCATCTTTGTGCCATGATTTGATTTCCCGAGCTCTCTTTCCTTTTTCCATTTTCGTGGGTATTTTCGGAGCTATTTTTGGGGGATTTTCGTTCTTCTTGTTCTAGGGCGTTTTCTCTCAGGATTTCTTTGGGGGATTCACGTATGAGTGCCTTGTGCCTCTTTTGCTGGTGATCCTTTGCCCCCAAACGCCGAGAATCGCTCTGGATTTGAGATTTTCGAGATGAACTCGAGGTCATGGTGTTCTTCGCGAGATCTGTGATTCCGGGAGTTGTACTGAGTTAGAGGCCGAGATCTTTTGGGAAAACACTCCACTGGAGGTCTAGATCATCTGACCAAAATCTCGCCTCAAGAGCTCGAGCGGTTTGGGAGATCCACTTTTGTTTTGACTTTTTTCCCAAGCCACCCAGGCCCGGGCGGTTTAACCGCCCCCCTGGCCGGTTTAACCGCCCCCCTCTGGGTGTGTTAGATCGAGCCGCGTTTCGGGTCGTTTTGGTGTTCGTTTCGATTGGTTCGAGTTCCGCTGCTCGTTTCTTGTTCCTAGGGTCAGTAGCTTGACAGTGGCTACGTGATCTTGGCAAGATTGCTCTCGGAGGTTTCGGAGTTGTTTTGGGAGAATAGCCGGATCGATTAGAAAGAATTTTTATCGGCTCCCATTCACTCCCCCCCTCTCTGGTCGCCGTTTCGGTCCTTCAATTGGTATCAGAGCCGGTTACGGGTCTTTGCGACTCTAACCAGTCTAACATCCAAAGATGGCGTACCAAGATCGGGTTTCCGGGCCTCAAGCACTTCGATGGGAAGAACTACCCGAACTGGGTTGCGCGTATGGGCGCTTTCTTGCGAGGCAAAGGAAAGTTGCTGTGGGATGTGACGAAAGATGAAAACTATGTCAATCCCACCAACTTAGATGCCCAGGATGCAAAGGATAGATTTGAGGCGAATGCCCGAGCTGTTGACTACTTGTTCCGTGCTTTGTCTGCCGAGGAGTTTGAGCGTGTTTTGGGCGAGGACCTAGCTTACCAGATCTGGCAGAAGCTCAAGGTAGCCCACGGTGGTGATAGCCATGTCAAGGCTAGGCTTTTCTCAATGTACAGGAGAGAATATGAGAATTTCGCTCATTTGCCTGGAGAGTCGGTTGATGCTTTGTTTCAGCGTTTCACTTCGATTGTCAACAACATGAAAGCCAACATTACCGTGCTCCCATACTCGGATCATGACCGAGCTATCAAGCTCCTGCAAGCACTTGATAGATCCGTGTGGGGTGCCAAGGTTGAGGCGATCATGGAGTCGGCAAACTATGAGACTCTTTCTGTTGATGAGCTTTTCTCGAAGTTGAAGTCTTCAGAGGTTGACAGACAGTTGCTTGCCAAGGCTAAGAGTCCGACTGATCCCCATAGTCTGGCTCCAGTCGGTGGCTCTGGATATGGACATGCTAACACTCCTAGACACTTTGCTTTGTCTTCTCTTGTGTCCCTTCCAGATGAAGAGTATGAGGTGCTGAGCGAGGAGGATCTCGCGTTGCTCACGAGGAGGTTCGAGCGGATGTACTAGAACCGCAAGGGTTCGAGGCATGCCGGGAGTACGTGCTACAGATGCGGGAAGATGGGCCACTTCATCGCCGAGTGCCCCGAGGAGATCAAGAATGACTACAACCGCAAGCACCGCCCGCGAGACGACCACAAGCACCGTCCCAAGGACGAGTACCGCTCCAAGCAGAAGAACAAGGACGAGAGAAGATCCAAGAACAAGCACGGTGGACACAAGAAGCACAGATCTCGAGCGATGGTGGCTGATGCGAGCGACATCGACACAAGCTCCACCAACACGTCGTCAAGCTCAAGCAGTGAAGATGAGGACCGCGGCCACCGCAAGGAGAAGAAGAGCTTGAACCGCAACTTCAACGGCATCTCCTTCGCCGCCGTCGACTACTGCACCATGGCGCATGACTCTGTGAAGAGCAAGGACGACTCTGACTCCGACTCCGAGGATGAGGTATTGACAGATCCCACCTCTTTGCGTCAGGAGATTGCTAGGCTAGAGCAGTTGGTCGATAACCGCGATGATGTGCTTAGAAAGACCAACAAGGAAAAGAGGGAGTTTAGGTCCTTGCTAGGAGAGTCCAAGGATAGAGTGGCTGAGCTTGAGACCTTGCTTTCTGAGACTGGAAAGAAGGCCATGGAGTTTGAGTCTTTGCTTTGCGAGTCTAGGGAGAGAGCAGCTTCGCTTGAGTCTGAGATTGCTGTTTTGAAAGATGCTCCTCTTGTGTCTGATGAGGTAGAATGCTCGTTCTGTGATGTGCATATTGCTGATCTAGTTGTGCTTAAGGAGAAATACATGACTTGCTTGGATGAACTAGAGGGTGCTAGGGTTGAGCTTGCTGAGTTAAAGTCTAGGTCATCCTTGCTAGGTGCTTGTACTTCTTGTCCTGCTTTGCATGCTCAGTTGCTTGAATCACGCACCATGATTAGTTCACTTGAAGCACAACTTAAATCACCCATTGCGAATTCATGTTCTGCTTGTGATGTTGTTGCATTGAAGAATGTTGAGCTAGAACAGTGTGTGAATAGATTGCAAGATGAGAATGATGAGCTGAGACAGTGTTTGGGTTGGTTGTCTGGTCGTGAGCCTCAGCTCAAGATGTTGATTGCTAGTTTCAAGAGAGCTGATGGTTGTGGGCTTGGTTCTGAGAAGGTTGGTGAGAGTAGTGGTGAGAGAGAGAGAGATCCAGAGAGCTCCACTGCAAACATTCCCACAAACCCACCAAAAGCCATTCTCAAGAACACCTTCACACCCAAACCAAACCACCTGTTGAACAAGCTTGACACCACTCCAGATCCTCCCAAGTTTCCACCTAAGTCAGAGAACTTTCAGAGGAGAGTGACCTTTGTGAGGAGTGGGGTTTACCAGCCGAGAGAGAGGGCACAGTCGAGAGAAACCCCAAAGCCAAAGCCAGTCCGCTTCCATTGTGAGCATTGTGGAAGGGATGGACACCTTGAGGAGTTTTGTTGGAGGAAGAAGAGGGAGGTGAGAAGAGAGAAGGAGGTGGGGAACAGGGACAGGTACTACTCTTCTCGTAGTGTGCCTGTGTCTCGTTCACCCTGGCCGAGAGGCGACGCCTTTGTGCGTACAGTTCCTGTGGTTGCTAGTCGCGGTGTTCCAGCTGTTCGTGAGTTTGCTAGGCGGCCTCCGTTTCGCGGTCAGTTTGGTTCAGGGAGGTTCGACCGTAGCTTTGAGGCTAGGAGAGAGTCTAGGCCACGTTTTCCCCCGCGTGGTGCTAGAGGTCCGATGGTGAGAGACGAGAGGGTTTCACGCGGTAGAGTTGATTTTGCTAACCCCTCTTTTGAGCAGATGGCCCGACACTGGTTTGACTCGTTTTGTGCTAACCCCAGTGTCGAGTCATTTGCTCATTCTCGTTCTCGGTTCTGATTGTGCAGGTGGGAGGCTTGGAGAACTTTTGGTTGATGGATTCTGGCTGCTCGAGACATATGACAGGTAATGGTAAGTGGTTCTCCAGTCTCACCCCGGTGGTGTCCAGGCAGTACATCACTTTCGGGGATAAGGGTAGAGGTAGAGTGTTGTCCGAGGGTGCTATTCAGGTGAGCGACATTTTCATGTTGATGCGGGTTGCTCTTGTCAAGAATCTTGGTTTCAATTTGCTCTCAGTTTCTCAGCTTCTTGATCAGGGTTATGAGGTTCGCTTTAAGCGTGGTGATTCGAAAATTCTTGATTCTCGAGGTGACCTTGTGTGTATGATCATTCCTGAGGGACAGATTTTTCGTGCTGATTTTTCTCGATCTTTTGGTCCTTCACGGTGTTTGATCGCTGGTACTTCTTCTGAGCTTTGGAAGTGGCATAGGAGATTGGGTCATGTGAGCTTTGATTTACTCACACGCTTGAGTGCTCTTGACCTTATCCGAGGATTGCCCAAGCTCAAGTTCGAGAAAGATTTGGTTTGTGCACCTTGTAGGCATGGAAAAATGGTTGCTGCTTCTCACCCACCTTTGACAGATGTTATGACTGAGCGTCCAGGGGAGCTTTTGCACATGGATTTGGTTGGCCCCGCTCGAGTTCGTTCAGTTGGTGGGAAGTGGTATGTTCTTGTGGTTGTTGATGACTTTTCTCGGTATGCTTGGGTGTTCTTTCTGGCGTCGAAGGATGAGACATTTGATTTTGTTCGAGATCTGATTTTGAGGTTGAAAAACGAGAGTAATGGTGGTGCCATGAGAGCTATACGTAGCGACAATGGTACGGAATTTAAGAACACTCGTTTTGATGCCTTCTGTCATGATCATGGTCTCGAACATCAATACTCTTCGCCATATGTTGCTTGTCAGAATGGTGTTGTTGAGAGAAAGAATAGAACACTTTGTGAGATGGCTAGGACGATGCTAGATGAGCATAGGACTCCTAGGAAGTATTGGGCAGAAGCGGTGAACACAGCTTGCTATGTTTCGAATCGGATTTTCCTTCGTGCTTTCAAGAAGAAAACTTGCTATGAGCTTTTCCATGGTCGTTCCCCCGTGTGAGTCACTTTCGGGTATTTGGTTGCAAGTGTTTCATCTTGAAGAAAGGAAATTTGGACAAGTTTGAGTCTCGTTCGATGGATGGAATTTTTCTTGGTTATGCTAATCACTCTCGAGCATATCGTGTGCTCAATCTTGAAACTAACCAAATCATGGAGACTTGTGAAGTCACCTTCGACGAGACCATTCCGTGTAGCTCTTCTGCTTTTGAGTGTGCAGGTGATGATGACTTGGGACAGCCCATCTTTGAAGAAGAACAGCCTGATGATGAAGATGATGAGGAATTGTCACACCCGGTTCCGTAGACAAAACCGAATGCTATCTATATGTATGTCAGGATCTAGTTTCATACATATAGTGACATCATTAGTGAATAACAGCAACAATATCACGTAAAGAAAAGGAGTTTATCAGAGATTTACGCTTAATCCTGGAAACGAAGGCTCCAAACTTCACAGGCAATCGACTGGGGGTAGCGTACGCCTAGCACTCAGCGACATCTTCAAAAAACTTCATACACCTTCTTCTTCTGAGCAGTAATTTAGCAAGGGTGAGTACACTTATGGTTGGTACTCAGCAAGGCCACGGAAATTAACCAGAAAATGATTTCATATCAACTTCAAGTATATTACTCATGTGAGGGTCCAGGCTGCTCTTAACCGTGAGCACGGCTGATATATCAGTTTTACACTCTGCAGAGGTTGTACACTTTCACCATAAGTCGCGTAAAAGTTCAGAAGAACTTTAGACCCAACCATGCTGCACCACACAGGCGCTTATCACACTACCGAGGTGTGACTGCATAGGGACGCTACGAGGCCTTTACAAAGATTCTTCAGTAAATAATAGTCCGCTAAGGATTCAGGTCGCCGCAGTCATAACCCTCCCTAGTGAGCAGAGTATCTTAGCAAAGCATACCTCTCAAGAGGACCGGGCTATACCCTGTCAACGCCACCCCTCTTGCCCTTTTCAGGTAAGACTATCATCCACCCAAGTTTCTAATTAATTAGCCAAGACCAGAGCCATGTAGTCTCATGGTTGTACTGTAAATCCTGGGTGGTTCTCCACGTTCCGATTAAAATTCATCATGATAGTATTAAAGCATAGATAGAAGGATGGTTAGGGTCACTTGCCTTTCACCAAAGTGTATCTGCTCAGAGTCTTCAGCTCTTGATCTTCAAAACTCTTGAACGACGTTCCTTCTACTCGTAGCAATCATCGGGCACAACATACAAGACAAGAAACAAGAACAATACACCAATCAAGAAAGCCTTTAAAAGAACGCACTAAAGGATAAGGCTCGCGTCTATGATCGTGAAAACGCAGAAAACGCTAAGAACGATGCTATCATTGAGGACACACATCTATCGTGAAAACTTCGGTTGTAAAGGAAAGGACAAGGCTATGTGCTGCTTTCATTTTTAATTATTGAAACATATGTAAAGGTTATTTCAAAGAAATACCCATATTAAAGTTAATCATATTATATTTGTATATGAAAACACGATGTAAAACCTAGTCAACTTTTATTTATAAACATTGATGTATAAATTATGCCATTTAAACATTTGACTGAAAAGGGACATAGGTGATAACATCTAAGCGCATATCTTTATGATTCGTGTTGAACTAACCAAATTATAATTCAAAACACATTTATATTTATATTTAGCCAAATTAACATTTAATTAAGAAAACTCAGGATAGCCTATGTAGCTTTTATTTAGAAAGCAAATTGAATAAGCTTTGATCAATTTAACAATTATTTGTAAAACCCGGTGTAACAGCCTAACCAACTTTTAATTAGCAAAGTTAATTTAATCTTGAACATTAAGCAAATTAAGTTTGATTATGAAAAACCGAGGTATACTCTACTTGGATTTTATTTAGAGAACACAATTGAATAGTATTATTAGTCAAGTTATTTTCTATTATGAAAAACCGATGTAAATCCTAATCATATTTTATTAGGAAAAGACATTCAAATAGGCATTAATCAAATTAATATAAAATTTATTTAAAAACCTGCATAATGGAAAAGATCAGTATTAACGTGTACTTTATGTTATTATGAACCTAACGCAACTTGAATGGATCGAAACGGAGCTAAAACGCGAAATCTATGAACTAAACAAGCTGCAGGGGTCTAAACGTGATTAACCATAGACGTGGAGGGTTAGCTGAAAAGATTACCGAGACACATTAAATAGTGCTCGGGAAAAGGTCAAAGGACAGGGTTAGATTCATAAAAGTGGAGGGGCTGGATTTATGTGCAAAGGTGGGATCTTTGTAGGGGGTTTTCCACAAAAGGTACAAGACACATGTTTTAGGTATTTGATTTGGATGTTTATCAGGGACGTGGCTGCAAAACTACCCTATCTTCTTTCTGGAGAACAGAGGTGGCGGCGGGTTTATTTTCTTGGTGGCCGGCGGCTCCTGATGGCAAAATCGCCGGCGTTCCCGGCGGGGAGAGGCTCGGGCGAGCTGGGGAATGGAGAGAGGAGGAAGAGGGGATCCCGTAGAGGTCCTCACCTGCGTTGGAGACGGGCGGAGGCAGCAGGAATCGAGGGCGCACAGAGGAGATGGCGGGGAAGGCAGCCGGCTCGGGGAAGCTTGCGGCAGCGGCGCTCCAGTGGGTCTCCATCGACGGCAAGAGGCTCGGCGGACGCGGCTTGGTGCTGCGTAGCTCGTTGAAGCGGCGGATTGCTCCGGGATGGTTTGTGGGCGGCAAATCGGGGCGGCGAAGGCCGGCGGCGGTGCTGCGTTGGTGATGGCGGCGGCGACGGTTCTGCTGCGGGGCGCGACGCGAGGCGAGTGGGCGAGGACGTAGGGGGCGAGCAGAGGCGCACGGGGTCTCAGGCGTCCCTTTTATACGGTGAGGCAGGAGGGGGCGAGGCCGGTACTAGAGGCGATGGTGGAGCTGCCATTAATGGCAAGGTGGAGGTGGAGGCGGCAGTTACAAGAAGGGGAAGCGAAGAGGAGGCCGAGTGTTCCACTAAGCATTGAAGACGAGCGAGGATAGCAGGCGGCGCGGCGCTGCAGTGGAGGGGAGACGAGCAGCCAGGGAGGTGAGGAGCTGCAGCCTGGGCACCATGGCTGGTTGGATGAAGGTGGCCGGTTCAAAGGTGGAAGAAACGCCTGACGCGTGAGACCCACATGGAAGTGATAGAGAGAAAGAGAGGTAGCGGGGCTGTATTGGGCCGGGGAATTGGGCCAAAACGGGAGCGGGCTGAACTCAGCCCGTTAGAATAGGAATAGATTTTCTTTTTATTTTCAGAAATGCTTTCCCGTGAAAGAAAAATCCAAAACAAAAGTCTAGATAATTTCATAAAGTCACGAAAAGTACTTTGAAAATATTGGGACACAAGATGTCCAATAAAATACTTAGATCTCGTGAAAAAGAATTTAGAGCTTTCCAATAAATAGATTTAGCTCTAGAAAAGGTGAGAATAAATTCCAGAAGAAGGTGGAAAAATTCTCAAAAGAATTTGGTCAACGTCTAAACGCATTTTTAAAACCTTTGCAAAAAAAGAAACACTAGTATGCATCGGCATGAATGCAACACTCAAAGAAAAGGTTTATTTAATTTAGAAAGGACAATCAATTCTTTTCCTATACTAGATTATCTGCAAAGGAAATAAATGTTGTGAAAAATTTAAATTATGAGCAAATCGTTGCTTTACTTTTCTTTCTATTCACATCCTGGAATCAGGGTGTGATAGGAATTTCAGGCACCGTGTGGAGATCGTGTACCTTCTACTTCCACTACTACCACGACGTTCGACGACGGCCCTTCTGCTACACCTTCGTCGAGTCGCGCTCCAGATCGAGTTCAAGTGGAAGCTGATGTTGAGGGGGAGGCAATCTCGAGGCGAGAAGCTCCCCGGCTGGTACAGAGGGATCATCCACCTTCGAAGATCATCGGGAACATGGATGAACGCACTACACGGTCGAGGTTGAGGACCCGGTGTGTCCGAGGACCGGTGGATGGTCGCTTCCTGGTGTGATGAGTGATTGACAACGTGGTGTGGATTAACGTTTCCCTTGGCTTAAGTATTGCAGGTGTAGAATGCGGCTTGATTGCATTGGTGCAGGTGAAGAACAGGCGCGAAAGGTCTTAGCCATGGCGGCCTCCGAGGAGCGGAGAGACAAGTAGGCTTGGTTCGAGGGACCCGATGGCCGGTGGATCAAGTGCGGTTCACAAGCTGGCAAGAACGAGCAAGGGGACGTGGTTCCGGTGCGAGGTAGCGGCTCACAACCGAAGCTCGTACGCGGACGAGAAGCCGGTGCAAGGTGGCGGCTAACGACCGAAGCTTGCGCGCGGGGTTTGGTGATTTGGCCACAAAATCATCGGTAGACGGTTTCCCTTGGTTTGGGCCTCAAAACCAAGGACAGAGGACTCGACGTAGCGACGGCCTGGCCTGCCAGCCAGGGGCGGTCCAACCGCCCCCAGGGGCGGTGTGACCGGTCCCACCTGGGCAGGTCGCCCGTGAGCGTCGAGGAGCTTCGATCCGGAGGACACGCGGCGTGATCGCAAGGCTTGCGTCGGAGGGAAGCTAGCTTGCGGTGGAAGGTGTCCCAGCCGGAAAAATCTTCGCGAAAATGTCATATTCGCCCCTGAGGGGTATGTATCGCTTAGGGGTAGTTTAGTCTTTCGAGCACCACCATTTGGACTATATTATAGACCCCCTAGGGGTGGTGGCTGTTATCTCTTCTAGTTTTCTCTTTGTTTTTCCTTTGAACTAGTTTTCCCTTCATCCCCTTCACCTAGAACTACTTCTAATCTTTCCTAGTTTTGTATAGGTGAATTCATGGTTATGTGATGGAGTTTGTGCTGCTCATCTTTGTGCCATGATTTGATTTCCCGAGCTCCTTTTCGTTTTTCCATTTTCGGAGGTATTTTTGGAGCCATTTTTGGGGGATTTTCGTTCTTCACTTTCTAGCCCGTTTTCTCTCGGATTTCTTTGGGGGAATCACGTATGAGTGCCTTGTGCCTCTTTTGCTGGTGATCCCTTGCCCCCAAACGCCGGGAATCGGATTAGATTTGAAGTTTTCGGGATGAACTCGTGGAGGGTGTGTTCTTCGCTAGATTTGAAATTCCCGGAGTTCTAGAGAGTTAGAGGCCGAGATTTTTGGGGCATAGCCTCTCCTTGAGGTGTATACCATCTACCCAAAGTTTCGTCTCAAAACTCCAAGCCGTTTGGGAGATCCGTTCTCGAGTTGACCTTTTTCCCGTGCTGTCTGGCAAGACCGGTGCGACCGCCCTCGGATACCGGTGTGACCGCCCCTGGCAGGCAAGGGCGGTGCAACCGCCCCTGGAGAGAGGTGCAACCGCCCCTGGCTGAGAGTTGGTGATTCGTGTGGTTTTCGTTCGATTCGTGTTGGATTTGTTCGATTCATGTTCCGCTGTGTTGATCTTGTTCCTAGGGTCAGTAGCCTCACAGTAGCTACATGATCTTGGCAAGATCGGTTGGTAGGATTTGGAGTTGAGTTGGGAGTAGCCGGATTCGTGAGAGAAATTTTTATCGGCTCCCATTCACTCCCCCCCTCTCTAGTCGCCTAATCGGTCCTTCAATTGGTATCAGAGCCGGTTACGGGTCTTTGCGACTCTAACCAGTCTAAGATCCAAAGATGGCGTACCAAGATCGGGGTTCCGGGCCTCCGCACTTCGATGGGAAGAACTACCCGAACTGGGTTGCGCGTATGGGCGCTTTCTTGCGAGGCAAAGGAAAGTTGCTGTGGGATGTGACCAAAGATGAGAACTATGTCAATCCCACCAACTTAGATGCCCAGGATGCAAAGGATAGGTTTGAGGCAAACGCTAGAGATGTTGACTACTTGTTCCGTGCTTTGTCTGCCGAGGAGTTTGAGCGTCTTTTGGGCGAGGACCTAGCTTGCCAGATCTGGCAGAAGCTCAAGGTAGCCCACGGTGGTGATAGCCATGTCAAGGCTAGGCTTTTCTCGATGTACAGGAGGGAGTATGAGAATTTTGCTCATTTGCCTGGAGAGTCTGTTGATGCCTTGTTTCAGCGTTTCACGTCTATTGTCAACAACATGAAAGCCAACATTACCGTGCTCCCATACTCGGATCATGACCGAGCTATCAAGCTCCTGCAAGCACTTGATAGATCCGTATGGGGTGCCAAGGTTGAGGCGATCATGGAGTCGGTAAACTATGAGACTCTTTCTGTTGATGAGCTTTTCTCGAAGTTGAAGTTTCCCGAGGTGGACAGACAGTTGCTTGCCAAGGCTAAGAGTCCGACTGATCCCCATAGTCTGGCTCTAGTCGGTGGCTCTGGATATGGACATGCTAACGCTCCTAGACACTTTGCTTTGTCTTCTCTTGTGTCCCTTCCAGATGAAGAGTATGAGGTGCTGAGCGAGGAGGATCTCGCGTTGCTCACGAGGAGGTTCGAGCGGATGTACCAGAACCGCAAGGGTTCGAGGCGTGCCGGGAGTACGTGCTACAGATGCGGGAAGATGGGCCACTTCATCGCCGAGTGCCCCGAGGAAATCAAGAAACACAAGCACCGCCCGCGAGATGAGCACAAGCACCGCTCCAAGGACAAGCACCACTCCAAGCACAAGAACAAGGAGGAGAACACCGACACCTCGTCAAGCTCAAGCAGCGAGGAAGAAGATCGCGGCCACCGCAAGGAGAAGAAGCACAAGAACCGCAACTTCAACGGGCTTTCGGGGGTCGCTATGAACTTCTGCACCATGGCGCACGACTCCAACAACAAGAACATCTCCGACTACGACTCCGACTCCGACTCCGAGGATGAGGTATTGACCGATCCCGCCTCTTTGCGTAAGGAGATTGCTAGATTAGAGCAGTTGGTCGATAATCGCGATGATGTGCTTAGGAAGACCAACAAGGAGAAGAGAGAGTTTAGGTCCTTGCTAGGTGAGTCAAAGGAAAGAATAGCTGAGCTTGAGGCCTTACTTTCTGAGACTGGAAAGAAGGCGATGGATTTTGAGTCTGTGCTTAGCGAGTCTAGCAAGAAAGTGGCTGAGCTTGAAACTGAGTTGGCAAGTGCTAGAGCTGAGATAGGTGTGTTGAAAGATGCTCCTATTGTTTCTGATGAGATTGAATGCTCTTTCTGTGATGTGCATCTTGCTGATTTGGTAGCTCTTAAGGACAAACACATGACATGCCTAGATGATCTAGAAGATGCTAGGGTTGAGATTGCTGAGTTGAAGTCTAGACCTTCTTTGCTAGGTGCTTGTACTTCTTGTCCTGTTTTACATGCTCAGTTGCTTGAATCTCGTACCATGATCAGTTCGCTTGAAGCTCAATTGAAATCTCCTATTGCAAACTCTTGTTCGGCTTGCGATGTTGTTGCCTTGAGGAATGTTGAGCTGGCGCAATCTGTTGATCGTTTGCAAGATGAAAATGATGAGTTGCGTCAATGTTTGGGTTGGTTGTCGGGTCGCGAGCCACAGCTTAAGATGTTGATTGCTGGGTTCAAGAGAGCTGATGGTCGTGGTCTAGGTTCTGAGAAAGTTGGTGAGTGTAGTGGTGAGAAAGAGAGTGAGCAAACTAGTTCCACCACAAGTACCCCAACACCACCAGAGAAAACTCCACCAAAGAACAGCTTCACACCTAAACCCAACCACCTGTTGAACAAGCTTGACACCACTCCAGATCCTCCCCAGTTTCCCCCAAAAACGAGCAACTTCCAAAAGAGAGTGACCTTTGTGAAGAGTGGGGTTTACCAGCCAAGAGAGTAGCCACAGCCGAGAGAAACCCCAAAGCCAAAGCCAGTCCGCTTCCATTGTGATCATTGTGGAAGGGATGGTCACCTAGAGGAGTTTTGCTGGAGGAAGAAGAGAGAGGTGAGACGAGAGAAGGAGATGGGGAACAGGGACAGGTACCACTCCTTTCCGTAGTGTGCCTGTGTCTCGTTCATCCTTGCCTAGGAGAGACGGCTTTGTGCGTACAGCTCCTTCGTTTGGTAGTCGTGGTGTTCCAGCTAGTCGTGAGTTTGCTAGGCGGCCTCCGGTTCGTGGTCAGTTTGGTTCAGGGAGGTTCGACCGTAGCTTCGAGGCGAGGAGAGAGTCTAGGCCACGTTTTCCCCCGCGTGGTGCTAGAGGTACGATGGTGAGAGTTGAGAGGGTACCATGTAGTGACGTTGATTTTGCTAACCCCTCTTTTGAGCAGATGGCCCGACACTGGTTTCAATCCTTCTGTGCTAACCCCAGTGTCGAGTCATTCGCTCGTTCTCGTTCTCGCTTTTGATTGTGCAGGTGTGAAGTATGGAGAACATGAGCTTGGTGACTCTTGGTCTTTTGCATGATCAAGGTTTGATGGTTCTCCACACCTTTTTGGATGGCCCCGATGTGGCCCTTGTACACTATGTACTGTGAGTATATCCCTTGTACACTCTTGTGTTCATCTGTGTATATTTAGCTTGCTTTGTGCCTGTATGATGTTTTTATGTTTTGTGTAGCATACTGTACACTTGTTTATCTGGTATCCTTTTAGTTGGTATATTTTGTTGCATTTTGCTCATTTGAGATTTCTCTTCCTTTTTATGATGGAGCTTTCCATTTGCTTTTGTACACCTTTTTAGTTTTTCTAGGTGTCTTTGATTGAGGGGGAGCTCGGCTTTATTTAATGGGGAGAAATTTGCTCAAGTTGGTTTGACAAGGAGATGACCTTGCTTATAGCTTTTTGGATTGCATGAGATTGTGAGTTTGATGCGTTTGCATTTGATTGTGCATACCATGGGAATTTGAAGTTTGCACCTGAACCTTGGATTTGCATTTCAGTTGCACATTCCAAGGGGAGCTGATGATTGACCCTGAACCTTGGATCTGCATTTTGGTTGCACATTCCAGGGGGAGCTTTGTATTTGTGCTATGATCGCGCTTGTGTATTGAGTTTGAGCTTGCCCATGTTTCTACCCAAAACCAGCTTGCAGACATTTTCACTAAGCCACTTGACCAAGTTACCTTCACCCGCTTGCGAGGAGAACTTGGTGTGTGTGCGGTTTTCTGAGCTGAGTTTTGGAGGCTTCTCTTGTAGCATATGTATACTATTGTATCATCTTTGTATTCTGATGTACACTTTTCTTGCTTTTGTATCTTGATTTCATCTTTTGTATCATATCTTAGGATGAGCTTCTCCTATATGCAGTGATTGGTACAACTTGCTACATTTTAGAGTTTAGGCAGGCTGGCTAGGGATTGATTGTATGGATGGCTATGCTCTTGATGGTTTTGATATATATTCTTTTGAGACAGTCTCTTTTTGAATTAAAATGATAAACTGAACTTAAATCTTTCACCCATGAGTAAATGCCTTTGCATGTCTTATTTGAGCCGAAATGGCTATATTTTGCTTAAGGTCATGCTAGGATGATATTCTTTTCATTTGGGTCAAAGATCGTTGTCATTGTAAATGTTTAGCCCATGTTTATCTCATGGAGGAGCATAAGCTTCTTTTTGTCGCAAAGACATTTCATGTACCATGCTTAATTTGAAAAACTTGAAAAATGAGATGTCTATGCATGAAAGAAGAAAGATGAGAAAAAGATTTATTTGAATATATTTATGCTCATGTCTCTCTGCTTTCACCATTGCACACACTTGGACACATGGGTGCTAAGCGGTTGCATGTTGTTTGCCGGAGAAGTCTCCCATGAGAAGTGAACACATGGCTCCGTGCTTTGACATGACATGAGATAGATTTTGGGCGTTTATAATGATCTTTTGTCAAGAATGCTTGTTCTATCATGATCTTGGTGAGATGAAGTTAATTTTTGCTCAAATGGTCCATGTTTAGGACTTTGCTCATGAGGTGAACCTTTCGAAAAAATTGCACAAATTGATCGTGGCTTTGTCAAATAGCTATATATCTTCACCTTCTTGACGGCAATGCCCTTATGATGCTGTGGCCTGTCTAGTTTGCCTGTTCTCTAACTTGTAGAATTTTGTATCGCTCATTGCCTATTTGAGAAGCTTAGAGTTGAAATTTTTGCATTTTTGCCTTGATTTGTGCATTGTCAACAAGGGGGAGAGTTTGAGCATTGGAATACATTGCTGGGTACTTATGGAAGGTTTTCGAGTTGAAACGACATCATTCCGAGCATTTTTCTGTGATTTGCATTTTTGTGCTTTGACTGGGCAGGGCAGTGTGACCGCCCCTGCAGGGCGGTGTGACCGGCCCTGGAGCTAGGGCGGTGCAACCGGCCCTCCAGGGAGGTCCAACCGGCCCTGTGCAGTGACACGAGGTTTTCTGAGATTTGATACATTTTCGATGCATTTTCGCACGCACAAGTTCACTTGTTCAGGGGGAGTTTGCATCAATGCAGGGGGAGTGCTTTGAGTGTTCTGAAAAAATGATTTGGAGATTCGTGATTTGTGCTTTGCTCTTTTGCCGATGGTGTTGAGCCCTTTCGCTTCTTCTTGAAGGGTCGGTGTTTCTGGAGCTTTCTCTTGCGAAGTGACTTTGTTTCGGCTTGTCTTTGCTTTTAGTCACTTGCTTGAGTCTTGGTTTCGATTTCTTTTCTATTTTCTTTTTCTATCTATGGTTACTATGTGTGTGTTGTCAATGCACTCATCAAGGGGGAGATTGAGGACCCGGTGTGTCCGAGGACCGGTGGATGGTCGCTTCCTGGTGTGATGAGTGATTGACAACGTGGTGTGGATTACGTTTCCCTTGGCTTAAGTATTGCAGGTGTAGAATGCGGCTTGATTGCATTGGTGCAGGTGAAGAACAGGCGCGAAAGGTCTTAGCCATGGCGGCCTCCGAGGAGCGGAGAGACAAGTAGGCTTGGTTCGAGGGACCCGATGGCCGGTGGATCAAGTGCGGTTCACATGCTGGCAAGAACGAGCAAGGGGACGTGGTTCCGGTGCGAGGTAGCGGCTCACAACCGAAGCTCGTACGCGGACGAGAAGCCGGTGCAAGGTGGCGGCTAACGACCGAAGCTTGCGCGCGGGGTTTGGTGATTTGGCCACAAAATCATCGGTGGACGGTTTCCCTTGGTTTGGGCCTCAAAACCAAGGACAGAGGACTCGACGTAGCGACGGCCCGGCCTGCCAGCCAGGGGCGGTCCAACCGCCCCCCAGGGGCGGTGTGACCGGTCCCACCTGGGCAGGTCGCCCGTGAGCGTCGAGGAGCTTCTATCCGGAGGACACGCGGCGTGATCGCAAGGCTTGCGTCGGAGGGAAGCTAGCTTGCGGTGGAAGGTGTCCCAGCCGGAAAAATCTTCGCGGAAAATGTCATATTCGCCCCTGAGGGGTATGTATCGCTTAGGGGTAGTTTAGTCTTTCGAGCACCACCATTTGGACTATATTATAGACCCCCTAGGGGTGGTGGCTGTTATCTCTTCTAGTTTTCTCTTTGGTTTTCCTTTGAACTAGTTTTCCCTTCATCCCCTTCACCTAGAACTACTTCTAATCTTTCCTAGTTTTGTATAGGTGAATTCATGGTTATGTGATGGAGTTTGTGCTGCTCATCTTTGTGCCATGATTTGATTTCCCGAGCTCCTTTTCGTTTTTCCATTTTCGGAGGTATTTTCGGAGCCATTTTTGGGGGATTTTCGTTCTTCACTTTCTAGCCCGTTTTCTCTCGGATTTCTTTGGGGAATCACGTATGAGTGCCTTGTGCCTCTTTTGCTGGTGATCCCTTGCCCCCAAACGCCGGGAATCGGATTAGATTTGAAGTTTTCGGGATGAACTCGTGGAGGGTGTGTTCTTCGCTAGATTTGAAATTCCCGGAGTTCTAGGGAGTTAGAGGCCGAGATTTTTGGGGCATAGCCTCTCCTTGAGGTGTATATCATCTACCCAAAGTTTCGTCTCAAAACTCCAAGCCGTTTGGGAGATCCGTTCTCGAGTTGACCTTTTTCCCGTGCTGTCTGGCAAGACCGGTGCGACCGCCCTCGGATACCGGTGTGACCGCCCCTGGCAGGCAAGGGCGGTGCAACCGCCCCTGGAGAGAGGTGCAACCGCCCCTGGCTGAGAGTTGGTGATTCAGTGTGGTTTTCGTTCGATTCGTGTTGGATTTGTTCGATTCATGTTCCGCTGTGTTGATCTTGTTCCTAGGGTCAGTAGCCTCACAGTAGCTACGTGATCTTGGCAAGATCGGTTGGTAGGCTTTGGAGTTGAGTTGGGAGTAGCCGGATTCGTGAGAGAAATTTTTATCGGCTCCCATTCACTCCCCCCCTCTCTGGTCGCCTAATCGGTCCTTCATACACTAATTACGTACTTACGTGTACGCGTGCATACAAAGCCCCGAGCTCTTCTTAATTATATGCGTAAGCAAGCAAGCGAGCCATACGAATTTATGTAAGCAAGCTACACGACTACACGTACGTACACGTGCATACAAAAGCCTCAAGTTCTTCTTACGGACGTAAGGAAGCAAGCGAGGCAGCAAGGAGCGAGCCGCATCAAGCCTCAAGGAAGATAGATACACCGCTGAAATTGGCGGGTCGAACCACGATATCCATTGGAGCGGAGGGTTAATCAGCTAGCGCTAAATGGGCCGCGTTTAGATTGTTTTGCGAAAAAATTTACAGTATGTCGTGCACACATTTGAAGTATTAAATATAGACTAATTACAAAACTAATTACAGAGTATGTCAGTTCATCGCAAGACGAACCTAATGAGTCTAATTAATCCGTCATTAGCACATGTTTACTGTAGCAATTTATTGTCTAATCACGATCTAACTAGGCTCATTACATTCGTCTCGCGAAGTACACTCCATCTATATAATGTGTTATTTTTTTCGACTACATTTAATATGTCATGCATGTGAAGGAACATACTCGAAAAAATTTCGCAAAACATCTCAACAGTGCCATGGATGGATCGGTGCTCATGGTTCGATGGATCGATTATGGTTCGCTCCAAGGTTGAACCACGCCCACCCTAGTTTTCCCGTCTTCCCCGTTCTCTCGCGGCATATCGCACTTTTCTTCACGCGGAGCCCACGGCAGGGCGTATGCAAATGCACACCACCCACGTTTCAGGCAGAAACCCCGAGAATGCCATTCTGGAATGTCTCCCGGTCAAACACGGCGTATAGTTTCTGCAGCTTCTGCTCAAGGTTCTGAACTCTGAAGAATTTGTTATGGGCATTGCGCTTCTCAAACACACTTTTATAGGTTCCGCATAGATGCTTATTCGTATCACGAAATGGCCTGTGCAATAAAATTGAGAGGTATATGTGAACTGGCAAACTTTTAAATCTGAAATATCCAGCTGGGCTAATTCTTCTGATAAACTACTGCCGTACACTAAATGAATTGTGACTGATCTAGTCACCTAACGAAAACGTTTCTTTACGCTTGAGTAACCAATTCCATTGAAAGGAACTTCCAGCAAACAAATCTTAGGTTTTCCTTGAAACGTAAGATTCTCAAAGCGCAGGCATTGGAATTGCATACTTCTTGAACCATGCTGGTGTGGAAAACCAGAAACTATCGAGTTATTAAGTGTTTATAAAAGGTTCATATATAGGCAAATGAGTTTTAGCGTTGTGCACATTCGAGTGAAAATGTGGTTTGAACAGCTTCCAAAGAAATTGGACAAGAAAGAATCCTATCATATGAAATTCATCTGCACCAATGTTATCGTCGAAATTGTAGTTCTAGAAATTTTTTTCTCTGTATTTGATTTCTCCAAATTTCCTTTGTTCTGAAGGAGCCTGAAACTTACTGATCATGGAGTCCGCCCAAAAGTCACTTTCATGTATGTCATCCATCAACTTGGGCCCAAATCCTGAAACATCGAGGAGGCTCACAATCTAGAACGACGACCATTGACTGTTCATTTCTCACAAATGGACCATGAGCTCTGTCGACCGTCTTATATAATTTACAAAACTTACGCAAATGCGATCAAACCATACATATGCATGGCAATGATGCAATAACCATCAGAGGCCGAGGCTACTCCCAGCGCCCACTAAACAATGTCCAGGCGTTCAAACATGGATGGGTTGGTGGTGCACCTGGTAAAGAATGCCACCATTCTTGATCCATAAAAAATCACTCGTTGACTCAGAGCCCACGACGATCCTCTTCCGTTTAGAATTCTCCATCCCATTGCCACCTCGAGTTTTCTAACCATTAGGCACCCATGATTAGATCTCTGCATGTGTTGTTCTGTTAGTCCTGCAGCTAATCAACTGCTTCTAGTACAAATTGCACACTGCCCGGTGTCAGTTCAAGAACCGAGGAGGAAGGCACCGTGATTCTCAGTTCTGACAGGCATATCATCTGGTAAGCTTCTGAATTTCTTCTTCTCTCCTTTTTTCTTTGCTCTGTTTCAGATCATTGCAGTTGTTTCATAGCGAGAAGGTGCAGAGTTTGTGATCATGTAGAATTGTAGGATTAACGTATCCATAGAAGTTTGATTTCAACAACCTTGTACTCTGTTTCAGATATTTTTGGAGGGAGAGAGCTGACTGGAAGAGATGGGGTGCGTCTCTTCCAAGATCCTGGCGAAATCCGGGAGCTATCAGGAGAAGGGGAGCCTAGGCCACAGCTTCCAGAGGAGCAGCGTGATCGAGGAGATCATCCTGTCCAGCTCCAAGAGCAACGGCGACCAGTTCCTGGCCCTCCTCTGCGCGTCCAACTCGTCGGCCAGCAGGAAGGCCAAGGAGCCCGACCAGAGCCCGGCGACAGCGGCGCCGGCCACCGAGCCGGCTGCCAAGATCGAGACCATCAACGTGTCCGAGCTGCTCGCCGGCCTGGAGGAGGAGAACACCGACGAGCATAGCGATCGCAAGGACGGCGACGACGACAGGTCGCCGTCTCCGCGCGTCTCGGACGGCGCCGCCGCCGCCGACGCCGCCGGGAGAGCGTGGAGCTTCCGCACGGTGGAGGAGTTCGATGCGCTGGCGACGCAGCGGAGCGGCTCGTCGGAGCGTGCGGCGGAGCGAGAGGAGCCGAGAGCTGCGGCGCTGGCGGTGGCGGAGGAGGCCGCGGAGAGCGGCGCGTCGGGGCAGGGCGGGGAGGCGGAGGCGGAGGCCGCCGGCGCGAGGAGGCGGGCGAGGGCGCGGCAGCTGGGCGAGCTGAAGGTGCCGGCGGCGGCGTTCGACTTCTCCAAGTCCGGCAGCCTCCGGGACTGGCTGCGCCAGGGCGGGCAAACCTTCTCGCCGGGCTCATACGTCACTCCCAAGTTCGGAACGGCGCCGGCGGCGGTGCCCGCCGAGCACGGATGCGGCGGCGAGAAGGAGCAGGAGGAGGAACGCGAGGTGTTCGACCCGGAGCTGGTGGCGCAGTTCGAGCGCGCCATGGAGCAGCTGTCGAAGGACGAAGGCCGCGTCCTCGACGAGATCCTGGAGGCGCTAGAGGCGGAAGCCGGGGAGAATAAGGACGACACGGCGGCGGCCGCGTTCTCGTTCGGGACAGTGAGCAACGATCGGCCGGCGGCCGTGGCTGCGCTGCAGGTCTAGCTGGTGACGGCTAGATCGTTTAGGATTTTGGGGGATTCGGATGCGACTGTAAAACTGTAAGTACGAAGTGTTCAGAGATGGTTTCAGCAGTTCTCGTTTGTGTTTGCTTGTAGTAACCATATGCATTTGTAGTCTGTAGATTTGTTTAGAGATAGTGAATTTGAGAGTCTTGTTCTGCGGCAAAAGTGTGGAGAAAATGACGCAAATGTTCAGCAATGCTTCATTTGATCAATTACCATTTGCCAGGCCCCATGGAAAATGAGAATATTTCTAACTGCAACAATCATAACCAATCAAGTCCCTGACACTCTAGTACTCTACTCAGATCATAATTCATAAAGCTCATCACTGGGTACAGTATACCTCAAGAGAAGAAGAAAAAAAACACCGACAAAGTGGCAAAACCTGCACACATACAATTATTTATTTATTTATCAAATTTTCACCGTGGAGATGCGAGTGCTAAGCTGGAAGCTCAGCAGCGCAGGGCCTTGGCACGGCAAGGGCTGCTCGGCGGAACCTTGAACAGCGGGCGGCCGACGATGTAGGCCTTGTCCTCTTCCACGGCGCCGGCGGTGGCGCCACGGGCAACCGGCACTAGCAAGCATACGGTCCTCGGTCAATAACGCTAGCTTGACCAGCCGCGTGTACCCGGACGAGATCGAAGAACGGGGCCAAAGTTACTCACCGGGCATGGCGCTCTGGCTCCTGTGCTGCTCGGCGTCGGGCTGATTCAGAGGCGCGCGCTCTTCGCCGCCGACAGGTGCCGGGTGCTCGCCGCCGGTGAGGAGCAGAACGGCGGCGAGCGTGAGGAGCAGCACCATCCTGGCGGCGGCCATTGTTCGCTGCTGGATGCTCTGGTGACTGAAGAACGTGGCAGCGACGGAATGCTTGTGCGTCTGGGATTCTGATGATGGTGTGCTGTATTTGTAGGGAGGGTTCGTTCTGGCTGCATTGATGTGAAGATTCAGAGGCGGCAAACACTCATGGCTAGCCATTGCCTTGACCCTGTCGAGCACCTATATGTGTGTGTTAACACGAATCTGGAAGGAATTTGTATCTCCCAAGCACGAATCTGGAAGGAATCTGTATATCCCAGTTGATAAGATTTGGCAAACCTAACCTGTCATTATTCAGCCGACACGATATGATGCCTTACCCTGAAATCCAAATTTTACTATGTCAACCGAAGAGGATGAATTGGCATCAAATTAAAGAAAAGGATGAGCTTGGTTATAATAAAAGACATAAAGGGCAAAATTATTTGATACAAAAATTGGTTGGGTTATGCCAAGCTCAAACAATAGTGCAACGCTTGAGCGACACTTGAGGACCCAAATGGCAAGCCATTGTCAAGATCCTTCCCACAAAAAATAAATTTAATATCATTGTGAGGCAGTGCCTCACGTATCAGATATTAACTGATAAGTAACTGATAAGAACAGATACTACACTTGATCTTAGCCAAAAGGCCGAGAAAGGTATGAGTTGCATTGTTGGCTGCCCTGTGGTTTTATTGCCTCCTTTGTGTCAAAACTCCCTCCGTGAAGCAGTATGGTACAAAAGTAAACGGGGATTAGTACTGTCCATGACCGCCTCGGACGGACATGGCCAAACAGGTGGGCTCTGCCGTACCAGAGGCAACCCACATGGGCCGTTGTTAGGCCATCTACAGCCCATATAACTGTGTGAGGCTGAGCCCAGCTACTACTTTGCCGCGCACAAAATCGAGGCGTGGACCATATGGAGCAGAGGAAGAAGTACGAAGTGTTTAGAGATGGTTTAAGCAGTTCTCGTTTGTGTTTAATTGTAACCATATGAATGCTTTTGTAGTCTGTAGATTTATTTAGAGAGTGAACCTGAGAGCCTTGTTCAGCGGCAAAAGTGTGGAGAATATGACGCAAATGTTCAGCAATGCTTCATTTGATCAAATATTGAAACTACCAATTGACAGGCCTCATGGAGAAGGAGAATACTTTTAGCAAGTATGTACTGAATCTCAAGTCCCTCTCAACCTTTTACCAAAAAATGGGAAAAAATCCCTCTCACACTACTCGGATCATAAAGCTCCCAAGAAGAAAAAAAAAGTTCACTGACAAAGTGGCAGCATCTGCACACATACTGCTGTTTATTATTTATTTATTATCAATTTTTCACGGGAGATATGGAAGTGCTAAGCTGGAAGCTAGCTCAGCAACGACACGAGTAACAGCAGCTCGAGCTCAGAAGCCTTTCTCAGCAGCTCTTGGCCTTGGAACGGCAAGGGCTGCTCGGCGGAACCTTGAACAGCGGGCGCCCGACGATGTAGGCCTTGTCCTCTTCCACGGCGCCGGCGGAGGCGCCGCGCGCAACCGGCACTAACAAGTACGGTTCTCGATCAGCAACGCTTGACCAGCCAAGTGTAGCAGGAGGAGATCGAAGAAGGATGCCAAAGTTACTCACCGGGCATGGCGCTCTGGCTCATGTGCTGCTCGGCGGAGGGATGATCCAGAGGCGCGCGCCCTTGGCCGCTGACTCGTGCGGGGTGCTCGCCGGCGGTGAGGAGCAGGACGACGGCGAGCGTGAGGAGGAGCACCATCCTGGCGGCGGCCATAATATTTTTGCTGCTGGATGCTCCGGTGACTGATGATGAACGTGGCAGCGACGCAATGCTTGTGCGACTGGGATTCTGACGATGGTCGGATGGTGTGCTGTATTTGTAGGGAGGGTTCGTTCTGGCACCATTGAGGTGAAGATTCAGAGGCGGCAAACACTCATAAAGCAGGCAGGTTCATGGCACTGGCACATGGGTAGCCGTTGCCTTGACCTTGTTGAGCACGGAGCACCTATGTGTGTGTGTTAACACGAATCTGGAAGGAATTTGTATCTCCCAGCAGATTCGTGTTAACCTAACCTGTCATTATTTAGTAGGCACGATATGCCTTTACCCTGAAATCAAAATGTTAGTATGTCGACCTAAGAGGATGAATTGGCATCAAATTAATTTAATTGATTATATAAGAGACAAAAAGAGCAAAATATTTGACTAAGATTTGGTTGGGTTGTGCCCTGCTCAAGCCATAGTGCAACGCTTGAGCGACACTTGAGGACCCTAATGGCAAGCCATTATCAGGTTCCTCTCCCACAAAAAATAAATTTAATATCGCTTGTGAGACAGTGCCTCACATATCAGATATTAAACTGATAAGAACAGATACTACACTTGATCTTAGCCAAAAGGCCGAGAAATGTATGAGTTGCACTGTTGGCTGCCCTGTGGTTTTATTGCCTCCTTTGTGTCAAAACTCTCCTCCGTGAAGCAGTACGGTACAAAACTAAACGGGGATTAGTTGACCGCCTTGGACGAACAATGGCCAAACAGGTGGGCTCTGCCCGTACCAGCGGCAACCCACATGGGCCGTTGTTAGGCCATCTACAGCCCATATACCTGTATGAGGCTGAGCCCAGCTACTACTTTGCCGCGCCTATATGTAGCACAAAATCAGTCATAACAACTTACTGTACTCGTTTGTTATCCTCTTTCGTTTGGCGTCGTGTGGTGGTAATGTCCTCCAAACCATTCAATTATTCTTTAGCCTCGCCTATATCTAGCACAAAATCATATCAAATCAAGAAAAAAAAACAATAGGGATAGGATTGGAAAGGGGAGGAAAAGTCATAGCAGTAGCTGGCAGCCTCAGCTCTAGCTCGTTTTTCTCGTTTGTGGGCGTGCTCGAGGACGACGACGACTCACTGTCGGTGTCGGGTCACATTTCTTTTGAAAGGTCCGTCCGGCCATTGTGTCCTCAACCTTCATCACCCACCGTCAGACTCACAGGGGAGTGAGGTAGAGTTCATTCGGTCCAATTGAAAGGATGGAGTCGTGAGTTGTGACCCACAGAACACCAAAGAGGAGAGAAACAGAGACGTAGACGATGCGCCTGTATTTGTAGGCTGATGTTCCTTGCAGCCTTGATTAGAAGATTCAGAGGAGGCAAACGATCACAAAGGGAGAGCACATGGCGTCATGGCTAGCCATGAATCTTGGTGAGCTCCTCTAGCCTCCTGTATACGTTTGTGCTATCACGAATCTGGAAGGAATTTGTATCTTCCAGCAGAGACAGTCAGGCACGGTGCAGTAGATTTGGCAGACTTCGGCCGACACGATATCCTACTCTGAAATCTCCTTTGTGTCAAAACTCTCCTCCGCGTACAAAACTAAACGGGGATTAGTACTGTTCCTGACCGCCTCGGTCATGTCCAAACAGGTTTGAGAGGATTCTACCGTACCAGCAGCAATCCACACGTGCCGTTATAACGGTATAAATGTTCGGTCCATAATCCATATACTTGATGATGACAAATTGAAAGTACGTGAAGCAGAGCCCCTTGTTCTTGTCCTCCAGATCACTCAATTATACTTTAGCTTTTACCCCCGAAATATAGGACGCACAAAAATCATAATAAATCAGGAAAAGAAACCAATAGTGATAGGATTAGGATTGGGGAAAAAGACAAAAAAAGGAAAAGGAATACTGTAATGGCAATTTGGCTGGCCTCAGCTCTCGCCATTTTTCTCGTTTGCTGAACTGTTCGTTCCCTCCTGTAGGGCCACACAGTCCTTTTGAAAAGTCTGTTGGGCCACGGTGTCCTCGTTCCTCGAGGCTTTATGGCACTCTCACCCATAGTGTCTATAGGTAGTTCTATGTCGTCACATAAGCAAGAAAATCACTATAGAAACTACACTTCACAATCTATGATTTCTTGACGTGGATCGTTAATAAATGCATCATCTCTCCTCTCTACCAATCATTTATCTATCATGAAGAAATCATCACCCCCTCAATGCATAGGTTCTCGTGTGGACATTGAGTCTCATGCAAGACCCAGTTTCTTCCTCTCTCTACTCTCTTTCTTATTTAATACAGTGTCATCTAAGCTAAAAATCATATGTGACAATCTAATTAATACTATGGAAACTATTCTGGTTGGAGCCCTCGTCGGCGTGCTACACACAGCTCTCGCTCATCCGGCCCAATTGAAAGGATGGTCTTGTGACCGATAGAGCGCCCTAGAGGAGATAACTAACACAAGTAACAGAAGCAGCTCTGCGGCGTGCCCGACCGAAGGCCATCGGCGTAGCTAGTCGCCGCCTCGCAACACCTGTCAGCCGGCCGCCGCCGCGGGGCAGCATGTTCATGGCCGGCACAACGGTCTGCCTGGCACAGGTCAGCTGGGTGGTGCGCGCGGCCGCCCGCCGCGCCAGCGGCGGCGGCGGCTCGCGCGCGGCAACGCGGCGGCTGTTGGACGGCCGGCGCCGTAGCTGGCGGCCTGAGTCGCCGGCGGTGCGAGGCCCCATGCAAATCCATAGCGCGCGCAAGGTTAGTGTCTTGTCACGATCGAACTCTGTTTACTTTGTGCTGATAAGCGCTGGTACTAGCTTCTCACGAATCATGCTGATAAGTTGTTATCCATTTTCTGCTATGCTATGGTATACCGCGCCCACTGCAAAACTAGCTTCTCAGTCCGAGCACACTACTGCTCGGCGATTCGTGGCCGCTCTTGAATTAGCAAGCCTAAACTCTCTGTCTTAACCATTTTATATATAAAAAATCTCCAAAAAAGAAGTAAATCACGAGCCCATAACAACATCAACGATGTTAATGACCGAATCTAACGTAATGGAATAATAGAGATGAAAGGGAGAATTCAATGAGATGGTCATATTTTTTTTTCAATGACATGTAAGAAACAAATTATTTTGAATGGTCACTAGGTAAAACCTGAAGTTGTCGAGTGTCAAATCTTTGCCGAGTGTATTATTTCGGACACTCGGCAATGAAGTGCTATGCCGAGTGTAAATAAAAAACACTCGGCAAAGAAGCGCTTTGCCGAGTGTAAAAAAACACTCGGCGAAGATCCTTGTTTGCCGAGTGTATTTTTGACACTCGGCAAAGCGCCTCTTTGTCGAGTGTATTTTTTTGACACTAGGCAAAGATAAGAGTTTTTTAATTTCTGAAAAAGCAAATGAAGTCTAAAAATCATGAGATTTGGCATGATGTGATGCTATCATGTGTAAAGGCCGTGATAAAAAGTTGAGAAGATTTCACACTTTTATCATAACTATGTTAACAAAATTGAAATATCTCATAAGAAGTATATGTGTTATTCTATGTGAGAGAGTTAGTCAATATATTTTTTAAAAACAAACTCTTTTATATGATCTCAAACGAAAAAAAACTTCATACCAAAGTTGTACAGCTCGATGAAATATAAAACTTTGCAATTGACAACATTTTTATTTGAGATTTCTAGTACTTCAAAAAAGCATTATAAGCTATCCAATTTCAAATTTCAAAATTTCAAAATTTCAAATAGCCTCGGATGTAAATAGGTTCCATATAAAAATTGTAGGTCTCGATGAGATGTAAAAGTTTGTAGGTTACAACTTTTTCGTTTGAAATTGTTTAGCCATGTCAAATTTTGATAATTATGTAAATATGTCTTTGCCTAGTGTTTTTTTAACTGGGCACTCGGCAAAGATGTGAAGTTTGTCGAGTGTTTCATTTTACACTCGACAAAGGTGCCATGCCATCGATCCAAGTCCTCAAAAGGTGCTTTTCCATTGGTCTATTCCTACTCTCCCGGATCCCCTCTCTCTCAGCCTTTACTCTCTCCCCTCACCCACCCGACAAGATAAGGCTCTCATCCCCACTCCTCTATCTCTCCCTCTCTCTCCGGCGGGTGCGGCGGCGGGCTAGGACACGAGCGGCGGCGGCGACCTCGGGCGCGGACGGCCGACGAGGACCTTGGGCGAGGCCCCTGCGCGGCCGCGCGGACTTCGGGCGCGGCGGCGACCGATGGCTTTCTCTATTTTTTTAATTTTTTGGAAAATTTTTGCCGAGTGTCAAAGCCTCACACGACAAACTGTTTGCCGAGTCAATATTCGCCAAGTGCTCTTTACCTTTGTTAAGTGTATTATATGGGCTTCGCCGAGTGTCTGAGACACCGGTAAATACAGGCTCTCGCGTAGGGGGTGACATCGACTCAGGTAATTACCTACTGTATTTATCTTTCGGTGTCCGTTATTGCGCCCAGCCTGGCAGTGACCCTCACCTCAAATCTGATAGAGTCACGGGTTGTTGAGTGGTGCCATCGACGTCTTCTTGTTCCTGTCCCATCATCGACACGAACAACAGAAGTCCGTGCGAATTTTAGCGACTCGATGACAATGACCCCGAAACATCTGAATGTGGCCCATACGATGCTGGAGGCCCATAAGTGCCACGGTCCATTTCCTCTTGTCCATCCTTTTCGCGCAGCTCGCCACGGCCCACGGGTGCTGGTGTCAGTAGTGAATTCACGTCATTTTTCCTTTTCAATTTGGTATAGTTAGTTGAGCTCAAAAAAAAAAAAATTGGTATAGTCTTTTCGCTTCCCTTGTTAGCGTAATATAGCAGATTTTTCCCTCTCACAGAAAACTGTGAGAAAACTATTGAATTGATACATTTTTAACGCAGCGCAGAAAAGCGTACAACAGAGTATATAAACGTTTTCTAGTCACACTTGTAGGAAGAAATTTATAGGAAATTTATTTAGTTTTTTATCCCGAAAAGGCTATTTAAAGAAGTGCGCCAGGACCATTACCATTACCCCAGCTGATTCCTCCCGTCGCTTCGCGCTGATTCCTGTCGCGCACCAGGCGAGTGCGCCGGGCAAAAAGCATCGAGGCTCCTCCGGCCGTGAAGCACGCCCGCCCACGCAAAGCGTCAAGTGCCACCGGGCCCAACAAGGCGACAAGAGGCATCATGCCCATGCGAGCAGCGAACGGATCAGCCCCCACTTGGCCCGCACCTGCCACCCATTTGGAACAGAGTTCCCGAATGGCGTGGACGTGATATAGCAGGCCAGCAGAGCACTACCCCATGTCTGTCTCGTGACGCAGGCTACGCAGCAGCGAGCGCAGCGCGGCTCGCCGGCGAGGAGCACGGCCATGGCCGCGAGCGGCGAGGTGAAGGACATCCACACCAAGGAGAGCACCAAGACGCTCCTCAAGAACGAAGCCCTCTACGAGGTGCGTCCATTTCTGTGTTACTATACCTGTCAATGCCTGATCATCTGATTTTGCTACGAATCTATGATCGATGGGCTTTCAGTACATGCTCAACACGATGGTGTACCCGCGGGAGAACGAGCACCTGCGGGAGCTCCGCCTCATCACCGAGCAGCACGACTAGTACGTACGCGCGAGGGCGCAACCAATTCTTCCTCTTCCTCTCTTCTCGGATCATGGTGGAATAATTGGGGTTCGCAATAATGCTGCCTTGAATTTCAGTGGGTTCATGCTGTCGCCGCCGGACGAGGAGCAGATGCTGTCGCTGCTGCTGAAGGTGATGGGCGCCCGGAACACCATCGAGGTCGGCGTCTTCACCGGCGGCTCCGTGCTCGCCACCGCGCTCGCCATCCCCGACGACGGCAAGATCGTCGCCATCGACGTCAGCCGCGAGTACTTCGACATCGGCCGCCCCGTCATCGAGAAGGCCGGCGTCGCGCACAAGGTCGACTTCCGCGAGGGCCCCGCGCTGCCCATCCTCGACGACCTCCTCGCCGACGTACGGCTTTTCCTGTTCCTCTTCTTCATATATCCGACGCCGGCCGGCCGATCGATCTTGATCCGTTGATTCAGTTGGATCCTTCGTGTATGTGTACGCAGGAGGGGAACGAGGGCAAGTTCGACTTCGCGTTCGTGGACGCGGACAAGGGGAACTATGGAAACTACCACGAGCAGCTGCTGCGGCTGGTGCGCGTCGGCGGCGTGCTCGCCTACGACAACACGCTCTGGGGCGGCTCCGTGGCGATGCCGGACGACGCGCCGCTGACGGAGGGGGACAGGGAGATCAGGGCGGCCTTCAGGGCGTTCAACGCCAAGATCGCCGCCGACACGCGCGTAGAGGCCGTGCAGCTCCCCGTCGCCGACGGCATCACGCTCTGCCGCCGCGTCGTCTGAGGCTCCGTAGGGTTTCTCAAATGTATGTACCAATGTACCTATGGACTCTGGCTATCCTGTCCAGGAGCTTAACATGTTTTTTAGCAAAGTAGTAGGTGCTTTATCTTTTCATTTCAACTAGCATGATGCCGGGCAGATAGCCTTTTGTTATAACTTCATTGCATGCTCTCATTTATCTGGCCACGTCCTTTTTCCCGGTAGAATCCGTGGGGTCAACAAATTTACTGTTAGATTCGGTAAGTAAGTATACCCTTTTCCTTTATGTTCATCACATTTCTTGTTTTTCAATTCCCAAAGAGATTTACCTGCTATTTATACCGTCATCGAAGACGCATCCCAAATGGTGCACAATGTTCCCTTCTCATCTAATTATTTTAATAGTATTTTAGTTTTTTACTTAAGAAAGATTATACTTTTTTGTCTATAGGTATCTTGTAATTGTTTTGTCCGAATGCTGCAAACCAAAATATTGTCTATTTTTTCTTTCTATATTGTGTCATGTATTTTTTTAACAAATAATAAAATTATTAGGGTTAATTATGTTATTAGGGGTGATAATATGTATATCAGTGTGAGGAATAGAGTTAATTATGTTTTTGTTAATTATTAGTGTTTTTACTCTCTTCTACTCATAACAGGCCAATGTAGCACCAATCAAACATGCATAACAATATTTTAAGGATGAATCCATCCTTCTTTTTTTAGCAAATATAACTGCCCAATTGGGTTCGACTCCACCCTCGGCATGGGGGCTCTGTCAATTTTGGGATTTGTCAGCTATTTTGTCTTGGAGGTGCTCATAATGCTAGGGTTGTGTGCATGTATTCATACGGGTGTCAATTTTGGGATTTGTTAGCTATTTTGTCTTGGAGGTACTCATAATGTTAGTGTTGTGTGCATGTATTCATACGGGTGAATGTGCGTGTGCGTATATCTGTGCTGCACTTATATATCGGTGCGTATATAAAGAATGTTCATTTAGCCTTCAAATTTTTTCACAAAGAGTATTTATATAACTGCAAGCCATCAAATAAAGGCTCTCGTAATATCTTCTGGCCTAGTTAACGAATCAATCGTTTATTCCTAACTATCAACCAATGGTGAAGCTAGAGCAAATTGGAAGGGAGTGCACTTGCCTTGTGGGTGCATAGAGATTAGTTATTAGGGTGTAAATCTGGTGGAAATTTGAGTATAATCACTATGCACATCCTAATTAAAACATAGCTCCGCCCCTACCATCGATGCCCGATCCAGTTCGCTAAGTAAGAAAGGTTAATAGGTGCCCGATCTAGCTAGCTAAGTAAGAAAGGTTAATAGGTGCGACAATTACTGCAAGTGTACATGCATAATTAATTATACTCAGTAACCCATCCAATTAAAAAACGTTATTAGAAATACTTTGAACTTTTAGCATTACTACTATCTTTTTTTTCTAAATGTGTATAATAAACCAAGGTGCCAAGGTCACATATATATATATATATATATATATATATATATATGTCACAATATCTCAACCGATAAACGGACACCAAAGCAACAAGATGGGCACCGTGATACTTGATGGACATAAAGCACACCCGCCAACTTTTTTTTTGTCTGTTTGAACTTTTGGAGACATGGAGTCCGAGTAGATGTAGTAAAAATCAATATGAATATTTTTAAAATTTTAATGCTAAATTTCTGTTGTTATATCAATCTTATTCGATTCATGTGGACTCTTGGATAATACAGACCGTTAGATCTTCATAAAATCCAACGTTCTATATCCTTCTCTTTTTTAGATTAATGTGGGATTTTCTAGGCCCTCTCGGTGAACGTGGTGGCTACCTTTTGTTGCTGCTTTATTAATATAACTAGTAAGATGGCCCGCACATATTGCGCGGCCATATAGCTAGTTTTTCTCAATGATACTTTTGCTTCTCTTTTCATGAAAATGATTTTATTTATATGATTTTGTCTTGTTTTTTGTTATTATTTATCCAAATAGAAATCACAAAGCAAAGTATCATATTTTTGTTTTTATTATGTTTGTGGCATGAAATCTGTATTTGGGAAAAAATGAATAAATCATGTTATAGAACACATGCCCTTTTTCATGTTTATTGAATGCAATATATTTTTGTCTTGTAATGTGAATTTCTGTTAGATGGTTTTAGTTGTGATGAAAAATAATTAATAGGGTTGAAGAATAAGATATGGGTGAATTAGAAGTTTTTGATAGCCCGCTGTTAGGTGAATGTTGTTCATCCCTACTCATCAGCTCCATTGTCATGTGCTCAATGGACTTATTACTGAGCATTAGTACAACTTTAGTACTTTACATCTTTTAGGAGCTGCTCGTGGAGCATCTAGAAGGCCTAGTTAAGGTTTTTACTATGGTTTCTATTTTCACGGGTGAATCCTTATTGTTTCCTCTTCTTTGAAGACACTTTGAACATTATTGTCATCCATGACGGGATCTCTGGTGTACGTGATCTATGCAGCTTGTCTTGTTGAAAATATTCCTTTTTTATCGAAGTGCAAGTGAATAATATGGGTAGAATTTATTCAATGAAGCTTATATTAATTCCATAATTATATTATTCATGAAAGAGAAATCCATTGTTACATACAATAGCTTAATTGGATATTGGATTGCACTGTTGGGTCATTTTGAATGTTTTAATGTATTTATAGAAAGTATTTTATAGAAACTTATCTGCAATGATCTGATATCATCCTTACAACTTTTTAGTTTTTCGTTTGTATGCACGGATGCATCCATGAATGCATATGTGCATGTCTTTGTTCACCTATCCCTTTAGGCCACCGTTTTTCCCGTGCTTCCTTTTCATTAGTATAGAACAACAGAATAAACGAAGAACTTAGACATCCATGAGACATATTATCAGAATTATTTTCACAGTCTTTGAGTTGCTCTTTTTTTCACGTCTTTTTTACTACGAGGTGCGTCCATTTCCGCGTTACCGATGAGCTACATGCCTGATCATCTGGTTTTTGCTACAAATCTACGTTCGATCTGCTTCGTACATGCTCAACACGATGGTGTACCCGCGGGAGAACGAGCACCTGCGCGAGCTCCGCCTCATCACCGAGCAGCACACCTAGTACGTACGCGTAAAAGTTTTATAAAAATACAAATATGGCCTGATTTGAATTTTTTTAAGTCTAAACACATCTTGGAGCCTTTGATCATGGTGGATCGGAACTGGTGGTTTGCGTGGTTTCAGTGCGTTGATGCTGTCGCCGCCGGACGAGGAGCAGCTGCTGTCGATGGGCGCCCGGAACAGGGAACACCATCGAGGTCGGCGTCTTCACCGGCGGCTCCGTGCTCGCCACCGCGCTCGCCATCCCTGACGACGGCAAGATCGTCGCCATCGACGTCAGCTGCGAGTTCTTCGACATCGGCCGCCCCGTCATCGAGAAGGCCGGCGTCGCGCACAAGGTCGACTTCCGCGAGGGCCCCGCGCTGCCCATCCTCGACGACCTCCTCGCCGACGTACGGCGCCCTTCTCATGTTCCTGATTGATTGGTCCGACGCCACCGGGCGATCGATCTTGAATTCTTGATCAGTTGATTCAGTTGGATCCTTCGTGTATGTGTACGCAGGAGGGGAACGAGGGCAAGTTCGACTTCGCGTTCGTGGACGCGGACAAGGGGAACTACGAGAACTACCACGAGCAGCTGCTGCGGCTGGTGCGCGTCGGCGGCGTGCTCGCCTACGACAACACGCTCTGGGGCGGCTCCGTGGCGATGCCGGACGACGCGCCGCTGACGGAGGGGGACAGGGAGATCAGGGCGGCCATGAAGGCGTTCAACGCCAAGATCGCCGCCGACGCGCGCGTCGAGGCCGTGCAGCTCCCCGTCGCCGACGGCATCACGCTCTGCCGCCGCGTCGTCTGAGCCTCCGTGGGTTTCAACTTTCAGGAAGAACATGGGAGATGCTCGGGGCTTGACTTGAGCTTGAACCCTAATAGTAGGGGCTTGACTTGAGCTTTCTAGCACCGTCGATTAAAAGTCGTTGTCCTGAGGATTTACATCCTCTACCTCTAATCATATTACATAATTTTTTTATGTTGCACTATACCTTTCACCTTTATCTTTTCTAGAATATAAGTGATGGTAAAGTCTTTGCAAAAAATGAATGTGTTGAAAGCATTATTGACTTTTTTGAAGTAGAAAGCATCATTATCTATCTAGATAGGATGCTTGGCCGCGAGGCAGTTTCGATAAGGTTTCCGTCTTGCTAGTTGTGGTCGTCAGATGTTGGCCGTCCCAGTTGCGGTGTGCGTGAAAGGGAATAATAACGGGCACGGCGCCATGAACGTTTGGAAGTAGCATGTTGTTCAGCGATACACTACTACTCTCTAGCACGTAAAATCGCCAAAGCCATGGGCAGAGCGCTGGGAAACTGACATGGCGAGCACTCCGCCCAAGTGAGGGAGCGGGAAGAGATTGCTGCACGGTGCAGGCTCGCATCGATCTTTCCGGTCTCTGGAAGGTTGGCAGATGACCCCACTACTAGAGAAACGACCTTTGGTCCCTGATACGTTAGTACCGGTTGTGTTATAACCGGTACTAAATGCTGAATTTAGTACCGGTTTGTAAGCACAGTACTTCGTGGAGCACATTAGTACCGGTTGGTAACACCAACCGGTACTAACGTGCGCCTCGGGGGTCGGGCCGCAACGGCTAGAGGCACGTTAGTACCGGCTGGTGTTACCAGCCGGTACTAACGTGCTTCGACTTGGGGCCCCGCAAGCCGCTGCACGTTAGTACCGGTTGGTAACACCAACCGGTACTAACTGCCTACGTTTAGTACCGGCTGGTGTTACCAGCCGGTACTAACGTGCTGGGTATAATACCGCGGCAGGCTTCTTCCTCCCCGAGCCCGAGCTCATTTCTGCAGAGAGCTGGTCTCTCACTCATGGCGCCATAGAGGGGGGAGTTTTTGCCCAAGTTTTCCATAATTTGTGGATTTCTCCTATATAAGTGCGTCAAAAGGTTAGCAACTTCATTCTCTGTTAATTGACGGTACTTGTGCTTATTTTATGCTCTATACTTAGAGAAATTTGAAAAAATTGTGAATGAGAAGGATTTTGGTATTTGTAGAATGATTTGAGCTAAATAGAATCATGACCTTAATTAGATGGTAGCTTTTAGTAGTGAGTTCATACCCTAGATACCTAGATAATGAGCATGTTTTTTGTGACAATATTCCGTATCTTTTTACTATATTTAATGTTATGTAATGGATTTTTTTAAAAATTTGATTATATATATATATATGTAATGCCCGTTTCGTTCCGGTTCCAATTATCATTTCTGGCTACAATGGTTGACAATTTGGCATGCAAATGCGCAATGCAGTGGAAACTGGTACTGTAACGCCCTTCTGCTTCGATTAGGAAGGATATTATTCTATTTGTCTTTGTCAATCGTTCTGAATAGACAGCAGTTTTCCTTCTTCTTCTTTTTTTTGAATAAAACTAGACAATCATTCTGGAGCAATTCTAACTAATTTGTTACTTATTGGTTCGTCAGACATTGCATCCGTGATGCCAAAATTACTCCCTCCGTTTCCTAACACATTTTTATTTGCCCACCAATCATTTTGTACTGCTCAGAAATTCGATCCACGGCTGCGTTTAAAAGTCGCCAAGTCAATGAAACCCATGGCGTTTTTAGTGCTAAGTGGGTAAAACAAACAAGTTTTCCAAGTGTCGAGGGTTTTTTTTAAGTAGATGCTCCTGTAGTCCACGGCTCACTTAGGCAAGTGGGAGTGTTCAACGATGTTGATCGGGCCTCTTATCCATACGGTTTTGTCATGATCACACCCGAGGATGCTTGGACTCTATCGTCGTGCTCAGAACCTGGTCACTATGGCTAGCAAGCCTGCTAATGGGACGGGTTGAAATGGATTTTATGGGACGGGTTTTGACATGGATTGTGTTGGAGAGGGTCTATATGGGTTTTAGTATTAAGCGGGTTGGGGCGGGTGGGGTTTAACCAAATTTGGGTTGGGGCGAGGTTTTACCCATGGGTTCAGTTGTGTTGACGATGAAATTTTTATAGTCTTGTTCTTGATGTGGGCCCCACATGTATGCTTTACTGCAATATTTTGCACAAAGTAGCGGAAATGTCAAACCAAATCATCTGTAACCAATTTCGGTCAATTTCGCTAAAATTTTAAGGTGTGAACGCGAGGTTTTAGTTCTAGGGTCCGGCTCTTGATACGGGGCCCACATGTATGCCCTAATACAATATTTTGTACAAAGTAGCGGAATGTCAAACTAAGTCATCTCTAACAAATTTCGGTCAATTTTGCGAAAATTTTAAGGTGTGAACGCGAGGTTTTAGTTTTAAGGTCCGATTCATTAATGTGGGGCCCACATATATGACCTATCGTGATATTTTGCACAAAGTAGCGGAACGTCAAAACAAGTCATCTCTAACAAATTTTGATCAATTTCACTAAAATTTTAAGGTGTGAACGCGAGGTTTTAGTCCTAGGGCCCGGCTCGCATCAAACCCGCGGGTTATGTGAATTAGTGGGGCAGGTTGAGATGGGCTTAAATAATATAAGTGTGGGGCAGGTTGGGTGAGAAAATAAATTATTCTAATATGGGTTGAGACGGATTTGGTGCGGGTTTTACACCCACCTAGGCTGCAACGGAATGCAAGGACCTTCGACAGGCAGTCACTTTCGGCCATGCATCTCACTAATCAGATCAAAAACGAGGCGGCTCTCGGGGTGCAAGCTCACTGCTCTTCGCTTTTACCTTTTTCACGTGCTTTTGTACCTGGTGGCGATTAGTTCCACTGTAATCTTTCGTTTGTTTCCTTTTTTTGGCTCATCATCATTTCTAGATGACCAAGCCGACTGATTTGTATCATTTCTTCTCCTCTACCTCTTAATAAAATACGTGTCAAGGCACGATAAAAAAAATGATCATACCCGAGGAATGGAGGATGGAACAGAACTGAGTCGTTCCTCGCAACCCTTCTTGCTTGTAATACTGTCGAACTTGCTGTTACCACCACGGCGACGTTTCTCATAAGAAAATTCAAACAAGGGCAAGAGTGCAAAACACGGAGCGCCGGAGGCCAAACGATACCGGAAAGCCATGAAGGTGCTTGACTGAATGACTGCAACGTCTCCATCCAAGTATCCAACCCAGTTCCGGTCAGGATTCAGGGCGCCAACAACCACCAACCCAGCCTACCGCACTATCGAAACGCAATGTGCCAAGGTACGCCGGCCGCCGCCGTGACATTCATCCAATCGCCGGCGCGTCCTCTGCCTGATTGGAGCTGCTCGTCACTGGAGCTGCACAGTATGACGTGCCCTTTTTTCTTTTCTTCTTCAAAACAAATACGCCTCTTGGCATGTCCAAAGTTGACCCCTGATTCCCTGAAGCCGAGATGGCGAGTCAAGAGAGTCCGCCGGCTGTCTTTGTCCGAGCTGGAACGGCGGGGCCCGGCATAAATGCATGGAGCCCGGTGGATTAAATTCGTACGCCGGCACGATTGCAACCTGCAAGTACGTACTAGACGCAGACCGAGATGGATATGTCCTGTTCTCACCGAGAGATGGATTCGTACGCGGGCTGGGTTTAGTTGTATAAAAAGTGTCCCCTTTCATGGAAGGTTATTCACCTAAAAACTGAGTCAGTTCATTTCTATCTCTATGCATGTTTTCATAGGAACAATATTTTTCCGTACTTTCCACCACTTTTCCTCGTTTCAGACCGGGAATAATGTGTCGCGCCCTCGCAGCACGTAGATGTCCTACCTCCCAATGGCAACCGGGACGGCCACGCGGTGGGGGGCTCGTCTTGGCTGTGTTTGTAAGGAAAGGGAGGGAAAATAAAAATATATATATTGTTTTTATGAAAATGTGCATAGAGATATAAATAAACTGACACGGTTCTCGAAGTGGATAACTTTTCGTGAAAAAAGACGTTTTTTTCGAACTAAACACGGCCCGGTTAGGTTAGGTAGCGGGAGAAGAGTGGTGGTGCTACATAGCCTACACTGCTAGCACAAGATTGATTTGGTTCGCCTATCTGTCGGTGCTTTTGCTGGGACGGACGGCGGCTAGTCGTTGCAGACCTTTCGGGTGTGTTTAGATGGTGAAAAGGGAGTGAAAAATATGAAAAAAATACTATTTTTATAAAAACGTGCATACAGTTCTGGCTGCTCGTGAGTTTCGTCTGACCGGTTTAAAAGGCTGAACATGCAGGTGCACACGGATGCTGCCAGAAAGATATTTTTTTGGGACGATAAAATCGGAAGTGTCCATGGTCATTCCACTATCGTCTACCACGGGGGCCACAGCGTGTAAACCCACCCTATCTACATACAAGCAAGGACGATCGACCAGCGCAGGGGATACTCCAGTCCATACGAAAATACGGGACCTAGAAAAATGGATTCAAAGGCTGAAAGGCATATGAGGATGTGAACAGACCATTTGTGGAATGGTACGTTCCAATAAGAATAGGGGGAAAAATGTAACGCAACGTGCAGGAGAACAGGAAATTAAACACGTACGTACGCGTGCTTCACGATAACGCAACGTGGGGTTCGGCACAGGTCAGGCGGTACGCCAGGTGAGGGGGGCGGCCGCGGCTTGCTGGCGATTGACCCGCATCCCGTCGCGTATGGCCCGGCCGGGGAGAGAGGGGCGGAGTGCGGTTGGTGGGCTGGTGGCTCTGCCTGGCTGGTGTGCGTCTCTATCGGGGTCGGGGAGGTCTGGTGGCTGGTGGTGACTGGCCGGGTGGTGCATATGCACAGTGGGTGATCAACCGATTGCGCCTCGACCTGGCGGGGCCGCGCGGGGACGAGAAGCCACGCCGACGTCTGACCGAACGAGTCGAGCTGGCAAGTTTTGCAACGATATTTTCGGCGCAGGGGAATGACATGGCGCGGCCGTGCCGAGGACGAGGAACACGTCGTGCGCCGTACCTGTGGGTCGCTCAACCTGATCTAACGCCTATTCCTTTTTCCTTGACATTAATCATGAGGCCAGCAGGTAGCGGCACATGAAAGCGTTGCGTGATGGCTTGATGCTTCTCTCCCTCTCCTTTTTGTCCTGTTCCGACACCGACGCGAGTTAGGTGATGTATATATGGTTAGTTCGAGAGTTGATGCACGGCTCGAGAGTTTGATGATGGTTTTTGAATTAAAAGTTAGGTGATGATCGATGATGCTCGTGGTGTGGGTTTGGCTGGTGGCCTGGTGTGTATCTCCGGCGTGGGCGGAGTGCGTTAACGTTGCGTGCCCGCGCGTCACGTTCGGCGTGCATATACGTCCAAACGCTCCACATGGACCGTCCGGCACCCCCAACAGCTTCTCGTATTCCCTCCCTCCCACTCGACGTCTCAAAAACTCTCCACCACATGGCATGGCAAGATGGCACTAGAAAAATCCGGTACCTTGTGACGCAGACATCTCGTATTCTGATTAGCATGAACCCGGCCCTCGTGAATGCGACGTTAACACTTAACAGTAACAGTAAAAAATGTTTCTCGGTGAGCCGTGCTCGCAGGTCGCAGTACACACCTGCATGCTGGCTTGCTTGCTCTTATCCAGCACGTACTGTACTGTGCACCCACCCAACAACCATCATCATCGACGAAGTAAACAAAAGAGATAAGCACGCGTCATCGATCGGCCACTCACGGCAAAATCGTGCCGAGTCGAGTACTATCCGCGCCTTCGCTGAACCTCCGCAGAAAGGGGCAGCAGCCATTGGCCAAGTGGGTAGGTCGCGGCAGGTGGCTGAAGGGGTAGGAATGAGCTCGGATTGTGCGTTCCTGCCACAACGACGGAATAAAACAATCACCACAGTGCTCGACCAATCACCAATGCCTTCTCTTCTTCCAGGAAAAAAAATAAAACATTAGGAATAGGAAAGGTAAACGTTGGAGAGGACGATGCAAGGTTTGGTGGGTCAACAGCAGAACAGCTACATGGGAGCGAAATTTCTTCGGTTTGCAGGAAAAGGAGTTGGTGAGTGCCGGAGTGTAAAGTCTAAAGGCATCTGCTTTATTTTTATGTAAAGGTTTGGAGTGGTGGAGGGGGCAATCAGGCAAACAGCGAAACAGCATTACACACCAACCCCTGCTTTGCTCCAGCTCATAAATAGAGTGTCGCTGCGAAGGCCGAGTAGTGGGCGGCCTGTGTGACTTGTGAGATCTAAGCTTGCAAGCACTACCACTCTTAGACCTCGCGTAGAAAGCAAGGCGGCGAGAGAGAGAGAGAGAGAGAGAAGAGAGCATCCATGGCGGCCGGCGGCGACACCATGGCCCAGGTCCACAGCGGCATGGACAGCAGCAACAAGACGCTGCTCAAGAGCGAGGCCCTCTACAAGGTAACAACACAGACCTATCCGTTTTCTGTGCTAATTACCCGATCTGCATCGATAAATAAATAAACCAAAACAATCCCTCTGACTCCTCTGACAATACTTCCCGATCCCCCGATGTCTTGCTTTGCAGTACGTGCTGGACACGTCGGTGCTGCCACACGAGCCGGAGTGCATGCGGGAGCTCCGTCTCGTCACCGACAAGCACGAGTGGGGGTTCATGCAGTCCTCCCCGGACGAAGCCCAGCTCCTCCGCATGCTGATCAAGCTGACAGGCGCGCGGAACACGCTGGAGGTGGGCGTCTTCACGGGCTACTCCCTGCTCGCCACCGCCCTCGCCCTCCCCGACGACGGCAAGGTGATCGCCGTCGACGTGGACAGGGAGTACTACGAGATCGGCCGGCCCTTCATCGAGAAGGCCGGGGTCGCGCACAAGGTGGACTTCCGCGAGGGCCCAGCGCTCGACCACCTCGACGCGATCCTCGCCGACGAGGCCAACGTGGGGGCCTTCGACTTCGCCTTCGTCGACGCCGACAAGCCCAACTACGTCAAGTACCACGAGCAGCTGCTCCGCCTGGTGAGGGTGGGTGGGACCATCGTGTACGACAACACGCTGTGGGCCGGCACGGTGGCGCTGCCGCCGGAGACGCCGCTGAACGACCTGGACAGGAGGTTCTCGGCGGCGATCAAGGAGCTTAATGTTAGGCTCTCCGCTGATGACCGCGTCGAGGTCTGCCAGCTCGCCATCGCCGACGGCGTCACCATCTGCCGCCGCCTCAAGTGATGATCTATCCGCGCGTTCTGTGGCGGCGGCGTTGCTGATCGGTCGATTCCATCCATCCTCACGCGCTGGCTGTTGCTGGATGGTGCCGTCCCGGCGAGCGTCTCGGTGCTTTCAATAAGATTTTCCCTTTAGTTTTCCGTTTCTCTTTTTCGCAAGTCGATTGAGAGCGCGTCGTCAGATCGTGTGGTACTTGCGACACTGTACAACTACTGCTTACCCGTGTGACCGGCAACTATACAACCCCCGCATTAAATTCAGAGTCCCTCCCCTGGATTGCTATCTGCAGGGTCCGTGTCGATCTTGAACTATACCTTTGTGTGATCCGATTTGGAGCAACTACATCAGCACATTAAAGTCCCGTTGCTTTTGAATTTCAGATTGCGATTTACTACAAGAGTTCTTCTTGGTCTTAACAGCTCTGCTACCGTAATCGGCTTGTTCTTATCACGCGGCGACAAACCCACATGTGCGTTTCCAAGTACGAACCGCAGTTACACGAACCGAGCGCCTGGCAATGGCGATGTTGCCCGGCACGGCAAGGGAGCCGGACGCCGGTCGCGGTCGCAGGCGGTTATGGGGAGGAAGGCGTGTAGTAGAAGCAACGAGTCCCGTCCCGTGCACGCCACACGAGCAAGTGGTACGTGCGCCGCGCCGGCGAGGCCGGCACTGTTGGGGATGGCAATGATTGTGGCTAACGTGCGCGTACCGTGCGGGCAATCCCAACCGGGGATGGACGCCGGCGGCGGGGGCACATGGGGGGCACACTGCGCCTAGATAAGCCTCGGGAACGGAGGCGGAGCATGGGCGTGCGCGCCGTGCGGTGCGGCATGGCTCCAGCGCGGTGCACGCTTCCGCCGGTCATCGCCATGCGCCCGTGTCCCCGGCCGCCGGGGACCGCGCTCTGGCACAGCGGCGCGCCTCCTGTCGTTCGTGCGGCACCGCCGGGTACGGCAGGCGACGCGAGAAAGGACGAGGAGGCGGGGCCGGGTGGAAGCGACAGGCGAGCGCCCCGGTCCATCCCCAGGCTCGCGGGCGCAAGGCGTCAAAAAGAGGGCGTGCTCGTCCGGTGCGGTTCGTCCACCGGAGAATCTTGTCTCAAGAAGACAAGAACGTAAAGCACCCAACCCGCAGCGTCCACCTGGCAGGCGGCCGCATGGTTCTCCGGATATAGTAACGCTCTTCCTCTCTCTTTTTTTTTGACTTTTTTAATATCACCCAATCCCATAACTCAGAATAGTACTCAGAAGATGGATGATGGTGTTGGGGAACGGCAAGTCGTGGCGCCTGTCAGCAAGTCAGCCTGTTACCACCGTTTCCGTCCATGGCGTCGGCGGCGGCGCCGCTCGATCCGCGAGTTCTGCACGTCCAACCGAAGGGCCCTGTGAGTGAATTGGAGCCCATTAATGACGTGGGCCTCGGGCCTCGTAAATGTAGAGAGGAGGAGGGACGCGATTGACACATTTGCGGCGGACGAGTGAATTGGAGCCCATCCATGGCATGAGCTCGATACGATTTCACGGCCCATTGGTTTGGGTTGGCAATGCTCGCGGGCCGCCTTGTTCTCTCTGCTCGTTACAGCCCAGTCGTACACGCACGCGTGCGGGCGGATGTGCGTGGGCGCGAGACAGCCGCCGCGCCTGAGAAGAGCATGGCGATGCCGGATGAGCACGGGGTCACAGACGGGCCTGCACTGCACGTAGCAATGGAGGATCCATTCGAAGAATAACCGAATAATTAAGCTGAATATTACTCCTCCGTTTCGAAATACAAGTCATTCTAACTTTTTTGGAGAGTCAAACTATTTCAACTTTGACTAAAATTATAAAGATGATTCCAAAGATTTATGATACCGAATAGCTATACTATGAAAATATATCTAATAAAGAATCTAATGATATTTATTTGATATCATAAATGTTAGTACTATATTGTATAAATTTGATCAAAGTGTTATCCAGAAGAGTCGGAATGAATTATATTTCTGAACGAACGAAGGGAACAGCTCAGGTGGGCGGGCATGTACAGTTTGCTGCCGGCACCGCCCATGCTCGGCGCGCACCTGTCCGCCCACGCGGCCGATCCTCAATCAGGTTGCTACGTGTCGCCGCCGCCCGGCCGCACGCTGCCAGCTCGTATCGGGGGGCGGGTCGGCCGTCCGACACGGCGACACCGTGCGTGCGCCACCGGTTTCTCCCTATTCCCCACGAGAGATGATGCAACTGTTACGGTACAAACGGAATTCTTTTGTTGTTGTTGAAAGTAGACTTCGAGTCCGATTGCAGTATTATGAGTAAATAAACTACTAAACGAAGCACTGAAGCACAAATATACGCAAAACCAAATTGCAGAAATTCTGCCCGTCTTAGTATGGGGATAAATGTATAGCGAAATTTGAGAGAGAGAGAGAGAGAAAATGTTCTTAAACGACCGTTGCTGCTTGCTGGCCGCGCCCTGTAGGCCTGTACAAACCTGTTGCGAGTGTGGTGCTTTTCAACGAGTTCCTTTTGTTTTGTCTATTGCGTATGAATGTAGATGAATTTTGAATTCACTTCTACGATGCTGTAAGTTTATCATATTCGTGAACATATGTACTTAACAAATTCGGAACTACTGATAAAAAGTTGCATTTTAAAAGTGACTTGACAAACCGGGCTTCTGGAAGATTTACCTGACCACTGACATCTCGTCACCGATTTTGTTCTACTCCGTATATACACTCTGCAATTCTGTTGGAAAATCGAAAAAAAGGCCAGAAAAAGTTTCCTACTTTTCCCTTTCCTTTTCCTTTTTTTTTTCTCGTCGGATCTCCCACGAGGCCGAGAATTCCGAGCCCACGCGGCGAGCACCATCCAGCCATGGCGTCCGCTTCCCAGAGCTCGATGCTCCTGCCCAGCGTCGCAGTTGGTCTGCTCCTCCACTGATGCCGAGCATGGGTAGCGCGTCGAACGGCCCCATCGAGTCGTCCGCCGAGTCCCCCGCTCCGGCGGCGGAGGCGTATGCGGAGGAGGAGGCTGTTCCCAGAAACTCCCCCGCGGCGGCCGCCACCAAGGGCCGCGGGCTCCGTCGCTGGCGGCGTATCCGGCGGGGCCAGGAACAGCAGAGGGAGGGCTACGCCAACGCCGCCGCCGCCGCCGTCGGTGGTACTGGCGGCGCCGGGGATGAGGACCCCGCGCAGCTCAACAAGCGCCGGCTCCCGCTCCCCGCCGGCGCGCCGAAGGGGAGGCACGAGGCTCCCGCCGCCGAGGCGGAAAGCTCCAGCGCCTCGGTCGAGTCCCGCTTCGTCCCGCCGGCGAGGCTGGACCCGGGGCTCGGCCTCCTCGTCGCGTCCGCCGGATTCTCAGTCGGCGCCGGCGGCGCCGAGTCCGACCAAAGCGAGGACCGGAGCAGCAAGTCCTCCACCGCCGCGAGCGCGCCGCGCGTGCTCCCGCGCCACGAGCACGCGCTCCTTTTCCAGCGGGAGCGGGACAGGCTGCCGCGCTCCCGCGCCGCCGTCGCCGCCGCCCTGCACGGCAGGAACCCCCGCGCCGCGCGCTCGCGCGCCGACAGGCCGAGGGTTGCTTACAGCGCCGCCGTCTCCGCCGAGGCTGATAACTCGCGGTCCAGCGTCGAGTCTGACCTCCGGAGCTCGAACGCCTTGAAGGCCCGGCAATCGGGTGCCGGCCGAAATGGTGGTCATATGGTCTCCTCTGATTACTGTGACCGCAGTGACGAGGAGCAGCCCAGCGAGGAGGTTCGATCGACTGGTTACTGCAAGGATAATGGCAGTAGCGTGCTGGGTAGATCGGCCCAGATGAGTGCTGATCCTGGGTATGGCGTTTATGAGGCGAGTGTTGGAAAGGGGCAGAATGGAAGGCTGCATCCGGGTGCCGATTGTTACACTGAATCAACTTTGTTACTTCTTCAGAGAACACAAGAAGCACTTGAGAATGGTATGGTCAAATTGTCTAAGTTTATTTCCATAAACTATCATATCACTCAAATGTCATACATTATTTCAGAGCCTTACAATTCTTGCCCAAACCTTGATATTTAACGGTCTGTCTAATACAAAGTTATTTGTAAATTACAGTTTGTTTGACTGCATCTGTTAGTATTTGAGGTCCACATTGAGATATACTATTTCTCTATGCTTCAGAGTGACAAGTCAGGGTTTGGCTGCTTCTTAGCTATCTGAAGTTGTTTGCTCAGTTTTCTGGAAACAAATTAACTCCGGCTGCATTGTCAGAGGGATGTTTCAATGAATAGCTGAACTAAAAGAAGACGCACACGAAAAATCTGTTGAATCTAGCCATCTGTTGCCTGCAAAGTGGCCTTATCCATTCATTTAGCGTGTCCTGTCTATCTCTCACAGTTAGCATTTTAATCGCTTAATTGGTTATCATCTCAATCCTGTGATTGAAGTAGTCGTTTATTATGTTCAGCATGAGCAATTTGTTGGTTAGGTCATCTTGTTGGCAAACTAGCTCTACAGTTGAACAACAAAACTGTCATCTGACTCAATTCGAAGATAAAACTTGTTGTAATCCTCTGTCCTTCTTGGACGACTGGCTCAAAACAATAATTTTAATATTTTCCATGTGATATATGATTGCTGGCGATATTGTTCATTGTTGCAAGCCTTCTCCCTGAAGCATGTCCTAACAGACTAATTAAGAGATCTGTCCTTACATTGTCCTCAAATAAATTATTTTTCATTTCAGTTATTAACACTAGCAGCATGGCTACATTTTATATTTAGTGGAATGAAATAGTACCATCCTCGGGTGTAATTCTCTCTCTGATATAGTCATTTCTTCTATGCATTTTGTAGAGATAGAAAAAATTATGGCAATTGGAAACGAACATACTGATGATCTTGATGCCCATGATGATAAATGGAGTGGGTCAGTAAATCTGCAACCTATTGAAGAAGTAAGTGATAGGATAAAACATCTTGAGTCCAGGTTAAAAGAGGCATCAGCACTCAAAAAGGAGAAGGATTCAAGAATAGATGAACTCGAAGCAACCGCAGTCAAGAATACCAACCTCCTGGTGTCGCAATCTGAACTAGATCAAATATACCAGGAGAAGATGGAAACAGAGATTCATTGCACCATCTTGACAAGAGCTTATCAAGCCTCCGTAACTCTGGCAGAGGATCAAATGGCTCTATACGAAGCGCAGAAGTCTCTATCTGAAGACTACAGGCAGCTCGGACTTAAACTCCGACACACCGAAAACAGAGCAATGGTGTTAGAGGAGATGGCAGAGAAGCTACAGGTGCAGTGCAAAGAGCTATCCAATAGTTCAAAAGTCCTGCAGCTGCAATCTAAGGCCAGTAGGGTTTCCCTCTTTTGTTTCATTCAGTTTATACTGGTGTGTATTGCTATAGGAACCTATCTCATGCGGCTCTCTCCCTCGTCTAGCGAGGTTGTACCTACCTGAGATTATAAAAGAATATCAGGAAACTCTGTGTGTAAACATGCTTGCAAAAGTTCTTGTAATTTACCGTTTTTAGGCGTGAGTTAAGCCTCATAAAATCTCTGTACCATCAATATTATCTTTGTTCTTCTTGTGCTCTGTCACTTCAGGTCAATGTTTCCCTGTTCAAGTAACACACATTTCAAATCTGCTGATGCCTGGTATTAACCAAACCTGTTAAGATTAGATGCTGGTTTTACTCTTTTGTAAAGAGACTACGAGCAGAATCTGAAGATAAACCAGCAAGAATTGGTGAACAACCTGTGTGAAACTGTTGATCAAGTAGCCCTTTATATACAACAACATTACAGCAGCACAGCACAAATCTCTGATAAGATGGCTCGCTGAATATGTACAGCTCGTTCAAAAAAAAAGAAAGAAAGAAAGAAAGAAAAGATGGCTCGCTGGGTATCTACAGCTTGTTCGGCAAAGGTAAACGCACCGCCCATCAGTTTCTTCAGAACAACACCTACAAACATATACACTAGTCTCTACAACCTGAGATCTGGATCTCACAGATCTCTGCAGGTACCAACTTCACAATGCTGAATCAAGGTACGAGTAGAATCGTCGCCGACTGAACTGGAGTAGGCTGCTGTATGCACGATCATGCACACCAATGAAGAGAGCTTCAGTATCAGGACTGAATGATATGCCTGCGATCTCACCGAAGAAATCCAGTTCCTGCTTCCTGCTGTATCCGCTCTCGACATCGAAGATGTGGATGAAATCTGCAGGTTCTGCCATCGCCATGAACTTCCCATCGGATGAGTAGCGAATTGACCTGATGGCTCCGATATTGCCACCCAATACAGCAACTGATTTGGAGAGATTCCTGATGTCCCATACCCTGCATGTCTTGTCTTGGTTTCCAGTGGCGAATGTATGGCCATCTGGGTTCCAAGATGACGCGAAGGAGTAATCCAAATGGCCACGGAGATCATGAACCGGCTGTAAAAAACAAACAGACGCTATAAGTTATGGATCCTATATTTGAAGTCACACTGACTGCACATTATATTGTTCTTACTTTTCCTGAATTGACATCAACCAGAAGTCCATCAGGATTGTCCCCCACCATCACAGCAAGTTTGCCATCTGGGCTCAGTGACGTATGCTGCAGGAAATTAAAAGAAGGGGCAAAATAAGGTCAGTAATACAATGGTTTTACAACCCATAAAAGATGGAAGAGGCACATTGACAAAAGAAAGAGAGCATTGGCTGGAACAATAAGATTTGATCAGGAAAATAAAAATACCAACAAATGTTCATCAACACCAAAAATAGACAATTAAAGAACTAGCTGAAGGCTTACATTCACGGGCCAACCAAATCGGAAGTTATTGCAGATTTGAAACTTTTCCATGTCAAAGTCTCTAACTCCACAATCATTGTTTGAGGCCAAGAAGTGTAGAGAACCACTGCAAAGAAAAAGGCAAGAAACCCGATTAGGTTGACATTCACAGTTACCAATTCCTCGGAAACAAAAAAAATGTTTTGCCAGCAGAAAACAAAATACCTTGGTTTCTCATATATCTCCAAAGAATTAGTAATACCATTGTAATCATGTGTTGACTTGCAACAATAACTTATTCCTTGACGATCCAAAAACTGCATTCCCAAGGCAAACAAATAGGCATCAGACCCTAGTTACAATTGCATGTGGAAATCAGAAATGGGGAAGGAGGCTGAGGATGGAAAAAAATTACCTTGCATATTATTTCGCCATGAAATCCACCAGTAACAAGCAAGTTATTTTTCACTGCCAAAGTACTGACTTGAGTTCGCGAAAATCCCTCAGAGAAATTCCCCTGGTGCTTCTGAAGTCAAAGCACGAAGAATATAAGGTTGTATCACCATACATCAAATAGACAAGGCTCTACAGAAAAATGCCCTACATAAAAATGCCAAGCTGAAATAAACATCTGGAACTGAAACCCTGTACCTCACATGGTGCCACACGCCCTTGAAGATCAATGATTTCTTGCTTTTCACAAGTCGATGCAGACCAATGAAGCACAGAATAGTATGACATCAGATACACATCATGCCTTGTCGTTGCCCATACTAAATTTCTCAACTGCAAGACGGCAATGGAGTAAGCTTAACAAAAGTAGATCAGGCATTTGAACTTCCCTTAAGAAATAGTATCACTGACAACCAATAGGAAATAGAAGTCTGCATTTACTATTGAAAATGGTTCAGTAAAAATGGTCGTTATGGTGAATACAGTTCAAGTATTTAACTGACCAACCACGCTTTGGTCAAGTAAATATTGAGGGGGATCGAAAAGGCTAAACTCTTGGTACTACTCCTGAATGCCTGGAGTTTACTGGTTACTAATATTCATCAAGATAAGTAACGTCCTTTTTCTTAGTTGGACATGTTAGGCCCTGGCGCAGTGGTAAAGCCATCCCACTGGTGCCAGGAGACCTGGGTTCGAGCGGCCTCTCCGCATGCGGGGGGGTAAGGCTAGCCCGGGAATTATTCCTCCCCCAGACCCCACATCACGTGGGAGGTTCAGCACTGGGGCCTCTCCTTTACATGAGAAGCACGCGATGTAATTACAAACCTTCTACAGTAATTCAGTACATGATCAATATTCGGGGAAAAAAAGAGCAAATATACTGTTATATCAATTATCATGTCTAATAACACTCGTGCATAGCATGAAGTCATGAACCAAGCAAAGCAAATTAACATTTGGCTTGATGAACACTTAGAATCATGGCTCGCCTGGAAATGAAGAATGGTCGATTTCACCGTTCTAGTGTTGTACTGAAACTCATAGTAGAGTTGACCTTTCTTTGCAGGTGTGCATTCCTGTACGAATATCACCACGTAAAAATTATGCAATCTAAAGAAGTACTCAACGAGCTAATCTGAATATGTAGCTATGACATGCCTTCTCCGCAGTCCTTCCTGAATTAGGTATGTTCTCAAAGTTGGCATACTGCTGCATCCTTGCCTGTCTGTACTTGTCTCTTGTAGTGTTCATCCTGTCCCAAGGGATACCTTGCATATCCTTCCCTTTTTTCACATCCATAGCCGTTGTGCCTTCCGTCGCTTCAATAGTCTACAAACACAAAATTACCCCAGTGTTAAGATTGAAGAGAATGCTCCATACTGTATTATCAAAATCTAGAAACAGAGTTAATTTATAGCTAAATTAAACAAAAAAAAAAACAAAAACCAAGTAAATTTCCGAATTGAACTAGATATGTGTTTGTCAGAAAAAATAACTTCAAATAAAATTTCTATGTAGAATCAAGGCATAGGAACGCATATACTAAAAAAAAAATGAGCAACGAAATAAACGGCATAAAAAAAAGAAGCCACGGCGAGCATTTGAGAGCAAATTCTCATGTCTCAATAAGTGGGCGAAGGGTGGCTTCACTTACAGATTGGTCCGACTCGTCGTCCTCGTAGTCGGAGTCACCCATATGAACCGCGTGGCGGTCTTCATCCTCTTCCGGACGAACTCCGGCGAGCTCGCTGTCGTACAGAGACATGGCCCACGAACACCACCGAAGGAAAAGCAAATTTGAGCCGAACAAGACAAATCTGGCTTGAGAACTCTGGGAATTCTGCTGCAAGAGCGCGCCCCTTGAGATTCAGTGCCTGGGGAAGGGTCCGATGCTGGATCGCTGGCGAGCGGTTGTGAGGTTTCTGGAGGCTGGAGGAGCAAGCGAAACTGAAAAGGAAAAGAGTGCCTCGAACTAGAAGTATGCCGCCACATAAAAGGAAGATCGCATTTAGCACTCTAGACCCTATAAAAGCATACATTTCTATGATGTCAGATGGATGGTACATGGTAGGAGTATTTTCCTTTTCTTTAAGGGGCTATTGCGTTCATACCTCTGTATTGTATCCCAATTGTAATTTTGCCCTTACTTTTTTTCACTTTGTATTTTTACCCTTAATATTTGAAAACGAAGCATCAGTTTGCCCCTACTCCGTGAACTGCACATAACGGTGTCAAAGTGGACGATTTTGCCCAAGCAAATATGCTCCTACTTTTTTAAAAAGTTTGTGAATATACCCTCATTTGACATTATATTTCAGATGCATTTCAATAAGAATATGAACATAAATAAGAATATGAACAACTTGTTTCCTTTGTATAATTCGATGGGAATTGTACCGACTCCTATAACATCTGTATCCAAAAGTCATTTGGAACTTAGAATTTCTCCAATCTGACGCAACTGGGTTTTAATCATGTCATATAAAATCGCAGTAAAATTAAGTAAAATTATCTGAAATAGCCATCGCTCAATTGTTATGACATCACAGTAAAATTATCTGAAATAGCCATCGCTCGATTGTATCAGACTAAAACTGAAGCCTTCCTGCCACAACAGCCACCAGTACTATTTACCTATTCGTTCCTCCGGCTGGGCATCGTATTGCGGATGTTCTTGACGAGCTCCTCCCACCCGAGCCGAGCCACGAGCCCTCCGCCGCCAGATCGAGGCTTGCCGAGGACGAGGACGCCCAGGAGAACGCCGAACAGCAGGAACGCCACCCAGATTGGCGGCTGCAGGTCGAGCCCCGTCACCTGTGCCGCCGGGCAGCGCCGCCTTGCCCGCCGCGGCCGACACCCTCCGCGCCACCCGCTACAGCACCTCCTCCAAGTTGAGGAACGCGAGCTCCCCTCGTGCTCCCACCGTCGGGCGCCCGCACAACCGTGCTCAAGCCGTGCGCCTGCCCGCCACACCTCCCGCTCGTCGCGCGCGCCTCCCGTCACCCAGCTCCTCTCGCCCGCGCGTCCTGCCGTTGCCGTCCAGAAAGATCGAGAGGAGAGAGTGGAGTTTCGCTCTGGGCCTCTAGGGACGACTGGGAGGGTCAGTAGTAAGAGATAAGGTAAGGGTACATTTGTCTTTTTACAGGGTTTTTGTTATTTTCTATTTTTTTATTCCAAGCACATGTAACAACGTTACAAATAGGGTAAACGACGCCTTCGTTTTTAACAGTAAAGGTAAAAATGCAAAGTGAGAAAAAAATGAGGGTAAAATCGTAATTGGAGTTGAAAATAAGGGCAGAAACGTAATAGCCTCTTTCTTTAAAACGTATAGTAATTTGTCTTTCCAGCTCTCTAACTTATTGTAAAGACATTTGGTTATATACATTGAAGATGTCTAACCGGAGCTAATGATATTAATTTGAGACACAAGCACGTATGTTTATCACTTTGCCATTTTCACAAATCTTTACGTAATAGACCTTGATATAAACAAAATTTATACCCACAAACTTTAATCTTTTATTTTAAATCTCAAATTGTGGCCAGCACGTCCGTACATCAAAATATGTCCAAATATCAAATTGTTTTCAGGCACTCTCTAACTGTCTAACATATATAAAGCCGTAATTTATAAAGGTTGATCTGTTGTACCGACTACAACTGAGTAGTCGAGTAGCCAAAAAAAAAACATACTAACTACAAGTGTTGCAACAAGATGATAGAGTGGCTGGGCTGTGCAGCAGATCATGCTCCTACCCGAAATCACGTGGAAAGGGGCACCACTGCACCAGGGACCCCTTTGCAGATAGATAGACGTATAGGGTTCCAAAAAGAAAGTGGACACGTTTGACCCCCGCGATGCTTATCCAAATATAGCCACCCATCGCAACGGACAAGCTTAACAGGGGCGCCGCCCGATCCGTCTGTGCGGCACGGCCCCATGGTTCGGGACAGGTGGATGATGATGATGCAGCCCCCCGGAATTCGCCGCACACTGTTTTTTTTTTCCCTTTCTTTCGTTACGCCTTTTTTTTTTTTTGCGTTGGTCTTCTGCTCACTTCTTCTACCTCTAGCAATAATGGTCGTCACGTTAAAAAAAAGGACAATAATGATGGTCGGTTCTTCAGCGGTTTCTGTGCAGACGTCACCATCACCACCATTTGTTTATCAGATGGTGCCACACACCCCATGTGCACCTGATATTACATTTTATTCAGAGGATTTGCTATGATGTAAACATTGATCAAAGACAGCATCTCCTCCCTGTCCCATATTGGGCTAACCATGGAAGATTCCCAAAATTTACATTTCGGAAACGAAATCTACTCTCGGAATCTCTGCTTGGAGATCTCTACTCAGAGACGTCACCCCCCTGGCACTTGGTCACTTTGGAACGATAGTAACAGCGAGGTTTCCACAAAGATTCAGTTTTTCAAGCAGGTGTGACGAGGCACTGGAACATGTGACTGGAACGTGGTTGAGACTTAAGATGGCCAAAGCAGGCTGGTGGTAGTCTGAAAAAAAAATACTATCTTCGTATTAAAATATTTGTCTCAATTTTGAAAACTTTTTTTCATTTCATTAAAAACCCATGATTTTTTTGTAAAAAAACTCACTCCGTAATTGACAGAAGAAGTTTCGAGAGGTGCAGACGGACAGCGCGTGTGTCTACTGTAGAACGCTCGTTGCAACTAATCTCAGGACTGTGGTTATGTGGCCATAACCCTGTCACGTGGTCACATCATGACATCAACGCTTCTTTTTTTTTTCTTTCCAGTTGCGTTCATGTAATTACAGTGACATGGATGCGAGAGACCAGGGAGGATCAAGAGGACAAATCAAATTCCGCCCGCGGTATGGGGTCTCTTAAGCAAGATGCAGGCTCTAGACAGAGGCTTAATCCCCGGCCACGTCACCGCACTTTAGAAGAAGACTCGGCGGAAGAAGGCGGCTTAGGCTGTCTGCACTGGTCTACCCCTACCTCCAACCTTTAAAAGAAATATTCTGTCCTGATCAGCGAGATTCTCTACTTTAAATCCGTTTCTCCCGCACTCGTCAGCCTTTATGTCTCGGTCTCTATACCAACTACTAGCTGGTGGGGCCCACACATTTTCATTTTTATTTAATTTTCTCACCCTTCCTTTCCTATCCGCCGGCCGCCCCCACCCTCTCTCTCTTCTCCCGTCCTCTCCCGAACCATCTCCTCGGTCCCTCCGCCCGCACGCCGCCGCTCCGCCCCCGCGAGCTGGCGCTCCGGCCCCACGCCGGTCGTCCCCGGCGCTCTGCCCGCACGCCGCCGCTCCGCCCACGTCGGTCGTCCCCGGCGCCGGTCGCCGCTCTCCCTTCCTCGATTTCTCCCCCACTTCTCCTTCTTCGGCGGCCGGCTCGGGCCGCGACGTCCTCTCCCCTTCCTCCTCTCCGACGCCATTGGGGAGAAGGGGAGGCCGGATCAAGCTCGAGCGGCGGGTGCCCCTCCCAACTTCCCCGCGCGGGTGAGCGGAGCAGGGGCACCCCTTCTCTCCTCCGGCGGCCTCGAGTCCTCTTCACCAAGTAGAGCGGCGGTCCCTGGAGCTCCGCGCCCTCTTCCTCCCCGCGCGGCGGCGCTCTCCTCCCGACGCTTCCTCGTCCCCAGGCGCAGAGATGACCCGGAGTCGAGGAGGCGGGCGTCCGGCCGGCGCGAGGTGAGAGACGCCAGATTCGAGGAGGCGGTCGGCTGGCGCGAGGCGCACGGTGGCGGCCTCCCCTTCCCCTCCACCGCGCCCCTCCTCTTCATCCTCGCCTCGGCCCCTCCGCTCGTGCCGCCTCGGATGGAGCTCACGGCGGTGGAGGTCAAGGAGCTCGCAGCGGAGCTCCATGGCAGGGCCGGCTGGATCCAGCTCGTGCAGGACACGGGCGTCGCAGGGAGCCGGCGCGGACACTCCGGCGGCGGCGGCCTCCTCTTCCCCTCTCTCTCCGGTCGCAGGTTGTTGGAGCACGCGCGCGGTGGGCGGGCCCCGCGCTGACTTGGCCTCTCCCAGGTCTCCTTTCTCTCTGTATGTGTCGTGCGGGGGCTCGACCTGGGAGGTACCGTGCCCTCCCACGTCGCCGCTGCAGCGCCAAAAACGGCATCCCGCACGGCATGCACGCCGACGTGGCCTGTACCGTGCGGGATGCCGTCCCAAGCGCGGACAGCCTTAGCTTAGCTTAGCTTTCCGTGGGACGTCCGCGTGACGTGGATGCGGATGATGAGGCCGACGTGTTGAGACTTGAAAAGCGGACGGGTTGGAATTGGTTCGGGCAAAGGCGATGACGTGGCTAGAGCGTCACGAAGAGAAAAGAAGCTCCTTGGGCCCGCTCGGAAGTGATTTATGGGCTGCGTCAAAAGCCAGGCCCAAATAATCGGTTTCGAACATGGGCCGATTTCTAGTACGATTCTAGGCTGATTTCCACGACCGACGCGTAACGGCGTTAGGGTTCAATTCCCTCGCCGTCGTCGTCTTCGATCCAGTCGTCCACCGCTGCAATCCGCCGCCAGCTCACGAGCGCACTGCAGCGAGGAGAGGGCCGCGTTGTCGGGTTCCTGCCGCAGAAAGGCGAGCGCACCCTAGAGACCGGCGGTCGTCGAGGCGGTCCGTCGTTGTCTTCACGGCGTGCACCTCGGGAGGGCCCGGCGAAAGGGACGCGTCAAGCACGCGTGGTCGATGCCGCATCGTGCCACCGAGCTCTACGGCGACGACGCCTTGGGGGGGACGCCTCAAGCACGCGCGGTCGCTGCCGCATCGCGGCATCGAGCTCTGCGGCTACGACGCCTTGGGGGATCGAAAGCCGGCCGTCTGCAAAGTATCGCCGTCGCATCGTGGCTTTCGTCCTTTTCCCGTGTGCTGGTTTTGGCATTCAACGGGCAGGGCGCCTCCCCCATTCGAGAGCGAGAGTCCATAAGAGAGCAGCCGACGGTGCCATGGGCAAACGGACGCGCAAGAGGAACCACCACGAGATTGATTCCCCCGCGGCGACACCGCGGGATCCATCAAGGTCATCCTCTCCCCGACGCAAGAAGGTAGCCGAGGCCCTGGAATCGAGTGAAGGCTCATGCGCCTCCCTCAAATCCGACGGTTCCTCCGTGGCATCTGAACAATCCGCCGTCCAACTGGTTGCTCAATGCCTCACCAAGGTTGTCGGCGACTCCCCTGAAGCGGCGCGGCAGTTGGTGCGGCGGCTCACTCCGGAGGCCGTTGTGCGTTCGCTCGATTGGGATCTCCTTGAGTCCGACAAGCTCGCCAAGGTACTTGCAACTGCTGTCTCTCTTGCCTTCCTTTTGATTTGTAATTATAGTCCTTTGGTGCTCATTAACGTACTGCAGAGTGTAGTATCGAGTTTGATAATACCATTTGTGGCATTCGAACATTACTTTAGCCAGTAGGATCTCGGATGCACATCCCTTGCTTCCTGCAGTGCAGAGAGAGCAGAGATTGATGGCTGCAAACATACATTCACGTAGGTAGTAAGCATGTAAATGAGATACAATAGGTTACTTTAGATTTCTGTCACCACTCACCATGCATCCAGATCTGGCATCACATAATATTATTGGGTATCAGCTCACAAGTTTATGCACACAGAAAATAATTTGACTGAAATTTGATACCCATTCCCTATCACAGACATGTCAGCTTCTCTGTGCATATGAATTATGTCAAAGATCTGCAGCTGGATGCTCTTTATTGCACTTTAGTATACTTTGATGTGCTTGAATATAGATGATTGTTTCATATGTTTTGGTCAAACAGACTAGGATCCTTTTTTAACAATACCAGGTAGCTTTCCATTTGAGTAGTATTTGGCCCATATAAGCTTTACCCATGGCAAATCAGCATGGTTGAAGAACTTGTCCAGATTTTTCATCAAAAGAGCATCATTTTGCACAGCCAGATCAAGGCTACCTTGGAAGGCTTTTTTTCATTTAGGTCTGTTCCTCTCCATAGTAAATGTTTCCTATATAGGTCAAGTTGCCTGAGCACTGTTTTATGTAATTTCATAAGACACATAATAAATGTGGGATATGAAGATAGGATAGAATTGACCAAAATGAGCTTTCCACCTTGAGATAAAAGATTTGCAGTTACTAAAAGCCTGCTTTCACACTTATTGACCAGTGGTAAGAAATCCTTTACTGCTGGTTTCTGAAGACCCAATGACACAAAGAGCCAATGACACAATTGAAGAGACTTGCTAATTCTTCCATTTTTTCCGGAGGAGTATTAATAGGAACCATGACTGACTTGGAGAAATTAACTTTCAGTCCAGATGATGTAGAGAAAAGTGTTAGGATTTGTTTTAGATGTTGCAATTGATCTGTGCACGCCTCCATAATAATTAATGTATCGTCTGCATATTGGACAATAGGGAAGTCATTCCCTGCTCCTTGTGGTATGGGTAATCTTAGTAGACCTTGATCCTTTGCATCATTAACCAGTGTTTGAAGGAAATGTGCAGCTAAAACAACTGCCCCAACGCTAAGGGATTTTATGATTAGTTCTTGTTTGGTGCTTGCATGTCAATCACTGATGTAGTGTTCAGCTTTCTATGATGAAAGATTTTAGCATGGAGCCCTACATGGTCCACTGATGAATATATTGTTATGTCCATAGTTGTGCTGCCTGTGCATAAATGGCCCAAATAAACAGAGAGGATTCCATCCTATCTGATAGACCAGGCACATAATTAAAGAATGCCACAGCGCTACATGGTAGTGAAGCTGCTACAATGCCTTGTTCTTTTCTTTTTCCTTCACCCCTTTGTGCATTTCTTTGAATGAAATATACTGAGGAACAACAGTCAGTTCATAGGAGTTCTTCTTTATTAGTCCATCATATAATTGTTCTTCTGTGTGTTCCACCGAAATTTGTTGCTTGACGGTTCATGACAGATGGCTTCGAACAAGACTGGGCGCTGGAAGGATGACGAGCTCCGTACCTTCCTGGAAATCTGCAGGGAGGAAATTCACGGTGGCACCATTGTCACCAACTGCCCCAACGCTAAGGGCTACATCAACATTGGTAAAAAGATGCTGTTGCGGACCGGAAAAGTGTGCAAGAAGGGACAACTGAAGAACTTGTGGGACAACTGTCGGCGCCGCTATGTTCTGTGGAAGTGGCTTGAAATAGAGGCGAGTGGGCTTGGGATAGATCAGAGCACAGGCTCCTATGCCGCCTCTGATGACTGGTGGGAGATGGCTAATCGGGTTCGTATTTTTTGTACTCCATACAAGATTTTCTTGAATGAATGCTTTGGTTCTTTAGCTGTATTTTGCATCGTGTGATGGTAGTGAAAGGATGAATGGTTTATTTTGCAATTTTGATTACTGTTTTGCAGCTAGCAGGATGAATTGTTTACAAATCTGTTGCTTTAATTTGCAACTTGTAGCTTTAATTTGCAACTAGTATCCTGCAGCTATCAGTCATTGAATGAATGCGCTTTGGTTGTAGTTGTATTTTGCATCTTGTGATGGTAGTGAAAGGATGAATGGTTTATTTTGCAATTTTGATTACTGTTTTGCAGCTAGCAGGATGAATGGTTTACAAATCTGTAGCTTTAATTTGCAACTTGTAGCTTGAATTTGCAACTAGTATCCTGCAGCTATCAGTCAGCTATCAGTAGCTTTATTTTGTTAGCAGTGCAGCTAGCAGCACTGCCTTGATTACTATTGCAACGCTGTTAACTCATGATTACTGTTAGCAGCACTGCCATTACTATTGCACTGTTTTTACAATCCTTTATTGCAACTTGTTTCCCCCTATTTATCTGCTAACACATAACTTGTTTCCATGGTGTTGCAGAAGAGGGATGGTGTCAAGTACTTTCAAAAGAGGCCCCTGGCATATCCTATTTTGCACCATGAAATATTTGCGACACGCACTTCGGTTGAGGAGATCTCCTTTGTCGCCGGTGCTGAGGCCGGGCCTGAGCTGCAAGCACAAGAGCAGGTGCCCATAGACCTTGAGCAGTTGGCGGCTAATTTCACCTTCGCTGCACCACCACCTCGACCAGGTGCAGGGGCTGGCTCGTCTCGTGGGAGCAAGGGCAAAGGCAAGAGGGCAGACAGTCCATCAAGTGCAGGCACTTCTGGTGGATCCAAGAGGACCAAGAGCACTTCGGCCGGAGATGCCTTAAACAGGCTGACTGAGCTTAGGGTGCAGTCCAACGAGAGTCGTGCTAGAAGGATGGTGGAGAAGGAAGCAAGGGGTTCAGCAGTATGCTTGGGGTTGGTGCAGGCAGATGGACACTCAAAACAGAGTGAAGTGTATTTCAGGGCACGGGGGCTGTTTAGCAATAGTTATTGGTGTGGATTATTCTTGGATGATTGCAACACACCGGAAGACTGACTGCAGTTCATCATGTACTATACCCAAGGTGGAGGACCAGCACCACCTCCAGGAGGTCCAACTGGTTTTGGGGGGTTTGGTGGTGGAGGGGATGGTTCTGGTGGGTTCGGAGGTGGGTTTGGAAGAGGTTCTGGAGGTGGGTTTGGAGGTGGGTTTGGAGGAGGTGCTGGAGGTGGGTTTGCAGGAGGGTCTGGAGGTGGGTTTGGAGGAGGACAAGCACCACCTCCAACATGCTCAGGAGGTCCAACTGGTTTTGGAGGGTATGGTGGTGGAGGGGATGGTTCTGGTGGGTTTGGAGGTGGGTTTGGAGGAGGTTTTGGGTTTGGTGGGTTTGATGGTGGATTTGGAGGAGGTTATGGTGGAGATGGTGGCTCGTACTGATGGATATGGAGATGGAGATGGAGATGGTGATGGATGGTGGAGTGGAGATGGTGATGTTCTGGTGGAGCCATGTGCAGTTTTCCAGTTTCCCCGTGACGTCCAGTTTTCAGTTTTCCACGTGATGTGCAGTGTTGTGCAGTGAGTGTGCAGTGAGTGCGCAGTGAGCAGTGGGTGCGCAGTGAGTGCAGTGAGCAGTGAGGTGCGCAGTGAGTGCAGTGAGCATGGGCGGTGTTATGTATATTTGTTGAACATTTGTTGAACTTGTTAATTGGCACCAAAATAAAATTTGTGTTGTATCCATGAACAGATTTGTTGAACTTGTTAATTGGCACCAAAATAAAATTTGTGGGTAAATTAATGGGTAAATTTTATTTTTCGTAAATCATTGTTATATTTTTGATTGATGGTATGATTAACTATGATCGAGAATGATTGATATTTTTGACTGATGCTATTATTGATAATGACCAGGGTGGCAAATAATCACTATATTTTTGTCATTGAAGGTGATCGAGAATGAGTTCCACTTCGGACAACAGTAATGAAAGTGAGGAGCACTACACAAGTGAAGAGGATGATGCACTCTTAACTTGGATGTCACAGATTTTGAACTCGAGAGCTCCACGTCGGGTGCCACAACAAACTGGGATGCAATGGATGATGGAAACACTGGGCAACGAGGTGCAGTGCCAAAGTATGTTTCGTTTGACTCCCAACCAGATCCATTGTTTGCATGGCCTCTTGACAACTCGTTACCACCTACAAGGTTCATATGAGGTATGCACAATGGAAGCCCTTGGTATGTTCTTATTTACTATGGCTGGGGCTCAGCCAAATAGATCAACAAACAATAGAATGGTGCGCTCTGGGTCCACTGTTTCCATATATTTCCATCGAGTCCTAAATGCAATGAATGCAATGGCGGCGGATATTCTGAAGCCAGTTGATCCCAACTTCGAAGGAGTGCACCCTCGAATCATGGAAGATGCAAGTTTCCATCCCTTTCATGGGTCTATCGGTGCAGTCGATGGCACCCATGTTCATGTTGTGGTTCCACGTCAGGCTTCAATGGTGCATCGAGGTCGCCCGAGGAAGACAACAAAGAATGTTCTTGTGGTGGTTGGATGGGTTGATAGGATCATCTTTGCCGATGCTGGTACCCCTGGATCTACCCATGACCAAAGAGCTCTTTCATCTGATATTCGTCGTTATCGATTCACTTTTCCAAGACCGCCGTTCGGTAAGTATGCGAATGACATTTCTTTGGATTGACTATTAACATTTAACGTGGTACGATAGATATATTTATTATTTTTTGATTTGCAGGAAAGTACTTCCTAGTTGACTCGGGGTATTCGTGCCGGTACGGATTTGTACCTCCATACATGGATGTTCGGTACCACACGGATGAGTGGGAAGCAGCTCAGCCAGTTGGAAGGGAAGAGCATTATAACTTTCTTCACTCATCTCTACGCAATGCAATAGAAAGGGTATTTGGGATTGTTAAGGGGCAATGGAGAATTCTAAAGGGAATTCCTTATTTCCCTGATCCTACGACACAACCAAGCATTATACTCGCCGCGTTTGCTTTCCACAACTTTAGAATGGACATTTCTCGAGACCCGCATTTTATTACTCAGAACCCCTTATACAATGGTTATCCCATTCAACCCGTTCATCCTCCACTCGCTGATGCGTACGACGCACCAAACTCTGAGATAGCTATGAGTCAACTCCGTGAAGCTATTGCCGATATGGTTTTTAATAGTTAGGTGTACCTGTATCAGTTGTTGTTCCATCGGCGCCGTCTATGGATATGTATCAGTGTTGTATGTTGGTCGGAACCGTTATCAGTTGTTGTTCCATCGGCGCCGTCCATGGATATATATCAGTGTTGTATGTTGGTCGGAACCGTTTGTTTGTATTTGAGGATATGTATCCTCTGTATCGGTGTGTTGTATGTTGCTTGAAACTATTTGTTTGTATTTGTTCCAGTCCCAGTGTTCGGTCCGCTGAGCGGGTTCTATGACTATGATATTTTTTATTTGACGTATCCCCGTATTGCTATTTTTTAAAATACCGTATCGCTGTATCCCCGTACTGTGCAACATAGCCCCCCCCCTCCCCCCTCCGTGGCTCCGCCCCTGAGCAGGAGCTTGCACATCTCAGCGGCGAGGCCGGAGGTGGAGGCGCATCCGCTGGTGGAGGTGCTGGCGGGGGAGAGCCACCACTGGCCGGCGGCGTGCGGCAAGCGGCGGCGTGGGCGGCGGCACTCGCGCTGGCCGGAGGAGGCGGCATGGGCGTGGGCGCGCTGGCGAGTGCAGGCGGCGGCGCCGGGACGGTGCGCGTGCTGCTCGACGGCAGCGGCGGTGCGGCACGCGGCGGCATGGGCGGGCGCGCACTGACGGGTGGAGGCGGCGGCGCCGGGGAGGCCGGCAGGCGCTCAAACGCCGCCTACCGACTGACGAGCGAAAGCTGAATCTTCTTCTGGGCTGTCGGCACGACGACGAGCCATCATCGGAGCGTAGGCTTGCGCGGCAGGGAGGGTCCGCGTGAGGGCGCTCGCCATCGGTCGCCGCCACGACGAGCACTCACTGGCGCGCGCGGTGCCGTTCCGTCCGCTCCCATCGTTTGCCGGTTGCTAGCTTGAACAGTATCTCCATGAAACAACACAGTTGCTAGCACCTTCAGTCTACAGTAGCCGGCTAAATAATTCAGTTACCCAGCACATCCGAACGGGCCCCTTGTCCACGAAGAAGGGGTCGAGAGTTGGAACCTTCCATCCGTAATTCCATTCTCTCCGTACGTGAAGCTGACTGGAGGCGAACACGTAGGCGATGGCGTACGGACGGAGTGGCGAGGCGAGGGCGAAAGCCTGACAGTAGGGAGGGAGGCGGCGACAAAGGGTGACTCCGTCGCGGTGAAAAAGATGCTTTGACTGCTCGAGGAAAACCTACACTGCAGCTTCAGAACGTTCGAGCGAGCCCATTTCTTTCTTTTTTTCTAGTAATTTTCTCCTCTTCCTTAACGTGCCAATGTGATTGCATTATTGTGGCTCGCCGATGAATCTTTTTTTTTTTGAGTAATTTTCTGCTCTTCCTTAACGCGGCGATGTGATTGCATTATTGTGGCTCTCCGACGAACCGCGCAAGTTGCTGACTTGTTCGTGTCCCAGCTCTCGCGCTCTGCCGGTGATGCGCGCGCGAGGATTTTCGGCTCGGTTTTTCACTGATCGCGGTAGTGACAGGTCTTGTAATGAGGACAAAGACGAGCGAAGAAGAGAGGGTGAAAACGGTTGATCATTGCTTAGCGTCTAAGCGTCGTAGTACTCCGTACGCGCTTACCGTAAGGAACACACGGACACGGTGGTGCCGGCACGTGCGCGCGGTGTCGGTGTGGCAGGAAAGAGGAAACACGTGCGCGCGAAATTTGAAACGCGAGCGGGCGGGGCCTGGAGGAGGAGGAGATCGACGAGCGGTGACCTATTCGCTGCGGGTAGAAAGTTCCGTTCGCCTGAACCTGAACTGAACCCCGTCGCCCGCAGCTTACGGTAATTTCACGACGCCGTCGGAGTGGTTTTGCGCCGAAGAGGATTTTCCTCGTCTCGCGCGGTGGGCTTGTCTTAAGCCTTTGGGCCATACTGTATAGCCGAAGCGAAGGCCCGACCCGCGCCCGCGCGCGCGAAGGGCCACGCGGTCGCGGGCCCTTTTTTTTCGCACACCTAGCTACGTCATTCTTCTTCCAGCGTTGCCGTTTGCTGAGCAATTTGCTTTGCCAAGAAGACACCGGTTTTTTTTTTGGCGTCGAAAGTGAGATGACGATCATTGCGCGCGCCGCGATCAACTTGGCGTTTGTTTGGACAGGCAAGAAGATCACACGTAGAGCATTTAGCCGAATTCAGCAGTACACGTCTAAGCTTAATTCATCGGGTAATGAAACTCCCATGTCGCAGTGCAGTGCATTTAGCTTGTGTGAAAGCTTGCATGCATGACTATTGATCTTTAAACATCATGCATCTGTGGCTAAGAAAACAGAGGAAGTCCCAAATTTTTATTTGAGTTTATTCCCTATTTGGCCCTATGAAAAGTAGTGGTTCCTTTCTTGGCCCTGAAAAATTTTCGTTCCCTATTTGACCCTGAGTACAAGTTTTGTTCCTTATTCGACCTTCTGTTGAGTTTTCCGTCCGATAGCTGTTAAATGACATGTGAAAAGACGATTTTGCCCTCTGTGGGCCCCACCACCCTTCCCCCTACTCCTCTCTCCTCCTCTCCCCTGCTTCACGCCGCACGGGCCCCGTCTCTCACGGCCTCCCCTCCCTGCCGACCCGCCAGCCAGGCCGTTGCGCCGCTGCGTGCCCCCATCCTGGCCACAATTTAATAATTCAATTTTGTTGATGCGTTGCTGCTCCGTGTAGAGACAGGGATAAATTGATTTAATAGTCGATTTTGCATGTGAGGAGAGATTAGTGGTGTCGTGCTGCTTGATGCTGCTGCTTGCTGCTTGCCTGTGGGAGTGGGATTAGATGCGGGAGGAAGAGAGTAGAAATTGCTGCTTGCTCGTGCTTCTTTTTTGAGGAAAGCTACGACAGGCAAGTAGCCGGCCTGAACGATTGTATTCATATGCGAAGTTGGGCATACATGATTTGTGAAAATTAAGAGTAAGATGGGGGATAGGGACAACATTTATCCTGCGTTACAACTTGATCAACCCACGACAGAAGAATTTGTCGCTGTCAGGGACGGCGCGATCGATGTGCCCATAGTCTGGTATCTGTAGCAATAGCATAGATGGTTGTGGTGATGGAGATGCTTGCCCTGTTGAACACCAGGGCATTCCGTCTCTTCCAAATATTCCAGATGATTGCAGTGATGATTGCCGAACTAATCTTCGGAGGGATGTCTTCGATTTGTGGCATTGCCCATAGGTCATGGAAGGAGTGTAGATAGACAGCACACCCCCAGTCAATCTTCTTCCAAATTTGCACCGCCGCTGGGCATCGGAGTATGAGGTGATCTTGGTCTTCATGAGCGCCAGAGTAGGTGCACAGGGCAGAATCAATGATGCTGCGGTGTTGTAGGAGAGCAGCGGAAGGCAGTCTGTGGTGGTGTAGTAGCCAGAGGAAGTGCTTACATTTGGGTGGGGCGGTGTTCTCTCAAATGCTGGCGGCAAATGGATCCAGCGGCCGCTGCATCATAAACCTTTTGTAGAAGGCAGCCGAGGCAAAAGGTTGCATGGTGGTAGCAATTCCCCGACGATCAGCATTGGGAAGTAGTTGTACAGCCTGTAAGGCCTGCTGAAGGAGCTGCAGTTCACCTTGGTCTGGTCATCTCTAGTACAACTGCTTCCCGAGTTCGGAGCCTCCACGCAAGTTCACCTTGGCAATGGGCGGTTCACAGCGTTCTGGCTTGACCACTGGATTGGGCCGCTACCCCTGGCTACGATGTTCCCGACGCTGTTCTCCCACTGTCGCCGCCCTAACATCCCTGTTGCAGCAGTCCTTCTACACGCTGCTCCTGACCTCAGCCTCCATCTTGCTCGTGCTTCTTTGGTGCTGGATTCTTATACACGAGCGGAAGAGCTCCTTGAGGGCGGCAGCGGCCATCGACTTGTTGTATCCCTTGGACGCGGAGAGTCAAACGGCCGACACAGGGGAGGTCATCGCGGCCATCTGTGCGCGCCCGCGCCGGCCCTGTTTTGCCGCACCACTATGTGTCCCCGCGCTACAGAGCCCGCCGTCACGGGCCCCGGCGGCCACGCCGTCCGCTGGCTCCGTGCCGCCGAATTCGACGGTCGTGCCGAGCGCTACCCATGCGCCGCTGCGGCCAGATAGGTCCGCCGCCCTCCGGAGGCGTGCACGACGGGAAGGGCGCCCCATCCCGCGTGATGGTGGCCTCGCCACCGAGCCTGGGGCAGGGTTAAAAAATACCGTTTGAAACCGGTCCGGGTTGACCGGTTACCGGTCAAACCGGTCTGGTCCGGTAGCTAAATAGGGCCGGTTACCGCTCAAAACCGACCCTACCAAACCGCTTCTACTGGTTAACCGACCGGTTTCACCGGTTTACCAGACCGGTTTTTATTCTTGAAAAAACCGCTCCTACCGCGGGTTTTTTTAACCCTGGCCTGGGGACACACGCCGCGCGGAGGAGAAGACTGGTGAGAAATGAGGAGGAGATGAAGGAAGGAGAAGGGAGGCTGATGTGGGGCCACATCTTGCAAGGGGTAAAATAGTCATTTCACAGGCAATTTAACGGCTGCTCGATGAAAAACCCAACAGAAGGTCAAATAAGGAATGGAACTTGTACTAAGGGTAGGGAACGAAAAATGGGCCAAGAAAGGAACTACTACTTTTTTTAGGGTCAAATTGAAAATAAACTCTTTTTATTTTAAACTGCGAAATTTGAACGACCGGGGCCTGAAGCTGGAGGAGAAGGAGATCGACGAGCGGTGACCGGCGACGGCCAAGTCCGCTGCGGGTAGAAAGTTCCTAATCGCCTGAACTGAACTGAATTGAATCCCGTTGGTCGAATAGCTGCCTTCGTCTACTACTAGTACGCCGGTTCCCGGTAAATTCACGACGCCGTCGGAGTGGTTTTGGGCCAAAGAGGATGGATTTTCCTCATCGCGCGCGGTGGGCCTGTCTTAAGTATTTGGGCCATTTATAGCCGAAGCAAAGGCCCGAAAGAATGAGAGCGCGAAGGGCCGGCCTTTGTTTCGCACACCTACGTTCCCCATCATCATGCCCCAACAGTGGCCTGCCGTTCATTCCCTTCTTCCAGCGTGTCGTTTTCTGAGCAATTTGCTTTGCCAAGATACAAGAAGACACTGCCATGCCTAGCACTGTGCTTAACATGTACTGTATCAGTGCAACACCAATGGACCACGCTTTGAAGAGGACTCGACGGATGATGATTGAGAGCAACTCTAGCACAGCTCTCAAATGGACCTTTATCTTTGTTTTAGTCTCTCAAGTGAAAAAAACAACTCCAGCCGGAACTCTAAATGGGCTACCATTTTGTGGAGACCTCTAAAATTTGGTCAAGAGCCCCTACAAATGGAGGCCCTCGAGGCCCTCTAAATAGGCTGGAGTATGGAGAGATTTTCAAGCCCTCAAACTTTTATAAGCCCACTAAAAATAAAAAATGGGGGCTCATATTTAGTCATTGGGCTGAAGTTGCTCTAAGGACGCGTAGGCCTAGCCACGTGACGAGAGAGGACGGAGACGATGAGGTTTTTGGCGTTGAAAGTTAGACGACGATTCTTTAAAAAAAAAGTCAGATGAAGATCATTGCGCGCGCCGCGATCTACTTGGCCTTTGTTTGGACAGGCAAGAAGATCACGCGTACCCGAGCATTTTAGCCGAATTCAGCAGTTCACGTCCTTGGACGGGTTGGGCCTGGGGATAGCCAGCCAGCCAGCCAGCCAGGGTAACCAGAGATGTTCAGGCAAAAACAAAGCGAAGGTTGTAGTGCAGTGAAGCAGAACGCGCTCGCGCACCGGCAGACGAGTCGCTCTGCCCGGAGACAGGTCCTGCTCCCATACGCAACACGGGGGTGCTCCGTGCTCCCTGCTTTCTCCGTGCGAGCGAGAAGCCTTGCTGTTCCCTTGTACGCACCTTGCATCTCCATCTTAGAGGTCGCAGCATGTCCATGGGGAGCTCGAACCCTGTGAGCAATATTTTTGCTACGACAACACGTGTTTGGTTTGGAGAAACAATCGCCTCCTCGGTCCGAGACCAGAGGCGGGAAGAAACGCTCCGAAGGCCAGCCGTTCGTTCTTCCAGGGTGCTACCATTTATGCTGAACGTTTTGTTTTGACTCCCTTGCCAAGAGATGAGGATTCATGTAGACGATCGACGAGGTCGAGGTGTTCAAAGTGAGATGACGCCATGGGGGTCGTTAAATGGCGCGGTAGACTTGTCGTTTGTAGTTCGGACAGGCAGGAAGATCAGTAGATCACACGTAGTGCACTGTAGCCGAATTCAGCCGTCGGCGTCCTCGGAGTTTGGCGTACCCAGCCAGCCAGCTAGTAATTATCAACTACTGGGTCCATATCATTCTAATTGACGCTGGTTAGTTTCAAAAGTGAACTAAGCAACATCAAATATTATGATATGGAGGGAGTACTAACAAAGAGATGTTCAGGAAAATCAGAGCATGTCTCGGCTAGAGGTGGGCACAATTTCACAAACCCGAATTACCTGAATTTGATCGCGAATTTCCCGAACCCAATTTACCCGATCACTGTTTTGGGTTTGAAGTCAAAAAACCCAAATTTAATTTGAAAAATTTCGGGTATCAGTGTCGGGTACCCGAATTACTCGAACTTTACTAAAAACCTAATTGATCTAGTTTTTTTTATGGAAGAAGTCTAAATGGCCCCCCAAAAACCCCCCCAAACAAAAAAAGGGACAACCAGCACCCCAATCTTTGCAAAACCGGACAACCAGCAGCCTGGAGCGGTATCGTGGGGTGGTTTTGCCACAGTGATGATGACGTGGGCCGTCCCTCTCTCCATTCCTCCTCGCTCCCTCCGCCTCCTATATCTCTCTCTCCACTCCAGCGGCAGGCGGCGGAGCTCGCACGAGGCGGGGCCGGCGAGCTCGCGCGCGGCGGTGGAGTTTGCGCGAGGCGGGCCGGCGAGCTCGTGCAGACGGCGGCGGGCTTGCCCTTCCTCGATTCAGCGGCGCGCACCCCTACTCGCGCGGCCCAGCGGAGGAGGACGAGGAGATGCAACGGTGGCGGATAGCGGTCGCCTCGGCTCCTCCGCGCGGTGCGAGCTCGACATGGCCGTCGGGCCCGCACTCGTTCTTCCGCTGGTCACCGCTCCAGCCCCTCCTTCCCCGACGCCGGCCCCTCCTCTGCTTCCTCCGTCGACCGCCGCTCCAGCCCCTCCTTCCCCGATCTGAGCTCGGCATGGCCTGGTGGCGGAGGTGGAGAAGCTCGTGCGGCGGAGCTCGCGCCTCGGCTCCTCCGCGAGGTCCAGCGACCGCGCGGTCCGCCTTGGCTCCTCCATCGGGCCCGCGGCGAGGAGCAAGGGCGGAGCAGGAGCAACGGCGGGCCGCCTCTGCTCCACCGCCGGCCCCACCTCTGCACTGCTCTGTAGCGGCGGCGAGCTTCAGCATCGGCTTCCCTCTTCCCCGATCTCCCCTGCTCCCTCTCTCTCTCTGCCTGTCCTCCGCGTGCTCGTCTTCCCCAGCGTCAGTCGCGCACCTCCAGTCAGACGGTCCACGTCATCACCACCGTGGCAAAACCACCCCACAATACCGCTCCAAGGTGCTGGTTGTCCGGTTTTGCAAAAATTGAGGTGTTGGTTGTCCAGTTTTTTTTGTTTGGGGGGCCGACCTCAATAGCTTGGGGGCCATTTAGACTTCTTCCTATGAATTTACTTGTTTGCTTTGGCCTGTAACACGATGATTTGAGTTTTTTTTAATCCCTACATTTTGTTGTTGCTTGTTAAGGAGAGATAGAGAAAGTGTAATATATTGGGTAATTCGGAAAAAAAACCCAAACCCAATATTTCAGGTACCTGAAAATTGGGGTAGCTATTTTTCCAGACAAAGTTCGAGTTACAGTCTTGAAAACCCAAATTTTAAAATACCTGAATTACCTGACTCAAAATTCCTGAATTACCCGAACGCCCACCCTTAGTCCCGGCGCGTGATCAGAAACGAACGCATACTGGCAGTGGCACACGCAGTGAACAAGAAAGAATGCAAAGGACCATGTCTATCTGTATTAGCAGATAATCAGAATATGAGGTGGCATGTACAGACATTAACATCAAGCTCGCCAATGTGCCTCTTCCAGCTCCAGCAAGGGGGTCAGTACAACTTCAGCAGTTTGAAAGCTCGAAAGCAATTCACCGTCACCTCAGCTCTCAGCCCGTGGAATCCTGATGCGAGGCCGTGGGACAACTTGGCCCAGCAAAAAAAACATAGGACTTGGCACGGCACAGCATTCACCAGGCACCAAATGGGGCACGGGGGAGTACAGATACCAGCTACAAAATGGGGAATGAAAGGAAGCAAACTGGGGGTCGCAATCTTCTCTTTCAAATTCCAATGTTTCTTTGTTTTTTTTTCTTGGATGAGGCTGAAGTCGGCGAGGTCAAAAATGGTACTTGCAGCTTCATGTGTCAGCTTAAGGGTTGGTTAACATCGACGGCATGGTCCGGATTTGCTGTTACTCCATGTCCTATGAACAGAACATCCTCTTCTGCAGAAAGAAAGAGTTGATGTTCAGCTTAGTAATCTATTCCACCAAGTAGTATGTACTTCAGTTAAGAGCATTGGCAAACACAGTATGGTAAAAAAAGAAAAGGTTACATTATACCTACCCTAACCTTAGACGACTCCTGTACTGATTCGAGAGCTTCCACCAGTGATTTCTGCTTCGCCACCGTCGCATTCAACACCTGGCATGAAATAGGTAATCAAAACTAGGGGGAAAAGAAAGATGAGGTTGACCAAAGCTAGATGGTGAAATAGCTCCAATGGCGTGTGGTGAATAAATGTGAGTATTCAAATGAACTTACTCTTTTGGTCTTCTCAAGGTCAGCCTCAACAGATCTGATCCGCTCAAATGAGCTTAACAGTACAAGCTCCTTATCTTCGGGGATCTGTGGCGGTTTCGTGGCAAGATGATTGCACAACGACTCGAGATTGTCAAGACGCTGTAAGCAGGCACGCATCTCTTCATCACTGACTGTCCGAGGCTGAGGTTTCTCTGCTGCTAGGATTGCTGGTGGAGCAGAATGATGAACATTCTCAAGCCTCCTCTCAGCTCTAGAGATGAAAAGCCGAATGAAGGAAAAGAGCTTGATCAAGGCTGTGACAACCAGTTTAACCATGCTTTCCCAACCCCTTGGAGCAATTGTACTATCCATATTAAGAGCAATGTTCCCTGCCAATAATTAGAAAAAAGAAGTTAACAGTGGCTGCTGCAGTGAGAGTAGATAAGAGACATGTTTGCTTCTTGCTACATGGTTCCTACTACAATGTACTACATAAACATAATGAAACCAGACAGAGTGAATCATGGAAAGAAATCAAATTAAGTATACTATTAGAACCATAAGCAAGCCTAACAAGCTAGCATTAACATTATAATGAATTAAGTTTTTTTGGTAACTCAAGCAGTAGAACACACGATCTACCATGAGTCAATTCAACACATTGAGTATACATCATAGTAAATGCATGTCCTGCATGAGGCCAACCATTAAGCCACACTTAGTCCTCTAGCCATATTATGCCAATGCAAAACAGCTAAGCACCAACAGGTCCACTATAATTTACTAGTATTTTGTGTCAAGGCCTGTGGTCCAAAGAATGAATGATTGACCATGTTCAGAGTTCAGACAATAGTACTAATGTTCCATGCAGATAGAAATTTCATGGTTGCTGCAACATAATATGAACGAGAAAGTGGCACACATTCTTCAATGTCCTTACACTGTACAATATGTTAGCTACCAATTACAGATTCAGAGTTTATTTAGCCAAAATTAGAGGAAAAAAGAAGATACCTAAGTCGTGAGGCCTTGCATTGGTGGATGATGGACCAAAACCAACCATTGGTTTCTGCACCATTTCAGTAGTTCGTCGTGCCCCACGGTAAGATTCAGGAGCCGGGTGACTCCGATCATCACAGCTGAAGTATGTTGCACAATCCGTGCCCTTCACCTATGGCAGATATAACTACAAAAAATCAGTATGCTGAAAGGGACCATGTACACAGTGACACAGCACAACAATCGCAGATCGTAAGACCAAGATAACAGGTAAAATCAAATCCAACTGTAAGAAAAGAGCTGAAAGGATAAACTTACTTCCTCACGAACTGGAGTCAGGCAACCATAGTCAGAAACTTTCTGAACAAATGATGGACCAAAATCATCAACATCAGATCCTGATTCTGCATTTGATGTATCACTTAACATGCCCTGCCACTGAAAGAGACAAATATATTAGTTTAGAACAAGAATCCAGAGAAGCAATCTGCTTGGTTCAACAATCAAATGAAGAATGTCATTTACAAGCTTACTTTCAACTGTTCCAATCGAAAAGAAGAGCAGCTTCTTTCCTCCCCCTCAGAAACAGGTTTGATTTCCCGCACACATCCAGATTCCAAATTGTATATTAGCTACAAGTAATATATTTATCAGTACATGAAAACACAAGGACAGCAAATACCCAAAAATATATTCAGATAAACACAATGCTGAAAATGGCACCTTCAATATATAAGGATCATTCCATGGCCCTTTGTTTGATCCAAGACAACCACCCTTATCACTGCATGTGCATGAACCACCAAGGAATTCTGGCAACTCACTGAGAAAATAGAAGTATTAACAAATGTCAGAACTGAAGCTTCAAAATAACAAAGAGAATGTGTTCAGATGAATGGAGCTTCCACCTACCTCGAATCTATTACTTCAAGAAGCCTACTCTGGTAGTTCGAACCAAGAACCTACATCCAGAAGAAAGAAGCTGATGATTGTTATACCAAACATATGATGTCTAAGGATGGAACATAATTTCTGGAAATTACATGTATCTTGGATGAAGTTTTTGGGTCAAGGAAGCCCTTCACACTGTTCCAGATCCACTTGAACCCACTGCCGGCGTTCACAACAAACATTTGGTGTAGTGTCTGCATTTATCACAATAAACTTGAGTGGTTCGCCAGGACAAAATACTAATAACTGAATATCGTTACAAGTGAAGTTACCTCAGGATAATAGTCACTGTCAATCTTCTGCATACGGTTTATAAGTTCCCTAGCAGTCTTGGAGAAATTCTTAAGGCCCTGCACACAACAAGCAAATTGAAGAGACAGAAAAACAAGATCTGCATTCTGTCAGTTCAGAATGAATCGTTCACATACCACACCCTGTACATCCAATATGGTGGTGGTAGAGTCAATGTGCCTCTTCGCGGCCAATGTGCAGGCTGGAAACCTCTCCCTGAATGCCCTCTCAAATTCCTGGACATGATACTTGATGTAGCGATCCGTTGAGGTGATGTTCATGAGCTTGTTGGGATCCACCTTCCCGAGCCTCTCAATGTACACCGGCCGGCCCTCACGGTCGACACCATGGTAGCCCTGAGGGTAGTGGCGCAGCACAGCATCCAGTTCTTCAAACTCAAAATCCTATATACATAACCCAGCAGCAAATTTAACCATTGGAAAAGAACAAAACAAACATTTAAGAAAAACTGCTAGTTCCCAGGGGTTATTTCTCAGTTTAGAGTGATCACCTCAAGGATTGTGTCGGCTCCGAATTCCTTCCTCCATTTCAGCATCTCCGCCCACATCTGCATAGCCTTCTCTGCGTCAAACTTCCTGGCTTTCAAGAACCTGTGGCGAGACATTTGTCTGGCAAGTTTAGATCCTAGCATTTCACAGAAGCTATCCAAACAGAGACAATGAACAGACAAGGAGTTTTTTCTTCCTCGCAACAAGACCTGAGCATCATGTGGTAGTCGTCGTGTTTGTCGGGGAGGAGCCCGTGCGCGTTGAGGCGGTCGCGGAAAGCGGCCACGGCGCGCTCCTCCTCGGCGTCGCGGACGTCCTCGATGGAGATGGCCGCCGGCGGGAAGCGGAAGTCGACGCGGCGCCTCCCGCGCTTCTTGAGCACGTGGATGGCCTTCCGCCGCAGCGAGCCGATCTTGCGCCGCCGCCGCTCGTCCTCCGAGTTGCCGTCGCACAGCGATATCTCGATGTCCTCCGCATGGCTCACTGCAACAACAGTTTGGCGCGGCGCCGCGTTCATCATCACAAAACATCCCAAGAGAAGAAAGATGCTAACTTCAGAAACCAAGAACACGAACCCCTTCTCCTCCTTACCTGACATCTTCGCCGACAAATTTGCGTTCCTCAATAGCTCAGCTCAGACGTCGCGCTCCAATGGCCAGTCTTCAAACTCCACCCGCTGCAAGAGAAATACCCGGAATGATCAGTGCGCTGCAGCAACCATAAAAAAAAAAGAAGGCGCATTTGGTAGCGCGGGCAGGAGCGAACCCAGCGCCACAGATCTGAGCAGGAAGAAACGGAGCAGAGGACCAAATCTCGGGGCCAAAAAAAGATTGCAGTTTCTAGGACCTGAAGAAGAACCTGCATTGGTTACTACTAAAAGCAGCGTCGCCATAAATTCCACCCAGAGAAACAGCATGTATCCACTGCGCCCCTCATTTATTTCGGCCCAGGAACTCGGAGAGAATAAAAACGAAAGATCAAGCCTGACATGACAGCTACAATCCGTCGCCACAACCGAAAACAAACACACGAATGGCGAAGCCAGTACCGCCACTACTACCGCGGAAACACCTCTGGTAAATCGTTGGTCAAAACAGATCCAAGAAACCATGAAACAGACGAGAACCAAACGCGGTAAATCCCTCAAGGAAGAGCAAGAAACTCACATTTTTGTTTTGGAATCAATCAAGAATCTCGGCAGCAAGGGCAGACGAGAGAGATTGGAGCTTTCCCTTCCCCGCTCCCTCCTCTCTCCTCCTGTGCCGCTCTGTCTCCTCTCAGTTTGCTCCTTCTGGGGCTGGTAACTGGAAGGGAGGTGGGCACTGGCTCTCGGCTCCTATATAACCGTATTTTTATCCGGAGATACACAGTACAATACCCTGAATACGTTATACGTACGCGTAGACGAATGAGACGACGTTACTTTTGTTGTGGGCCAAAGGAATGGTTTTTATCGCCTGAAAATGTGGCGCGTTCGCTTTCCGGCGGATGAGGTGGACCTGGTTTGTTTCTTCTTCAGATATCTCCGCGCCCTTTTGGGATCGGGAGGATAGAGCACCATTCCGGTGTTTAATGCCATCAAGATTCATGCGAAAATCTTGTGCCAATAGGGGCTTGCAATTAAGGACTTTGAACGGTTGCTGCAATTCATGTGGATAAGTTTGTGCCCAATTGGTAACCGCCTATTCAGGTTTAATTGAGTAATTAATCACTTTTTTACAAACGTTAATCACATTTATCAAGGGAAGAACGCTTCAGATATTCAAAAGGGATAGGAATCCAAGGCACGAAAATAGATGGCACCAGCAGATAGAAGCAAAATTCTATGCCAAAAATGATACGAGGGAACCTTTAAAAAATGACCAAGAGTACATAAAAAACCACATATTGACAATGTGATGACTAAGAGTGGGTGATGTTACATGGCTAGGTTTCAATTAAAATATAAAGTCTAATGATGACTTTATATGACCGAGTTTATCCAATTTATTTGATCTGCCAATGATCGAATGAAGGAACATAATTTTTTCACATATACCATCAGAGGTATTGCTTGGTTTTTGCGTGAAACCATGTGCTACAAGCTCTTGTTATTTCACCACCTTGCTTTTGCAAAGAATGCAATGTCAGAAGATCTTACTGCGGTAAATACTTCTCACTAATGAACAAGAGCAATTCTCCTTTATTGCCACCTTTTAATATGACCCAATTTGAGTGTTGAGACACTCTGCCTAGGACTTTTGGTCTGGATCCAGTTAAAGGTGTATGGCAAATTTGAGAAGGAGTACATGTCGACAATTTGTAGTCTTAGAATGATTGATTAATGGAATCAATATAGCATGTGAAAATAATAACCTTTTAGAATTCCATGTTATTTCCCACAACAATGGAATTAGGTAGTTCCAATGATCCAGTGCCTAAATTTATGTGCACTTATACTGGACTTTTGAATGCATAACATTCATAGGCTTTGGATTTGAATATCCATAAAGTGTCAGACAACATTCATGATGTTGATTTGCATTTACTATCTTGGAGGATGTCTCCCCCTGTTTCCACGGATGCTTGTAATAAGAAGTATCCATAGTGACCATACTTCTCCCCCTCTTATTTAATTTGGGAGTTGAGTGATTTTATTTGGTACATTCACTCTTTCTGGTCCATTAATCCGTATGGATTGGATATGATGACACTTTGATTAGCAAATGCATTTGGCAGGCTATTTGTAATATGTTACAAATATAAGATGTTCTAAACTTGTTAGTTTAGATATTCTTTGGTACGTGATGTGAGGACTGAATGTGATTAAAATTTTTAATTCCTGGCATTCTTTTGTGTGGTATTAATCTCCCCCTAATGCCTGGAATTACCCTCAAAATATAATCAACATACGGGCTTATTTAAAATCCCCATAAGAAACCTTAGGTATTATGTGAATGACGGATAATAATGCCTTTGTTGTGATCTCTAATGCCCATTGATGTATGCTGAGGTGGTGATATTGGTATATGCGAAGCATATCCAACATGTAATGGGAAATTATTGGTTGAAGCCAAATTTTCACGTAAATACTGCAACGGAGGGATTCGTATGATTGCAGTTGAATGATTTTGGATTAATTATGTGGTGTCTAAGTCCACATAGTACCAACTAGATATTGGTAAATTTTCAATTCTATTTTGCTGGTCATGCAAATAAATTATCTTAATAATATATTCAGTTAAGCCATAATTGAGGTGGACATATATGTGGCACTTACTGCTATAGTTCCCAAGACCAAATAATTCCAAATGATTGGATTTGATCCTGCGTCCAGGATAAGTTGCTCTAAATTAAAAATCTGAGCAATGAATTTGGTAAATTATGGTGCCTTATGAGTAAGGAACACATGTGGGACTATTTGTTAAATGCATCAATTAGCATTTGAGAGCACTTGAATGGTCCATTTGGTAGGCAAAATACAACCATATGCCTGTCTTGAATGTGTTCAAGAACTTGGCTCATTATTTGAATTTTAAGGTAAGAGGGCCTTAAAATTAATTCTCTTGTGACACATACAGTGCACATTAAATCTGAAGATTTCGAGAATTTTAACTATGACCAATAGAATTGACAATAATTTTTCATAGGATAGAAATGACGAAGTCAATCATATGCAAATTCTTGATTGAATCAAAACTGAAAAATTATTTTGTACGCAACATGTGATATGGGATTGATGTATGTATATAACATATCTCAAATGATATGAAAGGAATGCTATCAATATGTAATTTTCATGCCCATTATACCAAGTTGAGTGCTGATTACTCGTGGTAATATGTTTCAAAATGAAACTATAGAAATAGATGGCATGAAAATATATTGGGGTATTGTAGAATACATGAGTGTATCTACATTTAATAATGGAATACTCAGAAAGAGAGTATATATTCCCCATGTTATAATAGTGGAGATCCACTTAATGAAATTCCTTTCTTCTGATTTGACCCCGAATAAATATCATGTATGAGGTACATGATATTGATGATGGACAATGTACTACACATTATAGTATAGTTTTAGACTAATGATAATTCTAGGGATAATTTGGAGACTTATGTAGGTCTCATTAGTTGAAGTGATCTTCAAACATAAGCCGCTAGAATTCTCTTATTTCCGATGGAATTGACTTATTATTGAACCAAATATTTGATTTGGAAATAATGTGTACATGAAATGTACAACCACACTTTAGACAAACTTGAAATTTTGTCATTATGATCACTTTTGATAAAATGATATTTTATGTGTGCGATCCATTATGATGGATATTGCCATGAACTTGAAAGTCCTGATAAAGTTTGGACAATATTTATTCTTTGTTTATAACTCAATTGAGAGTTCTAAAGTATGAATGGATCTTCCTCATTTAGATACTCAGTTTTGTAAAACATGAGTGGAGGAAATTACACCCAAGGTGTATGTGTGGTAATTTTAAGGATAGATAGGGTACTTTGATTAGGGTAGAACTATAGTGGCAATTATGTCATGTGTCTCCCAATGATATTGTTGATATCAAATACCCATATTAGAGAATAAATCCTATACAATGAGAATTTGAAAATTTTATCTAAAAAACATTAGTCATGTCCTGATTATAAGTTGACTATTCTGAATTTGACAGGCTCAAAATCGTTGCACATGTTTTGGACTCCATTCTTGTAAGAATAGATGATCGACGGATCAATTTCCAGAATAGTTTCTGTCTTTATGATAGAAGATAGTCACTAAAAATATTGCACTATTTTCTACTATTTATTAAAGCAAAGTAGATGCCCTTGATTTGTGAATTCAAGATGAGTCTTGAATTAATATACACAAAATCTTATATCTTGGAATTACAAGTAGTGTGGGCAACATATTTCATAGGTGATGAAATCACTGCTATTATCAATTGTGAATTGTCAATGATATAGACTCTATCATTATGTACTAGTGTCTGGACACATCAAAAGATAGTCACCAAAATGGTGTACATCTTAAGGCAGTGGACGAGAAACTTGTTGCTATAGGCATAGTTTGGCATGATTGCACTTAGATGTCTTAGACTCCACTGTCTCATGTGTTACACTAGTAGGTAATCACCATGTTGGTATAGGCCTTATTTAATTCATATTCAAAATTAGGTATGATAGATCACTATATGTGATAGTGTACAGATAATAGTAGTATTGTGATACTACCTTATGTAGGGTCAATATGAAATATGACATTTGATCATTCCAAATTTTAATATTTGGTATGATACGTCAAGTTTCTTACATGAGCAAATCATGTATAGCTTTAATTTACTGTGGTAAATTAATAATATTGGCGCTATAAATATGCAAAATATTGAAGGCAAGATGATTCTTGCGTGTATTAAGGTATAAACAATGTAATTGTTTTAGTGGTATTCCAATGGGAATTGATGACTTGATAGTCTGTTATTGTATATAATATTTTGAATATATTCTTTTGAGATAATCATCATAAGATGTAGACCTCTTAGCGATGGGCAAAGGAATTGCTGCCTAAAGGCCTGGTCTCAGGGCAAATAAATTATTATAGAACTTGTTACAATTCTATATAATTTATTGCAGCCAGTGCCTAGGACTCCATCATTGTATAGAATAATTTTGGATATACACTTTGTAGGTAATCATCATAAGATGTAGACCTCTCGGTGATGGGAAAGTGATTTGCTGCCTAAAAGCCTGGTCTCAAGGCAAATAAATTGTTATAGAACTTGCTACAATTCTATATGATTTATTGCAGCCAGTGCCTAGGTCTCCATCACCTTGTGTTATTCTAAAAATTTAGATTTATATACCTTAATTTTATATTTTGCTTGATACTACTTGATGTAGTGTAGTGTTTAAGTGTCATGTAGTAAATATATTAAATAAATGACACATGAAAAGATTGTTCTAAAATAATATTTGCATAATTATGTGAATCTACGGATCACATAATGTACAATTACTGCAGTAATTATAGTACATCGGTACTAAACTTGATAGTCTAGATAGCTATTTACAAGAAATATGCAAATGCTACATAGTCTGAGGACCAAAATTGAACAATCCAGGGACTTATTTATAAACATGTAGAACTGGAATTCTAAAACATGTAAATATGAGTAAGTCCAGAGGTCTTATTGTGAATTTGCGGAGGAGAGAGGGGGTGCCTGGGCCGGCCTGCTGGTAGCCCATCTCGGTACGGCTTGGCTTGATGAGAAAGCAGTCCACGGCAATGAATCGTGTGGGTGCGGTAATCAGAACAACTACCACGCCGACCATGGTGTCCTGCAGGACGTCAGCCATGGCATGGGAAGAAATGGCGATGCCTACTATTGATGGATGTGAGGCCTATTTGGATGTGAGGCCTATTGGCCTCTGTTCTTCCTTTGCCTGTATGCGTGAGGCATGGTGCCTCTGTTCTTTCTTTGCTCAGTGGAGAAACAAAGTGACTGATAACGTGTTGTGAAGTAAAAGTGAAAGACAATGAAATGGAATGGAAGGGATGTTTCTCATTGATGAGGACTGTTGCTTTTATACAAGGTGAAGGGACATTTAGCCCTTTGGAGGCACCTCTTGGGGAGAAGGTGCCCCTTGGAGGCACCCCCACATGAGGGGGTTTCCCCCTTTCTCTAAGGATTAACTAATTACATAAATAACTAATTAATTACATGAATTGATAACTAATTAATCTAATTAATTTCTCAACATTAACCATCAAAGACTTTAGTCATCTATAGTCAAAAATTTATAATATGACTTCAAACATCAGTACACGTAGCACCCTGCTTACATTTTCGTCCTCGCTTCGTGTAAAAGGGTTAACCCGAAGGTGCTATGGCTGGGGGACAAAGGCTTATAAGTTGGCTCCACCCTTGCTCAACTAGCAATGTGGTACTAAACACGAGCACACCGCGCTAACAGGCCACTACTGGGCCGAAACAAATGGGCTGGGTGTCACAGAGAGTGTCACGAGCATTAAATATCATGCCACATCAGCAAATTGCTGAGATGACAGAGTCATTTATGAAGAGAGAGAGTAAGAGAAGTGTTATCAAAATGAGAGAGATGTCATTACGATGACACTCCGCTCGCACGGTTCTCAATTTTCCAATCTTGATAATCGTGCATGACACTCCCCACTGAGACTGGCCTAAGACGTCATCAGACTCCTAATCCAAATAGGGGAGCTTATAGCCCTAGATCAATTAAACATTATCTAAACCCAACTAATTTTCTCCAACTAATTCAGCTAACATGTAGTATGGTCCTGATCGAAAGAAATAAGGGAGGTCAAAATTAAGTGTTACTACTAATATTTACAAGTCTCACTTTAGGAAGACATGTAAATTCAAAAATAAGATGAAGCGTGTAACTAAGACTTTCAGGTCAATGTGATCATATGGGCACACAAAACATGTTACATGTGCAAAGGTAACAACGATATTATTTCCTCGCTCTTTAGAACAAAGAGAGAGCATTCTTGACTGGAAAGGTGGCCATCGCACTGTCAGTGGTTGAAATTTTTTTTGTGATAGGAACACTAGACGAAAGAAATCACAGCTTGTATATAATTTCACAACGTTGAAACGTGAAGGTATTGCATGGTTCATCGGTATGTCGACGTGTTTAGTGCCCAATGCCCAATCCACCATGCCCATGGGAGTCGATCTAAAACATCTTCTTCTTTTTTAATGTCACGAAACAAAAAAAGGAGTGGATCCAAAACACTTCCTTAAGAGAGAAGGCCAGTTAAAAAAAAGGGAAAAATCAAAAGATGCCTATTGTTTTTTTAATTAAAAATGATGCGACTTTTTCGCTTTCTCGGAATAAAATTGGTCTCGAGAAGGTTCGTTTCCCACATGGCGATTCGGGTGGCAATTAGACCAGCTAGCCGTCGCCGGCCACTTTGACGAGCCGTGCCGCAAAGTTGAAGCAGCCACACCCATCATCATGGCGCTACAGCTCAGGAAGCCGGTGCCGGTGCTAATCGCCGTCTCGCCAAAATCAACGGGTGGATAAACAGTGTTAACCTGTCCACGACAACGTGTGCTCCGGCCATCTCGGGTCCTATTTGTCGCCCGTGGTGCTAGCAAACGCTGTACGCGTACTGCACGTAGCTATTGTTGCCAGTACAGAGTGTACTGTATCGTTTGGTTCCAAGGAGAAATACAAGATTATTTTCAATCAAAAGGAAAAAATAAATATGATTAAAACTGACGTACTCCAAGGCGAAACCGAGAATAGAAAAGGAAGACGAGAGAAATGATTAATTGACAAGAGTCGCGTGTCGCTAGAGTTGGTAGGTGAGGGGGAGAGCTCCGTGCGACCGTGCGAGCTATCCTCCTCTCTGCTGCGTCTCTGCCTTTGTTAGGTCGCGCAACAGCGACCAGCAGCAGAGCCACCTCTCATTTTCGCAGCCCGGCACGAGACAGCACTCGCGCACCAGCTCCTCCCGTATGTACGGTCACGGACATTACAAACAAGACCGCTAACAGGAGTAGGAGCAACGCTCTACACTCTCATGGACAATGCAGGAAAGAAAAACCTGAAAAAAAAAAAGAATGTGCGTGCTAGTACTAAGGAGAGCGGCAAAGTGGCAATCTGACGTCTTTATCGAACAAAAGGTTTTTCTTTAGTGCGATTTCCTCTTTTTGCCGAAATTGGAGGAGACAAGGGCAAGTGCAGGGTGTGGGTGTGGCCGCCGAGAAGACGCTGTGCACGTACGCCCAAACGGGGCATATGCATGCAGGCGAAACAAAAAACTTACGGGCACAGTGGATCGAGAAAGGCGAGGCTCGTACAGGAGGGAAAAGCGAGAGGGACAGAGCGATACAGCATCATTTGGTCGTCAAAGAGCCGAAAGAGCGTGTCCATGCTCTGCCTCTGCTGGACTGCCCTCCCCTGCGTGCGCGTCAGTTGGACCGGCACTAGCGGCCACGCTTGGTGGCGCTGGTGGGAGAGGACGACGAGACGAGACGGGACGGCTCGGCCAGGTGGTCGTGGGGGTGGTGGTCTCCGAGGCGGACGCGCCCGCCCGCGCGGATGCCACCACACCAGCAACCCACCACCAGCACCGGCCAGGCCAGACAGAGAGAGGCCGGCAGCGGCGGGTGGGTGCGTGCCGCCGCGCGCTGCACTTTGCCCATTCCCCACCCCGTCCGCGCTCGGGTTTCGGCGGGTGGGACGCAGACGAGCCGTAGGTTTCGGGCGTGGGGGACGAAAGGGGATCTGGACGGGCTCGGCTCGGGGGACTTCGGATTAGATTAGGTTACGTTGGATTACGCGTAGATTAGCGCTGGACAGCGATTACCTTTTGTGTGGATGGGACGGGGGACCTTGTCGCGTTGCGGTCTGTTCTGGCCTCGGGACCGTACGGGAGTTTGGTGCGCGCGCGCAGGCGGCAGGTCCCGGTCGACCGGTCCGGTTCTCCAGGGTGCGCTGGCGCGCGTCCCTAGCGGAGGGCGGACCCGTGCCAAACAACTGCCATTCTACCTAACCTTCTTCCCCCCCGTCCATGGACCAAGCTCACGGAGCAGCAGCGGCTGCTGCGTTCGTCGCTGGCAAAGCCTGGTTGCTTCTTGGCAGAGCGGCAGCAAAGCTTCGCCGTGCTGCGCCCCGCAGACGCCAGAGGCAAGCAGGCATCTACTCCACCTTCCCCGCGCTCGCGTGGTTTCGCTGGTCCATGCAGCCATGGGCGCGGCGGTGCACCCGCCGGTTGGAGCAGTGCAGCGGCAGCCGCCGGCACGGCAGGGCTTTCGGCGCCGGCCGGTCCATGGCTCCACGCATGCACCGCTCGGCGGCAACAACATTCCACGAATCATGGGCTGGCGTGGCCGACTGACGGCTCGGCATCGGGGGTGCAAAAAGGGGCCAGCAGGCCAGCCAGTGAGCCAGCGCGCCGCGCTGCCGTGCTTCTTCTTTCGGCTTCACGAGACAGCACACCACAGGCGCACAGCTCTACCCCCTCGCCATACAGCATTTGCGGAGAGCCTTCAGCCATGGCTCGCACAGCGTACTCTGGGCCGGCCTCTGGCGTTCTTCTTTCGAACCAACTGTTTGTTTTGTTTATCATGGCCATGGCGACTACCTCGACACGTGCAGCTTCGTCTCGTGCACAATCATAGCAGCCGTGGACGGAAAAATCTTTTCAACGGCGGCGAACGAGCGAGTCGGTGATAAAAGTATTCTGGTACGTACGTACCTACTAGTGTGGACGCCGTGGTGACTGGTGACGGTACGAGCCTTCGTGTTGCCACACTGTTGGAGCCCAACTGCCCCCAGACGGGCGGAGCGGCGTGGCGTGGACGTGCGTGAGCTTGACTATTCGACCGCCTGCCCCGAGCGGCCGCATGCATGTTACCTTTGCCCCCGGCCCGGCCCGGCGCCAGCGGCGGTGCACGAACGAGACGAGACGGGGCGCGCGGCCGGCCAGCCCCATGTGCCGCTGCCCGCCGCCGAGACACGTATCAAATCTCTCCCCTGTGCGCGTTAATTTCCTCGTGGACGGCTGAACAGTAAACACGTGCACGCGCCCACCGGTCCACGGCGACAGATCTAGGACCAACCTTGCTGGGAATGGAGAGCTCCGGTCGGGACGGGCACCACGCGCGTTCATCTCAGCTTATTTGATTCTTTCATAGACTCCCGGCTCCAGCGGATCTCGCGATCCACGCGTTCAGGCCGCTTGGCTCCTGCACCTGCCTCGCGGATAAATGAGGCCATGGCCGCGTCCCCAACCGTGGCGGTGGCGCCCCCGTGTGCAAGTGTGGATCACCCGATCAGGGGAGGAGTGCCAGCACGCCAACTTGCCACGGACGATCAATGCCGCCGCGAGCAACACGTACACGCTCACCGCGCGCGGCGGCAGCGCCACACGGTTAGTTCTCGCGGGGACGGTTTGTGTACTAGCTCGTCCGTCACATCAGGCAACGACGATGGCGACGGGACGGAGGAGCGTACGTGCCGGCCGGAAAAAGGCATCTCGACGCGTTCCGCTCACAGCAAGGGTAACAATAACAAGCTAGCAACACGGCCTCCCCACTCCCAGCTGACAGGAAGCCAGCAGAGCAACGGCCGGCCCTTTCGGGATTATATTCTCGGTGCCGTGCAACGCAACAAAACGAGCGTTTGGTTCGTATCGTCCGTTGCCGAGTGCTGCACTGCTGCCTTCAGGGACCGGTGGTCGCCAACAAGATTCGGCACGCCCCGTTCAATATTTCGATTCAATCAAGCGGTACAGTACACAACAAAGAGTTTGTTACCAGCACACTCCAGTAGCAGCTAGCCCAATAATTGGAGGTGCTGAATGAGGCCGGCCAAAGTGCATGCGTGTGATCAGTTTAGCAGTGTGTAATAAACTGGTTCCTGAGCCCTGACGACATCAGCACCAACGCGTGTAGATGATCACGTCCTTGATCCTTCCGCGATGGTAAAACATTTGGAGACCGTGCAGTCAAAAAAAACATGCACTGATGCAAGGCCAAAGCTTTGGGACCAACACGACTGGGATCTGCAGCTTTTGAGTTCCCGACGTATAGTTTTTTTTTTTCTACCGGGCCCTTTTGCCGTCTTGCGGCGTGTTCGCTCGCGCCCAGCCTGGAACCGCTTGTCTCGACGCGCGCAAAGCAAAGGGAACCAAAGATCTCCGAGGCTCCCGCGCGCGTGAGCGAGCGGCGCCGGGATAGACGGACAAGGGACCATCGCCAATTTGCCATGGCCATGCATGCACAATGCACATGCAGGAGTGAAAAACTGATTGGCATGCTGCCAATAAACTGATCCGATCGGCCGAGAGCACGCACGCACCGGGCGTGCAGAAGGACCGGAGGCGCGGCAGATCTAACGGTGCGTAATAATGGTCGGGTGTGGGGTTGGCGTCACCGTCCAATCGAGAGATAATGGATACGGCCGGAGGATTTTCATCTCGTGTGGTCGCCCCCGGGGCGATTGGGTTGGGGGTACTTGCCACTTGGTGTGTGCCCTCTGAGAAGGTTCGGCAATAATGATGCCGCCGGGTGCTAATTTGAATTGGGTATTGAGTACTATTGTACTGTAGTTGGTAGTGCCAATGTGCAGATGTGGCGTTTGCATGTCCCAACTGTGCTTATGCCACCGCGCGCATGATTACTAAATCTTGGCTCGGGGTGTTGGGCACAAGGGGGAAAAAATGGTAGATGTATAATGACCTTATTGGATGCCTATCAATCATTAAAATTAAAGTTGACATGGATATGATAAGTCAAGATTGTACTAGATTAATGTTCATTTAAGTATGAACATACATTGTAATTCAATATTGAGATAAAAATGTGCACCGGGGTAATCACATGCTTATATTTGGCGTATCGGAAGAAGGTTATGTGGACCTTATTTGGGATCAAAAGGAATAGATGGATAGCAGGTGGATACATCACTGGTGCCAACCATGACGCTCACGGCACGACCAAATATTTTGATTTGCATGGATTTAAATTAGAACTTGTATGGTGAATCGAGTAGGTATGGAGTAGTTGAATGGATGCAGACCGCAAGGGAGAACTTAAAACTTGTGATGAGTGGAGATGAAACAGTTGCATGGAGGACAATCGCTAGGGCAAGCCCCCCCTTAGTGTCGGTGTTCTACCGTCGATCCTACCGAGGGGTATGTAGAGTTTCAGGTGGGTTTCGCCGAGATCAGGAACGCAAAGGCAAAGAGACTCAGGATTTAGACAGGTTTGGGCCGCTTAGAAGGCGTAATACCCTACGTTCTGTGTGGTGATTGATATTGATGAGATCTTGTGCTTTGGAGAGGGTCCCTGTCCAGCCTTATATACACAGCGGGCAGGGTTACAAGGTCGGTTCGAGTAGAATCCTAACCAATTACTGCTCGAAGAGTGCTTTACAAGGCAATCCGAATAGTTTACAAGTTATACGACCATGCTCGATCTGTGTAAAACCGACATGACGGATTAGACCGTACCGGGTTGGACACACAAACCTGGTCCACTTGCTCATCAAAGCAAGGACGACGAACAGATTGAGAGGGTCAGAGGCACTCCGCTTTTTAACCCTCCGAGGCTCCAATCCGGTGCATCTTTTTGCCGGCACGGTCTCGAGCAAACGACACGCGCATAGGACCAAGGGAACGCTAGCTCTCCTTTGCCCCACAAAGGCATGCACGGTTCAGCGAGCAAAGCCAGCCCCAGTCAGTCAGTCAGTCCGTCAGGTCATCAGCGCTCGTAACTCCCATCAGCCGCCTCGTGATTCCCATCCCGGGAACTGTAAACACACACCGAGGGGGGAGCCGAGGGTTCCTTTCGTGTCAGCTGCTCTGAGCTGTGAACCGGCCAGAAACATACGTACAAAGTAGCCAGCCCTGTACGTGGAGTGCGTACAAAATTAGGGTGGGGGCAAGTGAACAGGAGATTGACACGGATGCGTACGTGTCCAATTGGACGGGCGGGGGGGACGCCGAGCGTGCATGGCCCGATCGCGCGGATGCGTCCATTTGCGCCGTTTTCATTTTCGCGCGCGTGCCTCTTGCATTGCTTGGTCTCTTTCACGGGCTGCACCCCCTCTCTGACTGCAGCACGGATCGATCTTCGATCTATGTACATGTACGGGTGTGACGAGTGGCTAATCGAATCGAGCTCGGCATGCACGACTGCACGGATGCGACGCGGCACAGGTTGCAGCGGGCCGGTCAGCAGGCCGGGTCCGGCCGGCGCCGCTGTCAGGTTGGCCATAGCGGCGCGCATCGCGTTGGTGCCCGTGTGCTCGGCGCCTCGGCGCTCTCGCTGCCTCATTCCCTTTCCTGCACACACACGGAGCTCGATCTCGTCCACAGTCTGCACGGGGCCGTCGTGTACGCCGGGCAATAGTATTGGGGAGCGCAGTGATGCATGCCGGCCCTCGCCGAAGCTAGCCCCGCTGCGTCTTTGCAGCGTCGCGTACTCGCATTCGGCATTCCTGTCGCCGACGACACGCACAGTGTCGCTCGGCGTACAGTCTCTACGCAGTCTCCACAGCTGCGACACCGCCCGCTTTGCAAAGTGTCAGGGGGCTTAACAGCACAGACACACACAGTAACACGACGACGGACGGACAGCTCCTCGCTTAGGGGCATGCAGGGTAAGGAGAAGCGGAAGACGACGGCCTCCGTGCTGCGCCGAAACAGGGGCCAACTTGGCAAGGCCTCCCTGTCCCTGGCGGCCTCTCAGCTGCGTCCGGCCGGCCTCTCCGGCCTGATGCATCGGCGTCGTCTCGTGATGCTCCTTTGCCGCCACCTCCGCTGCGGCGCTGCCAAAAAAGAGCGCGCCGGGGCGGCGGGGTCCGGGGCTCCCCACCCGCCCTCGTAAATTCGAGCCCAGGAGAGACTCCGAGCCTATCTGTAAAAAAGACGAGCCAAACCGCTCGCGCGCGCGTGCTCCTCCTCGCCTGGCACACCGGTGGCTGTAGCTGCCTGGTGTGGGGCGCCGGCGGCAGCTGCCAGTCCGGTAGGGCGCGCGGCGGCCGGCCGGCGCCATGATTACCTCGTAATTTTTAGCGGTTTGACTGCCACGCGCGCACGGGAACAGCGGGGGCCCCGGCGGCCAGCGGCAGGCGGAGGCGTGCGGCACGCGGCCGGGCGGGCTTATGATGATGATGATGGCCTCGTAATTGGTCCAGGATCACTGGCGCAGTGACTGCTCACGAGCTAGATTGTCATGATGCGCCATGGATTGGGGACGCGGCCGTACGCACGCGTGTGGTGTGGCTCGGCGCGCGGTGGGGAACAAGAACAATAGGAACGAAATCTAACGAACCGGTGCAGGTGCAGTAATGGACTAGCAGCCGGCCGGCCGGCCATGGCCAGGGCCAGGGCGCCAGGCTACCTTGTGGGGATGGCGCCGATCGAGCCGGAGCGACCGACCGAGACACCGAGTGCCCTACAAGACTATACACGGATCCGGGAGATGCCGCGCGGCGAGGGAGAACTGTGGCGTGGCGTGAAGGTGGGGACGGGGAGGGTCGGTCTCCCTCTTGCGACGTGGGTGTGGGGGCAGGCTGCGTCGTCCAGGCGTCTCGGCGCCATTTGATGCCAAGAGGCCAACATGGCCAACATGGCCGTGTGGTACCGGGGCAGGCACGTGAGGCGGCCCGGCCGGGCCGGCGCAAGGGGCTCCCCTGCACAACCTCTCGCCATCAATGCTGCCGGAATCCGGAGTACACTGTATTTCTGTATTGAGGAAGTAACAAGTACTCCCTCCGATTCAGTATTAGAAGTCGTTTAGGACAGCGACACGGTCACCAAAACAAAACTTTGACTTCTCTTTTCTATAAAAATATTTGTTGAAAAGTTATATATGTATATTTTTATGAAAGTAATTTTCAAGACCAATCTATTTATATGATTTTCACATTTTCAAACTCAACGACTTAAATGTTATTCATGATTTATATTTCCAATGTTTGACTCAAACCTTGTCCAAAACGACTTCTAATACTAAACCGGAGGGAGTACTCACTTTGACAAATGGAATTGTGGCTGTAATACGGCCATGCCATTTCCAGTCCGGATGACCATTTTTCACAAAGTGGAAACGGAGCACTTGGTAAGTTCCCACGGCGGGTCAACAAGCTCCCAGGTCCCAGCTCTCTCGCTCGCATGGCAATCTCTCACCCAATCTGGCAATCTGTCTGTTTATTAGGTGCACTGCTTGTCAGGCTAGGGAACCTGTTCGTACCATGCCCAGAGACGGGACGCAACGGAAGACGCTGCTGGCTGCACCGTCGTAGCGAGGCGAGATTTGCCTACCGCCAGTCGTGTCACGGGTCCGGCGTTCACCCCTCCATTGACCAAAAAGATGCCAAAACGACCTACTGCGCCAGTGCGCTTGCTCGTTCTGCTTCCGTGCTTCCGCTAGCGTCCTCTGCCGAACGGTCACGTCCGCTCCGGGGCATCGGATGCCCGCAAGCTCGCCACGGACGCCGCCGTCCGCGCCGGTCGGCCCGTCTCCCAGAGATCCAGCCCAGCCTGACGAAACCAGCAGCCGCCAGCCGAGGCCGGCGCCCGCGCCGTACCGCGAGTGCGGGCCGCGCATGTGCCGCTGCCACGCCCGCCCGCCCGCGCTGCTCGCGACGCGACGCGACGGCGCAGGGGGGACAGCGCGCGGCGCGGCTGGGTGATGGGCACAGGACCGGACGCGCGGCTGGTGAGAATGTGATGGGGAATTGGGGATTCCTGTAGCCGCCGCTCGGCCGCTTGCCCCGCCCGGCGCTGCCCACTCCGCGGCGCGCGCGCTGACGCACGGGCACAGCCGGGGGACACAGCTCCCAGCGCCGCCCAGGATCAACCCCAGTGCGCAACTGCACATCATACTACTGCTCCGCGCAGCGCGTTAACTCTGACCACTGTACGCCTACGTTCCTTCTGCCCGGAAATTGAAAGCCTGGATCGGAGCCGGCGGCCCCGTCCCTTGCAAAAGGGTAACAAAAGGACGGGAGTAAAATCGCCCGGATACATACATGCGTTGCTCACTTACTCTCCTTCATTAACTTCATTCATTCTCCGAAGCAGTAGCCAGCAGGCGCGCCTAGGCATGGCGCCATGGCCGCGAGGTAAATTCCTCGCTGCTCGTGTGCTCGACGAGGTTACGTCGCGTCAGAAGGGGTTTCACCTTTTGCCGCAGCAGGAATGTAGTACTAGCAGAGCACTAGCCAGCCACATTTACTACGCGCTCCAGTGCGTGCCCCCTGCAACCTGCATGATCAATGAATCATGAATACGTATCCACAGGCGGCCATGGCCCCGGCGCCGGCCGGCGTCGTCGTGGCTGGGAGGAGGAATGGCGTGGGTGCGTCGGATCCCGTGCCGCGCACTGTTGGGCTTCGTCGTCCTCCGTGGCTGGGAGGACAGAGCAAGAGTGAATGCGTCCACGGTTCCACCGGTGGCGCCGGAGCGGGGTCGAGTACGTGGAACGTGGGCGCGGCCCCGCCTGCCCGTCCGCTTGCCTGCCTGCTTGATTGCTTGGGCACTTGGCGGCCACCGCCGCGGCGGCCGTAAATTCGTCACGCGAGCTCGTGCCTCGTGGGCTACGGTCACGGTCGCCGTACGCAACGCGAGCAGCCGGCGGCACCGCGGCGCGTGCGTGCACCGGCGCCGGTGGGCGGCAACTAATGCGCGAGCGGGCGGCCGGCGCAGCTTTCACGTGGGCACTTTCACGGAGAAGATCCGGTTATGGAGGTCTCCTACTCTACGTCCTAGTGGTACGTAGAGTAGGAGGAGGAGCTTTTTCGTAGATCGGGTATGGAGAGTGCATCTACTGCGCTTTGCTTTGATGTCTTTGGATCGATCGGTGGGTTGGAGTTGTGCAAGCTTGGTCAGGTCAGGTGGTGGTGTAAAAATGTGGAATGGAGACATGGAGTTGTTTACTTCCCAAAAAAAAAGAGAGATTTTTTTTTGAGGATTACACAGTACAACGCAGACGCTCACAGCACGCACGCACACTCACCCCTATGAACACACGTACGCAAACCCTACCCCTATGAGCACCTTCGAAGGACTGAGCACCCGGCAGATCTGGAGATTCCCGAAGTCACCATTGGCGCCTCGTTGTCGACGGGAACGCCGCTTACCACTTAACGCATAACGCCGGTAAATCCTGAAAAAATCTCAGGAAAAGGTGCGAGCACCAGGATTTGAACCCTGGTGGGTAGCGTCCCACTGGACCGTCCTACCATTAGACTACAAGCCAATTCGCAAAAAAAAAAAAAAAAGAGAGATGGAGTTGCTGAGCTTAAATGGGCCTTTTATTGTGATGGGCCTAACAAAAGCATGCCTGCCTGCAAATTCCAGCCTGCGAATGAAAACTTGGGCCTGGAATTACAGTATCAGTCCAGTTTGCTTCCCGAGCTCCTTCTACCAGATATGCGTGCGGTCCGTAGCCCCTAAAAAAAAAGGATAGTTGCAGTCCGTTTTGAGGTGCTACGTCGCGAAACAGTGTTTTATAGTCTACACGTCTTTTTTTTTTTTGCGTCGATAGTCTACACGTCTACGACGTGACTGTGTGCCGCACCATCGTCTCTCTCATTCTCTCTTTTGCTTGCTGTTCGGCACATCTGAATTCTCTGCGTCCACCACTTCGACTGGTTTTAGTGACTTTTTCTGTGTTGCGCGCGCTCGTTCGGCACCCAAGTTTACCAAGATTTCATCGTAGTGCGTCGCCACAGAATAGCAAAACGTGGCGCACTTCTCCGATCTCCTCCTTCCTCCGCACTCACGAAAAGAATAATCCGAAAGCACACGAGAATCAGATTCAGATCCACCGCAGAGGCACCGGCCGGCCCAGGCCCATCACCGCGAAGATTTTTGATGCGCCACCCACCCACGCAACAACGCTTTCGCTGCGCATCATCATCTCTCTTCCCCCCTCCCTCCGACGCCACGCCCCGCGCCCATCTCCTCGCCAGCTCCCCCGCTTTCCGCACGCCCGGCGCGCCAGGTACCTTCCTCTCCCCTCGCGCCCCTCGTTCTAGAACCTTCTCGGCCCGTCGCGCCGCCCGCTATCTCTTCCCCTCGGGGCTAGGGCTTAGAACTTGCTTGTCGCGGGGTTGCGGTTTAATCTCCCGTTTTGGCTCTCGTGCGCTTGCTCGTTGTAGATCTCTGAGTTCGTTTCCTTAGATCCTAGAGCTTCTGGCCAAATTGGGCACCGCTGCTTCGTTAGTGGCATGGGGCTGCTGGGGATTCTTGTGGGGGAGAGGCTTGACGCTTCATTTGTGCAGGCCTGCAGGGTTCGTGTGGGTGGGTAGCTTGGGGTACTTGTGGTCTGGTGACTGGTGTTGGTAGATTTCCGCGGAAGTTCACTTAATATTCCATAGTGATGGTTACAGCTGTATTAGTCTGTCTTCGTTCGGCCATTAAAGTTGTTGTTGGGTGTTCACTGCATATGGGGTCATGCCTGCTTGCTTATTGGTTTGCAGTTGCAGTGTGTCTCAATTTGCGGCATACTTTACATTTTGGGGCGTGTTAGGAACTTTGGATATGACTAACAAATGGCATGGTTAGGTTTTCGCACGAAGCTTTGCAGTGTCTTGCTCCTGACAAGTGCCTCGTCATTTATGCCTGTCGGATATGTTGTTGCATAATTCACATATTCTTGTGTGTACAAATTTGCTGTGCCAGTTTGGCTCTATATTTTATACAAGTAGTCAAGTTTTGCCTTTGCGGAAAATGTGAATGTTCTGGATTTTTTCGGGAGCAGAGGGTTTTTACGATATCTTATGCAGAAAATTACATACTATATTAGACTTCTTCAATTGCATTGTAAATTCAATTTACTCCTGCCCGAAAAATGGCGCCTAAGGAGCCATGAATATTGGGAGAATATGCTGCCCTTTGATCTATGTAACATTAATTCTTGTTCGGTTACAGGTTGGCTTGCACATGTTCTAGGTGCTGGAGAAAATTGTGCTTCGGATGGCTGGGGCGCTGCACAGTTCCTGTTTTATGGCCCTGCTGTTATGGGTCGTGTTGTTACTGGTTGTCTCGCCAGGCAATGCATTCTACTTGCCTGGCAGCTACATGCACACATACTCCCAAGGCGAGTCGATATCTGCCAAGGTGAACTCACTCACATCCATTGAGACGGAGATGCCTTTCAACTACTACAGCCTTCCATACTGTCGCCCCCAGGGTGGCATCAAGAAGAGTGCTGAGAATCTTGGTGAGCTTCTGATGGGTGACCAGATCGACAATTCACCCTACCGGTTCCGTGTGAATGTTAACGAGTCCCTATTCCTCTGCACCACAAAAGGGCTTAATGAGAATGATGCAAAGCTCCTTAAGCAGCGTGCCCGTGATCTTTACCAGGTCAACATGATGCTGGACAATCTGCCTGTCATGCGTTTCACTGAGCAGAATGGTGTCACGGTACAGTGGACTGGCTTCCCTGTTGGTTACTCTCCAGCCGGTAGCTCAGAGGATTATATCATCAACCATTTGAAGTTTAAGGTCTTGGTCCATGAGTATGAGGGCAACAATGTGGAAATTATTGGCACTGGAGAAGAAGGATCTGGTGTCATCTCAGAGATAGACAAGAAGGGGATGTCTGGGTATCAGATTGTAGGATTTCAGGTTGTGCCCTGCAGTGTGAAACGTAATGCTGAGGATTTCTCTAAGCTTAACATGTACGACAGCATTGACCCAGTGGACTGCCCTGTGGAGCTTAAGAAGGCTCAAGTGATCAGGCAACAGGAGAGGATTACATTCACATATGACGTCGAGTTTGTGAAGAGTGATATCAAGTGGCCATCTAGGTGGGATGCTTATCTGAAGATGGAGGCTGGGTCTAAGGTCCACTGGTTCTCTATAATGAACTCCCTCATGGTGATCTTGTTTTTGGCTGGAATCGTCTTTGTTATATTCCTCAGAACTGTCAGGAGGGACCTAACCAGGTATGAAGAGCTCGACAAGGAATCACAGGCACAGATGAATGAGGAATTATCTGGGTGGAAACTTGTAGTTGGAGATGTATTCAGAGAGCCAACTTGCTCCAAGCTTTTATGCATAATGGTTGGTGATGGGGTTCAGATTTTGGGCATGGCAATAGTAACAATCGTTTTTGCCACACTTGGCTTCATGTCTCCAGCCTCAAGAGGGATGCTTCTTACAGGGATGATTGTTCTCTATCTTTTCCTTGGTATTGCTGCTGGGTATGTCAGTGTTCGGTTCTGGAGGACTATTAAAGGCACATCTGAAGGTTGGAGATCAGTGTCCTGGTTGACTGCCTGCTTTTTCCCTGGTGTCATGTTTACAGTCCTGACTGTCTTAAACTTCGTGCTGTGGAAAAGTGAGAGCACTGGAGCTTTACCTATCTCACTATTTTTCACCCTTCTGGCTCTATGGTTCTGCATTTCTGTGCCATTGACTCTTGTTGGCGGCTTTCTTGGTACAAGAGCGGAGCAAATAGAATTCCCTGTTAGAACCAATCAGATCCCCAGAGAGATCCCTGCAAGGAAGTGTCCATCATGGCTTCTTGTTCTTGGTGCGGGCACGCTGCCATTTGGAACCCTGTTTATTGAGCTCTTCTTCATTCTATCGAGCATCTGGCTTGGAAGGTTTTACTATGTGTTTGGCTTCCTGCTGATTGTTCTCCTGCTGCTTGTGGTTGTCTGTGCTGAGGTGTCCGTTGTCCTAACGTACATGAATCTCTGTGTGGAGGACTGGAGGTGGTGGTGGAAGGCTTTCTTCGCCCCAGGTTCTGTTGCTCTCTACGTGTTCCTCTACTCCATCAACTACTTGGTCTTTGACCTCAGAAGCCTGAGCGGGCCTGTCTCTGCAATGCTTTATGTCGGCTATTCATTCCTCATGGCATTTGCAATCATGCTAGCAACAGGAACTATTGGCTTTTTGACATCATTTGCCTTCGTGCACTACCTCTTCTCATCAGTAAAGATTGATTGATGTATTCCACGGACTTCAGATTCGTACACAATTGTGCAATGCCACGCGTGGTTCACCCTGAGATGCACAGTTTACCATTTGTGGTGAATTTTGGTCAACTAGATATGTTTTGGGTTGCAAGTAGATGGAGTGCAGTATCCCCCACTAGATGCAGTATCCTTTTCCTGTTACAGTTGTTCCGAGTTGTAACCGCTCCATTTGATCTAGATGTCACGATCCGGCTTTGTAAGAGTTTAGGTGCAATGATGATACTTTTACTCCTGTGTGTTCCAGAAACTGTAATGGAGTGGAAATGGAATGTTTGCTGGCTTACTGAATGTTTTGGGGAGTTAGTGAAAATTGCTTGGTACTGTAGCTTCAGATTTGAGTTGATCACTTAATGCTACATTGCCATCTTTGCCACTACATCAACTCAAAAAGAGCAGATTCTGGGCATGGATGTTGATGTGATTGCAGTCACATATAATCCATGTTTCCCATTCTCTTGGAGCAATCATTTGTGGTTCCTTTGCATTTACCAATTCATCAATTTCAGTTCGTTGTCAATATTCTAAAACGTTTTAAAAATGCCAGTTGTAGTGGTTCCTTTGCATGTATCTATTCATCAGTTTCAGTTGGTTGTGAATATTCTAAAACGTTTTAAAAATGCCAGTTGTAGTGTTGTCAATTTTAAAGCACAGTAATACAAATTGTTCGTGTAAATACATGCACAATCGGCCCTTTTATTTTATTATTTTATTGCAGACGTTGATCTAGTGACCGGGAACTGCAGAGGTACAAGACCAGATTAGGTGGCATGAACAACAACACAAACAGATACGGTATCGATGAGAAATGCTACGGCAGATTGGTAGGCACTCCGCTCCTCACGCCGGCGAGCGCTTCACGTTCTTGGCCCAGATGATGTGCCCGTACGGCATGAGGTGGCAGATCGGCGCGCCGCCGGGCTTGGTGCCAAGGAGCTTGAAGGAGACGTGCTCCGGGTTCCACAGGGACGTGTCGGTGTGGCACACGGTGGCCACGGTGACGACGGCGCCCCCGCGGGCGCCCTCCATCTCCACCATGTATGCCCTGGCCGGGCCCGTGCCGTGGCACCGGTACACGGTGTACGGGTACGGCTCGTCGTGGCACGCCACGAAGCTCGCGCCGTCGACGCGGCGCACGGCGCGGACGGTGTACGCCTGGAGCGGCGCGCCGGCGCGGGGCAGCGTGGAGGTCACCGCCCGGACGTCGCGGGTGCCGAGCGCCGCCGCGGCGTGCTCGACCAGGGCCTCCAGCGACGCCGCGCAGAACTTGGCCTCACCGGTGGCGAGCGGGGGAAGCTCGCAGGTGCGCAGCGTCTCCGCCATGGCGGCGGCCTGCGCGGAGCCCGGGGCGACGCCGAGCAGCGCGAGGACGGAGGGAAGCGACGGGGTCGCGAACGGGATGGCGTCCGCGACGTCGCGCGGCAGGAGGCCCAGCGCCGCCGGCGCCGCGGCCGGGAAGTGGAAGTGGAGGCGAGCGCCGGCACGTACCGACTCCTCGTGGAAGAACACCGTCGTCTTCGTGGCCGCCGCGCTGCCGCCGGCGTGGTGGTGGTGCCCGCCGGGCGCCTTGTAGTCGTAGCCGAACGGCTCCCTGTCTCCGCCGCCGCCCGCGGCGCCTATGCTCGGCGCCTTGTAGTCGTAGCCGAAGTCGTCGTCTCTGGCACCGCCGCCCGCCGCGCCGTTGCTCGGCGCCTTGTAGTTTTGGTAGTTGAACGGAGGAGCGTCCTCGGCCTCGTCTTTGGTTACGAAGTTGCTGTCTGGACCGTCCACACGAGGCATGAGCCCATGAGCCATGACCATGGACCGTGCACATTCTTGTCTGATAGAGGGCCAAGTGAAAGCAACGAAAGGAGAGGGAGAAACCGACCGGGTCGGAGGAGGCGGAGGACAGCGTCCGGCACGGCGGAGCCCGGCAGGACGGCGCGCCAGAACACCTCGGCCGTCGACGGCGCCGCATGGGCCAGCCGTCCAGCCTGAACCCGGGGAGAAGAGGGTCGTCAATGGGTTCTTTCTACTTCACGTGCTTATAGATAACAGAAATTAAATGCGGGCATTGAGTTAGTGAACGAATCCTCTCGTCATTACCGCTAGCAGGGCGGCGACGGCGGCGGCGAGGAGAACGGCAGCGAAGCGCGCCATGGAGCAGGAAGCAGAGTCAGGCTGGCCACGTCGCGCCGTTCTTGTGTGTGGGAACAAGGCGGCCCGGCAGGTGGATACTTATAGACGCTAGGCTCCTGCACGGCGTTTTGCCATGGTGCCGGAGGCGACGGCGACAGATAACAGAGCGGCCACGAGAGTGCCGCCGACGTGCTTGAGGGCCCGCCGGAGAATACAAATCTTGGGCGTGACATCCGCCATTCCCCCAGTATCGTGTTGTCGCCGGCGGAGGTTGTCCGTGCACGCCGAGCGCATCGGATGGTGGTGACGCGCTCTTGATCTCCCGGACGTCACACTCGAACGGAAGGGAATATTTACGCCGTAGAGAGTCCTCTCGAACATCATGAACAGCATGTCGGTGACGATGACAACAGTGGTGTTTTGGGCTTCTTTTGTGATATGGGCCTACCGTGGTGACTTGTTGTGGCCCAACTTCTTCTGAGTCCTGCGATCCAACGAACGTTCTAGGCCCGTAGCCCCGTACAGGACGTCAGGATCTGACCGTTGCCTGGCTGCCTGCCTCCCTCCCAAAAGAGCTCGCCCACCCGAGAGTACCCGACCGTTGGACGCAGCGCAATCCCCTTGGCCTTAAGCCGCGCCCGCGCCCGACACACCCAACCCAGAGATCATCGTGCTTCCAACCTCGCCTTGCCATCTCCGCTTCCCCTTCCCAACTCCAATCTCACACCGAACTCAGATCTTTCCCCAAGAGATCGCCCCTTTCCCTGTTTCCTCCCCCCCACAGAGATCCGTTCTCGGACAAGAAACCAAGAAGAGTACCTTGTTGCCATGGCGGAGCCGGCCAAGAACGACGCCCACATCGTGGAGATCCCGGTCTCCATCGACAAGGCAACGGCGGCAGAGGCGGCGGAGGCCAGCGGGGCCCACCCGCTGGGCGAGATCGCTGCGAGCGCGGGGCACCTGCTGCTCCTCAAGCTGTGGCAGCGGGAGGAGGACCGCCTGGGCCGCCGCGCGTGCGCGCTGGAGTCCCGCATGGACGCGGCCCGCCGGGACGCGTTCTACCTCTGCGCCGCCTTCCTCGCCTTCCACGGTCTCTCCCTCGCGCTCCTCTTCGCTGCATCCGTCGCCGCCGCCGCCGCCGGCAGCGGCGGCATTGGCGGCCCGGCGACGAGCGCCGCGTGCAGGAGGTGGTGGGCGCCGTCGTCGCTGTCGCTGGCGGCGTCCCTCGCGCTCGCGGCCGCCGTGCAGCTCCGTGTCTGCGCCTACTGGCGCGCCGCGTCCAGGCTCCGGCGGGAGCGCGGCGACGCGCGTGCGCTGGCACGCGCCGTGCAGGAGCTGCGCATGAAGGGCGCCGCGTTCGACCTGTCCAAGGAGCCGCAGTATGGGGTGACGAGGGCCAAGTGCGCCAGCGTCGAGGGGAGCGGCGCGTGGGCGCCGCTCAGGTGGTGCCAGCAGAACGTCGTCACGGCATGCCTGCTCGCTGTCGCCGCGGCCGCGCTGCCCTCCGGCAAGTTCATCCTCTGCGCGTAGAGGGGATGGGCGCCGAAGTGCTCGGTGAGTTCTGAATCCACCGCCCAGTTTCTTCAGATTTCTATGTGATTTCGATTGCGGTCAAGCGTTCGTCAAGTTTCAAAGGAAAATTCATGGTGCCCTGCCATCCAAGTATCCTTTTGACGCGTTCTGCCTGCTTGTTTGCAGGGTTACAGGCTTCTTGAGCAGATCTGTGAACACGGAAGGGGGAAACTGCAGAGTGTTCGTCGCTGCATCGGGACAGATCACTGCTTGTGCTCCCATGCAAAGAGAGACCGAGCCGAGGGAGGTGATGCTACTAGGCAACGATAGGCTTAACATCGTAGATTGTTTTTCCCTGCCCTGAAATGGTTAAAGGGCGCATTCTTTGTAGTAATTTTTATGGGTTTTTTTTTTTTTGGAAGAGGAGTAATTTTTATGGTAACCGGAGCTTCTTGGGCCTTCTGGCATGAAAAAATTATGCATTTAGTTTTAAGCCCATTCAAATGCAAGTGTTCTTCCTTGCAAATCGCCCTTGTTAAATTATACTACGTATGTGGCTCCAGAACAATTCAGTAAAACACTTTGTGGGCAACTGTCATCTTTCTATGTGTATTGACCTGATGACAAACATGCCTCAGCATTCTTTTTTTTCTTTTTTTTTCTTTTAGAAAAAAGCCCCCAAGTGCCTCAAGCTTTCTTGTGATGCAGAAATTCCATGACAGCTGGGTATTTTATCACCCTCCTGTACACAGAATTTTGCTGCAAGCTATCATTCCAGTTCCAGCAGCATCAAAATTTATACAAATCAATGGAGCAGCGCCCAGTAGGGGCGAACATCAAATTTTAACAAGTTCAGCTGTAACAAGAATTTTGTAGCAGCACCCAAATACCTGGATTAAAGGCGAACATCAATTTTTAACTAGTTCAGCTGTAACAAGAATTTTGAAATTGCGAAGTTCGACAAGCTGAAAGTATGATCAATTAGGCTGAAACAAGAATTCTCAGCTCTGAAAGTTAAGAGGTACCACGTGAACGGTGGAATGCTAGTGCTAATCATCTCTACTCCATAAAGAAGCAACTAAAACAACTGCGTGCGTTTGCAGCAAGTACGGCTTAAAATGCTCAGATTTCAGGATATGAAAAGAAACATCGAGCCAAGTTAAGCAAAATAAAAAATAAAATTGACCCTATTTCTGGAAACCATGTCCAGTGTAGCAGCAGTATATGTTCACAATTTCACAGTAATAAATTGAGTCAAAGTAGACCATGGATACACAGAGCTTACAAAATTTTGTATGCAAATATTTCACAGAGAGGCAATAGGCCATAGATGGAACGGTTATCCAGATAAATTATCAGGGTCCACTAGTCAGTTGTTCAGAAAGGCCATAATTTCATCCAAATACCCTCAAGATTCAGAGAGACAGCAACTTTAAAGTAAGTACTAAGTAGAAAACACAATCACCCATAAACCAATAGGAAATGTCGGAAGTTTGTATCGCAAAGGCAAATGTTGGGGTTTACATATATCCGTTGTAAGGAGCACTGCAAGGTAACTTTCAGTTTAAGTAGCATAGCTACCACAAACTGCAGGGGTCATTATATCATACAGACAATAGCAACATGTCGATACGCTGGAAATTTGGCAAAGAACACTGGCCTGGAACTATTCCAAGGAGAAACAGTACATGCACCCACATTCTGAAAATTTGGTAAAACAATACTACCCTGAAACTATTCCAAGGGGAAACATGATACCCGTTGTACACCACAAAACAACCAAATAAATTATCAGGGTCCACTAATCAGTTCAGAAAAAAGGACATAATTTCATCTAAATGAGTAAATGCCCAATTCAGAGAGCCAACAGCTTTAAAATAAGCAGAAGGCAGCATTGCCTGCAAACCAATAGGTAATGTCGGAAGTTTGTATCACAATGGTAACTGATGGGGCTTGACATACACCGTAAGGTAACTGTCAGTTGCGTAGCTATCACAAGGTGCAGGGGTCATTGTATCATACAGACACTAGCAACATGTCCATGTTCTGGAAATTTGGCAAAGAACACTGGCCTGAAACTATTCGGAGGAGAAAACAGTATATGGACACACACATTCTGAAAATTTGGTAAAACAACACTACCCTGAAATTACCTCAAGGGGAACATGTTATTCATTATACATGACAAAACAACCAAATGATTTGACTGATGCACAGAAAATGCAGAAGTATTTAAACATGTACAGACTGAGCTCCAAATTACAGATACAGAACACTCTTCTGGGCCGCAATTGACAAACATTGCATTTCTAACATATAAAGGAAATCTAAAGAACAGAATGACATGAGACAATTATAGCTTCAGGAATTTAGTAACAAAAACATTTCGCGGGCAATCGGAATTGGACAAGATGAAGCATAACAATAATCAGGGACTAGCAGTCTAGCACACGATTATATAATAATAAATATGGAAGGAGTTTCTGTCACGCATGAATCATCACCATCATACAGCCTCCCTCTCCCAACTACAACCAGTTACCTCTCTCAAATCTGAAGTTCTGAACCGAATCACTACTTGTACTCAAGAGGGGGCACATCAGATGATCATCACGCCATCTTGAGTTATTAGGCGGCAGCAACAGAACAGGGGAAACAACAGCGCTAAGCGCACTCTCAATAATTTACTAAAACTCGCAAGGCTCGATCGAAGCTAGTAGTAAAAGATAAGGAATGAGGGAAACGGATTACTGCGGCTGGACGTAGTAGTATCCCATGGGGTCTGTGGCGGGCATGCCGGCGGCAGGGTGCGGGATCCCGGCCCCCATGCCCGCGGCGGCGGCGGCCTCGGCGTCCTTGGCCTCGTCCCTCGGCACGATGTCGACGAGGAAGTCGAAGACCTCGGTGCGGGCGACGGCGGCGGCGATGTCAGACTTCTGCAGAGTGCGGCGCTTGTTCTCCTCGGCGTGCGCCCAGCCGCGGTGGGTGAGCTCGAGGATGAACATCTCGCAGGCGCGGGCGAAGACGACGGGCGCCTCGGCGGCGATCATGCGGACGTCCTCGTCGGCCTTCATGATCTTCTTGATGCGCGCGAGGGGCAGGTTGTGGTTCTTGAAGTCGGTGGTGGCCTCGATCTCGCGGTACTGCTCGTTCCAGAAGACCTGCAGCTGCTGCTGGGCCGCGGGGCCCAGCTGCTGGTGCGCGGCGGCGGCGGGGTGGGGAGGGGGCGGCGGGGGAGGAGGAGGGTAGAGAGCGGCGGCGGGCGCGTGGGCGTAGGGGCCCGCGGGGTACGCGGCGGCCGGCGGCGGAGGGTACGCGACGGGCGCGCCCATGACGGGGGGCGGCGGCGGGGTGGTGGATTTGGGCTCCATTGCTAGGGTTTCGGGCGGCGGGGGAGTGAAGCGAGTGGAGGATTTTGGGGGGAGGTGGCGTGGCTCTCTCCGCCGATGCGGTGCGGGGGGAGAAAGGGGAAGGAGGAGGAGGGGAGAGGTGGTGGAGGCTTTGGCCTCTTTGGTTTGGGGAAGTGATGGGCGTCGTTGTCCGGATTACAGTAATTTTTAACGACTTGGCTTTCGTGAACAGCACAGCGCAGCGCGCTCCAGCGGAATGGTCGCCGGTGGGTGCGCGGTTTGCGTGTCGCGCAAAGACACGTGCACGCTAAATATGCTCCTCCCGACCTTTTCAAATTTTGTTATTTTTTTCAGGGAAAAAATCTTAAACGCGCAAATTTTTAATAATGAATGGCATAGTTGAAGGCAAATTTGACGAGAAGGATATATGGCTGCGTGGCATAAAATTCTTAAACTAACAATCTTGGAACAAGCCAGGTCTAGAATAAATCTTTGCTCATTTTTTCCTTGATTAATATATACTATAAAGGACGACGAAATTTCTGTACGTAAGATCGACGAAATTTTCGTACCAAATCTTACGTGTTACTCTTACCCCTTCAACACCGTTAGATTTTATGATGATGATCGGACGCTCTAGATTAATCTAAAGAGTCCAAGTTGAGTACATTACCTTACACCATCGGATTTTATGATGATCGAACACTCTAGATTAACCTAAAGAGTCCAAGTTGATTACATCATTAATTTAGTAAAACACGTGCCTGTGGCACGTGCCCTTCTGCTAGTCTATACTATAAAGGACGACGGAATTTTCGTACCAGGGTTACTCTTACCCCTCTAACACCGTCGGATTTTATGATGACGATCAGACGCTCTAGATTTGATGTTAAATCTTACACCCCCACCTAGGTGGGCCCTTTTGTAAGCTGTTGGATCGGAGTCCTCGGGCCTAACTTATCCCCCGGCTTCCATAGAGGCTAAACAGACGTGGGTGTGTCGTACAAGGACATTCCAAAAAAAAAGTATACGGCAACGAACCGTGATGCTGCCCAACTGCACAAGCCCAAGCTGGATCACGTACGTCTCGCTCTACATCCCCTGCCACGATGACCTTTATGATCTCGACGGCAGCATCTTCATCATGGACACAGGATTACTGAACCGGATCCAGATGTCGAAGTTGGGTGCCAGTTCAAAGCCATTGTCTACCGCAAGACCTCCTCCAACTTCTTGTCCAAGTTCCAAGCCAGGTATGGTGGTTGTCTAGAGATCAGTTCCTACGCCATGACGCTGGCTTTGGACGCAGATGAGGTGGCGCATGCATGCCTGATGTTGGGGGGCAACAGCTTGCGACCATTGAAGAGCGTGATGTTCCCTCTTGCCGTGTGTTTCTGCGCAGCTCCGGGTATCTAATTCTTCCTCTTCTAGTTGTTCATGCCTTCATGGTGAAATCACATTAGCATAGTAATCCGTCCATCCTTCTCTTTCTTCATTAAGTTCTGATGTTTGTGTTATGTTTGGATTGAGCTGTGAACGCATACACACGATGGAGTCGCAGGGGCCAATAACTAAACTAACGAGGAGGCAATGAACTTAATTGACTTTTCAGTCCACAAAATTATTGTGCAAGCCATATTTTTCGCATGCATATGTCCAACTCAGTTGCGTATAAACTACTCACGTTTGCATCACTGTTTAGCGTTTTTTTGACATGCAAGATCCTGCTCTTTTGCCATTTGTGTCAATGAACATAAAATTTGATTTATTAGGTAAAACACGTTACATCTCATACACCATCGGATTTTATGACGATCGAACGCTCTAGATTAATCTAAAAAGTCCATGTTGACTACATCACTCCTACACTGTCGGATTTTATGATAATCAAACGCTCTAGATTGATCTAAAAAGTCTAAGTTGACTACAATACTAATTAGTAATTTTTTAAAACACGTGCCTGTGGCACGTGCACTTCTACTAGTAAATATATATTGACCAAGTTCAAATTCATTCAAATTCATGTGTTTCCCTTTTTCTTTCATGCAAAAACCTTGTTTCTTTTTGTTAGTGGTGAAGTGAAGGGAAGCTCAGCTCAATGGGCTGCTGGCACAACGAAGTTGTCGGCCCAAATAACCCAACTCGTGAATATGGGCTTGCAAGTGCGCAACTTTGCTCGTCATCATTTTCTTTTCAACTCTAGACCTCTTGGGGTTTTCATGGTTTTTTTTATGGGTTTAGAAGAACTGAAACTAAAAAAAGGAAGAAAAAGAACAACAGAAGAAGACCCATGCGACGGATTAGCAAGGTGTGGTGGTGGTGGGTTGGAGGGAGTGAGGGTCGATGGATGGTAAATAAACGATGGAGATGGCCGATCGTACAAATGGAAAAATAATAGAATAAAAATCAGGTGTTAAATCAAATTTATTATCCTCTAATCTAAAAATGGAAAAGAAGGGTGGTCCATTAACGTGACGGTATAAAAGATCTCCGTTCTTCAATTCCGCAAACTCCGCTCCGCTAGCTTAGCCAATGCTGGCAACCAAGCCGCAGACGCTGTTGACGACGGGGAGCAGCGCAGGGCCGACGTCGCCGCCGCCGGAGAAGACCGCGGCGACGCACTCCTCGCCGACCCCGGCGAGCACGCGGCAGCAGACCATGCTGAGGTGCACGGTCTTGAAGACGAGCGTCTGGAGGACGTCGGCCGCGCAGGGCCGGGACGCCTCCAGGATGGACTGCACGCAAGCGGCCGCCGCCGCGGCCGTCGGCACGACGGCGCCTGCTTCGGCGGTTGGGGGCGGCGGGATGTACTCGCGGGGCAAGAGCTGGCGCGCGCGCGCAGGCGCCTCCGCTGGGGCGTCCGGTGTGGCCGCCACCGCGTGCGCGACGGCGAGGACGAGGAGAACGCCACGGCAGCGGTGCGACAAGCCGTTCGCCATTGCCGTAGTGTCGGGAGCAAGCTGTGTCAACGCTCTGCGAGGATAGCAGGAGGGAATGGGAGATCGACCATCGATGGATCAGGCCAGCAGGGCTTGTATTTATTTTGGAAACGGCAGCATTGGGGCCTGTTTAGATGAAACGTGAAATTTTTTTCGAGTATGTCGGGCACATATTTAAAGTATTAAATATAGACTAATTATAAAACTAATTACAGATTCTGTCAGTAAATCGCAAGACGAACCTAATGAGTCTCATTAATCCGTCATTAGCACATGTTTACTGTAGCAATTTATTGTCTAATCACGATCTAATTAGGCTCATTAGATTCGTCTCGCGAAGTACACTCCATCCATATAATGGGTTATTTTTTTCGACTACATTTAATATGTCATGCATGTGAGGGAACGTGCTCGAAAAAAATTTCGCGAAAGGAGCCTGGCGTTTGTTACTGACACTGCAATGGTTAACTCAACATTGATTCAGAGCGGTTACAGAAATCAGAAGGCGGGTTTTGTCAAATGTCAAGCAATAGCACAAACCTGGCAGATCAAGAATTTTCGACATTCATCAGATGAAGAAAACATTTAAAAAAAAAATCAGGGAACCGATCAGGCTATTTGCTGCCAGCCTTTCTGTCAAATTTACAGCGAAGAGACAACACTGAATAACCAAACACACGGTTTCATTTTCGGATGGAGCCTCCTTTGATCCGGCGATCAACCTCGTAAACGTTCAGCGGCTCCGTAGTCTCCACGTAGGCGAACGTCCGAAGGCAGCCAGGCTCCTTGAATGAGGCCAGCGCCGTTCCCGGCTCCTCGATCCGCACGGACCGCACCTCGCTGCTCAGCAACTTCCTCCCGGCGTCGCGCATCCTGTGCGCGTGCAAGTGGCTTTTCTCCCACCCCTCCGACTGCACGGTGAGCGCGTACTCGCCGCCGTGCGCGAAGTGCGGCGCCGCGAGCCGCGCCCCCTCCACCCGGACGCTGTACCGATTGCTCCACCCCTGCGCGCCGCCGCCTGCGCCGTCCCCGAGGACCCACAAGTCGGTCTTATCCGCCGGCGTCCTGTAAGCGGTGACGGCGAGGCCCAGCCTCCCGTGGAACTCCACCAGGTGGCAGTGGCTGCCCCTGCCCCTGCCCTGCTCGGCCCCCACAACGCGACCCGCTCGTCCCGGAGGTCGAACGACACGACCCTCTCCTCCACCCCCTCGGTGACCCAGTACGCCGCGCCGCCGACGCTGACGACGCCGGTGCTGAAGCGGCAGCTATCGTGTGGCGCGACGTCGACGTCGCGCCACGCCGCGTCCCCTAGCGTGAGCGCCTGCAGGACGCGGAGGAGCTTGTACGCCCCCGTGGCCGGGACGAACCCGAAGGCGTAGTCCTTGGCGTAGCCGTACAGCCGGCGGTACGAGACGGGGAGCGGCGGGACGCGATGGCGCCGCCGGGCTTGTCCTCGTCGCACAGGCACAGCAGGCCGTTGCAGGTGCCGACCGCCGCCACGTGGCGGATGCGCCTCTCCTTGGCGCTGATCCGCCACACCTCCCTGCCCCGCCCGTGCTCGAGGTCGTCGACGACGTACACCGAGGCGGTCTTGTCGTTGGAGAAGAAGGCGAGCACCTTGGGCGGCGGGATCCGCGGGGTGCGCGCGTCGATGACGTCACGCCAGTGCCGGCAGACGTGGCGGGCCCAGAGACGGCAGATCGGCGGGAGGCGCAGCAGGACCTCCACGAAGGCGTCCGTGGGTAGGCTCAAGCCCTCATCCACATCCACTTCGTCGTCGGTTGGCGGCGGCGGCGTCGCCATTGGCAACGCATCTTGCACCCTAAACTGAACTGGCCCATTCGACTTTTCAGACCATTCCCACCCAAACCAAGTTAACCCAGATAAGAAAACCAAACCGGTGAATCCAGTTTGAGCCCAAACCATTAGCGGGTTTATCTGCTGAGGACCGCGCAGCGGCGCAGGAGGGAATGCCTCACCATTTGTACAAGCGAGGGAGACGATCATCGATTAGCAGGGCTTGCCTTTAGTTTGGAAACGGCAGCTTTGGCGCGTTTTGTTACTGACACTGCAGTGCAGTGGTTAACTCGACATTGATTCAGCGCGGTTACAGAAATCACAAGGCACGCTCATACTTGCCAGATCAAGAATTTAGGACATTTATCAGACGAAGAGAACATTTAAAAAAAAAAAAGATCAGGAAAACCGACAAAGCAAATTGCTGCCGGCGCATCTGCCAAATTTACAGCGAGAAGACAACATGGAATAGCCAAATACACGGTCTCATTTGCGGATGGAGCCTTTTCTGCTCTTGTGATCATCAACCTTGTAAACACTCAGCGGCTCCGTGGTCTCGACGTAGGAGAACGTCCGAAGTTCGTCGGCATCCTTGCAGTAGGCCACCGCCGTTCCCGGCTCGCCGCCGATCCGCACGGACCTCATCTCGCCGCTCTGCAACCTCCTCCCGGCGTCGCGCATCCTGTGCGCGTGCAAGTATCTTTTCCCCCACCCCTCCGACTGCACGGTGAGCACGTACTCGCCGCCGTGCGCGAAGTGCGGCGCCGCCAGCCGCTGCTGCGCCCCCTGCACCCGCACGGTGTACTGCACGCTGTACCGCTTGCTCCATCCCTGACGGCCGCCGCCGCCTGCGCCGAGGACCCACAACTCGGTCTTCGACGGCGCCGTCCTGCGGCCATCGCTGACGGCGAGGCCCAGGCGCCCAGCCGCCCGTGGAACTCCACCAGGGAGCAGACGCAGCCCGGCCCGGGGCCCACCGGCAGCGGCGCGTCGAACGCTTCACGCAGCCGGCGTCGCGCATTGACAATGCCCCTTGCAGTTTGCACGGCCTCGCTGAGTTCGTTCGTTTCTCTGGGCCGAGATATGTTTAACCGGAGTATAATAAACTTGAGGGCCAAGCAAGGAGGCAAATACGGAACATACTCCAAGATCAGGAACGAACTCTGATTCAAAGCTCACAACTCCAATTTTTAGAAGTCGTGCACCAGTGTCCGTAACGTACTCGTCCCCGTTGGTATATGCTGTCACGATGAATCAATGAACTCCCGTGCTAAAATCATGAGGGTTAGTTAGATAGATCCGAAGATCAAGAGATAGCCGAGCGCAATGGCGGACAAAGAGGGTTTCAGTGTACCCACCGACGCCTTGACGGAGATCTTTCTCCGCCTGCCGACGAGCGCCCGACGGAGGTTCCGGCTCGTCTGCAAGCTGTGGCGTGACGCCATCGATGAGCGCACGCCGGAGCGGCAAGTCCAGACCAAGATCCTTGCCTTCCTCAGCCATCGGCAGAGCTCCCGCGCTATTGTCTTCTTCGACGACAAAGACGGGCATCGCAGGCAAGAGTGGGCCTACAACTCAACCACCCGTGGCGTCGTCGAGATGGTCGGCACGTGCAACGGTCTGATCTGCCTGCACGACGCCGACGGCGGCGATCGCTCCGTGATCACGGTGGCCAACCCGATAGCCGGCGAGGCGGTGGCGCTGCCGCCGCCTCCCGCGCCGTGGGGCTCGCTCGGGCGCCGCGGGCTCTACGCCTTCGGCTACCACCCCACGACAGGGCGGTACAAGGTCGTGCACGTCCCAAGCCGCCTTGCACGGCGGCAGGACGCGGTGCACGTGCTCACCCTGTGCGACGGCAGCCCTGCGGCGTGGCGGGAGGTCGTGTCGCCTGCATTGTCCGGGAGCCACAACGCATTCTGCGGCATCGCGAGCGTGGACGGGTCGGTGTACTGGTTCACTTCGGGCGCCGACCGGGTGGTGGCGCTGGACATCGGGACGACGAGCTAGCGTGTCACGTCGTTCCTGGGCCCGCCGGGCGTGCACCCCGTCCACTACCGGAAAACGGGCCATTGCCGTGTGCCGGCACGCGGGCCCACGGCAAAGGACACTCTTTGCCGTGTGCCCGCCACGTGGCACACGGCAATGGCCCAGCACACGGCGTCCCTACCCTTTGCCGTGGGCCCCGGCCCAGGACGCACGGCAAAGGATAAACACACGGCAAAGGGCACTCTTTGCCGTGTGCCTGCACCCTGGGCACACGGCAAAGGTTAGCACACGGCAACGAGCACTCTTTGCCGTGTGCCAACCGTTAGGCACACGGCAAAGGTAACAGTTAAGTCACGGCCGCGGCCCTTTGCCGTGTGTCCTGTCTTCCGGCGCACGGCAAAGTATAATTTTTTTTTCGTCCTATTCCTTTCCAAATTTTTGTGGTGTCAAGATACGGTACTCTGTATTTCATGTCAAGATTTGGTACATTTCTCGTTATTTTTGCTATATTTAGTCAATTTATTTGATTCCATGGATTTATCGGCAAAAATAAACTTTTGAACTGCAAGTGTGTCGAATAATTGAATATAATGGTTTCAAAAATAATATTCATGTTATTGAGTCTAATATTAGGCCGTTTCCAGAAACTTGAATGAAATAACTAGCGACTTGTTCATGAAACCTGATCAGATACGTGTGGCCCAATCGTATTTAAATTCTAAAAAAAATAATCCATGTCTGAAAATCATAAGATTTGCCCTGACATCATGATTTCATGTGTACAGGCTGTGGTAAAAAATAGAACGTGTTTCGCACACGTTATCACAGACCACGTTTACAAATCGAAGAATCTCCAAAGAAGTTTCAGAGAGTTGATGTTGAGTTGTTGATATTGTGAGTTGTAAGTGTAGTCAAATTCGGTTTTCACTTCAAATCTTTTTGTATATGCAAGAACAAACTCACATTAGTATGACATACCAAATTTGCTCAAATTTTCGTACACGTGTGACATTTCTTTTATTTTTCAACTAAACAATTTCTAGTTATGTACATGAAATAATAGGTTTTTTTATCGTTTCATTAAATATGTTAAAGGTTGTCTTTGAGAAACTATTTTCACAGTTTTTTAGAAAAGCAAATCATAAAATTATATTACGAACACATTTTTAAAAAATGTAACAAACAAAAAAAATTACCTTTGCCGTGTGCTTGGCTGTGCAGCACACGGCAAAGGGGCCTGTGCCGTGTGCTTGGCTGTGCAGCACACGGCAAAGGGGGCAGTTGCCGTGTGCTACAACAAGGCACACGGCAAAGGGGGGGGGGGCACGGGCGTTTTTTTCAAAATGTCCCCCCCTTTGCCGTGTGCCGTGATCTAGCACACGGCAAAGGGGGGGGGGGGGGGGGGGGCACGGCGGGCTTTTTTTCAAAATGTCCCCCCCTTTGCCGTGTGCCGTGATCTAGCACACGGCAAAGGCTGAGGCTCAGCCTTTGCCGTGTGCTAGATCACGGCACACAACAAAGGGGGGGACATTTTGACCAGTCCCCCCCACTGCACGCACGCCACTCACACACACGCACTCACGCCACACACAGCAGAGCCGCGCCGCCGTCGCCGCCGGACCCCGCCGCCTCCCAGCGCCGCCGTCGGACCCCGCCGCCGCCGCCCCCTGCGCCGCCGCCGCCGCCGCGCCCTGCGCCGCCGCCGCCGCCGCTCCCTGCGCCGCCGCCGCCGCTCCCTACGCCGCCGCCGCTCCCTGCGCCAACGCTGCCGCCGCTCCCTGCGCCGCCGCGGTAGGAGGAGGAGGGGGGAGGCCGGCCGGGGTAGGAGAAGGCCGGGGTAGGAGGAAGAGGCGGGGGGAGGCCAGGGTAGGAGGAGGAGGGGGGAGGAGAGGGCGCGCCGGCGGCTGCCCACGTCGCCGTCGGCTGCCCGGGCCGCCGGAGCCGTAGGGAGAAGATTGGGCGCGTCTAGGTAATGTATTTTAGAAATTGTTAGTGACAAATGATTTTTAGAAATTGTTAGTTACAAATTGTTAGTTAGAAATGTTAGTTACAAATGTTAATTAGAAATTGTTAGTTAGAAATTTTAGTTACAAATGATAGTTAGAATTGACTTAGAGATTTTTGTAGTTATAATTGCTGCAAGGTTGACGGTCATCGTGCCGCTATGTGTATGGTTGTCGGCCGTCGTGCCGTTGTTTTGATGCAGGTTTCGAAACCTCCCTGTGCAGGCGAGATGCTGCCGAAATTTACAACTTTTGACCTTTTTTTCCTTTTACTTTTCAGGACAGGGACACCCGTCTTCGCGCGCCATCGTGCCCTCGCGCACTCCTCCCCCCGCGTCACTGCCGACCGTGCCCCCGCGTCGCTGCCGACCGTGCCCTCCGCCGGCCGGGCGGCCGTACGCCGCGGCCGGCCGCCCCCACGCAAGGCACACTCCCTCGGCATCCGCGTCTTGCCACCGTTATCGACTACTTTGCAGTAGAGCAAGGTGAGACATCCCCCTTTCCCTTTCATACATGTTAGCGGTTTACGTAACCTAGGCGTCTCCCGTTCGGAAGGGATACAGTTGGAGATATGCAGATCTTTTGCATATCTATGACTTTATCTGTTTCGAATTGTCCACATTTTTTGGACAGCCCGAGGATGCGTAGCTGGGGTCAGTTTCTATGCTCTACTTCGATCCGAGACCGAATTTTGGCAACATCTCCCCGTTGTTCTCTGGATACACAATCTCCCTCTCGGGACGTGTATTTGGAGAACAGCGGGGAGGTGCTGCCGAAATTCGGTCTCGGATCGGGGTAGAGCATGTGAACTAACCCCAGCTACGCATCCTCGGGTGGGATTAGGACCTATCTTCACCTATTAGTTAGGCAATATAAAATTCGTGTAGATGCAATTGAGTTTTACATTACTCATGTATTTTATTTTTATATTACTAGTTCGTATAGTAGACGATGGCTGACCGTGAGTGGATGTACACGGGCTGGTCCAGTCGGGGTAACTTGAGCTTGGATTGGATTAACAAGGCCGAGTCTTTCTTGGATGAAGCCTTTGCTAATGTTAGAGGAAGGTCCAGCACTTGGTGTCCTTGCAGCAGATGTGGAAACACTCGTGAACATACAAAGACCGTCATCAGAAATCATCTTTGCAAACATGGATTTACTCGAGACCAAACTAAGTGGAGATATCATGGCACAGCTGGGCGTGTGAGAGATGAGGTCGTCCGAGAACGTATCGAGGCTCTAGATGATGACGCCGGTGTAGCAGACATGTTAGATGACTATCATCAAGCACACTTTAATGAAGAACCAAGGGAGGAAGAGCCAGAGCCAACCGCAAAGGCGTACTACGACATGTTGTCTGCGGCACAACAACCACTTCACGAACATACCAATGTTTCTCAACTCGATGCCATTGCGCGCCTAATGGCCATAAAGTCCCAGTTTAGCCTGGGTCGAGACGCCTTTGATCTTATGTTGACAGTTTTTGGCAGCCTGCTTCCAGCTGGTCACATTCTGCCAAAGAACATGTATGAGGCACAAAAACTCCTTCGTGCACTTAAGATGCCATATGAGCAGATACACACTTGTCCGAAGGGATGCATCCTATTCAGGAAAGATTATGCGGAAGCAAAGTACTGCCCAAAGTGTGAATCCTCTAGGTTTGTTGAGGTATAGTTAGGTGATGGTCATAAAAGACAAACCACAATTGCTGTGAAAATCTTACGGTACCTTCCGTTCATACCGAGGATCCAACGGCTTTACATGACAGAAGAATCCGCCAAACAAATGACATGGCACAAAAATGGGCGCCGATATAATCCAGATAAGCTGGTACATCCATCCGATGGTGAATCATGGACGCACTTTGATTCGTGCTATGTTGAGAAAGCTGTAGAGGCTCGTAATGTACGTGTTGCGCTAGCTACAGACGGTTTCCAACCTTATGGAATGAATAGTGCGCCGTACACTTGTTGGCCCATGTTCGTTATCCCTCTCAATCTCCCTCCCGGCGTCCTTTTCCAAAGACAGAACATATTCTTATCATTGATAATACCTGAACATCCGGGGAATAATATGTGTGTGTACATGGAGCCTCTGATTGATGAATTGGAGACTGCTTGGAACGAGGGGTATTGACATACGACCGGGCTACGAAAACAAACTTCAAAATGCATGTTTGGTACCAGTACTCCTTGCATGACATGCCGGCGTATGGGGTGTTCTGCGGTTGGTGTGTTCACGGGAGGTTCCCATGCCCAGTATGCAAGGCAGCTCTAAAGTTCATTTGGTTGAAAGCTGGAGGCAAATATTCTTCGTTTGACAAACATCGTCAATTTCTCCCTCTTGATCATCCCTTCAGAAAAGACGTCAAAAACTTTACAAAAGGTGTTGTAGTCGAAGACCCTCCACCGGAAATGATGACAGGTGCCGCGGTGCGTGCTCAGTTGGACGCTCTCATGCTCAAAAAAGAATGAAGTGGTTTTGCAGGATACGGAGAGTCTCATGCGTGGGCTCAGATGTGCGGGTTGTGGAGGCTCCCCTACATGGATGATATTCTTCTTCCACACAACATTGATGTCATGCATACAGAAAAAAATATCGGCGAGGCACTTTGGGGTTCAATCATGGAAATTCCCGATAAAACAAAGGACAATGTTAAGGCTAGAGTTGATCAGGCGAAGTTATGCGATCGACCGAAGCTAGTCATTCCAACTCCCAATGAGGGTCGTAGATGGAAAAAGCCTAAGGCCGATTTCGTCCTGACGAGAGCCCAACGGAAGGAAGTATTACAATGGATGAAAACGTTGAAGTTTCCTGATGGGTATGCTGCTAATCTGTCTCGGGGAGTGAATCTTGCTACCATGCGAGTAAATGGCCTCAAGAGTCATGACTATCATGTATGGCTCGAGCGTATTCTTCCAGTGATGGTTCGAGGTTATGTCCCTGACCATATCTGGGTAGTGTTGGCAGAGTTGAGCAATTTCTTCCGCCAGCTTTGTGCTAAGGAAGTATCTCGATCCGTGATTGCAGATATGGAATTATTGGCTCCTGTGTTGCTCTGTAAGTTGGAGAAGATCTTTCCACCTGGCTTCTTCAATCCGATGGAACATATGATTTTGCACCTCCCGTATGAGGCACGAATGGGTGGTCCTGTGCAGAACCGTTGGTGCTATTCTATTGAGAGATGTCAAAAAGTTCTTCGAACTAAATGTAAAAATAAATGCAAAATTGAAGCTTCTATTGCAGAGGCGCACATTCTAGAGGAGGTGTCAAACTTCACATCAAAATACTATTCTGAGAACCTTCCAAGCGTGCATAATCCACCTTCTCGTTACAATGCCGGCGAAGAGGAGTCCAACCTCAGCATTTTCCGAGGCCAACTCGGAAAGGCAAGTGAAGCGACCATCAAAACCTTGAATCTCGAAGAATGGCGTGACATCATGCTATATGTACTGAAAAACCTTGACGAAGTTGAGCCGTACATAAAGTAAGTTTTCAACAAACATGTTCTCTAATACAATCTTTTCTGCATCCAACCCCATCGTTTTCGTTGGTACAGGAAATTTCATGTGCAATTCTGGCATCAATCAAGGCCACCTACCGAGGAGGAAAGTGAGAACCTTGTTAGACATGGTTCTGCTGAAGGAATGCCCAATTTCATTTCTTGGTTCAAAAAGAAGGTAATGTTCTATTTAGCTCATAGTATGCATGACTATACAAATTAGCTCGTACGTAACATAACGAGTTATATATCCTGCTTTAATGTGTAGGGCATGACGGATGCGTCAATGAGTGCCGAGTTGAGACAAGTGGCCGATGGCTGTGCCTTTAGGGTCAAGTCATTTGGCGCGTATGATGTGAATGGATATCGGTTTCACACAACACGGCATGATCAGAGACGGCCCAATAGAAGAACTACAAATACCGGAGTGTTCACTCCAGGAGATGATGGGCTAGAATACTACGGAAAAATTGAAGAAATATACGAACTCACATTTCATGGTTCACATCCTCTCAAACCTGTAATATTCAAATGCCATTGGTTTGATCCTCAAGCGGTGAGACGGAACCCGAAAATCGGGCTAGTCGAAATTCAACAGTCTTCCGTCTACCCACGAGACGATGTCTACATTGTGGCTCAACAGGCGACCCAAGTGTATTATCTCTCGTACCCGTGTCAAACCGACGAACGTCTTATCGGTTGGGATGTTGTGTACAAAGTATCGCCACATGGTAGACTACCTGTCCCAAACAATGAAGATTACAACATAGACCCAAATACTTATGACGGAGAGTTCTTCCAGGAAGATGGGCTAGAAGGAAGATTTGAGATAGAATTAACCGAAGATGAGGACGTAGAAAATGAAATGCTTGTTGACGAGGACGTCGGAGATGTGGTTGAGAATGTGAATGACTTAACCTTACTTGAGAAATTACGTTTAGGCAACGACAATGACGACGACGACGAGCCTCCCTTGCACCAGAACAGCGATTATATTGAAATGCATGATAGTGATGATGAGAATTATGATCCGGATAATCCAGATCATGATGATTATTTCTAAAACATGTAAGTTATTTCATTTTTAATTTACTAGTTGCACTAATTAATTTACAAATTGTATAAATTCATTTACTACTTGTACTAATTATTTGTAATTATTGTACTAATTTGTTTTCTCTTGTTGATGCAGGTGATTGATAAAAGATGGTGGGACGTAACCCTTTTAGGTCGGTCACTTCCATTTACCAGAGAGTCGTTGGAGGTGCTGAGGACTCCGAGCTCGCTAGGGGGGAGGCCAGGGTCGAGGGAGACCCAAGGGTCGAGGGAGAGGCAAGGGAAGAGCTGAGTCCTCCGGCACTGCACAGAGGAGGAGGGGGAGGAGGGCGAGGACACCCTCGCCTGAGGTTGACGAGGAGGAGGAGGGACAGGATAGGGAGGAGCTACCTTCCGCGCATGCCTCTGAGGACGAGGCAGAGGAGGGGGAGCAGGGTGAGCAGGGGGAGCAGTCCGAGGGAGAGGAGGGTGGGCAGGGTGAGGAGGGGGAGCAGGTCGAGGGAGAGGAGGGTGGGCAGGGTGAGGAGGGGGGCAGGTCGAGGGAGAGGAGGGAGAGGAGGGAGAGGGTGCACAACTGTCTCCATACGAGCGAGGCCCCTCGAAGATACCTGATCGGCCGATACCTTTCTCGAACCGACCGGTAATTAGACCCGACGGGAGGAGGTAACAAATTTTAAATGTTTTCACTACTTTTTCCTTTCATATGTTTATTAGCACTACTGAAACGTATAAATTGTCTTCGTCACTTGTGCAGGGGGTGGTTGCTGATCACGCCAGGTAGTCACAGTCGCATGCCCAATGGCATCCTGGGGCTTTTGTGCAAGCTACACTTCCCTGGCTTGGTGCAGCTCGCCGGCCGAGAGGAGCCGGCGTACACGTGGGAGCACTACATCGTCTGCACCGTAGACCCTCACCCAGATCGTGATGGCAGGACGTTCAACAACATGGCACATCGGGTGGTGGAAGAGCTATGGGTAAGTCTTGTTCAAACTTTATATTGCTCAATACATCAGATTCATCTAACATTCTATAAATAATCACATCCAATCAATGTGCAGGATTTCTTTAGATGGGACGACGGGTACGAGGCGACTGCCAAGGCTGTGGCTCACCACGCCTGCTACAAACTGGTACAAGATATGCACTACGAGGCGCGCATTGCAGCCGTCGTGCATTTCTACCGCAAGTACATGAAGGTGAAGCTTACTAAAGCGGAGGCGAGAAACATGCGGTTGACACGTGAGCAATTCATGCGGGTAAATATACTCCTTCTCTTATACTAAGTACCCTTTGTTTTGTCTTGTCATATGTCACGTGTTTAATGATGTGCAGGCGGTTCCTTGGTGGTGCTTGACCCAAATTCCGGCCTGGGGTAAGATGGTGGACAAGTGGCTCGCGGACGAGTGGGAGGAGACCCACAACGAGCTCCGGCGGCGGCGTTTGATGATGTCAGGTGCATCACATCATCAAGGCAACCATAACCTCCAGGCGTTCGCGAACACATGGGTACGTGAATTCAATTTTTAATTCTAATGAGCTCTCCTGAATAATTCATAACCATTTTCCCTTTTGTTTTTGTTTTTGTTTTTTTTTTGCAGTCGCGGACACATGGTAACCAGCCTTGCCCCCCGGCCATGGCATACGCTTTGTCCCACAAGGGCAAGGCGACGGACCCAGAGAACACGTACAACCCGAATGACGGGCCTGAGGCGTACTCCAATCCGACTGCCTACAGCCGCCTTAGTGACTACACAGAGATGGCAAGGGAGGTCCATGAGCCGGAGTTTGATCCGATCAGCGCTGACCTTGACGGAGAAGTCCTCATGAGGTCAGGAGGAGGCAAGAAGCACGGCCGGTATGCGATTGCGAACAGCCTAGTGGACACGGCTAGTACTCCCACTCTCACCGCGCTTAAAGCCCGTGCCACGGACTCCACCCCGCCTATACGCCCACGCCAGACCCCTACACAGATCCAGATGGCTCAGTTTCAGGTATTTGTGTTTTACCTATTGTTAATTGATTATCGCTAACCATTGTTTGGTATGTTAACAATGTCATGAATATGTGCAGGAAATGATGGCAGCCCAGGTGGCGGAGGGGGTGAGAGCAGCAAAGGAAGAGCTGCAGCAGAACTGGCATACCGAGAGGGCGAATTTGATTGCCGAGTTTGAGCGGAAGCAGGCCGCCGACCGGGAGGCCCTGCGGCAGCAGTACGAGCACATGTTCCAGTACGTGCACAACATTGGTTCGGTGGTAGGTCAAGCACCGCCGCCAGTTATCATGCCCCCACCAGCTCGAGATGCTACGCCTGTGAGTCTCTTCACAACTTTGAATTTTCATTCCTCATAATGACTTAGAGCCGACTTAGATCCTAGAATGATTGAAAAAATGAAAATGCCTTACACTTGTTGACTTAGGATGAAACCAGAATTATTTAGATTTTGTATCATTTGTGCAGTCCCCTCACCAGTCCGCGGCCTCGAACGATGGGCCGGTCGCTGTAGACATGTCACCCCCTCAGCAGTCCCCTCACCCCCCACCGTGGACGCAGTACCCGTGGTCGCAGTTGCCTCCCGGCACGCCGTTCCAGCCTTGGCCGCAGTTGCGTCCCGGCATGACGCCGCACCCCCACAGCTTCCCGTCGCCGTTCCCGCCGTTAGCTCACGGATCACCCTTCTCGCAGGAGCCGCCGCGGCCACCTGGGTTTCAGTGAGTTGTATGGACTTGTATCATTTGCTTAGTATGGACTTGTATTATTTGATTAGTATGGACTTGTATGGACTTGTATGGACTTTTATGGACTTGTGATGGTCGTTGTGATATATAAACTGCCTGTGATGGTCGGTCTGATATATAAACTGCCTGTGATGGTTATTGATATATAAACTGTTTAAGATTGAGTTGTTTGGGGGTATAAGTAACAATGAAAAAAAAAACGTGCTGTTTCTGGGCCTTTGCCGTGTGCTATGGTAAAAGCACACGGCAAAGTCTTGGCCTTTGTCGTGTGCTTTTACCATAGCACACGGCAAAGGCCACCTCTTTGCCGTGTGCTTTTGCCACAGCACACGGCAAAGGAGCGCCACGTGTGCCGCCATGTAAGCCTTTGCCGTGTGCGACGTGGCTTAGCACACGGCAAAGGGGTAGCCTTTGCCGTGTGCCACGTGGCCCAGCACACGGCAAAGGGGTGGCCTTTGCCGTGTGCCACGTTTCGTAGCACACGGCAAAGCATAAGTAACGACGGCCGTCCGTCAGTCGTTCACGGCGCACGGCAAAGGGAGGAGCACACGGCAAAGTCTTTGCTGTGTGCTCGAGCTTTGGCACACGGCAAAGAACCCCTTTGCCGTCCAAACTTTGCCGTGTGCTTTTTGCCGTGTGCCTTGCCGTGTGTATTTAAGGCTTTGCCGTGTGTACCGGGCACACGGCAAAGCCATGGAATCGGTAGTGGTCGAGAGGATGCCGGAGGCCTCGTGGAAGGTGACGAGCGTCCACGCGAGGCTGGGCGTCGCGATCTCGCGTTACGAGATGGGGGCGATGACCATGAAGGTGTGGGTCCTGGACGCCGGCGGCGGAGAGGCGGCGCGGTGGAGCCGGATGTACTGCCTCAGGAACAGCAGCAGCAGGATCATTATGAGCCCGCACTTGACGCACGGCGAGTACGTCCTGAGCGCGTCATGGGATGGGGACCGGCTGTGCCGCCGCAAGCTGTGCGGCACCGGTGCCACGAACGGCGACGACAGGAGTGCCGCGCCGCTGCAGCTGTCTGAAGGGGCAGAGATGATCATGAGCGAGGAAACCGAGGGGTGGCTCCGGACTTTTGCCTACGCCGAGACTCGGGAGCCATTGCCGAGCGTTGGCCGATGATATACGTGCAAGAACCAGGCTGCCGGGAGCCAGGAGGGTTTCATCGCTGAGACTTCATTACTGCCCGCGACATTTTTTTTAACAGCATGATTCCACATTTGCAAGCTCGAGTTCTTGATTTTGGTCAGTTATAAAGTTTTTGGAGCTGTGGAGACGTTGGATCATTTGTTTGTGATGAGTTACGATCATAATTATATTTGTGCGGCCGGAGGAGGAGGAACTCACCGCGCCGGTCGAATATCCGATTTAAGGAGAAAGTCCAAATTACTCCCCTCAAGTATAGCCAAAGTTTGAATAACTCCTTAAATATTTTTGGTTCATTTGACCCCTCAAACTATGTCATTTGGTTCAATATACCGCCTAACAGGATTTATCTTTTTTATTTCTCCATGCATAGGTGGAATTTTAAGTTAAAATTTTGCAAGCTGATAATGCACATCATAACACACGTTAGAAAAAATACATCATATTTTTTGAACAGAATCTTGATAGGTTAGGGTATTTAATATTAAATTAAACATTGGACTACAAAACTATACGAAAATAATTATGAAAAGATTATAATATATTTTTAAATATGCATTGTGATGTCTACTACTACTACTATGTAAAATTTGAAATGAAAATTCAACTTGTGTAGGGATAAACAAAAAAGACAAATTATGTTAAGGGGTAAATTGGACGAAATTGCATAGTTTAGGGGGTAAACTGAACCAAGTTATAGTTTAGGGGGTTATTTAGACTTTGGCTATACTTGAGGGGAGTAATTTAGACTTTTTCCGTGGATCTATTATCTCAACTAGGTTGCCTATTGTGAGAAGTGATTCAAAGCCCGTGTGTTAGTTCCGGAAATGTTTTTGGTGAAAATTTTTTGGGTTTTGATTTTACCGATTTAGAAGTAGTAAATGTAGACGAAAAAGGTGAAAAGTTACATGGATATGTTGAAAATCTTTTACCAATAATGAATCCCTCAAACCTTTTATGCTGGAACGTGCGTGGGCTTAATTCTAAGGCACGCCAAGACAAAGTGCGCACTCTGGTCAATTCGTCTCGGGTTGGAATAGTCTGTTTTCAGGAAACAAAAATGGTGACAGTAGCTCGTAGAACAAGCTGCCATCAATTGGTGCTAGTGGAGGAATTTTAGTAGCTTGGCGTAATGAAATTGGTCCTGCCAGTTCCATTCGAGTGGACAATCATAGTATTTCAGTTCAGTTCTGTCCAACAGCAGGTCAAGCATGGTGGCTCACTTGTGTTTATGGGCCTCAGGGGGATGACAATAAGGTACTCTTCCTGCAAGAACTAAGGGATGTACGAATGGCTTGTCAAGGTCCCTGGGTAGTGCTCGGAGATTACAACCTTATTTATAAAGATGAGGATAAAAATAATGGAAATCTAAACAGGGCTATGATGGGAAGATTTCGCCGCCTCATCAATGATTTGGGACTTAAAGAGTTGCCACTATATGGAAGAAAGTACACCTGGTCGAATCAACAAGACACACCAATTTTGGTCAAGTTGGACAGGGTATTCCGCTCAGTTGATTGGGAGCATTTATTCCCTAATTGCCTGTTACAGAGTGCATCCATTGATGGGTCAGATCATTGCCCTCTAATCCTTGGGCTCCATGACAATAAATCTGGGAAGTCTAGATTTCACTTTGAGGCCTTTTGGACCAAACTGGAGGGCTTCCAAGAGACGGTTGAGGTGGCCTGGGCTTCTGAACCAGTGTCCTCCTGTCCTTTTGATACCCCTTCCAGGAAATTTCGTGCCACTGTCAAAGGATTGCAAAGTTGGAGTCAGAAAAAGGTGGGACATATCAATCAGCAGCAGCTGGGGATGGCTAGAGAGATAATTCACCAGTTAGAACTTAGAAGTCGCTCAGGATGGTCGCCCTCTCTCTCATTTGGAAAAGTGGTTGTACAACCAACTCAAAAAACATGTTCTGGCCCTGGCATCCTTGCAGTGAACAATTGCTAGAAGTCGCTCCCGGATTAGCTGGATCGGTGAGGGCGATGCCAATACTGCCTTGTTCCACCTGCATGCTAGACATCGAAAAAGGAAGAATTTTATTAGTAAACTAGTTCTAGATGATGGTAGAATCATTACCAAGCAGGATGAGAAGGAGCAAGTGGTGAATGATTATTACTCGAATCTCCTGGGGGTAAATATGGACAGAGACTCCACCGTCAATCTAGAGGCACTTGATATCCCATCACATGACCTCACCGAGCTAGGCTATATGGTTCAATTAATAAAAGAGCAAATACAAGAGATTGATTACTGAAACTATTGTTCTCAGTGATTACTGAGCATACAAAAGGTCTCCTGTAAATTCAAAACATAAGAGCATAGAAGTGTTACTAGACAAGTTGGTATTTCTGAGTGTATTTATGGGCGCACTGAATATGATTCTCAGTAATTGGAATTTTCTTGTCACCCCACATTTCTCAGTATAACTAGAGTACAAAATACTGAAGACAGATAGGGATTATGGTGTCAACAAAAAGAAAATACTAAATAACCCAAGACTGATTGGAATTTTATTGTCACGCCACTGAATATCGTGTACGGAACTAACCGTAGCTGCTGGGTGAATTACAAGATTACTGAATCATCATCATCATTGAAATTACTGAATCACCAAATACTAATGAGGTTACTAAAAGGAAATACTTAGTGGTAGCGAACTGTTGGTGCTTTCCTAATGCAGTATGAACCTCTCCACAACACTCTCTCCTGATGCTAGCAGGATCCTGTCCAATTTCCCACCACGATACATCGAAACCCAATCTGAGCAATCAATTTGCCCCCTATTTTCTGTAGTCCTGTGTGTGCTGTGCAGCCGTGGATTTTGGTCGAGAGCGCCAGTGATCAGACTCTGAATCTCAGTGAGCAAAAGGCAAGGGCGACTAGGAACTGGGAAGACCTCGCTTACTTGGATTGCCACCGCTACTAGACGTTGATGCTAGCAGCTCGAGCCCCTACCTCTGCTCGCACCCGGCCGCACCTCGCTGCTAGAAGCCGCCTCGGTCCCCAGCTCGCGCAGTGCACAGGTGTGAAACGGTGGAGGGGAAACTCGCCGCCGCCGCCGCAGCAACTCCGCCTTGTGCACGCTGGACCCCGCCCATGCCGCCGCTCGGGGCTGCCGCCGCCGCCGCCGCAACTTATGGCATCCACAGGTCAGAATACTCTGAATACTGACATCTGTGCCAAAAGAGAAAATTTAAAATGGATATATATGCTGGGATGTTACTGCATGCAAGAAGTTTACATTACTCAACCAACAGCCATGCTGCTAAACAATTGCACATTCTCAAAATAAGCAAGAATTACTTAAAGAGAGAAATTGAATGAAGCAAAGAACGAAGCCACACAGTATGCAATCTTAGCAATCATCATTAGCCATGCTAACTCAAGCTCGTCAGAGATTCCTTATTGTGGGCGGCGTGGGTCAAAGTCAAACCAAGGAAGCTCCTGGCGAGGTTGTCGAGGAGCTGTAACCTCCGACGTTGTTATTATTAAATTATTATTAGTATAGAAATATAAAGCAAAACGATAAATATAGAAACATTAAGTCTTTTGAAAAAAGCAGCAAATGCAAAGGATCAATTAGCAGCCAAGAGCATACATATAAGAGCAATATAATATAAGCATTGGCTTCGAGCCACTGAAAAGCATAATCCAGGTCACACCCTGTTGATCAAACAGTGTTCCACCAGACATGGGATCAATCACACAATACAGTACAACCAGTTATATGTTCCAACATCATGTCATCCCATGAGAATAAGCATGCTGACCGTCTACCAAAACACGACACCAACACCAACACAGAGCAGCATATCCCACCATGCCACCTTCTTGAATCCAGTGCGGCTATGTCTGGATACAAGGAAAAATCAGCAGAATGAAATTATGTTAGCACACCAGCATGCATGATGTGGGACGGTAATGTCCAGCAACTGAAATCAACCGTGTGGGGAGATGAATCACCTAGGGATCATCGGGCAATCATCTTCTGTCAACCCAACGCCCCAAAATGCCGAAGTTCATGCAGAGCAATGGATTTCTGGTTGCAGATATCTATAATACAAGCAATGGATTTATTAAATTCACATTTAACCTGTATTGGCAGAAAATGGCAGGTTCTTTGAAGATCCATCATGCGCCGTTTCAATTTCTCTGATGATGGATCCCATAGCTGTACGAAACAAGCCACAAAGGTTTCAATTGTCAGGTCATGCAAAACCCATCCAAAATATCCATGTATAAAAAAAAATCAAATCTGGGCACACGGGCAGACTAACCAGATGTTCACTTAATTTAACCCTATCCATCATGCGTTGTCTCAATCTCACTAATGATGGATCACCTCTCTCTGATCGCTGTATGAAACAAGCAACAAAGGTTTCAATTGTCAGGTCGTGCAAAAGCCTCAAAATATCTAAAACTGTCATGTAAAATTTGGGCAAACTTTATACTCTCATGAGGAGAAGGCTGAAGCTTTATACTCTCACTTCAGTACACTGTTTGCGCAGCCTAGTGCTAGGGAGCGCACACTTAACTGGGAAGAAATAGGATTGGGGCGACATGACCTAAGCCATCTCGAAGAGATGTTCACCGAGGAGGAAGTGAAAGGGGTTGTGCAGGACATCGCCTCGGACAAGGCACCTGGGCCAGGACGGGTATATTGGCCTGTTTCTGAAGAATAGCTGGGAGGTCATTCGGCAAGACATTATGAGCGCCTTCGATTTTTCCTTCCATTTGCATGATCAGCACTTCAAGCAGTTGAAAACGGGTCATCTAGTTCTCATCCCAAAAAAAGATGATGCAAAGTCAGTGGGAGACTTTCGTCCGATTAGTCTAACCCATCTAATTGCAAAGCTTGTCTCCAAAGTGCTCGCCAACAGACTAGCGCCTGAGCTCAACAACCTAGTATCAAGGGCACAGTGTTCCTCAAGCTTGATATAGCGAAAGCGTTTGACACTGTTCGCTGGGATTTCCTACTGGAGGTGCTGGAGGAGTTTGGGTTCGGCCATAGATGGAAAGAGTGGATTACCATTCTGCTTGCAACCAGCCACACTTCCATCCTTCTCAATGGCTCAAGGGGCCAATGGTACAAGCAATTCAGAGGGTTACGGCAGGGGAACCCTCTGTCCCCCATGCTGTTCATTTTGGTGATGGAGCCGTTGCAGTGAATGCTTGAGAAGGCAGCCACAAATGGGATGCTGACGCCAATCAACAACAGAGCTGCGACTTTCCGTGCTAGTCTCTACACGGACGACGCGGCAGTTTTCGTCAAACCAGTCAGGGAAGACATCAAAATGGTGGCAGAGATCTTGGAACTGTTTGGTGAAGTGTCAGGGCTAGTCACAAACAGAGATAAGTGTGCAGCTTTCCCAATTAGGTGTGACGGCATCGACCTACAGGATGTTATGGAGAGTTTCCCCTGCCAAGTTAAAGATTTCCCGTGCAATTATCTTGGACTGCCATTACACTACAGACAGCCAAGACGCCTGGAGGTGCAGCCGCTAATTGATAAGATGTCCAGAAGGTTGCCGACGTGGAAAGGACGGTTCCTAAATAGGCCTGGCAGGCTGAAGCTGCTCAATACAGTATTGTCGTCAATGCCTACATATTTCCTAGCTGTGTTTGCTCCACAAAATGGGCCGTCAAACGCATGGACAAGATCAGACGAGGATTCCTTTGGAAGGGGTCCGAGGACGCGCGGGGAGGGCATTGTCTGGTCAGGTGGACAAAGGTAAAGCGGCCAAAGAAGCTAGGAGGGTTGGGCGTAATTGATTTAGAGCTGCACAGTCGGGCACTACGCTTAAGATGGCTCTGGTTCCAATGGGCGGAGCCTGATCGGCCATGGGTAGGGACTGAGCAGACTTTCTCTGAGCAAGACAAGCAACTGTTCAGAGCTTGCACGGCAGTCACGGTCGGTAATGGGGAGAGAGCGAGATTCTGGGAGTCGGTATGGTTGAATGGGAAAGCTCCCAGAGATTTGGCGCCTAACTTGTACAGGCTTGCCTGGAGGAAGAATCAATCGGTGAAAGATGACTTGAAGGATGATCATTGGACTAGGGGATTGTGGAAAATGACCACGGCAACGGAGATGGCTGAATACATCACATTATGGGGTCTCCTGCAGGGAGTGTCTCTAAATGAGCAGCAGGATGCAATTAGATGGAAATGGACGGAGAATGGCGTCTACTCGGCCAAATCGGCTTACAATGTTCAGTTCTGGGGCTCACACTGTTCCTTCGATAGCGCAGCCATTTGGAGAGCAAAAGTGGAGGATAAACACAGACTTTTTGCTTGGCTACTTGTCCAGTGTAAGCTGCTCGCTGGCCATGTGATCCACTCTGTTCACTGTGTAGTCAGGTGCCGGAGACGGCGGACCATTTAGTTCTTCATTGTGTGTTCTCCCAGGAGGTGTGGGTTCGTATGCAAAGGGCAACTGATGGCCTAGTTCCAATTCCAATCTTGGGATCGACGGTGGAAGACTGGTGGAATTCAGTGCTGCAAGGAAGGGGGAAAAAGGAGAAAAAGAAGATGGCTTCATTATTGATCTACACGGCGTGGAACTTGTGGAAAGAAAGAAACAGGAGAATTTTCGACGGGGATGCAGCGTTACCAGCTCGTGTGGTTGCTCTCACTAAAGAAGAAATCAAGCTCCGGCAATTGGCCTGCGGAGGAGACGAGATTACATTTGTTTCTTAATGTTTACGCTACCCTTGAGGCAGAGCTCCTTTAGTTATCTTGTAATAACAACTATGTAACACCTGTTTTCTCTCCTCCTTAAATGATATAGCAGTGCTCCTGCTTTACTTTCAAAAAAAAAAAAAAATTGGGCAAACTCACCAGAAGTTTTTCATTTAATTGAAGCCTATGCACAGAGTCACGAAAGTTTTTATTCAAAGCCTTCACCAGTGTCTCTAATTTGACTTCAAGATTTACAAGATGACCGAACAGGTATATGAAATCTCTGTCAATCTGAAATGGCAGGTAAGTGGTTATTTCGAATTTGTTTCATATATCATAATAAAGGACTCCAAAAAATAATAAATCATTATAGACCTTGCGAGGTGAGAGGTTAATCTTGTATTTTTTCAGATCGGCTTGTAATCCCTTGCATAGGGGGAGATAATACTCATCAATGAGGCTACCTCTTTCTTCAAGAATGAAGTCAGGGAGGACAAACTCTAATCCCCATATCAGGTCGCCAGCAATATCATTGGTCAAACATTCAACATCCTTACCAAAAATATATATATAAAGGTCAGTGGGTTGATATACCTTATGCTTGCAAAATCTTAAAATAAAATCTGTACTTAAAACTTTACATAAATAAAGAGAGAAAACTCACCAAATTTGACTCGATTATAGTTTTAAGGTTAGTGGATTGAACAAATAATACTTTGTTCTTGCAAAATCTCAAAATAAGTTGCCTCAATTTGTTATGAGGCTCACTCACATGTTTCCAAGCAACAGATTTATCATCAAGCTTTACAAAGCCAAGAGCAAATGCAACCTGAAAATTCATCATTACATTTTGAGATTTGGAAACAACCAATGAACTTCTCACTAATATATCCAAGCGACACTTTTCCTAGTGAGGCATATAACAGAATGTGGAAGGCTAAAATCCCCTACAAAATTAAAATCTTCCTCCGGTTATGGAAAATAACGTTGTACTAACTAAGGTCTTATCACTAATATATCCAAGCAACACTTTTCCTCTAGTGAGGCATATAACAGAATATGGAAGGCTAAAATCCCCTACAAAATTAAAATCTACCTCGGGTTATGGAAAATAACGTTGTACTAACTAAGGTCAATGTGATAAGAAGGAATTGGCACGGGACCCGTGACAGTTCTGTGTGGTGTTTTTCTATGGTGGAAGAGGAAGACAAAGATCACTTATATTTCTCATGTCTAGTGACAAAAGTAGTGTGGGTATTGTGGCTCAATGGAAGACAAAGATCACTTATATTTCTCATGTCCAGTCACAAAGTAGTGTCCAGTCACAAAAGTAGTGTGGGGGTATTGTGGCTCAATGTAGCTAAGGAGGTTCCCAGCAGCCAGCCTACCTAGATCAATACTATACTGGCGTTGGGTGGCTAAATGACTACCAAATGGGGGCAATATTCATGCTTTTGGCCTTGCAGCAATTTGTTGGGCCATATGAAAAACAAGAAACAGATCATGTTTTGAAAACAGAAGAAACATCCTTGTTTTATGATTTTTTTTGGACAAGCTCTATGTTGGGGGAATAATAAATGATCCCCCCTTCATGGGCCTATCAACCTCCCAACCAGCCCACGTTAAGAATCAGCCCAAGGGACCAAGGTGCAATTCTCCTCCCCACCAAGGGCTTAGGAGAGAATGTCCACATACCCCTCTCCACTTGCCTATATGAGGCCCTCATGGGTGCTAGGAAGGGGAGAGCTCTTCCACACTTGAAATGAAACTTCTAGCCACTCAGTCCCCTAGAAACCCTGGTAGACCTCTGAACCGGTCTAAGAATCCCTCTTTACTGTTTGGGCATTTTGTAACCACCAACACTCTATAAAGAGGATTTCCCAGGCCACGGTGGTGGGAGGCATCAACACCGTGCTCGCCGTCGCTTGCCAGAATCAGAGAAGGGGAGTTCCAAGACTCATAGACGATGCGGCTACTGAAGAGGAAGGGCACGATGGGCGGCTGTGATGGACATGAGGCAGTCTGACTGCGTGTTCTGGGCTGCTCCCGCAATGATGTAGCAGAGTGTGTCTGTTCCTTGGTCTAGCTTGAATCAGGTTGTAGTGACCAGGGTTATCCTTTCTCCTTATTCTGTAGTAATTTCCATAATGAAAATAATGGAAATGGGGGGAGGCCTTGATTCAACAAAATATATATCCAAGAAGCAAAGTTTTTCAAACTAAAAGAATTTTGAATGGAAAGAAAGAAACTTGCTAATAAGAAATGTTCTATAAGGGAGCATGCAAGAAACTAATGCCAATCCAAAAGATTACATGTAAGAAGCAAATACCAGAAGGAAAGATTTTTCAAACTATTTGTAATATGAATAGAAATAAAGAAAAGTGTCCTTTCTATAAGGTGATCAACTAGCGCAAGCCATGCCCATCCCGTCCAATTCCCATAGGCTCACCTAATCAGATCTGCTCCGAGAACATAGTATGTACTCCCTCGTCTATTTTTATAAGGTAGAGTCAAACTTGACACGGTCTCGCAAAATATACTTTGACCATTTATTCTCTCATACTATATTATTTATGACTAATTTTTTATCATTAGAAAGTACATGTCATTACAAATTTAACCATTTCAAGATTGCAATATAAAAGTTACAAATTGTGCTAAATAGAGGTCAAAGGTAGCAAAGTTTGAATGTTGATATGTGTGCGCGCCTTATAAAGATAAATGGAGGGAGTAGCAAATAAGTTTACTTAAACTAATTGACCTACTGAAACGAAATTACCAAGAAGAGGGCACTATAACTATTTCTTATAGGATAAACTTACATTCCGCGCATCGTATGGGTCCGAAAAACAAGTCCACATATGCTGCAAAATATGGTGCTGTCAGTTGCAAGGGACTAAAGGAAAAGGAAGGGAAATAAATTTTGGTTTTGAGAAAGTACCTCAGGATCTTGAAACACAGTTTCCCGAACATCAAATATGGCAAAACCTGATGGGGTCTCAAGCAATGTCCTCTTAAACTTCAAGTCCTTAAAATCAACATGATCCCTACCAACATATACGAGTCAAAAAAAAAAAACAAAAAAAGGTTTAAAGAGATGTCAAACATTGTGAATTTCCAATTCTAGTCCCTTGTAAGGCTATGTGTTTACAGGTTCCTAGAAAATTTTTGGACATTGTTGTCTAATTTTGCATAGTTTCTCACTAGCAAGAATGAGAATCTGTTTTTATAATTGTGCTTGTGAACTTAGTTCGAAAGCTACTTATTTTGCAATCACTAGCAAGAACAACAATTTGTTTTTTAATTGTGCTTGTGAATTAAACAAAGCAAGCAAGGCAGTTTTTGAGAGAGTGATATAAGCAATAAATATTAGAAGTCAAAAACAACTTAGCACGCAGTTAATTATGTTGTGATGTTATAAATCGGCTAGTCACTAAATAAATCTGTCTGTGGTGGTATCACTTTCCAAACCAGTTAGTTTCCCCGTTTCAAAACATGGTGTCCAGTGGATAAGACTATGTTGCTTTTTTCTCTTTTTGAGTAGGAGCAGCACTCTGCTCTGTTCTGTACTGCAGTAGTTGTTGTTAGCAACAGTAGGTAACTAGTTGTATAGTTGCAAGCATGGGTATAGCTACAGTAGCAGTGGTAGTGGCTTGGCCATACCCTGTACCCTCTCATCTTTGTGCACATAATAAGGTGCAGAACAGCTGAGTTCTCATGTGTGTGTTCTTCTCTTTCTCCTCTCTTCTTCTATTCATACTCTCAAGAATTGTGTATTTGTGAGTGTGAGCTCTCTGATCCATAGGATCAGGAGAGGTACGTAGAGCCAACAAGCTATGACTACGTATAAGGCAAAATATACATGCTTATCAGTTATTACCACATCCACATAACAAACTGAAGGACCAGCTGGAAGTCATAATACTTACCCAAAATGTGTTATATCCGGCTCTTGTTCTGCATTACAGCCACTTGCAATTCTTAACATCCGAAAAAATTCAGATTGAAAGCGAGATGATTCCATAAATTTCACACGGGTCATAATCTCATCTCTAATCTCAGGGGCATGCATAAGGTAATCCAAAGATTCCACAATTATGTTTATGTCATGTAACGGTAAATCAAGTGGAGCAGCTTCAGATTGAGCTAAAAATTGTTTAGCCTCCTCTAACTTCAATAGCATTTTCGCTGACAAAGTCTAAACAGAATAAATAAACAATCATCAATACTTAGCCACAAGTTCATGCAAAATAAATAATAAATGCTAGCAGTTCAGATTTACCTTGCTCAAACTATTGACATCCACAAATGATGGAGCAAGAGAAATTGCTAGCAGCTTAGCAAAAGTCAGATCATCCTCAATTGTTTCACTGATTTTAAGAAACTTATCATATGAAATTCGCAAGTTCTCCGAAACTGCTTTTAAATTTTTGTCCATAAAACATAAACACCCAAAAGTTGAGATAAAAGACCTATCAACCTGAAATTAGACACGAAAATTAACATGTAAAACTTAAGAAGAATGTTGGCAATGGCAAGCTCAGCACACACACACACACACAGTCTCACGGTAGCGGAGAGGAAGAGAGGAAGGAGGAAGCAGAGTGAAGAAGAAATGGTGCTGCTTAGCCACTTGGAGCTGCAGCTGCTCTCCTATATTCACAAGCACAGGTCACATACTTTACAAAGTCAAAAGGCCAAGGTATGGCCAGCAACTCTAGCTACTGTTGCCCACTACTTGCTACTGCTACCATGCTCCTACAGCTACTAGTACTACTTCTACTATAGCCTATTGCCATCAGTATGGCAGGTATGGCCTAAGGTCCAGCCATTGGCTGGAGAGAAGAAGAGAGAGCAAGAGCATGGTGATGATTACAACATTTCTTCCTCTAATCTCAATGCTCTTGCTTGATTTCCTCAACTCCCACCTCGGTCCTCAGCTCCTAGAGACGAAGACGACCGAGTGGTTTGGTGAGGATATCTACGAGTTGCCGAGCTGTCTCGACATACTCCAGCTTGATGCGTCCTCCATCGACACAATCACGTATAAAGCGATATTTGGTCTCGATGTGTTTGCTCTGGTGGTGGAGGACTAGGTTCTTTGCCAAAGCAATGGCGGACTTGTTGTCCACCATCAGGACTGGCGGGCCTGAGCTTCTCCCCGGTGAGCTCACGCACGAGCCGTCCCAGCCATATCCCCTGACAGCATGTCGTCGCTGCTGCAATGTACTCACGAAGAAGGCGCCCGTAGTGCTCTTCTGCTTGTCCACATCCCCGGCGATGTCGCTGTCACTAAACCCCGTCAGCTTCAGCCTTCCTTCCTTCCGCTTCGGGTAGACGATGTCGTAGCCAATGGTCCCAGCCACGTAGCGGAGGAGTCTCTTAACAGCAGCGGAGTTATCCTCCCTGGGATCCTCCATGAATCGGCTCAGGTAGCCGAAAGCGAACCCAATGTCCGGCCTTGTATTCGTGAGGTAGCGCAGCCCGCCGATCAAGCTGTGGTACTCCGTCGCGTTCACCTTCTCTGCTGTGCTGTTCTTGGAGAGCTTGAGCTTCTCTTCCATGGGGGTCTGACACGGCTTGCACCCGCTCAGACCACCACGTTCCACGAGCTTCTTGGCGTAGGAGCTCTGCCGCAACGTGATGATGTCCTCCTTCTGCTCAACCTCAACACCCAGGTAGTAGGAGAACAATCCCAGATCGCTCATCTTGAACAGCCGCATCATCTCGTGCTTGAACTCCTCTGCATCTTCCTCATGCTCTCCAGTGACGATGAGATCATCCAAGTACACGCCGACGATCAGCAGGCCCCGCCTTGACCGCCGCTTGTACAATGCGTGCTCACTAGGACAGTTGGAGAAGCCCAGCGACACAAGACTCTTGTCGAGCTTCACGTTCCACGCTCGAGATGCTTGCTGGAGTCCGTACAGCGCCTTGCGGAGGCGGAGCACCTTGTGTTCCTATCCGGCAATAGCAAAGCCAGGTGGCTGATGCACGAACACCTCCTCTGCGAGCTCCCCGTTGAGGAATACGGACTTCACGTCCAGGTGATGGACGTTCCAGCCCTTTGTCACCGCAGTGTGACAGGAGCCCGCACAGACTCCATCCTTGCCAAAGGCGCGAACACTTCCTCGACGTCGACGCCGACGCACTGCACGTACCCCTTCACCACCCGCCGAGCCTTGTAGCGCATCACGGCACCATGCTCGTTGCGCTTCACCTTGTAGACCCACTTCAATCCAATCGGGCGGCAACCGATCGGTGGATCCGCGAGCTCCCAAGACTTGTTCTCCATGATCGCCTCCCATCTCCTCTAGCATCGCCACCTGCCAGCAATCTTCCCGCTCGGCAGCGGCAAAGTTGGGTGGCTCTTCTGCACTTCCCAAGCGCAGCTCAAGATCATCCAGCATCCGCACGGCCCGGTCGGGCGTATCATCATCTCCGAAGAGATCTTCCATCTCTCGGAATCGAAGCAGTTCGCCGTCGTACTCTGCATCGACGAATTCCCCAGGATTTGGTAATGGAGTGGCGAATCGGATCGACGAATCTGAGCTTGATCCGGCGCTCATCGGAGTGGAAGCTGGTGTCGCCTGCCCTGCAGGCGATCCTAGGGGCGTGCCTGCTAGTGTCGTCGCGTGTGCTCCGCCCGCGCTCTAAACAGGGGAATCTTCCCCTGCTCCTGAAGCAGAGGATTCGCCCCAATCTTGATCCGCCAGGCCTTGAGCAGGTTCCGACGCGGCGTAGTACTCCGAGTACTCGATGGTGAACGTGCTGTCGACGCCACCGTCTTCGTCTTCCTCGCCGCCGGACTCCTCCCACTTCCAGCACGCCGCCTCGTCAAACACCACATCACGCGAAACCACCACCCGCCGTGCCACTGGATCATAGAGGCGATACGCCTTGCTACCGGCCTCGTAACCCAGGAACACCATGGGCACGCTCCTGTCCTCCAGCTTCGACAGGTTGGGCTTCGTCACTTTGACGTGCCCAACACACCCGAACGTTGTTCTCAGGTGAGACACGTCCGATTTCTTCCCGTGCCAAGCCTCGTACGGCGTGATCTCCTTCAGGCTTCTCGTAGGTGACCGGTTCAGGATGTAGATGGCCGTGGTGACCGCCTCACCCCAGAACGCCGTCGGCACCATCTTCGCCTTGAGCATGCTCCTCGCCATGCCGACCACCGTCTGGTTCCGCCGCTCCACCACGCCATTCTGCTGCGGTGAGTACGGTGCGGTGAGATGGCGTCCGACGCCTTCATTCGTGCTGTACTGGGCGAACTCGATCGAGGTGAACTAACCTACAAATCCCACGTGAGGGAGGGGCTGACGCCCCCATGACAGCCAGCAACTCTAGCTACTGTTGCCCACTACTTGCTACTGCTACCATGTTGCTACAGCTACTAGTACTACTTCTACTATAGCCTATTGCCATCAGTATGGCAGGCATGGCCTAAGGCCCAGCATGGCTGGAGAGAAGAGAGAGCAAGAGCATGAGCATGGTGATGATTACAACAGTACATACAAAAAAATAGAACAATTAAAAGCACAAATCTATATTTACCATTTTTATTGGGATGTTTATTAGATAATAGTGTAAAGCATCTATTAAACTCTTGCTCAATGGCAAATTGTAATTTGCCGGTATATTGTACTTCTCTTCAGGAAGGAATTCATGAAGCACGTTCTTGATTCCCCACATAAGCTCAGTAATGGTGTGCCCATCGTGAACACATGAGATTTTCTATTAAAAAAATGCAAGATGTCAAAATAGAAGCAAATTACTTATTTCACAGAATCCAAATAGTAAGAGAACATATTGCGTACAGGATTTTTTTCAACGAGCACTTTGAGCTTAATATCTTCCACAAATAGTTCTTCTCCATTTTTACAGAACTTCTCAACAAGCTTGCACAGGTCAGGATCAGCACCATCATCTTTAACAAAGCTGAGGGTAAGCAGAACCTGCTGCGCCTCATGTGAATTGGCAAAATATATCCAAATGTCCTAGAGAGAGAGAGAGAGAGAGAGAGAGAGATAATCTTTGACTTCAGCAAGAAAAAAGCCTGAACAGGAACAGAGCAGATCTGGACAATACCTTATCTTCTTTTAGTGCAAATTCCTTGACATTAAAGAGTGCAAAGCCTGATGGCGTCTTTATGAGTACCTTCTTCCCCTCAATATAATATTCATAACGTACAGGTTTCGTCATTTTCCTGCAAGAGAAAAAACCAATCATGAAAGAGAGGTTTCTCGCTGTACTTGGCATGGCTAGATCCAACAGGATAAAATCCCAAAGGCATGAGTTGCAAAGATCACTATTGCATTGGGCAATTATTTGTGCCAGAAATACATACCTCCTAACAGCTGAGAAATTCTTGGGAAGAGCCCCATCACGTTCATTTTCAGCAACAATGCTTGACTGGGTGCACAAAGGACAAATGTCAGCTGCCTATACACAGCAGCCTATACACAGTGAATACCATTTGACTAATTTGATGCTAACCTGAACTTCTTCTGTATTGAAGGGCTGCAGGAATTTAACCTTATTCCCATCCAACGAACGAACCTATTGATGATGTAAATCTTTATTTTAGTACATATCTTGGATATGGAAACGGTGGAACAAGAACATGTTATTTGACAAGTACCTGATGATCAAGACGTGCTGCTGAGACGTGGGCAATATCATTGCTTCCGAAGTTGTGTTGGTGGCCAGTTGAGTCAGGACCACCTTCATCAGCAGCATACTGTGGAAGTTTCCTTCCCTGAGCCTATTTAGAATGAAAAATAACAAGTACATCACAAGCATTTTCTTCACTGTCATCCAACAGTACTGCATCAAACATTGCAATTAAAAGAAAGTATTTGACAAGAAATACCTGAATTGAGATGTGCGCATTGCTTCCAAAGTCATGTTGGTGGCCAGTTGTGTCAGGACCACCTTTATCAGCCGCATACTCTGGAACTGTTCTTCCTCCCTATTTAAAGTAAAAAATAACAAGTAAATCACATAATCATTTTCTTTACTGTCATCCAACTACTGCATTGCAAAAAAAAAAAAAAAAAATGGACGGACAACGAAAAAACAACACATTGATAGGATTGGAAGTACCAGAAAATCCAATAGTGAAAGAACTCTCATATATCTCGCATCATCAAATTCATCAACCTGTACACAACAGAGTCCTAATAGTGTACTTTGGTGGGAAAGCAAAACTGGATAGAAAGGTCAAGCTGACATACCGCCTTTTTGGCATCTTCAGCAGTCCAATACTCCACGAAAACACATTGCTACAAGGAACAGCAAAACGAAATTGTAAAAACAGTATATTTATTGTTTCACATCACAAAGCTATGCACTCACTGAACAACTCAAAGAAGATACATATACCGGTACAGACCGCATGAGTAAGCAAATCACTACGCGATATTTTGGAACCACCATGCCTTGGATTCCAGGTATACATAGATTTCACACTGCAATGCATACAACATCATGACTCGTGAGTTCAGTAATTGGGCAACGGGCAACTGTTTGTGCATGATAGACATGCATACCTCCCAACAGCCGCGAAAATGCGTGGCAAAAACAGATCAGCGTTACTCCGTAGTATTTGAGCAACAACAATGCGTGGCTGGGTTCGAAAAGAGAAATTTTAGCAACCCATGCATAGCACATAGTTCTTTGACTAATTTTGATGCTAACCTTAACTTCTTCAGCGTTGAAGGGCTGTAGACGTCTAACCTTTTTTCCATCATCTGAAACAACCTACAAATTATACAAATCAGTATTTTAGTGAGACTAAAATATCAAATCATCTCTTGTGGATGTGGGGAGGATATAACAAGAACAATGCCAAGAAAGTTTTGCCACTGGATGGTACAAGTTTATTTGTTTCTGCTTTACCCTGAACTGAGAGTTAGAGCCATTTCCTAGCTTTGACTAATGAAACCTTATTCTTGAGTAAGCAAATACGTAAAATATGCAAACAAGGTATTATAACGAACAGAGTGAGCTGGTATTTGAAAAGAACATGAATATCAGAAAGTAAGTGGTAAGCATGATAATAGATTTTACATGTTTACCAGTCCTGATGAAGAGCACAATACATCAACAAACGAGTATAATGCACCAATTCTCCTACGGACCTCTGGCAAAGCTGCAACTACAGATAATGGCCCTGCAAAACAAAATAAAATGTGAGCATCACATTGAAAATACAATGTCAATATGGTTATATTGGCACTCACCAGAAAATACAAGTTTAACAGAACATCACATGAAGATATCAACGTGAGCATTTGCTTAATTCATTCTCATTGCTTATTGATCTGGCAGAAATTAATGTGTTGTTTGATAAACAAAAAAAAAATGCAGAAAAGGCGTTGAAAAATTCTCATACGTGTGGGGTGCAAAACATTGAATAATGAAATGTGAACATATTAGAAACACTTCAGCACAGCATTTGCCCATTTCTAAAAATGTGTTAATAGTTCAGCACGACATGATTCACAAATCGTAGTTCCCAAGACTCATGACTTGAAAAACATGAAAATAACCATTTTAAAAGATATGGGATGATGAGAAGCATGCCATAAAACATAGCTTATTTTTCTACAACCATCATATATGTGCAGCAAATTTGAAATGGTCTTGACAAGGAATCATCTAACAAATTTTATACATGCCACAAGACAGGATGTTATCGAGTAGCTTTTTATTTGAAATTGCCCAGTTGAACTCACCAAATCCATCTGGATCATGAGCGATAAAGTCCATCAGTTCTGCAGTTGTGGCTAAATTGATATCACTGAAGTAAAATTCCACCTGCCATGTTGCCAAATACATCTAGTCCAAGGGATACATAGTACAGAGATGGAAACCAGGCATCCAATGAATGAGAAACAAAGAAGGACATAATAAAGCCTGAAAAAGTGAATTAAGGATGGCAGACTTATTTTTTTCAGTAATTTGAGGAGATAAATAAAAAGGAAATCAGGAAAATTCAAAGACTATTAAGCAAAACTATTTTCTGTTTATTATTATTATTATTATTTTACATGTATCTATAACTCAAATCTTCGGTTACCACTTGAGAAATATGCAAAGCAGGAAAGTAATAAAATTGTGGAAGTTTTAACTTCTTTCCATTTTCTGGAGCATTTTCTAAACAGAACAGCAGTAAACATCCACCTACCATACACAAGTTACAGGCTAAATGAAGAAGACAACAAATCTGTAATTTGTCATATTTGTTATACACTAGTTTGAAAGTGACGAATCCAACTCTCCCATATACATTATAACTGGCCTAAGTTCCTGCCATGTCTCAACACCTTGTCACTAGACCCTAACACACTCAAAAGCGAATGCAGCCTGATCCATTCCCGCTGTACAATGCACTTACATGAAGTATGAACCTCAGCATTAACCAAGAAAATATTCCCTAAGTACAACTCGGCCACTATCTTATCTTGACATGTTTCCACTTTTCTCCCTCCAAAGATCACCCTTCTGTCACAGTACAACTGGGTCACCATCTTATCTTTGACATATGAATTCCACTTTTCTCCCTCACTCCTCAGTAAGTAATGTATTACAGTGCTACAGCACAATTAGACAATAGCTGTGAATTCAAACATGGTGACCACCATCTTATCTTGCTAACAATAGCTGTGAATTCAAACATGGTGACCACCATATCTTATCTTGCTAACAATAGCTGTGAATTCTAATATGGTGAAAATACTTTTAAGGCAAATATGAAAACTAAGGGATGCCCACATCCTGTTCTGTCAAGTATGCATCTGAGACTCAAAATCAAAATTTTCCAATACATGTCACATTGCAACTAAGATAGCCACAAACAAGTAATCGAAACATAAACGCATCAGTTTATACTTTATACTCCTTATTACAAGTTACAATTACCAACATAAAGATATAGGCTCAGGCGACCCTCCCGAATCACACCAACCATCGCTCACAATCCACATGAAGACAAACATAGTGGATACCAGCAATCGAGCGCGGGGAAATGGAAGCTACCTGCTTGATGACCTTGCGGATAAATTGGACCGTATCAGCAGCAGACCACTCTTCTTCACCCTCCTCCACCTCGTCATCCTCTACCAATTCCGCAGGCTTTTGTTCACCCTCCTCGTCATCCTCCGCCAAATCCGCAGGCACCTCTTCACCGTCCGCCGCATCCGCAGGCGTCTCTTCACCCTCCGCCAAATCCGCAGGCGCCTCTTCACCCTCCTGCCCCTCGTCGTCCTCCGCCAAATCCGCAGGCCCCTTTTCACCCTTTTTAAGCCTCAAGGCGCCATGGGGGTCGTCCTGGGCCAGGACGCCTCGATCTGGCTCGCCAAAACGCCCTCCGTGTTCGCCTTCGCGGGGCCCACCGAGATCCTCTACGGGCTCGGCATGGTGCTGCCGCTGGAGGCGGAGGCCGCGGACAAGCGCAGGTTCGGCGCCACGCTCGCGCTCTCCATGGCGTTCATCGCCGCCATGTACGGGCTCTTCGGCGCCTGCGCACACGAGGCGGGCGGCGCTGGGGCGGGAGAGATCACGGGGAGGGGGGTCGGCGCTGGGGCGGGAGGCCGGGGTCTCCTCTTGCTCCATGGCGGATGGCGGATGGGAGCGGGGAAGCCGACGATAGGGTTTCGTCCAATGTGTGCTCTCAGAATCTTATATATATATAACAGCGTCTCAGCAGAACCCAAAAGGCAACAAGGCCTTCGTTTTGGCAAGTGGCAACTGTGGGTTGGAGAGTCCAAACCAATCTTTTCCCCCGGCGGCGGCGTTCCGGGAGGTTCCCCTCGTTGGGCCAAGATACAATCGGCATGCGCAGAAGTACTTTCAATTGGCAATAATGCTGCTTACAAAAGAAAGCGCAGCCGGACTCAAACAACAAACCTTCCTCGTCGTGTTTATGAACACGTACAATTACTGTGCTTAATAACTGACGCAGACACGCCTCGTGGATCCGGTGGCCGCAGGTCTCTGCCTGGTTCTGTCACGTTCTTGGCAATGGCTCCCGAGTCTCGACGTAGGCAAAAGTCCTGAACTTTGGTTTCCTCGCTCATCATGATGAGCTCCGCCCCCTCCGACGGCCGCAGCGGCGCGGTACTCCAGTCCTCGACGTCCGTGCCGCCGCCGCCTACCTTGCGTCGGTACAGCCGTTTCCTGTCCGGCGACGTGCTCAGCACGTGCTCTCCGTGCGTCAAGTGCGGCGTAAACACAATCCCGTTCCGTGGGTCGCCGGACTCGACGAGGCTGTACCGTACCTCCGGCTCCACCGTGGCTGCTCTCCGCCGCCGTCCAGAACCCACACCTCGACGGTCATCGCTGCCGGCTCGTAACACGGGACCGCGACGCCCAGCCTCGCGTGGACAGTCGTAAGCTTCCACGAGGCCGCGGCTTCTCCCACGCCTGGCGGGCCCCGGAACGACGTGATGCGCTCGTCCGCGAGGTCCAGCGCCATCACCCGATCGGCGCGCGGGGTGCGTGAACCAGTACACCGACCCGTCGACGCCGACGATGCCGCAGAAGACGTTGTAGCTCCCGGCCATGGCGGGCGACACGACCTCCCGCCACGCCGCCGGGCCGCTGCCGCCTAGGGTGAGCACGTGCACCGCGTCCCGCCTCCGGGCGCAGATGGTCGGGACACGCACGACCTTGTACCGCCCCGTCACGGGGTGGTAGCCGAAGCCGTAGAGCCCGAGGCGCATCAACGAGTCCCACGCCACGGGTGGCGGCGGGAGGGCCATCGCCTCACCGGTGGTCGGGTTGGCCACTGTGATCGGGCTGCTGTCGCCGTCGCCGGTAGTGTCACGCAGGCAAATGAGGCCATTGCACGTGCCGACCATGTGGACGATGCCGGTGCGGGTGCTCGAGCCGTAGGTCCACTCGTGCCCGCGGCGCCCGTCTTTGTCGTCGTCGAGGACGATGGCACGGGACCTCGGACACTGACTGATGAAGACGAGGATCTTGGTCCGGACCTGCCGCTCCGGCGTGCGCTCGTCGATGGTGTCGCGCCACCGCTTGCAGACCAGCCGGAACCGCCGCCGGGCGCTCGTCGGGAGGCGGAGCAAGATCTCCACCAAGGAATCAGTGGGTACGTTATTGAAACCCTCGTCCGCCGCCATTGCGCTCGGCTATCGCTTGGTCTTCGGATCTAGATTATCAAAGGAGATTCATCGTAACAGCTAGCATAGTATACCGACGGGACGCGTACGTTTTCTAAAATTGGAATTTTGACCTTGATTTAACCATCAGATTTCGTTCCTAGCAATCTGTCATCCCGGATATTGGGGAACCCGTTCCATTTGTGCCTCCTTGGCCCTCAAGTTTACCCTGGCTATAACAAATATCGGCTAATTAAGCGAAACGGGAAAGATCACACAAAGTGAGCCCGTGCAAGCTGCAAGGCGCGTTGCCAATGGCGCCGCCGCCGCCTCCTCCTACGGACAACGAGAAGTAAATGAGGGCTTGAGCCTCCCCACGGACGCCTTCATGGAGATCCTGCTGCGCCTGCCGCCGAGCTGCCGTCGTTGGGCCCGCCTCGTCTGCCGGCACTGGCGCGACGTCATCGACGAGCGCACGCCGCGTACTCCGCCGCCCAAGCTGCTCGCGTTCTTCTCGTGCACCACGGCAGCTTCGGCGCACGTCGTCGACGACCTCGCGTACGGACGAGGCAGGCAGGTGTGGTGTGGGGGATCACCGCCGCCGCCACCGGCGCCGGTCCGGCGAGGTACCTCGACGTGACGCCGGTCCGGTCGGCACGTGCAACGGCCTACTCTGCCTGTGCAACAACAAGAAGCCCGGCGGGAGGATCCCCTGCTGAACCCTGCCACCGGCGAGGCGCTCCGCGTGCCGCCGCTCCCGGTCTCGTACCGCGGCCGGCACGGCTACGGCAGCGGGAAGGCGTACACCTTCGGGTTCGTCCCGGCCACGGGGAAGTACAAGATCCTCCACCTCCCGTGCCGCGGCGACAGCACGGGAGGGTTCAGCGTGCTGCAGGCGTTCACGCTGGGCGGCGCGACGTCGCGGTCCCCGGCGCGTGCTGCTGCCTCGGCGCTGGCCTCGTCAGCGTAGGAGACGCGGCGTACTGGGTCACCATGGGCATGGAGAGGGTCGTGTCGTTCGACCTCGGCGACGAGCGCGTCGCGTTCGACACGGCGCTGCCTGTGATGAGCGCGGGGCCGGGTAGCCACTGCCGGCTGGTGGAGTTCCACGGGCGGCTGGGACTCGCCGTCAGCGCCGACAGGACGACGCCGGCAAAGACCGAGGTGTGGGTTCTCGAGGATGGCGCAGGCTGCGGCGGGAAGGGGTGGAGCCGGCGGTACAGCGTGCGGGTGCAGGGCGTGGAGGAGCGGCTGGCGGCGCCGCACTTCGCGCACGGCGGCGAGTACGTGCTCACCGTGCAGTCGGAGGAGCGGGCACGGAAGCACGTGTACGCGCACAGGATGCGCGACGCCGGGAGGAGGTTGCCGTGCGGCGAGGTGCGGTCCGTGCGGAGGGGAGCCGGGAATGGAGGTGGCCTACTGCAAGGACGGCTACTACCTTCAGACGTTCGCCTACGTCGAGACCACGGAGCCGTCGAGTGTTTACAAGGTTGATGGCAGGGTTCGAGTAGGCTCCATCCGCAAATGAAGAGCCAACAGCAAATTGTTTAGTCCGTTATTGGACATCATTCAATCTGGTAATTTTGTAGTAGTACTTCTGAAACCGAGCGCTGAATCAATGTCGAAGTAACCCTATATTGTGTGTATCATCAAGTAACGAAACACCAACACCGGATGAACGCAAATGGTGAGCCGTTCTGCAATCCTCGTCGAGGAACGAGGCGCGTTGGCACAGCTAAACGCAGCTTGCAACTCTGCAGCGCCAGCTGCCCGGGATAATAGCTAGTGCTGTGCTCCCAGTACCGCAGCAATGGTGAATAGTTCGTCGCCGGCCCCATCGCACACGCAGCGGCGGAGGTGGTGGCGTCGGCCCCAACAGAGCCGCCTGCGCACGCGCGGCAGCTCTCCCCCGACCGCGGTAGGCGTCGTCGTGCCGACGGCGTGCAGCCCGTCCTCGAGGCGTCCAGCCCGTGTGCGCCCGACGTCATCCAGACGCTCGCCTTCAAGATCGTGCACCTCAGCAGGGAGCCAGGGACTGCTGCCGCGCGGTCGCTCGGACCTGGGGTCGGTGAGCATTGCGTCGCTGCTCCGGATGCGACTAAGAAAATTGCAAATTTGGGACTCCAAACATCGCGCTTTTCAGTTTCGCTATCCCAAACATTAACTTCGTAAAAACGGGCATCAATTGGTCACTCGTTTTCCATGCCATTATGCCATTAGATGTATTTCCCCTCCATTCTTATACTTTTCCTTGTATTTTGCACTTGAATTGACCATTTTGCCCAAGGCCTTTTCTTCTGAGATTTGTACGCATGCTGGCTACCGGTCTACCGCCCTCCATGCTGGCCCCGTGCATGTGCATGCACGAGGCATGCCAGCCGCCGCCGCCGTTCGCTGGCTGGCCGCGTGCATGCAGTATGGCCGCCGCCCTCGCTTGCTGACCGGTGGGCGGCGCGGCATGGCCGGCGGGCATGGGCGGCGGCACGGTCTGGACGCTGGGCACGGGTGGCGCGCCCTGGTCGTCCAGCACGGGCAGCGACGCTCCATGGCTGGCAGAGGCGAGCGGCGCGGACTGGCCGGAGGGAGCGGGCGGCACGGACCGGCCGACGGGAGCGGGCGGCGCGGCCTGACGGGCGGGCACCGCCGGCGAGGCCGGGCTCTCCATGGCTCGTTCCTGTCTAGGGTCCACGGCAATAAGCGGTAGCAAAGCGCACACGTGCGTGTGTTCCGAATAGAAAAGGCAAAGGGGACAAAATGGTCAATTCAAGTGTAAAATACAAAGAAAAGTATAAGAATAGAGGGAAAATGTTTCGAGACCCGTTTTTTACGAAGTCAATATTAAGGATGACGAAACTGCGAAACGTGACCCTCACCCTGCCGTCCTCAATGAAGTCACGAATGTAATGGTACCTCGTGTCGATATGTTTGCTGCGGTCGTGGAAGACAGGGTTCTTGCTGAGCATGATTGCGGATTGGTTGTCGATTTTCAGGTTGATGGCGGCTGCGTCTTCTCCTCGAGCTCTGCGAGTAGACGAGCCAGCCAGATGCCCTGGCAGGTAGTAGTGGCCGCCGCAATGTACTCGCCTCACAGGAGTCACAGGAGCTTCCAGCGACGACTTTCTGTTTCTGAGATTGCCAGGTGATCAAGTTTCCGCTGAGGAAGAACATAACTCCGGTGGTGCTAGTCCCCCGCGAGATCACTGTCGCTGAAACCGACGAGTCTTCTTCTCCATTCCTCCTTGTGTAGCGGCAGCCATTCATTAGCAAATCTGAAATGCACAAGCCTTGTGAACGGCCCGGAATTTTCAAGTGCGCAATTGAAATGCAGGCTAAAACTTTTCAATTTACAAAGCCTGTGGGTTTGTAAACACTAAGCGGCTCCTTGGTCTCGAATTCTCGATGTAGGCGAACACGCCGCGGATGCAACAGCCAAATACCCCGGTCACCTTCACCCCCGGCTTCCGCTTGCCAACCCGCACCGACAGCACCTCGCCACACGACCTCCTCCCCGTGCTCTTCAGCCTATGCAGGAACACCGTATCACTATCTAGCTTCCGTCATGACGTAGTCGCCATGCGCTAAACGCGGGCACCCAATCCAGTGTTTCAGCCCGTCATCCAGCTGCACGTTGTACCAGCGGCTCCACTCCCGGCGCCGATCCCCGCCGCCGCCGATTAGGACCCAGACGTCGATCTTCTCCGGCATCACCCAGGAGAAACTCGACGAGACGAGGCCCAGCCGCCCGTCCACCTCCGCCAGGTGCCATTCGTATCCCCGCCTGGCTCGCGCCGGCAGCGGCGTTCCGGACGTGACGCGCTCGTCCCTGACGTCGAACGCCACGACGCGCTCGGTGGCCTTGGTGAGCCAGTAAGTGACGCCGAGGACGCTGACGACACCGGCGTCGAGGCGGCAGCTCGCGCCGGGGGTCGGCACGACGCGCCACGCCCACGACGCCGCGTTCGTCCCGAGCACGAACACCTGCGCCGCGTTGAACCCGCCGCTCCGGTCGAGGTAGCACGGGAGGTGCACGACCTTGTACTCCTCGGTCATCGGCTCGTACACGAAGCTGTACGCCTCGTGCCAGCCCGACGACTCGAGCTGCATCCCCCACCACACCCACTGTGCGGAGCCCGGCAGCGGCTGGAGCGCCAGCGACTCGCCGGTGGACGGGTTGAGCAGGGAGACCGCGCCGCCGGGCTTGGTGTTGTCGCAGAGGCAGAGCAGGCCGTTGCAGGTGCCGACCATCATCTCGCCGAAGGCGTCGATGCGCATCTCCGGGTGGTGGTGGAGGATCTCCGGGGCCACGGGTTCGGTCCTCCACAGCTCCGCGCCGTCCCCTTCCGCTAGGTCGTCGATGACGAACACGGAGGTCGACACTTCCGGTTCCCAGCGGCTGTAGTTCTGGAAGAAGACGAGCGGCGTCGGCTGGCTGCGCCGCTCCGGCAGCGGCGGCGTACGCTCGTGGATGACGTCGCGCCAGTGACGGCAGACGATGCGGAGACGCCGCCGCTTGGTCGCCGGGAGGAGCAGCAGGACGCCAGGTCAGGACCTCCGCGAAGATGTCCGTAGGGAGGATCCAGCCGTTCGTAGTAGCCTCGCGGTCGGTGGTAGGCGCCGCCGGCGCCATTGCCTGTGCAGATTTTGCCCGGCCGTTTCTCGCTGATCTGGATTCTGTATCGGCCCTCAGGTGCGTGGCCGAGATATATGCCGGCGGCGGCGGCGGCGCCGTACTTTCGCGTAGGAAACTTGAGTGCCAAGGTCCAAGGAAGCGAAGACGGGTCGGAATCGGACCGATCGACTTAATCGCGACGTGGGCCCGATGTCCTTTCAGCGTTCAACGTGGTGAAGACGCGAAGTCAGGTGTTCGTGTTCACCGTATGGGGTCGGAGGAGAGCGGCCGCGGTGGGATCAGTGCCACAATACGGACATGGTAGTCGATCTGAAAGCGGCATGGACCTCATGGGCTCGGATGATAACGGCAGCAGCCAGCAGCTGCAGTTGGAAAGTGGCAGAGCGAGGAAATCCAGGGCGAACTCTGCCAATGTCCAGCCGTCCAGGAGGCAGCTTCATCTTCATATGCTGCAATCGTGCATTTGGTTTGCTGAATAAAGACGTAACAATATCACAAAATGTTCAGATAAATAAAAGTCTCAGCACATGTCTTTGATTTTGTTAAGAGAAACGAGAAGAGCTACTTTTGTTACTCCTACGTACAGAATATACATATCCCCATAACTGCATCTTACAATCAGTACCATTAGATCAAAAGGCCATGCACATGTGGATTTTTCACACATCCTTGTGACCACATGATCTATCATGGCCATCTATTTTCAAATCAACGGTCGATGATAGGTGAGAGAATCATAGTTCTTTTATATATTGAATCATAGAGTATTTGAGAGAATCATTTGTAGGTGAGAAAAATCAACGGTTGGACGGTACGCCATTCACAACATTTGACTAACAAATAGACGACGCTCTATATCACTTATTATACATCGAGAAAAAAATAAAGAACTACTCTACTACAGTGCTAAAAAGTTATTAACAATAGCACGATCTCAGGGGTTTATGTTGCACTCGCGTACAAAAACATTATCAAAATCGACGTACTTGGACCAGAATTGGCGATATCTTGGCAATCCAATCTCAAGCCAAGGTTTTCGATTCCCATTGTAGTGTATAACTGCTGCGCGCTCGATGTCCCTTTGGTTGACAGTTGGCTTGTACCCTAGACCCAAGAGATGCCATGAGCGATCAAGAGGGAATGTGCGGTTCCAGAATGTAACAAGCCCAGCAGGAAGTGTTCCTAACTTCCATAATTGCCTGTTTGCGTTCTGCAAAAAATGAGGTTTCATGTCGCTAGTGAAATATGGTAACGCAAGAAACTAACACAACATTGCACAATGCCAAAAATCAATTTCCTTGTTATCCGTGCATGTATAAAAATAGTTTCAATGATGTAAATACTTCAAAATAAGGATTAAGCAGAAAAAATGGCGCAAGCCAGCAGCAATTGCCACTAGTGATACATTGCAAGCACTTATAGCAACAGTAATTTTTCCTCGAAAATTATTGATAACAGATGAGCTTAAGAGTACTAACCAGATTCTGCCAGTAGTGGTAGATATCAGTAATATTCTGCTTCCTCCATTCAGACAAATCAAACATGTTCATGCCATATGCCCAGCCACAGGCACGACGATCAAACTTCTTAGCAATTAGAGAATTTGAGAAGTTGAGGTACCTATCAAACCTATGGAAAGTCTCCCCACAGGTATGGACAGCGCCATTAACTTTGCCCTTGAGATCTATCGACCAAAGATAGCTTAAATCCTGCTGGACTACAATATCATCATCAAGAAATAGCACCTTGCTAAGCTTCGGGAAGATCTCAGGAAGATAAAACCGCAGATGGTTGAGAATGGACAGGTACTTGGGATTCTGGAACTTCGGGTTTTTACCCGGCTTATCCTGATTGGTATTGAAGTAGTAGTTGATCATGAAATGGGACTCTAGCTGCTTCAGAACTGGACTATAGCTCGAATTTAGCCATGTAAACTCTTCAATGTTCTGGACCTGAACAGCAGTTTCTCCAATGGGATTCGCCAAGAACCACATTCTCATTGCAGCATAATTGTGTTTGTCCGTCACAATATGGAAGACATGGTTTGCTGGATTCTGCATTGGTGTTCAATTAAAATGTTAGCACATGTCTACATGGTTCAGTCGAAGTAATATCAAACCTTATAATATTTACTGCACAGTAAGTTGACTTTCATCGAATCATAGCTGCTTAATTTTAAATGTAAGCCACTACTCTTTCACATGTCAAATACTGTACCTTAGCATTTATAAGAGTTGAGTTCACAACCACTGCAGCTGCTAGTACATTATCTGAGAATAAGGCATAATGCTGCAGCTTTGGGTCTTCAAACCTTTCTTTGTATGCAAACTGCTTTTTGTTGGTGCTGGAAGAATAATATTCATTTGTAAGACGCAGTGCAAGACAATAGAGCCTTTTTGGTAGAGCCTTAGCTGCTACTTGTGCTACATAGTTAGCCTTTTGCTTGTGAGTTTTAACTTGGTCCTCAGTTGAATGAAGGGTTGCTAGTAGCTTATCAATAATAACTGCACAGTTCGCATGTACTTGTTTGACCTTTGCTAATGTCAACTCCATTGCTCTAATTTTTCCACGGACACTGTGTAAGAAATTAAATTGAAGTAAACCGGTATACATCATCACAAATACCAAGGTGAAGTTTACAATACAAACAAAGGAAAACATACTTCTTTGGTAACCGTCTATCACTTGTTGCATCACCGAGTGCTTGTTGGATATCCCTCATATTTCTTCGTAGATCTCGAACAAAAGCATGACGACCTCTAGAAGGTAGGAGCCCAATATATGTTTTTGCTGTTCTTAACTGGTTCTTGATGACACGTATTGTAGCGTCTGGCAAACTTGTATTATAATTAGCACCACTGCTAGTTGTCTTTGCATCAGACTCTTCTGAGGTAGTGCCTCTAAATTGCTCAGATCTATCAGCAGTCTTTTCCTGTAAAATTATAGCAACTAAACAACTATTTAACCTTGAAAGAAAACAAATTTCAGACTGTGCAAACTACAGCCTGAAGAATACATCATACAATTGTGCACCTAAAGCAACATATATAAGGTGTGTTGATGGTCTGCTCACCAGAAAATGTAAAAGGCCATATCTTAAGATTTCTATATTTCATCCTGTTTTATGAATTCTCATAGTTCAGAAATCTAATGCTTATCGATTTTACTGTCTGGACATGAATTTGATCAGTTCACAAGTTTAAAAAATTTCAATCTATCAATATATGGATCACTCTTTTTACCTTTTTCAATGAAGCGTTAGGATCGCCATGCATTGCACCAGCTTTGTGATGCCTAGCTTCAACATCGTTGCCGCGAACACTCTGTTTTCCCAACTCAGCAATCCCCTGTTTGCCAGTAATGGCAACATCATCATCATGTTGTCTCTTAACTGGATCTTGTGTCTCCATCTCCTTCATCTCTATTCCATTCCACAGTATACTATCCTTGCTGACAGTGGATTCTCTTGATCTATCTGAAACACTTCTCCTATCAACATTTCGCCGAATTACTCCACCCTGTCCCGATTTAGTGCCACGATCCACTGCAACAACCATGCCTTCCTTGTCGCGGGCACCGATGGCAGACACAACTGTCTGTACAGGCTCTTTCACCACCACACCGAACGTGTCCTGTCACAGCAGTTCAGGACATATCGCCTTTAAATTCTTATACAAAAGCAAACGGAAGCATATGCATCTCTGAGCAGAGTGCGAAATTCACCTGTGCCAGCACGTTTAGCCGCTTTCCCATCTCACCCCGAGCGATCTACGAAACGAAACACGTAAGGATCGCCGATTGGCTTCGTCTCCGAAAGCTTGATTGAAACAAACAGGTAGGGGGTGCTGAACACGGCCGTACCGGATTGGACGGATCACGGCCGAACGCGCGCCTCCCGGTCACTGCGAGCACCCAAGATCGCAAGCAATTTAGAGGAGACGCATAGGAGCAAGACGGGGGAGGGGGACGGGTCAGGAAACCATACGGATGGGGCCGGAGAAGGGGGCGCCGCTGTAGAGCGCGAGGGGCGCGAGCACCGAGACGAGGAGCAGCGCCAGCACCACGTCCCGGGGCCGGCACTTCCACCTCCGCCACCGGCACCGCCGCGGCGCGGCCGCCGCCGCCATGGCCGTCGTGGACGTGCGTGCTCGCCGGGGACGGCGCGCGCGCCGCGGTTTGGTCCGCCGCCTCCGTTTCGTGTGCCCAGGTGGGGAGAGAGCCCGCCACGTGTGTGTGACTGGGGGTGGGCGAGCGTGTGCGTTGGAGGGAAGGGAGCGTGACATCCGGTCCCAGTCCCCCGCGTTCATTCAGCAATAGGATGAATCTTATCTGCATTAAGCCTAGGCTGTGTTTAGTTGCCACGTGAAAAATTTTCAAAAAAGAATCTTATCTGCATGAAGCATTAAATATAGACGAAAAAATAATTCATTACATGGATGGAGTGTATGTCGCGAGACGAATCTAACGAGCCTACTTAATCCAACATTTGCAACAGTAATGCTACAGTAATCGTCCGCTAATTGTTAATTAATTACCCTCTAATTACCCATCATTGGATTTGTCTCGCGATTTGCTGGTTAGATCTGTAATTAGTTTTACCAATAGTTTACATTTACTACTCCTAAATGATAAATTTTCTTTGATGTGACATCTCAAAAACTTTTCACCCTCCCATCTAAACACGCCGAGCAGCGCGCTTCGCCGCGCCTATCGTTTACAGCTGTGCATTTGGCATTTGACTGCGTGTATCGTAATGTCTATTGTTTGCTTGTCTATTAGAACTGAAATGTATATTTAAATAGCAATGTATTTGGCTGATTTAATTAGTATGTGTGGTCTGAGAATTCAAATGGGCTTGGGCCCGGCCTGTTCTTTGGCTGCCCACAAAACATGGTAAAAAAGAACATGAAGTAAGCAAATATATATTTTATATGCACATCAATGCTTCTTCCAAACCTGAGACTGAGAGATATAGATGGAAGCTGCAAAAACAACACCCCCTGCGCCCTGCCATAGGTGTGTTTCAATCATCTTACATGAATGTTCAGAAAGAGCTTAAATTGGTGGCCACCCAAGTTCAGTCTTATATGTTAACTCCTCGTTCAACAGAAGCATGAAACATCCAAAACATAACGTCTCTTACATGAGTTGCTCAAAAAAAATGTCTCTTACATGAGACCAAACTGGTAAACAGGAGTAAACATGCGTAATTGAGACTAAATCTGAACTCTATTTTTTGTAGTCGGCGTCGTTGTATTTAGAGCACATGTGTTGTTCAACTCCGTTGAAAAAAACTCCTGAACACTCTAGGATTTTTTTACAATTCAAAAGAGATAGGAGAAAGTGTACCACTCATTATTAATTAAAGCACATTCCACAGAGTTTAAGTGTAGAGGGAAATTACGAAGATGCTAAGAATTACCTAGCCAACGGTCACACAAGAAACTGTTAACGGATGTAGTTTGTTAGTTACTTATATCCATCTATGTACTTATCAAGATACTTAACCACAACCTTGACAAAGCCAATATTAAATGACAAGCAAGCGACCTTAATGGACAGCCACATCATCATCGTTCATGCCATCCCTATGCACACGACTTTGTTACCGTCGTTTGTCAAAGAATATATAGTGTGCTTAGTATGTTTCTTTTATGTTGTCTTTTGATGGAAAGGCTAATAATGCCTTTATGAAGAAATGACATGCATGCATGCCTTTATGAAGAAATGAAAAATGAAATGCGTGCAGTTCACAGCTTGGCGCGGCTGAAAGGGGTTCTCCTAAGCAATATTTATATAATTTCTTTGGAAAAGAAAGTAGCATTTGTATATTTCCAGTTCCCCCTCCACTCTCGAGTCTCGAAGGTTGCATCTATTCCAATTCTCCTTGATCCTGCATGCGAATCTTTGCTACTTGTCTTTTGAATTTTGATTGATGGAAATTAGACTAATGCCTTTATGAAGAAATTTCATGCCTGCAATCACAAAACAGTTCACAGCTAGGCGCGGCTGAAAGGGGTTCCCTAAGCAATATTTATATATTTTCTTTAGTAGAAAAGAAAGTAATATTTGTATATTTCCGGTTCCCCCTCCACTCTGAAAGGGTGCATCTACGGAGTATACTAGGGTGGCAGGCGCGCTACGCCGCGCCTATATACTAAGGGCGTTCGTACTCGTCTTGTTCATCTAATTATTTCCGAGCAATATAAACAGCATAGTACCACTGTGATTACAGCCTTCAAACTTAAAATCTTATCAGGTGGCCATGGTCTAACCGGGGAGGAGGAGGAGGGGGGGGGGGGGGGGGGGGGGGGGGGGGAGAAAACCGCAAATAATCTTTTCCACGTACATCACTGATTTCATTTAAAGCAAAAATACATCACCAGCGGTGACAAACTATCTCAAAGTAGAAACTTTATGGATTCCGGACAGTAACCAAGTGACCAACATATTACAGAGCACAAATCTGCAAGAAATGTGAGATATCTCGAGTAAGAATTATAAAATTTGTACGTTGGTAACAACAAATTAAATTGACTAAAGTAGGCATAGTCACAGATTGGAAATAAAGATATATTTACATTTTACAGAGGGACTATGACCTTGAATTCTAGGAAGAAGCTGTGCAATGAGCAATAGGCTGTTGCATAGTAATCAGAGAGAAATATGACAGGAGGCCTTGTATATATTTGAAGGTGGGAACAATCCATACGATGATATGAGGTAAGCAAAGCTGTAAAGTTCAGAACTGTTGTTGAGATGAACTGAGAAACCGCATATAATAATTCAAGAAAAGAAGAAAGTGCTGAGATGTCATAGCTTATGCAGATTTGTAGCATTGTTGTCTTTTGGTCGTGATTTGCACCGGCGCCTATATAACCTTGATATTCCCTTGTGCCCGCACGAGCGCATCGTTGAGGGGCAACTCGTTGTCATCGGATCCACGGAACTTTGGCTGCATGGGAGATCGTTCCTCCAAGACTCGCCTGTGCTTCATGAGGTTGCCTCGCCAGTGTTGGCCCAAGTGTTGTTGCCAGCGGCCGCGATGGAGGACGGCCACAACCCCACTAACTGGAGCAGGGTGCCGGGTTGGAAGAAGCTATCGATGCGATGGAAGGTGAGCGGAGGAGGCGAGGCTTGGTCAGCACTCGATTTCTTTGCGAGTCCCCCGCCCGGAACGCGACGATGAGGACTCGACGACCGCGAGGCGAGGCAAAACAGGTGAGGGCTAAATTTTCCGCAGCCAACGACGACGCGTGGGCCTCCCAGCGTAGAAACAACGCGACGTGCGGACATGCGACGTGTGGAGTTCCTGTATAGTACGTGGCATGGCACGAGTGGCGCGCTGTGAGGGTCTCCCGAAGGGCTGCAAACCTTACCGCGATGTAACTCTACTTATTCCAATATCCCTCCTGTGCCTTTGCCCAACACAAATGCATCCATGCGTGCCACCTTGATCCTGCCTGCATGGCCGACATGACTTAGCCCCCCTGCTAGGAATTGGAATTGGAATGGGGCCCTAGGCCTGCCGGGACCTGTTGATGCTGTGTCTCGGGCGGCCTCGCCTCGGACGCGAGCGAGCGCATGCCCGTAAACGTGGCGTGTGCGCTGCCTCGCTCTGGCCTGGCCGCCGCCGCTTCTGCGCGGGTCGGGGTCGCGTCCGCCGCGGCGACGACATGCGTGCGCGAAGGCCTCTGACTTTCTTTTCCCAGAACGAAGCTGACTTGGGCACCGAGACTCCGAGAGAGACCAAGCCAAGACACACGGGCGTCGTCGTCACCACCACCCGTCGCATGCATGCGTGCGTGCGTCTAGTCCGTACTACGTGCCCCGGCCGGCCAGAACGCCCCTGCGTGGGATCTACGCGGTGCCGCCGCGGTACGGTAGCGGTGCCAGTGCGTCAGCGACTCGGCGTCACGCACTCAACCGTACCGTCCAGGTGAGAGAGTGTGAGAGTGAGACTGGCCTTATTACGTTGTGGGAATCTGAGTCCTGATGATTACGAGTAGCTATCTATGGGGCGCATGAAAAATTTGTGTAACGAAGAGAAGAAAAAAAACTGTTTAGCAATCTTCCCATTTTCGAGAAATTACAGGAGCAAAAAAAATGGCAAAAAATTCCGTTGCCGGGACTCGAACCCGGGTCTCTCGGGTGAGAGCCGAGTATCCTAACCAGCTAGACTACAACGGATTGGTGCTACATCGGTTACAGTTAATTATAAGTTCCTTTTACTCATCTAACACCCAAGAATTCACAAGCTATTAATATCTGATATGTGTTGAAGATTTCTGAGTAGTTGGAACTTGGAAGTTAAAGCCCGAGAACCAAACATCCACATATTTATTGCTGATGACAAGATGTTGAACTTTTTGTGATATAAGAAGTTAGGATATATAGTAATTCCATCATATACTTAAAAAAAGTAATAAATTAAGGATATATAGTAATTCCATCATATACTTAAAAAAGGTAATAAATTTCAAGTATGAAACAAAAGTCGTGTTCATGATTTCTATAATAACTTTCCTCACACTATATTTCGCGGCATCGATCATCGAGTTTCAATTCTAGGAAATCAAACAATGAACTTGGTCTAACGGTTACACGTACTACTCGCGAATTTTGAAATATGAAGTTTCGCGCCATCGATCGGTATTCGCGCCTTTTCTTTTCCACTCTATTTGATTCCACCTTTCATGTGTTCTCCATAAACAAATTGCATCCAGGATCTAGGCGAAGATTACATAACAGTGCAAGATCGATCTGAGACGCATAAAAGAGTTCTCATTTCATTAACTCAATAATTTTCTTTACTCAATAACTGTATATAAACACTACAAGCACCGGTGAAGATTACAGACATGTAAAAAACTCGACCTGCGGGGGTGAAGACCCACCCCGAGATATTGTATTAAGAAGAAGACCTTCTCACACAGGTCGAGAAAACCCCCGAACCCCCGCCCCACCCTTACACAGGGAACCGTTGCCTGTGAGACCGGCCGGTTCTATTTCCATGTGCTTTGGCGTGGGACGGACGAGGGAGTTTTTTTTCCTGGAATTCGTCCCCTGCGGGGATCGAACCCACGACCTCCCAGAGGAGGCCATGCGGCGGGCGCTACTGACCACTCGGTCGTGCTGCGGGGATCGAACCCACGACCTCCCAGAAGATTACAGACATGTATATATCGATTATTGCATATAGGCACATGTCTGGCTATCTTCACACGGGTGACACAGCAGCGGCCTCTACTAGGTAACAGGATCGATCAGATCTCGCCGAAGATGAGGTCCAGGTCCATGTCCATGTCCATGAGCCTGACGAAATCCTCATCGGGGACGGGGTTGCCGGAGAACTGGAGGTCAGCAGCGGTCAAGATGTCCGCATCTATGTACAACTCATCGTCACTCTGCCCAGCACCGGCGGCAGTGTTGGCTGCCGCCCCTGCGCCGGCGGCGACGGTGTCAGCACCAGCAGCAACCCCCGCGCCGCCGGTGTTATTAGCATCAACAGCAACAACCCCTCCACCAGCGGAAGCAGCGCCGCCAGCCACCGCCACCGGCAGGGGTGCAACCGCCGGCGCCGCCGGTGGTGGTGGTGCAGGGACATGGACGAAGGCCGGCGCCGGCGCCGGTGGTGCAGCAGCAGGGACGACAGGGACGATGCCGACGGGCGGCGGCGTGTGGGGGATTGGGACGAAGAAGCGGGCGAACCTCCGGGCATGGTCCTCGGCGATGGCCTTCACGTTAGCGACGGTGAGCGCCTTGCGGATGAACTCGGAGACGGGTGGGCGTGGGCCCCCCGGGAAGTTGTACCTGCGGAGCTTGGGGAGGACCCTGCCGTAGAAGAGGAACATGCGGCGTCGTAGGCCACCGCCGCCTGCACGGCGTGCTCGAACCGCCCGATCCACACACGCTTCCGGCTGCTCGGGATCCGGATCTCCGCCGCGTACCCTCCCACAGCCGCTGCCGCACCCCCCACCCACCCCACTCGCACCAGCTGCCGCCGGCGCCGGCGCCGCTGCCGGAGTCGCCGCCGTCTGACGGCCGCGCGCGGCGGCGGAGGGGCGCCTGCTGGCCGCACGCACCTTCCTCGCCGCCCTGTTCGCCGTCGCCGCCGCCGAGGATGCCATGGCCGCACCGCGCGTCACGTCACCTGCAAATGCAAGGAGTGATAACACACACGGTAGTGCACACACAAGCGACGAGGTTGAAGACGCGAGCGTTGTGGTTGCGGTACGGACACGGTGTGAGGAGTGAGGGAAACCGGGCCCGACGGGAGGGTGGGTTATAAAGGCCGAGGGGAGTGGACACGTGGCTGCATGCGGTGGTTGACGAGGATGCATGCATGCGACTATGGGGCGGCCAGTGACACTGTGACTCTGTGAGAGACCGGGGTCAACGACCTGGGAAGAAGAGGTTAATGTGCCGGTATCCTTCTAGAATCTACAAAGGGAGTTGTTGCTGAGATCCTTTAGTTGACTTTCTTTGTGGATGCCTCGCGCCCGCAATTCTATCTTAAACATGTGATTACGTAAGTGTTTAACGTATGCGCACACTGAGAGATGGGATGGAGGCTGTTTGTAATTATTTAGTGCATGGATTCATTGCATTTAATCTGGACATATATTGAAACAAAAAAAATTAAGTGAATAATCGGATATCCTTTGCACAATATTTTTTTTGTTTTTGGGGAAGCGTGTCAGGAACTATAGTTATGACAATATAATGTTTTATAGCTGGAATGAAAATCCACACGATACGAAAATGGTGCAAGGATGCCTTGCATTTACTTGCACAAATAATTGTTTATGCATGAACATTATCTATGGGGCGTGCAAGAGGATACTGTTTTTGGTAGCAATGATATTGCGCATTCAATATGTACGTGTAACTGCAAATGTGAGGTATGCATTTGACATAGAGATTAGATGGAGAGTTGATGGAATGCAAGGACCGGCCAGAGAAGAAGAGAAGATAAGCTTTGTATCGTCTTTGCTGTTCAGCCTAGCAATTAAGCAACTATGCAAGACAGTCCCCCTACAGCTCAGTTGTGAAGTGCAACCAAACCCAACATATACGCAAATAGGCCCTCCGTGCACAACCCGCAAAAATTAGTCCGAGAGGAGGCTACACGTGCTCCTTAAGTTGGACACCCGGCCAGCAGCCCCGTTTAAGTATTCAAATAACAGTATGCTTAAAGAAATAGATGACATCTTTAGGCTGGGGCTATAATGGAATAATTTAGTCGGCATTACGAGTATGCGCAGAAATAGCCCTTTTCACTAGATTCTAGCGGTAGATGTAAGCAGCTTAGTTTAATAAGTACTTAAACCAAGTATAGCAACTGTGTTTTTCCTAGAAGTGATGATGATCCATTGATGATAAAAAAGAAGTAAACAAAGCTCAGTTCATACTCTTCCAAACACAGAGTAGCAGTTATTGGCTTATGAAATTTATCTCTGTTTTCTGAAATGAGTGCAACTGAATCCATGTTTCTATATACCAGTATAGAAGTAGCAGTAAGGTGCGACTGAACCGTGTGCAGCACAGCTTCAGATCACTCTGCAGATTGTGCCCTAAAAGTGGTGCTGCATTTCACATGGAAACAACGAGCTCCCAAACTGCATCAGAACCAAAATGCTTGGTTATGTCCGACAGAGCTAATCAAGAACAAATCCGACGGTCACTCTGATATGTACAAAGTGCTTTCTCAATTCTCATTCCGATTGATGGAAGAGAGAAATGCAATTATGTACAATTTGAAGGTTCAGAGAAGCAGCATGTGTCGATGTGAACAGACATCCCAAAACGTTGCAGTATTCTGATTCGAATCTGTGGGAGAAGCAACAAGCTTCATGTGAACAGAGCATCCCGAAAAATTGTGAAACCGTAGAAGTTTGGAGAAATTCAAGCATCTCTGTGTCAATATGAACGACGACCGAGGCCAGCACGACACTAGATTGATCAAGACGTAGGAACGTGGAAGGATCGCTAGTGCTGCAGAATTGACTGATACAGTAGAAATGTTCTTCAGAAAGCCGAATGTGCAGAGAGTGAAACACTACAACAGAAACCTGCAATTATTTTCAACAAAAAAGGGAAATTTTAGAAGAGAGTGTGAGATTATTGCGGACTGAGAGTGTACAGAGCAACTAATAAATTGTTAAGGAAATATTAGAAGAATAGTAATTAAACTGTACAGGTTAAAATATGGTAACTGTAGTGAAATACAGAGTTCATGTAATTTGGAATCAGAATCATGAAGGACCGAAGCATGCCAGGGGGGGGGGGGGGGGGGGGGGGGGGGGGGGGCGGCGGGGGATTGCGCTTGCGGCCCTAGAGCTTTGCAACCCTGATGCACCGGCTCAGGTAGCCGCGGCGCTGGCAGGTGGCAGGACCTGACGAGCGACGAGCAGGTTCACTCTCCGCCGGAGCGTCTCCTCCGGTTCATCCACGGGACCCCTCGTCTCCGGCCGCCACAGCAGCTGCGCCGCGCCTGATGGAGGTGGAGCTGCAGGAGGAGTCGGCCGGTCATCTCGACTTGCCTGATTGCCTCAGCACGCCGCCCGCGTCGGCATCCACTGTCGCGACGTTGGCGACCTGCCGGCCGACCAGAGTAATGTGTCCTCCAGCACCCGAGGCCGAGAGATTACGGCGTCCCTGAAAACACTTCGCCGGCCTCCGGCCGCCGGTTTCCTCCGCCGCCGTCAATCTTCGCTCACCAAGTGAGCCGGCGCGGCGCGCAGCCCTCTGCTTCCCCCTGCGCCGGCGGACCCGCACTGGCGCCAGAGCTTGACGAGGACCTCTTAGCATGCGCTTAATCTCAGCCGTAGATGACTGATTGGACGGCTACTAGGACCCCAGGGGAGGACGGTATTTCAAATACCGTCCACCCGGACGGTATCTGAAATACCGTCCACCCCCTGGGTCGCGAGAAACGCCGCGCCGCCGCTCGCCCGAGTGCCGCCGCGCTCCGGCCGTCCCTTGCAACCCTCCCCGTTACTCCGGCGGCTCCGCGGTCTTCCCATATTCCGTGCAGCGAAGGTGGCCAAGCACCGATCGCTCCTGGTGTCTCCGGAAACGGAGGCACCCTCTGTATCACGCCGGCCGCACGCGGCTCGCCGCAGCGCCGCCGCGCTCAGACCGTCCCTTGCGACCCTCCCCGTTACTCCGGCGGCTCCGCGTTCTTCCCATCTTCCATGCAGCGAAGGTGGACAAGCATCGGCCGCCCGTGGTGTCTCCGGAAACGGAGGCACCCTCTGCATCACGCCGGCCGCACGCGGCTCGCCGCAGCGCCGCCGCGTTCCGGACGAACCCTGCGTCCGCCTCCTTCGCTCTTCCTCGTTTGAGTCACGGGGTTTCCCCCATCTTGCCAATTGCCATCGACCACGACCGCCAACCTTCCTACGGGCTGTGCAGCAGGTGGCGGCTGGCATGGCAAGCGACCTGAACGGCTGCTCGGCACAGGCGCGCGCGGGGCTCGCGGCACGCCCAAGCTCAGTCGAGAATCTCCGACCAATTCCTCTGCGTTACGGAATACGGAGTGGGTGACTGCAAGAGGAGAACACTTAGTAACTGTGAGGGAATCAAATCATGTTTGGCGCCAAGGAGTCTGAATGTCTGATCAAATCGAAACACAGAGGCAAATTTAATTCGGAATCTCACTGCAAGCTACACCAGCAGCAGGCATGGTCAATTTCAAATCCTGCAGTAGCAGTTAGCTCACTGGCCCCTGCATATTACTTCATGATCGTAGTGCGTTTCTGAATGCTTGGACAAGTAAGCAACTCATCTGAGCTGTTGCTGTTGCTGTGCTACCGCATTCCATGACACTTATTTCAGAACAGCAGTCAAGCAGTTAGGTCCACAAATTTAGCTGGCGTGTTGTACATTCTGAAAGTTTTAGCAGGTTAGCAGCTGGCTCATGCAGATGCCTTTGTGGCTTTGTGATTGTGAACCAGTTCCAGGTAGACTTGGGTTACGCAGCCGAACGATTTCTACCATGGATCAGAACTCGGAAGCCATTTCACAGGCCAGTTTGGCACCAAACGGTTATGTCAGTCAGTCAGTCAGGTTTCAACCCTGTCACCAATACTCCAGAGTAATGTTTTTGTTAGATATGCTTGGTTTTCTGATTTTGTCAACAAGATTCCCCATTAGGAACTTTGTAGATAAAATTAGCATTCTAAGCATATTGTGTACCTTGTAGACCGTACAAGAGGTACTTCTAGAATGATTTTCTTCCCGCCAATTTCAGCGGCCTTTAACTCAAAATGGATTCAGAAATCAGAACAGAATCCATCAGGTTTCAGGATGTATGTTTCTGTTCACGATGACACCAGCTGCTTCTCAAAAGAATGTGCACCACAACGTGTCCAAGTCCAACATTTGTCATATCTCTGTTCCTCAAACAAGAATGTGAAATGCCTTGCATAGAGCATAGTGGTAGTGGCTACAGTCATTGCACCATTTTACTCTTTGGTTTGCAGGATCTGCAACTAGAACCTTCAGGCTCTGACAATTCCTGAATTGAATCCAGCTCGGTGTCACGGCGAATGCCAAAGAGGAGAGAGAGAGAGAGAGAGAGAGAGAGAGAGAGAGAGAGAGAGAGAGAGAGAGAGAGAGAGAGAGAGAGAGGAGAGAGAGAGAGAGAGAGAGAGGGAGGGAGGGAGGGAGATGGGACCACGGGTGGCGCAGCTGAGAGCAGTCGCTCCGATTTGAAGGGGTCTAGATGGCTGGAGCAAAGGAGCGCCGCTGGCGGTGGTAGCCGGCGGAGTCGCCAACACGCATGGAGGCTCCTGGCACGGCGTTGTGCTCTCGGTCTCGGGGAAGAAGAGACGCAGAGAGCATGTGTGCGAGTTTTGGGCCGGGCCGGGAGTAGTACGGAGAAGGAAAAATGGAGGCCCCCAGCTCCCCAATCCGGTAGCGTTAGCTTCGTACAGAAAATTAACGAGCAATCTGTTTCAATTTGTGCATATTAGTCGTTCCGAATTCCGATACAATATGGTTGAATCTTTGCTTTTTAGATTAAGGAAATCCGACCTCCGCCACTCCACTTGGAGCGCTTGCAGCCACTGTTGAATCTTTGTTTATACGTGTACGTCTGACTAGCAGCTTAACCAATCGTATAGTAAATTCCAAACGATCGTGAGTTACATTGACAGTTCGGAGCGGCTGCTCAGGTTTCTTGATGCGCATCTCCACCACGTGTAGCCGCCCTTAGAGCAGTAAAAACAATAGGCGAGGGACCGAGGGTATCGCAAACAAATCGCATTGCTGTATAGCCTCCGGCCGGGCCTCGGGTGGCCACCGTTTCCACAATCCATAACCATCAAGGGTTTTTCCTTCAAAAAAACGACATTCGCATGTCACCTTTTTAGTATCCCACATCGGTGCATCAAACCTCCTTTTTGGTAGATTCGAGGATTTCGGTAACAGATGGCATGGGAAAATTATCTCCGGTACAATTTAGAAACGTAAACAACTTACATTAGTATAGTACCGGACAATAATAAGGTGCTGAAGCTTAAACAACAATAGAGAAGAGAACAAAAAAAAAGACACTCAAAACAGATAGTGAACTGTAATCAAGATGCGGGTCCCTGACCATCACAATGCTTACCACCATATCGAATTTCCTATCCAGCGATGTCAGACGCTCAATACAGAAGCATATCCACACGATACAAATTTCTCACCTTTGTTTTCCAATATGAAACGGTAGCAAATCAGTTTGTAAGACTGTTCTGGAACTCACTGAGCGCTGACATCCGCAACACGCGAGAGCTTGATGCTACTCCAGCCGCATCACCAGGAAGATCCATCTGTCTGTGTCTGCTCACTGTTGTCTTGGAATTCATGCAGAAGTCGCAGCTTTGATAAAAGCTTCGTAATGTTACATGACAAAAACTAGTTCCAATGGCACTATGTCAGTTAAGTAGTCACAATCGGGACAAAGCATGCAAGGTGATGGTCTACCATTGCACAATGTGATGATGCACATCACTTTCACCAAGGAGCGCCTCTTCTAACCAAGCACATGAGAATGCTGAAACTTGAACATGCTAATCACTGGAGAACATGGAAGATGACAACTGTAACATGTCATGCAACTGAAATGGCCATCCTTGACTTTTCAGACCTAACTGTTCCTACAAGCAAAAGTAACTACCGGAGGAAGTGCTCTCCTAAATGGTAGAGCACCTTGCTAAGTTGCTAACATCCCTAAGAACATGATTTTGGAAGGTAAAAATGGTTGCCATCACCAACCATTCAGTACAAACACCTGTAAAATACCGAACCATAAATTGAAAATTAAGGACCTTACACAGCATTGACAAACCCAAGGCAAATGATTAACTGTAGTTATACTTCATAGCAGAGACAATCTAGGGGACAGACAACTAGAAGAAATTCATATAAAGATGGCAATTTACCCTGAGTACCAGTAACAAAGACAAGTAACCAAGTTCAGCAAAGGCAAGATGGATGCTCTTGACCAATTCACATGACAAATGGATGTTCTTGACCAAATTCTGTAGTGATTAGGAAAGGCAAGACTCCATTGCCAACTCCAAAGTGTTTACCATTAGGGCCCCGACTCAACTAAGGTCTCAAGGGGACGAAACTTGTAACGACAGCAGCGACTACCGACACAGATGACCCCACATTCAGACTGAACTTGACGATGACGCTGGACCTTCTTGACCCTCATTACTGTTCTAGGACTCACTGTAACAGTAAGGACATGATATATCAAGCTATGCGCAAGCAAACATGAGGCAAGAAAATGATTAAAAACAACTTCTATAATAAGGTATGCAACTTTATGTTCTAAATAAAGACACAGCAAAACACCCTGATCATACTGAAGGTCATGAAACACAGACCTGATTGTCCTGATCTGTCGCTGAATCATTTGCATCGTTTGGCTGCACTGGCTTCTCTGCTCCACATTGAGGACGATTGCATTTTGTTCGGAAAGGATAGTTTATGTTATTGCACTGCTCGCACTTCCAACTGCCCTCTGGCATCTTTTGTTCTATCAATGAGGGGTTGGGTGTGAAGGTTAATAGAATTGATGGAATAAATTATATATTTTATATAAACCAAAGAAAACTAGTCCATAAGTTATGCGTGGAAATCCAAAGAAAACAAACTAGCCTGCAAAGAAAGGCCTAGTGATAAAAAAAATTCCAAAAATTTACTAATTTAAAGGCACTTGTAATGTGTATAAAGAAGATCTGGTGATAAAAGCAGCAGAAAGTAATTATCATATTCAAAACTTACTTGAGCCTCTTGAACCATCAGACTTAGATCCCTGCAGAAAGAGTAGATACGCAAGCAATCAGTAAAGTAACTTAGCTCCATAAACTACATATAGAAGCCCACGCATTAGAAGTACAACTACTTTTGAAAAAGAAAATAGCCAAAACTTGTTTGTTAAAAGTTCATAAAAGCGTTCTGGTTTAGCTTGATACATTCCACACCAACGGTAGTGGACATCTAATCGTTGCAATAGCATGAAGATTCATGTGTAACCAATTGTCGGTTAAATCAGCAAATTCTTTGGTAACATTAATGAACACTGAACAGCAGGAGAAAGTTGCATTGACTCTTTTTTTTTCCCCCACGAAAAAAGTGATCTTAATTCTAAATACATGAAACTGAAAGTAGTTATATCACATCTGTTATCAGTCTCAAACCTGGTTTTCAGGTCTTGGTGTGTTGCACTTCCTCATATTACAGACTGTGCGAAAGGCAAAGTTGATGTTATGGCAGTTTGGACACTCCCAATCATTATCACGCCCAGCTCCTGCAGTAAAAGTTCAGCAGAATAGGAAGAGATTTAACCAAGTGCTAGCCACATCAATTTAAAATAAGCCAAAAGTACAAATTCAATAATTTACACCTGCAGGCTTCTTCTGGGAACCTTCATCAGAATATGAGCCAGCCCTTGTGCCCTTTCAAATTTAATTCAAGAAACAATATAAATTATGGAATCACAACAGTTTGCAGTATGAAATGATCTAGGCACAGCAAAAACAATAAACACATTGAGAAATGGAGTAGACACAAATTATGACTATCACACATTGAGAAATGGAGTAGACACAGATTATGACTATTACACATTGAGAAATGGAGCAGACACAGATTATAACCATCACACATTGAGAAGTGGAGTAGACACAAATTATAACTATCACACATTGAGAAGTGAAGTAGACACAAATTATAACTACCATAAATAAAAAGGAATGCAAAGTAATAGCAGCCAGTGTGTAGATTCTTCTTCATGTAAAGGTAACAGTAGTAACTCAAATAACCATGGGCATGTACACAAAGGTAATCAGAACTCAGAAGAGCATACCATTGCACCAGGACTAGCAGGAATCAAGCCATATCTATCCATGGGCATCCCATACATTCCACCTATTCATGGGACAGTAAATGAGATAAGTCTCCTGAGAGAACACATGGAGAACTTTGGATTGGATAACATGCATCGGTGACCCCAATCAAAGAAAGTTTCATAGAGAACATGTGGCATAACGTCCCCATAGATGCGGTGCTGGACACTAAAGAGCCTATGATAAATGAGGATGAAGTGAACAGAAACAATGTTCTTATGTTCTGTAAAATCCAATTGTTTACACACTATGGTTTCATAAAGGATTGAAAAACATTGGACTTTGAATATTTAACTTGATAACTAGATTAAGTAAGGCGAGGCAACTGGCACGCATATCATAGCTGGAAAACCTTGTTACCTGCTCCCATCATAGATCCACCAGAATATGGCGGCGGCCCAGCCATTTGCATCGGCCCGTAGGGGCTCCCCATCGGTATGCGACCGCCATATCCATATGGATACGCTGAACTCCCAGGGAACTGAGGAATGCCATAGCGCGGCGGCATTGCAGGCCCATTAAACATGGAGGAGCCATACGGGGGAGCACCCCCACCAAGGTACATCGACGGCGGCGTCCCTGGGCCCATGTAACCCCCTGACGCAGCGTAGTGGGGTGGAGTCTGCATAGGCTTCTGCATAGCCTTCTGAATGGCAAGCAACAGCAACACGCGGTAAATGCAAAAGCGCTAGCAACAAGCAGAAGTACTTGCAGGCAGTTTCACTTTGTGCAACTGACAAGCAAACTGTAACAAGAATAAAGGGAGGCAAAAAAAAGCGTTATGTACCGTGTGATCTGCTGGCCTGGACTGGTTGCAGTTGCGCATGTTGCAGGTGGTGCGGAAGGCGAAGTTGACGTTCTTGCAGCTGGGGCAAACCCAGTCGTCCTCACGCCGGCTGCCTGAGACACGAATTTTTGTCCCCCCGCGAGGGGGAAACCCCACTCAGATGCAGCTTAGGTAGCGGATGTGACAGGAAACAACGACGGGGGGCGGAGAAACCTACCGTCAGTGCGCGCGCGCTTCCCAGCGGACTGGTTGCGGCTGTCGACCTGCAAAATCCCACACACGAATTCATTAGACCGGGCGGATGGTTGGGATCCAGAGGGGGATCGACGAGCACAGCGCAAAGAGTCGAAATCCAACAACGCTAGCAAGCTTCCAGCGCGACTAATGGAGCGCGACGCCGAGTAGAACCCTAATCGACCGGCGGAATCCAGAAGGGCAGCGAGAGGAGGGGGAAGAGATGAGCGGCGGTACCTGAGACATGGCTGACGGTGACCCGGCGGTGGCGGACGGCGCGGAGAGAGGCCTGTGCTCCTCGGAGCGGAGAGGGAGCGCCGCAGGCGCCGCGAAGACGGGCGGCGAGGGAGGGAGGAGGGGGGGATCCGGCGGAGCAACGGGCTAGGGTTTTGCGTTCCCGTGCGCCGTGCTCCCCTTCGGCTTCCTGTCGCGATTTCGGCTTGGGAAAATCCGGGATGCGGATTGGCTTTTGGCTCCGCGTCGACCGGCGTACTTGCACGGGACGAGACACTCCGGACGGCGAGCTGTGAATTTCCACCGTGAGCGGGCCAGCCCAGCTCTTTCTTTGGTTGACCCTTTGGTGTCACGTGGCAGTATGCTCCGGCCCATGTGTACACTTTCTCTTTTTTTTTTGAAAGGTTTGTAGTACATTTTCTTCTGCTTTTGATTTACATTACAAAAGTTTCATTTGCAAATGCCAAAGCATCTATACTTTTGTGGTGGAGAATGAAATTTAAAATGCATTTCTAAACTCAGCATTAAATTTTTAATGATAAATACACATGCCCATTTCATTGTAAAAATACACTGGAAAATCAACTGCTAAACCGCAGAGTAAGCATGTAATTCACTAATTCGGTGTCGAGTGAGTAGTTCCGAGTTGCCTTTTTTTTTTTTGGGTTCATTTGATTGAGTTTTGGCCTTCCGCGCGAGTCAAACGAATGAGCCAGACGACTTGCATCCATACAGAGAATTTTGCCTCGCAGCCCTCGCTGCACGGGTTGACAACCTTTGACGGAAGGCAAAACAAGTGCATGAGCAAGGTATGCATCAAGACCTGCAGCGAAGGTCAGTTCCTGCTCTGTCTCCTTTCTCGCTTTCAGCTACTGCATCCCGCGTATCCTAGTCCCCATCTTGGCTTGCTTTTGTTGCATCACACACCGGAGCTGCTGCTGCTGCCCTGCTGCGAGCCTTGGACCTCGCTCGCCGCCCCTGTGAACGGTCACGGGTCTCCCTTCTCGCGCCTCTCCTTTCCCCTCCGGTCTCCCCAGTCCTGGTCGTCACGCACACCTTGCGCGCCATGGATGGCACCACACCGCTCATCGACCGCCACATGTTCGGCTATAAATCCTACTCCCTGCGACTCGCCGGCTTCGTTCTCAACTGTGTCGAAGCATCTACTAGCTACCAAAGCGCAATGTACTCCGACGAGGAGGAGCAGGGCTCGTCGCCGGCGTCGGACTCGGAGTCAGAACAAGAGTGCCCGCCGCTGACGCTGCCGCCGCCGCAGCGTCCGCTGCTGCTGAACCCGGCGTACGCGCGGTGCAAGTCGGTGATCAACGACGAGCTCCACAGCTTCCGCGTGTTCCTCCAGTGGTGCCTGCTCGACCACACCACGCGCGCGGGGCGCGCCGCCTCGTACGCGGCGTTCCTGGCGCTGGCGCTCGTCGTCCCCGCCGTCGTCTCCATCTCGCTCCGCGCCGACGCGTCCCTCTCCGGGTCCTCCGCGTCCGCCATCACCTTCAACCGCGTCGCGCAGGTGCCCGCCACGGGGCTCGCCGCCATCTCCTTCTTCACGCTCGCCGCCTTCTTCCGCCGCCTCGGCGGGCTCCGTCAGCTCCTCTTCCTCGACGGCGCGCTCCGCGACGACTCCGCCTACGTCCGCCGCGGCTACGCCCGGGAGCTCGACCGCGCGTTTCGCCTCCTGGCGGCACTCCTCCTCCCTTCCCTCTGCGTCGAGGCCGCCCACAAGGCCGTCTTCTTCTTCTGCACCGTCCGCGTCGAGCCCCCCGCCATGGCGTTCCCGCCGGTGCTCCTGCCGCTGCGGGTGCCGTGGCGAGCGGTGGCGCTGGTGGCGACGGTGGCGTCGTGGGTGTACAGGACGGGGGTGTTCCTGCTGGTGTGCGTGCTGTTCCGCCTCACCTGCGAGCTCCAGACGCTGCGCTTCGACGGGATCTACCACATGCTCGACGTGGAGGCGCGCGCCGCCGCGGCGGAGATCTTCGCCGAGCACCGCCGGATCCGGACGCAGCTGCTGGCGACGAGCCACAGGTACAGGGTCTTCATCATCTGCTGCCTCGTCACCATCACCGTCAGCCAGCTCGGCGCGCTCCTCGTCGTGCTCTCCTCCAGGGACGCCAAGAGCTTCTCCAACACCGGCGACCTCCTGGTGGGGTCGGCCGTGCAGCTGAGTGGGTTCTTCATGTGCCTCTTCGGCGCCGCGAGGATCACGCACAGGGCGCAGAGGATCGTGGTCATCGCCAGCCAGTGGCACATGAGCATCGTCGCCATGAGCCACGGCAAGTCGTCGCCGTCGCCGGCCAGCACGTCGGCGAGCGACGCCGACGCGTCCCGCGTCTCGGGGTCGGCGGCGGCGGCCGTGTCCCATCAGGAGGAGCCCGGACCGGCGTGCTCGTACAAGAGCAGACAAGCACTTGGTAACCTAGCTACGCAACTGAACTTGTGATTTTGACCGTTAATTTTGCTGCCACGAAGTGAGGTTAAAATTTGCTATTGCTGTGCCCTGCAGTGACGTACCTGCGCCACAACGGCGGCGGGATCACCCTGTTCGGCTTCACGCTCGACAGGGGGCTTCTCCACACCATCTTCGTCTTCGAGATGACTCTGGTGCTCTGGATCCTCAGCAAAGTTGTTGTCCTCCAGTAGGATTCTCCAGTAGGCCCCTGTGTAGTGTGTACACGTGTCATGACAGTCTTATATGCCTATATATAGTAGTGCTACTGTTTTTGCTCGCCGCTGTTCCGTATATTGTTTCTGCAAAGATAATTCAGTAAAGACTAAAGACTGCTTTGAATTTTGATCTGTATAAAGTCACATGGGGGTGAATGATTTCAAAAGAAACATGTGATGAAATTCAAATAGTATCACATTCGTAAATGTATGATGTTTTGAACATGAATAACACTATCTGATCTGACCCAACATGCTACTTTGACATGTCTCTAATTTTTTTATTCAAGATAATCTAAGTTATAAAAGCTCTAACAGCGTGCATATACTTTTACAGAATAGAGGTAATATTGATTATGTTTATTGCACACCTCTGAGTTTCTAATAGACTTATTTTGCTTGTTCTCTCAGGGTCATGTACAATGCAAAAGGCTTAAATAATTCTTGCGATTAAGAGCCCACTTTTTTGTTCTTGAATACGTAGAGCCCAGTTCCTTACAGCTTTTTAGGACTTCGGGCTTAGAAAGATGCCAAGAGTGACATGTGTGGGGTTGCGGATGCCACTGGCCCACTGCCCGTGGACAACAAAATAAAATCATTTGTAGGTTGGATCTTATTTTATCTACTTGTTTCATATGTATGGGCACCGCTATAGTATATGTCTATATATGCACACCTAACTCACACCACTCATAAAAATAGACCCACAACTACACTCAAACCAGAAGATTTGTCCCTAAAGTGATCACTGAGATCATCCTTGGCTGTGTAGACGAAGAACACATTGCATTTTCTTATGGCACTACACGTGAGAGGCAGGGAAATTATTCATAGGGCTGAATATAATGTTATTTTTAGTTTTTTTAAAGGGCGGCAAGAGAGTTGCCACAAAAATTTATTATAAGGGGAAAATAACATGAGGAGCGCAACTTGCAACAATAACCTTTTTTGTTGTTGTTGAAAACTCCTACTTCTTTCTTTCAGATGTGCCGCCAAAAGTATATCGCCACGCTATCGAAACAACTCCTCCTAGTCTTGTTGATCTTCCTCCTGTTTCTTCTCTACCAAGTCTAGATCGATGGGTTTGTTGTATTGGAACCAAATTAGAGTAGCTATTGGAACCAAATTAGAGTAGCAACACCATAACATAATGAAGTTCCAAACTTATCTTGTATACCAACAATACTTGCACAGGTGTTGTGGTGTTTCTGAATGGGATAGGCATAGGGTGCACGTAGGATTGTTTGGCCAACCTTTCTTTTGTAGATTATTATTTGCTGTAAGAATCTTCTTATGTAGACGAACCTCGAGGAAATGTAAAATATAGGGCATGGTTGTAAATGTTCAAAAGTTTAAATGGTGGTTCTGAAAAAAGAAACTTCAAGTTTGGATAAAAAACTATGAACTTGTAAAATCCATTAAAAATCATACAAAATTTCTAACTAAAAATAACCCTAGTTTTAAAGCTTGTTGCCAATAACTCACGTTCATTCTATAACTACACTAGGATTTTTTTAGATATGTTACTAAGTATGAAATGTTTAGAACCTTATAGAAATTTTAGCTTAGATATGTCTTGTAACTATTATTTTTATTTTACATCTGTATCAGTAGTTTTATAAACAAACAATTATTATAATTTGTACACTGCTCAAGTAAAGCTCAACTTCTTACAATCGGATGGCAGTAGTAAATGTTAGCTCTGGTAAAAATTTGAAGAAAAACAACATGTTTCGAGGAACTAGGCAACATGTTTTTTCAAATAATATAATTGTCATATAATAAAAGATTTATAAATTATTTAGGCAATCTTATTATATGAAATAAGTTGTTAAACTTTCGAGGAACTAGAAATGGTTAAAACATGCTCCAATAAAAATGTTAGAGTCATCGCATGCTTGAATGATTTTATATAAATTTATCTTGTTTTTGGCAGTCTGGTGTTGTAACAATTTTAATTTAAAAATATGCTCTATGAAAAAATCACAGAAAAATTACAATTAACACATCCTATTGCTAAGTACATGTCATAAAAATTTCAGATCCAGAGGGCTTACCAATCCTCTTAAATAATTTTGATAGTTTATTCCATGCAAAAATGAACAAACACTAAGGAACCACTTTTATCACCCTCATTTAATGAATAAAGTAAAATTTTAATCGTTAACAAATATCACCAAAACAACACATATTATGTTGTCTTGTGAAGAACAATAATCTAAGAATCTTATATGTATATCAACATCAAAATAAAATCCAAGGTTCTCTCTACCCACATACATTTGTGAAGAAATAATAAGAAGAAGAAACTTGTCATGATGGTGAATGTGCTCAAAAATAAATCCCATGTTTACTTCATGAAAAGTTAGTAAATGAAATTGTATGCATGCACATCTCGTGTAGAAGCTAACATCGCTGACAAAACGTATGAGCTCATCCTGAACGTGAAGAAGGATAGTAGGAGGGTGAGCTGAACCTGATTGAGGCAAATCAAGACCCAAATGAAAAGTTCAGAAGAGCCCAAGACTAACTCAAGGCAAAAAGGCAAGCCCCAGAGCAAAACAATTATATTTCAAAATATGCAATATCCTGCTTGTGCATTTACATTTACAAGGGTTTGTTAAAACCCTAACCCTAGATGCATGATTCTAGGTACCTTTGTTTTGAATACCAGTATGCTAGGTCAATTAGTTGCCATGCTAAATAGGGACACGGTAAACATCGAGTGACTTTCTGTTACTCACGAGATATAGGAATGACTGTTTTACTTATGTTGGAATCATAAGGTTGACGTGCGAGGTTATGTGCGATATTCATGAATTGGTTGATTCCCCATGTGTATAGAGGAACTTGATAAGGTCAAAACGCGTCGGTAGTGCTGGTCAAGGTTTTGAATATACTAAACACTTGCGAAGAATATGGTAATTAGTAAACCTAGTATCTGACCGATGCTGGGATTTTCTCACTGCTCTCAATGGAAATGGTTTCCCCTGAATGCATCATGGTGGGTACAAGTGCGGCAACGACACGACGTCCCAAGGGAAGTGGGCCCTGAACTCGCACAATGAATTGATAGGAATCGCTTGATATGTGTGGACCCGTCGTGGTGCGCGCGTATAGGGTGTTTAGGTCCACCTTGGAAGGTTAAGAAACTCGATTCGAATCATCTACTTCTCGCAGTTATTGAGACTTCTTGACCAATTTGTCGCATTGAGTAAGAAGAGGAACAATGATGATGTTAATACTCAGGCTTGGTTACTTACTTACTTACTCTACCATGCTGCTTAGAATAGATGCTTATCTAGAATAGTCTTGTAATTGGTAATGAGTGTCATTGCTAGTTGATGAGGTTAGGCTGGGATGAGGAAGCCTCATTTGTAACGGGCATCAGACATGTCCCTTACCTATATAGCTTATATAAGTAATCCCCACTAAGGATTTCTCTCAACTCTCATGAAGCCACATCATCACCTCTACTGAGATGCATTAACACCCCCACTAAGATGCATTAATTGCTATTTCTCTCTTATGTGCTGCATATTATATTGAATTCTGGATTATTCTAACTGTCCGACCAACTTGGTACACATTTTCTATTCATTAGATGTATATATTATTGGTTTTTTCTTATCTATTCAAAAGTAACATAAAATTTTATGATTTTCATCAAAAGATAGCTCATATGGCTCTGGGGCAATGTCTACAAGTGCACTATTTTTATGAGCAACTAATCAACTACAGTGATTCATAGTTTATCGAAAAAATCTTTCAGATCCCGCAGCAACGTGCGGAGAATTACCTAGTATTTATGATTTATTGTGACGACCCATGTGGCACGTCGTGTTACCAAAGTCGGTTTCTCGCTTAGTGAAAGGTGCTACGTTTCTAGGTGCAGATTCTTCCAGCCCATTAGCATGCCAAGAAATGCTTTATCGCCGTCCATTCTCACAAGCTTGTTATTTTCAGGCTTTGATACAATCCGTCCACCAAACGTAGTGTTATTTTCAGGGCAACCGAAATCTTTCGTCAACCATTTTTCTTAGGCCGCTTTGATCCGGCTGAAATGGCCAGACGATCAAAGCAAGTCGTAGCAAGGCCGCGTTTAGTAGTAGCTCAGAGCAGAGGCGCTCATCAACGGCCGACGAGCCGACGACAGCCTCATCGCATCGGAGCGCATGCATGCCATGCACCCATGTCTCTGCAGCAAAGCCAGCAAGGCACACCAATGCTATTCTTGGCCGCGAACAACCAAGCAGCCGCATGCCATCCGCGCGCCTCGTCTCTCTCGCCACCATCCTCGCCACGCCCACGCGCGCGTGCGCGCTCCTGAATCCGCTCCCCTCCCCCTTCTCCGCCTCCCTTCTCGATCGACCTCCCGCGTTCCCCACCTCCCTGGAAAAAGCTGCGGCCGGCCTCCCACTCGCGCGCGCCCGACGAGACCAGGGCGTTGCCGCCGGCCGCATCACCCACCCGCCGTCGTCAAGCGCTGGCGCCGGCGGGCTGGCTCCCCTTCGTCGCCCCCCTCCCCGCCGCCGCCCCGGACATGGCCGCAGCGCCACCACCACCTCTACCGCGCCTCCTCCTCCTCCTGCACCTTCTGGCCGCCGCCGCCTCCGCGTCCCTCCTCCTCCTCCTCCTCCTACCTTCTTCCGCTGACGCCGCGCGCCTCCTCGCGGAGCCCGACGCCGCCGACGCGCTCCTCAAGCTCAAGTCCTGGCATCACCGACGGCGGCGGCGAGCTCGGCAGCTGGTCCCCCGGCACGAGCCCCTGCGAGTCCCAATGGGCCGGCGTCATGTGCAACAACAACGGCGTGCACTGGCCTGCAGCTCGAGGCCATGCGCCTCTCCGGCACGCTCGACCTGGCCGCCCTCAAGGCACTCCCCGGCCTCCGCACGCTGAGCTTCATGGACAACGAGTTCGCCGGCCCGATGCCCGCCGTCAAGGAGCTCGCCGGCCTCCGCTGCCGTGTTCCTGTCAGGAAACAAGTTCTCCGGCGTCATCCCCGCCGACGCGTTCGCCGGGATGAGCTGGCTCAAGAAGGTGGTGTTGTCCAACAATAACTTCTCCGGCCCTATCCCGGCGTCGCTCGCTGATGTGCCTAGGCTCCTTGAGCTCCAGCTCAACGATAACAAGTTCCAGGGCAAGATCCCTGACCTGAAACAGAAGGAGTTGACGGAGGTCAATCTCGCGAATAACGAGCTGGAAGGGGAGATCCCGGCGAGCCTCAAATCTATCAAGCCCGACATGTTTGCCGGTGAGTGATCAACGCCATGTCGGCATAGATTTCCAGACCATGTTGTTGTTCATGCAACGAACACGTGTTTGACTGACGCAACGCCATATGTGATGTTGTTCTGCAACATGCATGCAGGCAACAAGAAGCTCTGCGGCGCGCCGCTGGGTGCGAAATGCGAGGCCACCGCCACTCCGCCGCCGGCACTGAAGGCGGCGCCACTGCCGACCTCCGACAAGGCCGGGACCTCGCCGCCGTCGCAACCAGAACAGAATGACGCCGCGGAGTCCGCGGATGACGGGGAGCCCGCCGTGGGCTCGGCGTCGTCCTACGGCGTCCTCGCCGCGTTCCTCGGCACGCTGGCGATCGCCGCCGTGGCGTTCGTGGCGATGCGCAAGCGCCGGGACGGCACCAAGAACTTCGGCCCCGCCGCGTCTACGAAGCCTAAGGTCGAGCAGCAACCGCCGCCGCCGGCGACGAAGGCCGAATCCACCAGCGCGGCGAGCGCAGCCGCCGCGCCTGCCGCCGCAACCGCCGGCGCCGGCGCCGCCGGAAGCAGCCGCGCGGGCGGCGGCAGCACGGCGCGGAAGGCGGACCAGGGCCGGCTGACGTTCGTGCGGGACGACCGCGGCCGGTTCTTCGAGCTGCAGGACCTGCTCAAGGCGACGGCGGAGGTGCTCGGCACGGCCAACCTCGGCGTCTGCTACCGCGCCACGCTCACCAGCGGCCAGTCCGTCGTCGTCAAGCGGTTCAAGGAGATGAACCGCGTCGGCCGGGAGGACTTCGAGGAGCACATGCGGCGGCTCGGGCGGCTCAGCCACCCCAACCTCCTCCCCCTCGTCGCCTACTACTACCGCAAGGAGGAGAAACTCCTCATCCATGACTTCGCCCCCAACCGCAGCTTGGCCAACCTCCTCCATGGTAAAATCATTCTCTTGCACATACACATACACATACACGTACACGTACACGTACATGTACATATACATATACATGTACATATACATATACATATACATATACAAGAAGAAGAAGTGTCTGATTTTTTATGGCGAATAATGCAGGGGAGGGGAGGGGGTTGAAGAAGGCGGTGGTGCACTGGAGCTTGCGGCTGAAGATGGTGAAAGGGGTGGCGCGGGCGCTGAGCTACCTGTACGACGAGCTGAGCATGCTGACAGTGCCGCACGGCCACCTCAAGTCCTCTAACATCCTCCTCGACGCCACCTACGAGCCGCTGCTCACCGACTACGCGCTGGTGCCGGTGATGAACCAGTCACACGCCGCGCAGCTCATGGTGGCGTTCAAGTCCCCGGAGCGCAAGCAGTTCGGCCGGTCATCCAAGAAGAGCGACGTCTGGTGCCTCGGCCTCCTCATCCTCGAGATCATGGCCGGACGGCCGGCGACCTACGAGATGCCCAAGGCAGCGGCGGGCGGCGACGATGACCTGGCGAGCGTGGTGGGATCGACGCCGGAGGACAAGTGGCTGGCCACCGTGGTGGACCCAGACCTGAAGGTGGCGGACGAGGAGGACAAGGAGGAGATGGTGAAGCTGATCAGGATCGGCATGGCGTGCTGCGAGGCCAACGTGGACACCCGGTGGGAGCTCAAGACGGCCGTCGACAGGATCGAGGAGCTCAAGGCCAAGGAGCACGCCAACGACGACCAGTCCTTCTACTCATCGGTGGACGGCGAGGAGGAACGCAGCGATGTTGGCATTTAACGTACTGAACGACATGAACTGGGGGGATCGATTGGGATCGTGTACGTTTTGTGTGCATCGGCTCGGCTAAAAATGTGACATGCACGCCGAGACGATAATCATGAACTAGTAATTGTATGTGTGTGTACCCTTGTCTTTGTTGCCGGTGGTAGAAAAAGAGTATCTTCTTATATATAACACGAATCTTAGTTTGGTTTTCACATGGTGGTCATTTGGAATTTTCAAACTTCATCCATCACAGTTAATTTTTAGCAAATTCGACAGGCGGAATTTGTTTTGTGCAAGAGTAGGCATGATCCTCTTGTAGGTTTCAGTTTGTGTGGTGATCACATGAACCTGCAAAATCAAATGAAAAGAATCAGAAAAAAAGAGGTTGAAAGAGAACATGAAGTGAAATTACATTAGAATTTTAAAATTACAAGCATTTCTCACTCAACTTTTATTTTGAGAACAAGAAGCAATCCTTATATACAGTAAAAGAAATATAAAGAAACATGGTGTTGTTTAATTGTGAGGTCAGAAGAGCAAGTAGGAATGAACCAGCAGGTCTTCCTGTGGGACTTCATCAGTGATAACCTGCAAGGGCACTCCATTGTCCATTGTCCATGGGAATGAAAACTTCCACATGGTTAGCTTCATTGAGATCTGGCACGGCTAGAGGCTGCTCAACTGTATCATCAAATGGATCACCTGCATCAATGACCTCCTCATGCCCTTAAGATGTACATCCTGTCCGGCATCAAGATTATCTGAGATACGTTTTTGAAACTGCCTACCTCATACTGGGTCTGCGCCTATTTATTTGATCCAAGGATTCGGGTGCCATTGTGGAACATATATCTTTTTCAATTTGATATGCTGTTAGCCTAGTTTAAAAGATGGTGTTGAAACTGTGTGATGAATCATTACAGATTGTGCCCAACTTTGATAGCTGGAGTTTGGATACTTCTATTGTCATTCTCATGTCCAAATAATTTGCTAGAATGCTATTTAAGTTCCTTATATCATTTTCCTTGATTTGTCATATATTTAGTAAATTTTTTAAGTTCATAGGACATTTGGACGTTGCTTGCTTCTTAGAAGCAACTCAAGCATAGAAATGCTGAGGCAACCAAAGCTGAATATATGTGCTCTATGTCGGTCACATGCATGGTTCTTAAGGCAATACGACATCATGTTGAAACTTGTCGCATAGGCATCGCTTTAAGAACACTGGTCGCATGAGTTTGGAATATAGCATACATTGTATTCCAAACACATGGAAAAGACATGCTTATCTCTACTGTGAAACTAATTGTATGTACCTTGAGTCACTTCTCACCTGCTGTTCATGCTTGTTGCATTGTAGCATCCGATTATGCATATTATCATTTAAAGACTGAACAATACTTCTGAAGTCTGATAGTTACTTTCTATATCAGATTAATTTATTGGTTGCCATCTTATTTGTGAATTGTTCCTCCTTTTGTTCAGACAAGATATTTCACTTCCCTTGTGGATAATTTGGTTGTTGAATTGAAATCACCTATTATTTATGACTCTCTAGTCCTTTTCTCTTTGAGGTAATAGGTTTATGCTTTTCAGTGACGGGAGATAATGGATCTATAAGATGATAGAATGCTTTGTTGTCCCTTGGAACCTCGGATTTGTGTTGTTTTGATGTTGCAAATTTCTATGGTAAGACAACTCTTTTCTTTCAACATGACATCCTGTATGTTGGTACTGTATATGTATCAATTCATGCCCTGTAATTTTTTGTCCTGTTAATGCTAGATACGTTTAACTTGTTGATGTCATGTCGAATCTCCATTGTTCTCGTATATTGGATTTCATTAAGCCCATCTATTCATGATAAGAATGTCTAGGAGATATGAGAAAGAATGAGAAAAGTAGTCACTCTGCTTTATTTTAGAACAGGAAAAGGGCACAACATTTTCTTAGGAGATCATGTGCTTCTGGACATCCCAAGTTCCATAAATGATCTTCTTTCTTTTGGTTGCCTTTTGAAGGCCTGGCAATCATTGCACTATGGATGATGAGATGAGATGTGATGCATGTAGTGCTTGAGCAGGCAAAGGGTATTTGAGTTATCTCCCTCTTGGCTTTATCTCAAACCATCCTTTGTTTGTAGCCTTATAAGTCTTTCAATGGAGATGTGGAACCCCTAGTGGACTACAAATCAAGAGCCAACTGCTCAACAAAATAAGCAGTCCATGGAACAATACGCAGTATTGCTCCATGGTGACAGTATCCTGTGTGTGACCCTAAAATTGGTCGTATCATCAAAGTAGTGCCAAATAAAGAGGATTGTGCATATCATTATTTTGTGGATCATTGGTGGTGACACCATGCAAGCAGCTTGACACAATCTTCTCCCTTTGAAAAGACAATGATATTAAAGGACAATTGCTTTTGATGTGGGTGTATTTGGTGAGGATCTCGTTTATCATTTTTCCCGTTTAGATCTTGTTTCTCCATGGAGTGTAAACTGTTTATATTTTGTTTCTGATCTCCATGGAGTGTAAAATGACTAATTTCATGAATTTAATTCCTTGTGGGTGTATGTGAGAGGGATAATGTGATTTGAGTAACACCATTTTGCAGTGACCTTGGACTATGGTATTTGGTAGTACATAGAAGACATGTTTCTATTTTCTTAGGTGTGTCAGAGACCAAACTACCCATTTGGGGTTGGAGACTAAAATTCATGGAGAGCTAATCTATTCATTTTATCAAATAGAGTATGAGATATACTCCTATGGTACGAGAATACCTCTTTACATGTCCAAACAATACATGAATATGAACCATACTGGTTGCATGACATTGAGTAAACCCCTAATATTCAACCATTCATGATGTGGGGATGTGAGATACTCTTATCATAACTATCTCGCGGATAGGCAACATGCAAATAGAGGTGTCTACAGACTTCTTCATCATTGAATCACTCTGACTTTGATGGCTATCAACCTAGGCTTGGGTGTCTAATAAGTTGGCTTATGTTGGAGCTCCTCAGCATAGCATCGACTAGCACAATCCATTTCAGCCTAAGATAAGTGTATAAAGTCAATCCCAAATTAATAAGGAAGCATCAAAATGCTCGTAACACATTATTCAGTCCAAAATAAGATGGAAAAAATACTGAAATAGCTTACGTTGTTATTCTTGATAGTGAGACATACAAGCAACAATAGATGAAGCAACATGGACTCTAGAGGACACGCAACATGTTGGCAACAAAGAAAGAGCGGACACTTAGCAAAAACTTTACCATCCATAGTAACAGAATATCATAGCAATGTTCATTGAATTTGAACTTTGATGGAGTACATACATGCCAAGAAAGAGCTGGCAAGATTCGGTACCTTATGCAATGATCCAAATGTAACTAGTCGCCGAATTGAAATAACAACCAATAGATAACTAACTACTCACTAAACAAGTACAAAACATGACAATTGAAGATCAAGAGATTAACTGCTATTAAGATTTCATACTTTGATGATGACATATCCAAATTTGATATTTTGTTTGTATAGAGGACAATCATCTAGAAATAAGGTACATTGGTGAACGATATGAGTGCCATAAATATGAGATAATACTAAGATTTATAAGAATCCATAATTGTCAACTATGAGAATCATAATCTCTTGCCACAAAAGTATTTTCTATACAAAGCTCTGCATTTTTTACTCATTAACTATTTCTTCATAAACAATCTAGTAAATTAACAACATTCAACATAATCGACAAAAAATATTCTACCGAATATGGTCCATATATATTCTATACTCAACGTTATTTGCCTCGTAAAGAGTATCACATAATGATGGCTTCTTTACTTAATACTTCCTCCTTTCTAAATATAAACATTTTGGATATTAAGATGGTCTCCAATAATGTGCGACCGCGACAAAAAAAAAATCTCCATGCAATATGATAATGAATATCCTGCATGCAAAACTACAATTTTATGAAAGCTTTTTTCACACCAAATTAAAGTTTACTATTCATTCATATGATAAATCTAGAGAATTTTACACAAGTTAGTGGTCAAAATGTAAAAAGTCTGACTGCACATATTTTAGGGCATCATACATTGGACCTGACATCCGCACGTCCATCTTGTTCTTGAAAAAAGAGTGATTCATGCTTATCATTTTTTCTTCCCTGGTCAGCCCCACCTCCACCACCTCCTTGCCGGCTCTAGAGGTGGACCTCCACCTCGGCCATCGCTCTTCGCCACTACTAACACTAATACAAGTTGAAGTAGTTTCTCCTTCTTTGATCACCTCCCACTTTAATGGTGATGGAATCCGAAATGGCTAAATGCTCACCCAAACCTCCTCTACCTCCCACCGGCTCCATCGACAAGACACCGCCTCCGCCGCTGCCCTCCATTGCGACCAACACGAACCTCGCTGTCAATCACTCACCTCCCACCAATGATTTAGTGGAAGAAAGAAGAGCAATAAACGAAGGAAGACAAGCAGGAAGAAGATGAGCGGTAATGAGCAGGAGGAAGACGAGAGGTTGCAAGATGAGAGCGAGAAAGATAAGGCGTCCGTGGGGACATGGGCCTGCATAGTATGGCTTGGGCGTGCGTGTGTACGGATGCAAGCCGCGTGAGCGTGCGGCTATCACGCTTTCGCACTTCCATGCGGCCGACCATCTCAAAGTGATTACCTTAATTATCCGTTTATGAATGGAGGGAGTAGTCATAATCTATTTTTTTAAAAAAAATATTGCAGCCACCATATTGTAATAAGAACACTTCTACTTGTACTACCAAGTAGCAAAACCAACGATAGTAGTAGTAACAGTATTGTACTACCATACTACAGAATAATAGTAGTAGTAACTACTACTACGGGCTACTACCACTATTTCTGGGCTGCTTCTCCTCCTACTACGAAATGACTTTATTCTACAATATTTAATAAGATGCTATTAAATGCTCCTAAATAGTTCCTAGCAACAAAAAATCACCTTATATAGAAATCTTTCTAAGATTAGTAAAAATTCAAATGCTTGGGAAAATCAATAATTGTTATTTACACAAGTAAATTTTTTACAGGTTCAAAAAGTGCAACTTCTTGATGTTAACATGAAACCATAGAACCACTTGGAAGTTGGAACTCTATACTACTTAAGGTCCACATGAAACCGTAGAATCACTTGGAAGTTCGAACCATATAGTACTTAATAAACCCATGTAAGAATTCAACTTTTATTGTTAAATTCATTTAGGATCTTGAGTGTTTTGATCCCTTGTCAAAACAATATTCTGTAATGGAGATATGCTCACTATTAGCATAACAAGTGCAAACCTTCTAATACTTGAGAATCTAGTGCAACGATACACATGCATGTGATTTTGCACTGTTAATTGCACATACAAATACAAAAGGATTCTCAACAACATATGCGAATCATGCCTGCACATTTGAAGTACCATTATTTTCCCCTTGAAATTCAAAATGCCGATGCAGCATATATAACATGCCCTTTTCATGTTAGGAAGCCGAGCATTTGAAATGAATGTCCACAACTGATTGATGCATAGAAGATTCTCTTCCGAATAATTAACATCTCCAACAAATAATAGTATAACGTAAAATAGGTTGCTAAAATTAAGTGACAACAAACATGAGAAATATGTAAAACTTGGCTGCATATGACAATTACCAATGGGCCGATCTTGATATGTATATTTCTAATACTTCTTTGCATATTTAAGTATGAGATAAGTTGCCTAGTTAAATTTTGTATGGAAGTGGTCCCTAACATGTACGTTCATATAATATCTATTTTTATATAGAATTAGGGCATCAAATGGATCCTAATCAAGTCTCTTGCTCATTATGTGGAAGCTCATCAATTGATTTAATGCAGCACACTACTAGATAATGTGAAAAATAGATCATTGAATTACAAACATGAAAAATATAGATTTACATTATTGATATTGGCTATTATTCAAATGTGATTCGACAAAATTTTAGTATTTAGTATATCATAAATCTATGATAAGGCTTAGCTCATTGTGAAATATATCTGCGATGAGTTCGACTAAATCCATATCTAATATGAGAAAACAACATGTGAAATGAATTTATGCACATATAATGAATAACATGCATTACAATAATATTATTACTTTAAAAGAGGGATCGATTAACAGGGGTTGTGCTAACCCATGCATGACAAGTTTTGTTTTTTGAGCACCATACTATTTCATAATTAGTGTGATTTACAAAATGAATTCTTCATAAGTGCATTCTCATCCAATATGAATGACCATGTTACACAGGTCATTCATGAAATATGTAAGCACCTCATGGAACAATCAAATAATACGAATGTTGTATCAATAGTAGATTAAATAACATTTATATATTATCAACTGTTATTTCTACATGTGTTCCACGTTGAGCGCTGTCGAGAGCTTCTCCGTGCTGCCTGAGATCTTTGAACCAAATTAAACCCTCTTTCACCTGCAGCATCAGCCGGCGTCAGCTCTCACTGACGCACTGGGACCGAACTTGAGGGCGAGCGAAGGTGCACGCGTCCGGTCTTCCACCATCGAATCCACGGCGGGGGACCGAGATCAGTGGCATTGGTGCACGACGAGCGTGGCCGGCGGCATTGGTGCACGGCGAGCGTGGCCACCAGCGGCATAGCCGCATAGGCAAGAAGAGTGGGTGGAGGAAGATCGCGGACGCATGAGGCCGCATGCTCATTGTTTGATTTGAGCCTATTTCAAGCTCGATGTGGATTAGAACGAAATTGAGTTGGTTGGATTATTTTTTGAGAAAATAATTTGTGAGGGTCTTGCTTTTATGGTGCTGCTGGCCGGTGTTTGATTGATGGTATGATGTGTATGAAACCTTGCCGGATTTAGAGGACGGAGGGGAACGATACTCTCATCGGTGAAGACAAACAAAAATAAATAAATTATTGTTCTCGTGTGTCTGATTTTACGACGACTCAGATGGGTTGTGACCCACCGGTCCGAGCTCGGTCAGAAGTGATTTTAGCCTTAATCATTTTACTAATTGGTAAAGATATCAATCTGCCCAGAAAAATCTCCCCCGCAGCTCACCTTCCTTTTCCTATCCCCTCAGCGCACCGCCCGTTCTTTCCTTAACACGCGGTGATTACGGTGATTACTTTCCTTTACACTCGGTGATTACAGCTTTCCTTTCCACACCGACAGGTGAACCGATGTGGCCGGGATTTTTGACGGAACAAGACATGCATATCGTTCGGAACTGGTAACGGCTTGGTAATCTCTGCATGCAAGGCTGAAAGAGGCAAACATTCACTTCACATCTTGCATGCATCAACAAGGATAGAGATGAAGGCAGATACACAACGAGATCAAGAGAGATCAGGATATCACATAGATGATCACTTAGCATTAAGGCCGTGATCTCCACCACATTAACACAATGTGATCACGCGTGATCTCTAAATTTGGCAGGTGAACTTGCATCCTCTTGAGATTATCTCCACATTCAACCCCTCCCTTCCTGTATAAGTAGGCACCTAACCCCGCCCAAGAACTCCACACACCAGTTTCAAAGTGAAAGAAATGAGATCCATGGACAAAGGTTCGAGCTCCCGCACCGCGTCCATGGATGTTGAGGGAGCTGTGTTGCAGGTGGAGGACGGAGAGGAGGTGCAAGCGCAGGAGAAGGAGCAGGAGGCGCCGGCGAAGGAGCTCGACCTTCTCGGCGCGCTCGGCTCGGAGGCGCCAGAAGTGAAGGCCGTGGAAGCGCCGGGCAAGGGGAAGGAGAAGGAAGTGGTGGCGGTGGAGGAGGAGAAGGCGCCGGTGACGGCGGCGGCGTCTACCGGCGGCGAGAAGAAGCGCTCGTTCAAGTGCAACTACTGCCAGCGCAAATTCTACACCTCGCAGGCGTTGGGCGGCCATCAGAACGCGCACAAGCGCGAGCGCTCGCTCGCCAAGCGCGGTGCTGCGGTGGCGGCGGCTGCGGCGGCGGCGGGGCGCGGGTTCTACGGCGGCGGCGACCCCTTCCTCCCGCCGCACCATCTCCGCTTCCCACACGCGTGGCCGTACGCCGCCGCCGGCGGCGGCGGCAGGCCTTCGTCGTCGTTCCTGGGGCTCGGCCGGGGCTCCGCGGCCGCGGCTCCATTCTACGGCGGCGGCGTGCACCAAGGGTGGGCGGCCGCGCACTCGCATGCGCAGCCGTCCATGGCGGGGCTCGCCCGCCACGCCGGAGCCGAGCGCCCCGTCTATGCTCCTCCTCACGGCTACGGCTACAGGCGCCTCGACCAGGGCCCCTTCCCCGGCCGTGCTCGACTCCGGGATGGACGGGCCCCGGTGGGCCGGCGTCTCCAACGGCGGCGACAGCAGCGTTGCTCGTGAAGTGACGCCGCAGCAGGAGGAAGCGCAGAGCTGCAAGATCGACCTGAACTTGAGGCTGTAGCTTCGTCGCTAGGGTCCATTTCTTTAGTAGCATTTCTCCGTTAGCTTGCTTGCTCGTTGTTGACAAGGAATGTCGAATGTTCTGTACTACAAACGACGCAAATCCCCATATTGTAATAGATGAGTAGGTGCCAACGGAAGGAGGATTCGTTGCTGCTTGATTGACTGCTCTCGCGAGGATATTAGGGATTCATATCGCGCCTTCCCATCTTCTTCGATGGGCGACCGCCGTTAGATTCCACATCTGTGGATCCGCCCTCACTGTCATGTCTACGTCGGCGGCGTCATCTTCCCATCATAGGCGTCGTCCTTCTTCCCTCGGCCAAGTTTTTAGATCGCGGCATCGAGCGGCAGCCGGCAGCAGCAGGCACCGTCTCCGTCCAGTATCCATGATATCTTTCGGTGATTTCATCATCAACAATTTCTGTGCACTGACGACAGCCACGCCAGGCATCCGATTCGTTGTTCGATCCCCTCATGTACAAGGAGTCAGGATCTACTCTCACCAACAAAACGTTGTTCTCCTGATCTAAAGGTCAGGTCCTTCCTCTCCTTAGCTTTATTTTTCTTATCAGCGCAATAATCTCCCCATCACCTGTTCGTTAAAATGCCTTGCTGCCAAGATGGATGAAATTTTGAACCTGTCCACCACGTGTTTGATAGAATGCATCTCAGAGATGAAAAGTTCATTATCCACAAATATTTTCCGTATCATACTTTGGAGATTGTCTGAATAATTGACATCTTTTCTGGAAATATGCAGTCAGGAAGACATTGACATGGAGATATTAAGACATTGTGTTGTTCTACTTTCCATTCTACCCTTGTCAGTTCATTATTAAGAACCAATGCAATTTTGATAGATACGAAGTTTCAAGTGTTGTATACAGATGGAGTTACCATTTTGATAGAAAAGTTTTAGCTGCTGCAGCAATTCAATTTCTTTTAGTAATAATGACACTAATTTTGTGACTTGTTTCTGATGTCCAATCAGGTGGCAGTACACTAGGTCGATATCAGAGGGAAACATGCACTGCCCCATAAAGAATTGCGGCGAAGTAAAGAAGCGGTGCGATATTATTTTCTCTAGTTTTCACGTATAAGATATTTATTTGAAACCCCTTCTGCTGTGGCCCATGTAAGGACTAACTAGTAGTTGCATGCTAAAAAGATTGATGCTCTGATATGTAGGAGTCAAATCTTGCTTATGTTTTCCAGACCTAAGTAGCCAAGGAACTTTGTTCTGATATCCCATCTAGAGTTTTTAAAATTGTGCTAGCATATGTCCCTAGCAATGATGATTTTAGTATAGTTTATTGCTGTTGATGTCTTGACGAGCATAACCTGTTTAGCTTATTGTAGTGAGGATTATGTCCTAATTTGTTCAGTTTCTTTTATGTCAGGATTGCAGTGGGGTTGTAAGGATTTTATCGAAATTTTAGTTCCCAAGAGCTGTCTGGAGACTGGCATGTATACTCTGGATGTTGAGATGATTACAAAGATGAAGTACATGATTTTCTCACAAGAAAATTGTCACTTCAGATGTCATGGATATTTTCTTTTTGATCTAGAACACTGTATTTGCTGAATACTTTGTAAACAACCATACTGTACCGTGTTCTCACCCTTGTATAGAATAATTTATTCAATGGAAATCTATAGTTTCTCGACCTCTCTTGAGATTTTGCTGCTTGTGTCTCGTTACTTGACAGTAATTGGCTAAGCCAACTTGGCACTGAAAAGGCAGCATATGAAATTGAAAAAATAAATCATGCAAGTCTTTTGCAATTCAAGATTGCAACGCTTGTAAGCGTTGTTGGGACCTAGATATACCTGTTGCTATCTTGCAATGCTTATACATGCCACGTGTGCGTTGCCATAGACTCTAGCAACGCCGCTTCTGGCAATGGATACCAAATCCATTGGTATAGGCCTTAGCAACGTATATTTGAACTTCTAGCGACGCATATATGTGTTGCAAGAAGGGGGGTTCATTTTGTAGTCTTGTTAGTGATTCATTTTGTTTTCAGATTAAGTCATGCATGTTTAGCTGAGTAGTAGGGTTTAAGCCACGGGTTGTAGCTGTAATCATGTAGTTCATACTTAGCTTGCATTGTTCCTTGATGGAACTGATTAAAAAAACATCTGTCTTTCTTGTCATGTATCTGGATGCACTTGTTTGCTTCCATTTTGTTTGTCTTTTTTTCGAGCACTTGTCCATTTCTTGTTCTTCCTCGTTAAAAGTCAACTAACTCAAATATTTAGAAGAATACTATATGAGTTTTGAGTTTGTATGATATAGAGATTCGAAACTCAGTCGTAGGTAGAGTAGAATAAAATAAAACCGAGAGTTAAATGGAATGACAGTAGGTTCCTATCTGGAGTATTAATTGCTATTATTACTACAGTGATCTCGAAATTCCCTGCTTAAAGTAAGTCTTTTCTTCAGTTTTTAGTCAACTATGGAAACTATTTGAATATTCAGATGGAAACTGAATCAGCAACAACAATCAAATTAAACAAGCAGTCATTCAAAGCGGGCTCTAAAATCCTTCCATTTCCAGTTGGCCGAGGTTTGAAACAGCCCAACATTTCGAAAACCAGAAACATCGCTGAGATTAAAACCTTGTCTTTCCACCCAGGTAGACGTTATTATAATGTCCTTAATGCGCAAACTTAATTCGTAATGAAAAGCACATGGCGTCGAGGACCAGCTTGGAAAATACTGCACGCGCAAGATATAACTATTTGGGAAGAACCAGATCGAGAGTGACTAGGAACATTTTCTCTCATTTGCTATTTTTGAACTAGCACTTGGCATTGACAATGGGAGTATATATGACAATATCTTTGTCACTGGTCAGTTCCATCTCTTGGATTGAGAGATTGATCAGTACATTGAAAGAAATCGATGAGCTCGACGACGAAGGAATCGATCCCCTCCAAAAACAGAAATCACCGGCGGCGAGTAAATCTTGTTAATTGAGAGGCGTGAAAAAAAAAGATGTTGCATGTATAGATGAGCATGATGTTTCTTCTAGCATCGCATAGTAGTATCAAACTTGCCCCTCTTGGACATCATTCCCAACAGCCATCTCCACTTGCCCATTGTACACGACCATGTGTCGATGTTAGTTGTAGTTGTTCATTGCCATCACAAAAAAAAAAGAGCATTTGAGGTGGAGGAGAGAGAACACAGAAGAAGCAGATGATCAAGCTGTGAGTCGCATGGACCTAGTCCTTTACAAAACCTTAGAGTGTGTGCTTGCGCGAGGCAAAGTTTAGCTAGCATATCTGCATATACATGATGGCAAGAGAAGATATTATAAGATATATAAATATATATAGCGTGTAGAGACTTTAGTTGTCTTTGTTTTTTAAATAACTTTAGTTGTCTTTGATGCTGCTGATAATCAAGCTTATACACATATGTAAGAAAAACGCTGCACGCGTGTGCACACCGTACCATGCCGTCAGTTAATTTCCTCCATTATTCATCTCCGTTTACATGGCGCTAGAAAGCAAGTAATATAAGCAATGGGTGTTACATAGAAAAGGACGTCCCCTGACGCGGCCCCACTCAACACAATCAATCATAAGAAACATTTTTTAGCACTATTTGATATGGTTGATCAGGACCAAGAGATCACGATTGTCTTTTGTTTTCAGTCGCGCTTTTCTTTGTTCTTTCTCGCGTGCTGACCGAGAGTGGTAATAGTGTGTAGTTGTCTATCAGCAATAGCACCTACCGGCTAGTTGTACTCGCTTTTTCGTTTCTTTTAAAAAAATTGCTTCTAATAAAAATTCGGCAAATCTGTTGTCAGTGTGTTCAAAAAAGAGTTGGTATAACGATACACACCTGCGACATAGCTAGGTGGCTGTCCGCGACTTCGCAGGACGACGAGCAAATCACAATGTATGCCTGGGTCGACACTCACCTGTGTTTTTCTTTCCTTCAAAAGTGGCGTACCAGCATGGGGATTTGAAGCTCGCATTTTAACAGAGGTTTTCATGAACTCGGCCGACTTTGTCCCTTTTTTCGCCGAAACATGATCCTATGTGTTGAGGAGTTTGTTGTTATAGCCATTAAAAGCACTAGGTAAAGTCAAAATCTGTCGAGCCTCTATTCGCTTGAAGGGCTACTAGTCATTCCTTCATAAAAGCCTAAAAGGAGGAGGGGTCATTATCTAAAAAGGGGGGAGGGGTGGTAATATTGGACATTTGAAGTGTCTTATATCTTTTTGTCTCCTAAAATACAACTAATATTAAATAGCTTCAATGTGATCACCATGTGATGAGTTTTGTCATATCTATCGTGCTTTGCAAAATAAAAAGTTAGTTGTATGTTAATACATACAGTGATGATTAATAAAAGAACGTGTGAATGAAAAGTGATATAATTTTCATCATTGGTTGTTGTATATGTGGTGCACTTGCATACGAGCCATTATATGTAGATGGTCCAAAGATTTAGAGTCTGATCAATATGTACAGAAACTCAGAAAGGTACTAAAGTACGGAATAGTACATAACGTTTCATATGCACTCAAACAGTCTCATAAATGCACAAAGTCTCCTACTGTGGCTATGCATATGAACAGATGATGTGACGTATTCTCCATGAATATCCTAGGACTTGTGTGCTTCTCCACCTATCAATTTGCACCTTGAGGTTACTAGGACTTATGTTTCCACTCCTGTCAATTTGCACACCGTAGAGATTTCCTTATGTCAACTTATAAGCATATGTGCATTTTTCAACTTATAAGCCAGAAATTACAAATTATTTTGCAAATTTCCTCATGTCCTATCCATTCGATTTACTTGAAAAGAATAAATTTAACAATATAGGAATAAGTTTGCAAATTTTCTTGCATACACTACATTCACTTTACCAATTACATATATAACTCTATTTTTCATTGCCACTAACTACGAAGGGGTGCCACCAAACTACAAGTGGGACATATAAGATCTCACTGATAGGTTGCCCAATTTCATACATTTAATTTCAAATTTTCAAGTGACATTACCTTATACTCTAAACGTTGCAAGTTATTGAACTAAATGGGAAATTTCGCATATCTTTGTAGAACACTTTGAATCTTGGAACTCGTAGTTGTAGTGAACTAGCTAGAGTGAATAATACATATGGTGTACTTGTTCATGTACTACTTTACACTTGTGGTTCTCCAATATGCAATGTGTTTATTCGAGGTTCACAAAGGTATAAGAATTCAGATTAATATAAGACTAGGTTCTTTTGGCAAAGTAGTGCACATAATAAGAAAAAGAAATATAGATTACCAAAATGGAGATCTTATGTAGACAAACAGATTAGGGAGGTTTAGATATTTTATATATTATACATATTAATAAGAAAACAGTTTTTCAGACTTATAAATGAAGGTGTGGGTTGTGGAAACAACTTAATTAGGAAGAAGTATTCAAAAAAGATGGCCGCTACTACTATGAGAACCTTTTTTTTTCATATAATGATCCATATCTAGGTGGTTACAAGGAAAAACATCGACAATATAAATCAAAACCGTTTTTTTTAAAAACACAATACAAATGCAGACACGCAACACTCAACCTTATGAACACACGCATACTCACCCTATGAATGAACACATACACACCCTATCTTTATAAGAACATCTAAGAGAATGGGGCAACATATCTTGAGAATAAGCTTATTTCATAGAAAAAAAGTTGTATATTTGCCCAATATCTTGTAGTTGTAGCTACTCATATGGATAAGGTGTGCGTGCATATTTTTATAGGATTAAGTGTGTGTATATGCATGTGAGATCTGCCTCCGTATTTGTTTTAGAAAACAAAAAGAAGCCATATATTGTTGAATATAGATGGTCGGTTGGGTTATCAGTCACCAGAGATTGCTTTATTTTGCACACAGATAATTGGCCCTTGATATAGTCAACTATCATCATATTGATAGATATATAGGTAGTAGATGATAAATATAGAGGGTACAAAGGCGTTACTGTGAGAGGTAAACATTGATTAAAAAATTATTTCTTTTTTGTTTACAAAAAGACCCCTAAATCAAGAAGGATACGTCTTCTTGTGACGGACGACGCACTACCAATTGACTGAATCAAGCAGCGGTGCGCTAGCTTGAGAGCTATGCATTACTCCATTGTCATGTCAATATGCCATGATTTTTTTCCTTACAGATACAAGAGAAAGAAAAAAAAATCACCAACACAACCCACTAGCCAGTTGCTAGAGCACAAACTAGTTAGTTGCCAGTGAAAAAGGAAGACTAGCTTGCACGTATGCATCACCAACAAATTGATTACACAGCATGCTACATATGAATGGGCACCAAATGCAGAGCATATTCCAAGCTGATGCTGCTTGCTCGAACTGCTGTCTGTCTTAACTTGGATCACCACCAGCTCATCAGACCTCAGTGCTCTGATCACTCTCGGTATCCACCATCTCCACTTTCGCATTGGCCTCCCCATTGCCGCCCCCTTCCTTGACGTACTCCACCACATCCATGTTGTACAGTATCGGTAGCATGGCCATGGAGCAGATGCACGGTAAGACGGGGCCAAAGATCCAGAGCAAGAGCGGCGCGCCGGCGAAGAAGAGCCGGTTGCCAGCGAGGCTGAGCATGAACCCTCTCTCCATGACGTCGGCGACGTAGTCCTTTGTGATGAGCGGGAGGCCGTGGAGCGCCGGCGAGGGGGAGAGCGAGTTGACGAGGAAGGATGCCTGGTTGAGCGTGCAGATGGCGAGGCTGTGGCAGAGGAAGGCGAGGAGGAAGACGGTGAGGATGGCCACGTACTTGAGCGCCATCATGTACTCGCCGTGCGCGCCGAAGACGGCGTCGCTCAGCGGCTTCTTCACCGCGTACGTGCTGCTCAGCACGGCCGCCACGCCCGTGCAGAAGAGGATGGATGTCGTGGCGACCAGCGTGGACCCCATCAGCACGTTCCGTACTGATTGCACCACCAGGATCGCCTGCTTCTCGTTGTTCTGCGTCAAGTCAACACGGTCGAGAGCAAGCAAGATCAGATCACTTGTGATTATTGCGGTGTTTATATATACGTTAAATAAGTGCAGGTGTGCGCCATGGCCACCATATATATATGGGCATGTGTGACATGAAGCAACAGGTAGTACCTTCATCATGGAGAAGACCCAGAGGCGGCGAGCGGCGGCGCTGATGCCGACGGTGGAGCTGAGGGGGCTGCGGCGGACGGCGCGCCAGAGCCAGAGGTGGTACACGGCGGGGAAGAGGACGGCGAGGGGGATCAGCACCACGTCCAAGTAGCTGTCCCTCCACGCCATGGCCGCCGCTGGTCGACGAACTAACACAGATGGATCTCTCTCTGCTACGAGCTTTCTCTCTCCAATCCCTTGCTCGAGTGCTCGATCTCCCTCTTGCCTCTCGACCGGAATGCGTCGTGAGTAGCTAGACGATGTCGCGCCGTAAGCTGAGGCCTAAGGAGTGGAGATATATAGGCAGGCATGGAGCCGACCGGTGGAGCTGCTGACCAATTGGTCGCTGGGAGCGCGAAGAGACGACGATGGCCGCACCGGGAGCTACTAGCTAGTGTGAAGCACATGCAGCACGTACGCTCTCGGCTTGCCCGTGGTGGGAACTTACTCAAAGGCCACGAATGCACATAGAAAAACCAGTGACCTAAAAGTGGTAAAACTAAAGGGGGCATTGGTCGTGACCAAACCTCACCCTGTCTCGGCCAGCATGATGACGAAGCAGCCTGGGTAGACTCTTTTTTGTGCCCTTTTTGTTTGCTTTTCGTGGACAATTTTTAGAGGGTTAAAAAAGTAGCCAGGTCTGCATATATTGTTGTTGTTTTTGACAAAGGTGCTAATAGTGCTCTTGACCTTAATATAATCTGACTTAGCTAGGTATATGCCCGTGCTAAGTAAAGCTGGAGAGCAATCCATTCGGTTTGCTTGTGATTTGAAGGATTCGGATTCTAAAAGTTATCTTTTTGTTTCCAAAAAAAAGAGCTTGTCTATCATTTTATTAATTGCTGCATGAAAATGATTTTTGGTATATTTTCTATAAGAGGCACTCGATCTGTGGTTATATCTACATTGTAGCTGAAAAGGCATGTACAGCTCCGATTAAATCTAACTCTTTACTAGCAAAAACATATCTCAGGTTTATTCGTGCCAGTCATTACTAAAAAAGTGTATCAAATAGCGACTGTAGCCCATATGTAAACTATACATAAGACGGGCCGAAAACCAAATATGGTTCAGAAGAATTATGTAGCGAGCAAAAAATTAAAATTTTCGTAAAGACTACAGTTTTACTAACACCATGACTTTCAAAACTACATGATTTGTTCCATCCAAACCTTGTAACTTAATTTCCAAACCCATACTAAAAACTAAAAGAGCTGTATATTCAGTACGTAGACGTGAGGTAGGTTCCTCCGGTTCACTTCTTTAATGCAATTGGAGAGAGAGAAAAAAAAGAGGACTTCATTGGAACATGTGAAAAATGACAAAACTTGTTACGGAAACCATCATGCAAAAGAGAGGTGGAATATGCTCTTTGCGCATGTGTAACCGAACTGCACAAAGCCAACAAGGTAGCATACTCTCTGACTGTAGATCAAAGTTCGTTTCATTAGGATTTTCGTTATAATTATTATTAAAAATTGCGATTTGATGGCTGCATGCTCATGATGCTATACTCTGTTCATTAAAAATAATAGAATTAGAATTTTTTTTCCCTATGATTTGTGAACCCTAATATATCAGACATACTTATATCAGAAAACCTGCATATACCCATAGAAAAAAAAGATTCTTAGTTTTCTTTTGACGAAAAAGAATCCCTGTTTTCTTTTGACGAAAAAGATTCTCTGTTGAAAACACAGTACCTACAATAATCAAACAAGGAAGCATGCATTCATCTAAACACGCTTCGAATCCGACTAAATTAATAATGAAAGTACGAATGAAGCAGCGTGGAGCCGGCTGGCAAAGCTAAAATACACACCACGGCAGTACAACACCAAACCACGCTTGCTCATCGATTTTTTAATTAATTAATGGAACAGCTTTAATTTGTGTGCAATGCAAAGTGCGCGGACCTATCGGTCGAGCTCGGCGCCGCGTGCTAATTAGTTAATTTGGCCGAGGCGCGTAATCACCGTTCACAGAGGTGGCTGTGAATGTGATTGCGCGTGCTGTAGCGTCTATATGTATTATCTCTAAGCAAAGTCTAAATATGAATTACCCTTTTATTTTTAAACTGTATGTTTTTGTCATCTCACCTTCTTCTTCCTTGGACTATGCAGTTCTCTATTTTAACCTTTTTTATAAAAAAAATAACTCAAAAGTTGCTCTCGATATAAGTAAATAAATCAGCCAAAAAAAAATACAGAGAGTGGTGTATGACTGAGACTGTAGGAATGCGCCTTGCTTTATCATGAAGATTGAGCGGCCTGCTGCTCAATCAGGCTCTACATACAAAATTAGCACGTCATTGGTTTGAACTCTGAAGAATCGAGGCCTCTCGGCGTTTATGTAAGGATGGATATCTGATCTGAGCGAAGGTTCCTCAATATTAGGCTCGATCGGTCGAGTCAGAGAACAGCCACCTACTCCATCCCGTGTTTTAGAGAAAGGGAGCATCATCTCTCGGCGCTCCATGACCAATCATGTGGGCTCTGTCCTTGTGCCCTTGTGGGGAATTGGGTTGTTGCAGACCTCAGTCCGGCGGCCGAGGTGCTGCGCGATCTCAGTCCGGTGGCCGTATGCGCGCCGACTTATATTAGGAATCAAAGTGCAAGATATATCATGCTGCATGTGCGTGTTTCAGGTGTTTTGCTAGATTTTGTTCCATTTTGAAGTTTACTTTATAGTTTATACTGCTGTACTTTGCAATTGCATATATCTGTAGCGAAACTGCTCAATGCTCATGGCCTAAGGCCCCTACAATGGCAAAAGAGAGATTTTTATTGGAACGAGATGGCAAAAGAGAGAGAACATACACAACCACATTCAAGTCGGCTTCTTTAGTTGTTGGTCTACGGACCGAAGTTGTACAGAGATTTTTATCTCTCTAGTAGTACGGCCTATGGATCAAAGTTGTTTGGTTTACAGGCCTGGTTTCCTTTATAAACTGGGTCGAGTTTTTTTTTCTAATACAAATTCGGGAAAGCATAGGCTTTCACCGTCCGTTAAAAAAAACATTCAAGTTTGCTTAATGTCATTTTTCGTGCAAAGCTAAAATAGATAAAATTAATTGAGCACATATCTTGCTAACTCTGGGGCAGGCCAGATGCGCGCACAAACTAAAAAAAAAAGCAGAAACAAACAAAATCAGTGCATTACCATTACATCACACGACCAAATATGAGAGCGTGATGAACCTGGTTAGCTTAGAGTCTACATGCAGTTATTGATAAAAGACATTTGTGTGAAAGCATAATTAGGGGACTTGAGAAAAAAAATAAAAAAGAAAGCGGACTTTTTAGTTCAGTGATGTGGAGTCTAGTAGGCACTAGGCAGGATGCAAGCAAGCTAGTAATCCGAAAGGTGGTGCTCTGTAAAGGGCAGAAAATGTTTGGGCGTTTGTGGCTAGTGTAAACATCACCGCATTCCATTTGCAGCCTTGGCTCAAACATTCCCAAGTCTCCTGATGGCAAAAGGATGCATGCGTACGTGCATGCTTACACGTTAGCAGATTAGCGGAAGTTTCAGGTCGGTTCCCCACCAAATATGGCGATTTGGCCATGACGGCGGCTGGGTGCGACCAAAGCGGGATAACCCTATAATACTTGGAAGTGGTTGCTTACTACTCGTACATGTTTATTATTTCTCCTTTGATTTTGCAGGAATTACACGCAAATTAATAGAAAACCGGCCTGGTGTCTTAAAATTGACGTATGGTTCAAAGAACATACATCACCACGCGTGTGCGAAGCACTACTAAGCGCGCGTGTCCATATGTGATTCGTATCATCAAGTTCTTTTCTCAGAAATATGAGATTATATTAGAACATATACATATATTATTGTTACAGCCTGTTGTTGTAAGAGTAGTAACATACTAATCAGCAACTCTTAAATCGGATTCCAAAGCTGTTGGCGACAACCATTTACAAAAGCCATATATGAGCTAACAAACACGCAACGCTATGTTGTTTGGGTGACAAACTTTTTTTTTTTTTGAAAAAAGATGCCTAAAGCACCCCCTACCCGTGTTGTGTTGTGTCCTGTGATTCCGTCTTCTCCCTTGGCGTGTGGCTTCCTCGCTGGAGAAGAAGCACCACATGACAGGGCCGACCCCGTCGTAACTAGGCCTATTGGGATCCCGCCCGGCCCAGAGTTGAGGAAAACGGTGATTCCGGCCCAGCAGCGTTGAGTAAAACGAGGCAGTTTTTTTTATTTTTATATTTTTTTTTACGATTTTTCAAAAATAAATTGTTGGCTCAAAATTTAGCAGATCTGGTCTTATATCGCCAGATGGGACAGCTATCGCCGGCTGAAACGGCGACACGGAGCGCTTTCGCCGTATGGAACGGCGATAAGGACTTTGTGTCTACTCCACTTCTCATGTGTGATGTTATAATCTGTGTCTGCTCCATTTCTCAATGGTAATAGTCATAATCTGTGTCTACTCCATTTCTCAATGTGTGATAGTCATAATTTGTGTCTACTTCCATTCTCAATGTGTTTATTGTTTTTGCTGTGCCTAGATCATTTCATACTGCAAACTGTTGTGATTCCATAATTTATATTGTTTCTTGAATTAAATTTGAAAGGGCACAAGGGCTGGCTCATATTCTGATGAAGGTTCCCAGAAGAAGCCTGCAGGTGTAAATTATTGAATTTGTACTTTGGCTTATTTTTAAATTGATGTGGCTAGCACTTGGTTAAATCTCTTCCTATTCTGCTGACTTTTACTGCAGGAGCTGGGCGTGATAATGATTGGGAGTGTCCAAACTGCCATAACATCAACTTTGCCTTTCGCACAGTCTGTAATATGAGGAAGTGCAACACACCAAGACCTGAAAACCAGGTTTGAGACTGATAACAGATGTGATATAACTACTATTCAGTTTCATGTATTTAGAATTAAGGATCACTTTTTTCGTGGGGGAAAAAAAAAGAGTCAATGCAACTTTCTCCTGCTGTTCAGTGTTCATTAATGTTACCAAAGAATTTGCTGATTTAACCGACAATTGGTTACACATGAATCTTCATGCTATTGCAACGATTAGATGTCCACTACCGTTGGTGTGGAATGTATCAAGCTAAACCAGAACGCTTTTATGAACTTTAACAAACAAGTTTTGGCTATTTTCTTTTTCAAAAGTAGTTGTACTTCTAATGCGTGGGCTTCTATATGTAGTTATGGAGCTAAGTTACTTTACTGATTGCTTGCGTATCTACTCTTTCTGCAGGGATCTAAGTCTGATGGTTCAAGAGGCTCAAGTAAGTTTTGAATATGATAATTACTTTCTGCCTTTTATCACCAGATCTTCTTTATACACATTACAAGTGCCTTTAAATTAGTAAATTTTTGGAATTTTTTTTATCACTAGGGCCTTTCTTTGCAGGCTAGTTTGTTTTCTTTGGATTTCCACGCATAACTTATGGACTAGTTTTCTTTGGTTTATATAAAATATATAATTTATTCCATCAATTCTATTAACCTTCACACCCAACCCCTCATTGATAGAACAAAAGATGCCAGAGGGCAGTTGGAAGTGCGAGCAGTGCAATAACATAAACTATCCTTTCCGAACAAAATGCAATCGTCCTCAATGTGGAGCAGAGAAGCCAGTGCAGCCAAACGATGCAAATGATTCAGCGACAGATCAGGACAATCAGGTCTGTGTTTCATGACCTTCAGTATGATCAGGGTGTTTTGCTGTGTCTTTATTTAGAACATAAAGTTGCATACCTTATTATAGAAGTTGTTTTTAATCATTTTCTTGCCTCATGTTTGCTTGCGCATAGCTTGATATATCATGTCCTTACTGTTACAGTGAGTCCTAGAACAGTAATGAGGGTCAAGAAGGTCCAGCGTCATCGTCAAGTTCAGTCTGAATGTGGGGTCATCTGTGTCGGTAGTCGCTGCTGTCGTTACAAGTTTCGTCCCCTTGAGACCTTAGTTGAGTCGGGGCCCTAATGGTAAACACTTTGGAGTTGGCAATGGAGTCTTGCCTTTCCTAATCACTACAGAATTTGGTCAAGAACTTCCATTTGTCATGTGAATTGGTCAAGAGCATCCATCTTGCCTTTGCTGAACTTGGTTACTTGTCTTTGTTACTGGTACTCAGGGTAAATTGCCATCTTTATATGAATTTCTTCTAGTTGTCTGTCCCCTAGATTGTCTCTCTGCTATGAAGTATAACTACAGTTAATCATTTGCCTTGGGTTTGTCAATGCTGTGTAAGGTCCTTAATTTTCAATTTATGGTTCGGTATTTTACAGGTGTTTGTACTGAATGGTTGGTAATGGCAACCTTTTTACCTTCCAAAATCATGTTCTTAGGGATGTTAGCAACTTAGCAAGGTGCTCTACCATTTAGGAGAGCACTTCCTCCGGTAGTTACTTTTGCTTGTAGGAACAGTTAGGTCTGAAAAGTCAAGGATGGCCATTTCAGTTGCATGACATGTTACAGTTGTCATCTTCCATGTTCTCCAGTGATTAGCATGTTCAAGTTTCAGCATTCTCATGTGCTTGGTTAGAAGAGGCGCTCCTTGGTGAAAGTGATGTGCATCATCACATTGTGCAATGGTAGACCATCACCTTGCATGCTTTGTCCCGATTGTGACTACTTAACTGACATAGTGCCATTGGAACTAGTTTTTGTCATGTAACATTACGAAGCTTTTATCAAAGCTGCGACTTCTGCATGAATTCCAAGACAACAGTGAGCAGACACAGACAGATGGATCTTCCTGGTGATGCGGCTGGAGTAGCATCAAGCTCTCGCGTGTTGCGGATGGCAGCGCTCAGTGAGTTCCAGAACAGTCTTACAAACTGATTTGCTACCGTTTCATATTGGAAAACAAAGGTGAGAAATTTGTATCGTGTGGATATGCTTCTGTATTGAGCGTCTGACATCGCTGGATAGGAAATTCGATATGGTGGTAAGCATTGTGATGGTCAGGGACCCGCATCTTGATTACAGTTCACTATCTGTTTTGAGTGTCTTTTTTTTTTGGTTCTCTTCTCTATTTGTTGTTTAAGCTTCAGCACCTTATTATTGTCCGGTACTATACTAATGTAAGTTATTTACGTTTCTAAATTGTACCGGAGATAATTTTCCCATGCCATCTGTTACCGAAATCCTCAAATCTACCAAAAAGGAGGTTTGATGCACCGATATGGGATACTAAAAAGGTGACATGCGAATGTCGTTTTTTTGAAGGAAAAACCCTTGATGGTTATGGATTGTGGAAACGGTGGCCACCCGAGGCCCGGCCGGAGGCTATACAGCAATGCGATTTGTTTGCGATACCCTCGGTCCCTCGCCTATTGTTTTACTGCTCTAAGGGCGGCTACACGTGGTGGAGATGCGCATCAAGAAACCTGAGCAGCCGCTCCGAACTGTCAATGTAACTCACGATCGTTTGGAATTTACTATACGATTGGTTAAGCTGCTAGTCAGACGTACACGTATAAACAAAGATTCAACAGTGGCTGCAAGCGCTCCAAGTGGAGTGGCGGAGGTCGGATTTTCCTTAATCTAAAAAGCAAAGATTCAACCATATCGTATCGGAATTCGGAACGATAATATGCACAAATTGAAACAGATTGCTCGTTAATTTTCTGTACGAAGCTAACGCTACCGGATTGGGGAGCTGGGGGCCTCCATTTTTCCTTCTCCGTACTACTCCCGGCCCGGCCCAAAACTCGCACACATGCTCTCTGCGTCTCTTCTTCCCCGAGACCGAGAGCACAACGCCGTGCCAGGAGCCTCCATGCGTGTTGGCGACTCCGCCGGCTACCACCGCCAGCGGCGCTCCTTTGCTCCAGCCATCTAGACCCCTTCAAATCGGAGCGACTGCTCTCAGCTGCGCCACCCGTGGTCCCCATCTCCCTCTCTCTCTCTCTCTCCTCTTTGGCATTCGCCGTGACACCGAGCTGGATTCAATTCAGGAATTGTCAGAGCCTGAAGGTTCTAGTTGCAGATCCTGCAACTAACCAAAGAGTAAAATGGTGCAATGACTGTAGCCACTACCACTATGCTCTATGCAAGGCATTTCACATTCTTGTTTGAGGAACAGAGATATGACAAATGTTGGACACGTTGTGGTGCACATTCTTTTGAGAAGCAGCTGGTGTCATCGTGAACAGAAACATACATCCTGAAACCTGATGGATTCTGTTCTGATTTCTGAATCCATTTTGAGTTAAAGGCCGCTGAAATTGGCGGGAAGAAAATCATTCTAGAAGTACCTCTTGTACGGTCTACAAGGTACACAATATGCTTAGAATGCTAATTTTATCTACAAAGTTCCTAATGGGGAATCTTGTTGACAAAATCAGAAAACCAAGCATATCTAACAAAAACATTACTCTGGAGTATTGGTGACAGGGTTGAAACCTGACTGACTGACTGACATAACCGTTTGGTGCCAAACTGGCCTGTGAAATGGCTTCCGAGTTCTGATCCATGGTAGAAATCGTTCGGCTGCGTAACCCAAGTCTACCTGGAACTGGTTCACAATCACAAAGCCACAAAGGCATCTGCATGAGCCAGCTGCTAACCTGCTAAAACTTTCAGAATGTACAACACGCCAGCTAAATTTGTGGACCTAACTGCTTGACTGCTGTTCTGAAATAAGTGTCATGGAATGCGGTAGCACAGCAACAGCAACAGCTCAGATGAGTTGCTTACTTGTCCAAGCATTCAGAAACGCACTACGATCATGAAGTAATATGCAGGGGCCAGTGAAGCTAACTGCTACTGCAGGATTTGAAATTGACCATGCCTGCTGCTGGTGTAGCTTGCAGTGAGATTCCGAATTAAATTTGCCTCTGTGTTTCGATTTGATCAGACATTCAGACTCCTTGGCGCCAAACATGATTTGATTCCCTCACAGTTACTAGTGTTCTCCTCTTGCAGTCACCCACTCCGTATTCCGTAACGCAGAGGAATTGGTCGGAGATTCTCGACTGAGCTTGGGCGTGCCGCGAGCCCCGCGCGCGCCTGTGCCGAGCAGCCGTTCAGGTCGCTTGCCATGCCAGCCGCCACCTGCTGCACAGCCCGTAGGAAGGTTAGCGGTCTTGGTCGATGGCAATTGGCAAGATGGGGGAAACCCCGTGACTCAAACGAGGAAGATCGAAGGAGGCGGACGCAGGGTTCGTCCGGAACGCGGCGGCGCTGCGGCGAGCCGCGTGCGGCCGGCGTGATGCAGAGGGTGCCTCCGTTTCCGGAGACACCAGGAGCGATCGGTGCTTGGCCACCGTCGCTGCATGGAATATGGAATACCGCGGAGCCGCCGGAGTAACGGGGAGGGTTGCAAGGGACGGCCGGAGCGCCGCGGCACTCGGGCGAGCGGCGGCGCGGGCGTTTCTCGCGACCCAGGGGGTGGACGGTATTTCAGATACCGTCCGGGTGGACGGTATTTGAAATACCGTCCACCCCTGGGGTCCTAATAGCCGTCCAATCAGCCATCTACGGTTGAGATTAAGCGCATGCTAAGAGGTCCTCGTCAAGCTCTGGCGCCAGTGCGGGTCCGCCGGCGCAGGGGAAGCAGAGGGCTGCGCGCCGCGCCGGCTCACTTGGTGAGCGAAGATTGACGGCGGCGGAGGGAACCGGCGGCCGGAGGCCGGCGAAGTGTTTTCAGGGACGCCGTAATCTCTCGGCCTCGGGTGCTGGAGGACACATTACTCTGGTCGGCCGGCAGGTCGCCAACGTCGCGACAGTGGATGCCGACGCGGGCGGCGTGCTGAGGCAATCAGGCAAGTCGAGATGACCGGCCGACTCCTCCTGCAGCTCCACCTCCATCAGGCGCGGCGCAGCTGCTGTGGCGGCCGGAGACGAGGGGTCCCGTGGATGAACCGGAGGAGACGCTCCGGCGGAGAGTGAACCTGCTCGTCAGGTCCTGCCACCTGCCAGCGCCGCGGCTGCCTGAGCCGGTGCATCTGGGTTGCAAAGATCTAGGGCCGCAGGCGCAGAACCCCCCCCCCCCCCCCCCCCCCCCCCCCCCCCCCGGGCATGCTTCGGTCCTTCATGATTCTGATTCCAAATTATATGAACTCTGTATTTCACTACATGTTACCAAATTTTAACCTGTACAGTTTAATTACTATTCTTCTAATATTTCCTTTAACAATTTATTAGTTGCTCCGTACACTCTCAGTCCGCAATAATCTCACACTCTCTTCTAAAATTTCATTTTTTTGTTGAAAATAATTGCAGGTTTCTGTTGTAGTGTTTCACTCTCTGCACATTCGGCTTTCTGAAGAAACATTTCTACTGTATCAGTCAATTCTGCAGCACTAGCGATCCTTCCACATTCCTACGTCTTGATCAATCTAGTGTCATGCTGGCCTCGGTCGTCGTTCGTATTGACACAGAGATGCTTGAGTTTCTCCAAACTTCTACGGTTTCACAATTTTTTGGGATGCTCTGTTCACATGAACGCTTGTTGCTTCTCCCACAGATTCGAATCAGAATACTGCAACGTTTTGGGATGTCTGTTCACATCGACACATGCTGCTTCTCTGAACCTTCAAATTGTACATAATTGTCATTTCTCTCTTCCATCAATCAGAAGGAGAATTGAGAAAGCACTTTGTACATATCAGAGTGACCGTCGGATTTGTTCTTGACTAGATGGCGCCCCGCGCTTCGCACGCGGGCAGGATATTGAGTTTGAGTTAGAACATCTGAACTTAAAGTGGTACTGTGTTCCAACCGGTGGAGAACCTTTCTAAATTCGCTGTATTCAAATACTGATGTAACAATGGTACTGGGATCAACAGAGTTGTGTGAAGCAGAATGTCATTTGAACTAAAAATGGCATTGTAAGCAATTTATTACAACCGGGAGCTGTAGTAGTTCTGATTAAGGATAGGAATAGGAAGGTACAGGCTGCGAATGCCGTGGGAAAGATAAGCAAAGCAAAATAAAATAGGATTTCATAACACACATCTGAGTAATACATAACAACATAATGATGAGTTCACAATACTATTTTACTAAATAATGCACCAATCTAAAGGCATGAAGCAAACCATGCAACTAACCAAAGAGTAAAATGGTGCAATGACTGTAGCCACTACCACTATGCTCTATGCAAGGCATTTCACATTCTTGTTTGAGGAACAGAGATATGACAAATGTTGGACACGTTGTGATGCACATTCTTTTGAGAAGCAGCTGGTGTCATCGTGAACAGAAACATACATCCTGAAACCTGATGGATTCTGTTCTGATTTCTGAATCCATTTTGAGTTAAAGGCCGCTGAAATTGGCGGGAAGAAAATCATTGTAGAAGTACCTTGTGAGGACCCGGATTTTCAAAATCGAGAATCCGAATCTCTGTACCCTTGTGATAGTCCCTGAATCAGTAGTTATCACGTACAGAACTCATCTCAGCATAATATCATATCCATACAATGAACTTAGATTACATAGAAGAGATTTACATCCATACCATTATAGAAATACGAGTAAAGTACAAGCCCGTCGGGCTAAGCGACAAGCGGAAATCCTGCGTAGCGGTAGCTAGGCTTCAATTCTTCATCTTCAATCACACCACAGGCAACTCGAGCGAAGCACACAACCCTTCTTCAAGCATCAATCTTGTAATCCAGTTCTAACCTGCATGCTCACAAACTATCCCCAAGGAGTGGGATAGGTTCACATCACCATCTGTATGCAAGCTTTAAGTGGCCTAACATCTAAAGGTATAAAAGTAATTCAAGAAATGGTTGGGGTTTCCTATGCGATAGCAGCAATAATAATCAAGGTATCATCTTCACAAACCATCCCAAATCCCACCTTACATCACATCACCTTCTCCACACTCGTCTAAGTCGATGCGAGAGCTCCCTCCCCTCGCACCTCATCAACTACGACCGGATTCTGAAAGGAAAGGGAGCAAACTTCCCTTCTCTCCGTCCGTAGCTGCGGACCTTAATCACTCTCAAATCTGGCTAATAAAGGGGGAGGTAGAAGATCCCAAAATATGAGAGGCAACAGTGCAATGGGCAATGTCCATACCGAGGACGCGGCTATACGTATAGATTCTAGACTCTGCAGAGCTTGTACAACTGGACCCACTCGGGCTGCGATCGGTAGCGAACCGACCTGAGACACAACCCACAGCACAGACCCTAACCGCAACGATGCCCGCCTGCCCTTCCTGTCTCGATCCATCGGCTCGCAATCCAATGCTTCGGAAGCTGTGTCGAACTCTCCCTAGTAGGGCCAGACGGGGCCATAGTCCTTCGGGGAAACGACCTCTCCCGTTCTCGTACACCATCCACCTGATCTTCTCATAGTGCAGGCATCGCGCTAGCTAGGAAGGCTGGAACCCGTTCATATGGGTAAGCGGTAAGTACGTGGGGCCCAAAGAGTGGTTACCCCACTCGGTTTCAGACCGGGGTGAGCGTCATCGTCCCAAAGGCGTATCCTCCGAAGAAGAATGCAAGTCGTAGTACCCATCATAGGTACCACCGCCAACTCCTATGCTCCTATCCATCCATGTACCCGCCACAAGTACGGTGTGGGACCCCCTCGAGAGCAGGGGCCTCCCGGCACCTCGGTCAAAGACCAAGTTGTTAAAATATGCTCACCCCCGCCAAGTTTCCCAAAAACACCTTCTCCTGCCGGTTTTATCCCCACACACGCCAAGAATTCTAATCCACAGTATATCCCATACACATGCAAGCAGCAGCATAGCAATCATATATATAGTAGTAGGCAATCAAGGAATCATGATATATAAACAGGCTATGCATGGCTCAATCATCATCATGTAATAAGCAAAGCACTAGCATTCTACTCAGCAATGCCTAATAGGGCAAAGAATCAGGATGGACGTGAACCTGGAGCATGGTCCTTTATCTCTTCATCTTCAGCGTAGTCGACGTCGTCGAAGTAGTCCGGTCCACCGAGGATCCTATTATACGGTTACATAAATAAATAACGACCACTACTAGCAAATGAACTCCAAATGAGAACCAATAGAGATCCGAATAGCAGCAAACTCTATTCTATCGTGTTCGTCATGATTCTAGAAAAATACTGAAACTGGTTTCATATTTTTCCGAGCTATGGTTGATTTATTATGAATTTCTGAAGTTTAAATCAATTTCTGAATTTATAAATAATTACGAAACAGAAAAAGAAAAGGGACAGGGACCTCTTTGTAAACTGCCAGGGACCTAATTGTAATTTCAGAAAACTTTAGGGGCTAAACTGCAAAAGTGCAGTGGGGCCGGGTCTTGCTGACGTCATCGTGGGCCCTGATGACGTCAGCGTTGACCGGTCAACGTTGACCAGGTCAACGATCAGGCCAGGTGGGTCCCGCATGTCAGGTCGAAGGGCATTTACTGCGATTAACAGAAAACCCAAGGTTGTATCTGCAAAAGCACAGGGGCTAAAGTGCAAATAAACCAGACAGGGGGTTTTTCGTAAAAGGACCAAAGGTGGAAGGGTCGATCTGCGATTAAAAGAAAGTCTAGGGGCTTTTCTGCATAAATGCAGGGGTTGCGTGATGCGGCTGGCGTCTGATGACGTTAGCGCTTGCGTCATCAGCCGCACGGGATCACGGTGCTGGCTGTCCACCCTGTGGCCCAGATCGTGTGACCGGCCGGGGAAAAATTGCGCGCCAGCTGTTTGACCGGAAGCCCAAAGGGGACATGGCCGTGCGCGCGGTGAAGGGCGGCGCGACGGCGGTCACGCGCGCGGGCACCTGCAGAAGACCATGCCCGGCTCAAAGGCCGGGCCCCAAACAAACGACGACGGCGAGGCCTGCCGCTCCAAGGCTTGGCCTTGGCCTTGGAGTGGCCTGCGGGCACTCGCCGGAGCGAGGCCGCGGCACGGCGGCGTTGAAAGGAGGGCAAAGGGTTAGGACGGGGCGGCGCTCACCTTGGGCTTGGGGTGGCTAGGATGGCGTGGCCGTGGCGAGGCGATGCCGAGGCGGCTCGACGCAGTGCAGTGGAGAGGAAGTAGGGCCGGCGGCGGTGTCGAGGTGCTTTGGGCGTCGGCGACGGCGTTCCGTTCTTCTCGGCGTCGCAGGCTTGGTGGCGACGTGCAACTCCGGCTCCAGCTCCTCTTGGGCGCGGCGTCATCTTCAACCCGTGGCGGCGATGCTCCAGCGGCGGCGGCGTCCTGGTGCTGGCGTCCTTGGCATCGGCGTCCGCGGCGTCACGAGCTCCTCCCCCTCTGGCGTTGGCGGTCCTCGTCTCCGCGAACGGCGGCGGCTTCTCCACGCGGGCGGCGCTCTCCTCTCACGGTGAGATGGGGTTTTTCCCCCGAATTGGCTCGGTGGCGGCGGCAGAGGGGAGTTGGGGAATTTCCGCAGAGGCCTGGGCTTTTATAGGGGCGGCGGCTAGGGTTTGCGGGCGAGGTGGAGGCCAGGTGGGCGGCGTGACGCGACGAGGTCGAGGTGGCGTGAGTGAGCGGGGTGGTCGAGGTGGAAAGCAGGAGAGGCGACGGCGCCCTGCTGGAAAGGAGAAAGGTGAAGGAGAAAGGTATGACAGGCGGGCCCCGCTGTCGGTGAGAGAGAGGGAGGGTAACCGGTTGGTGGAGCTGGGCCTCAAGGAGTTGGGCCGAGCGAGTGGCTTCGCGTGGCTGTGGGCCGAGCGGGGAGAAGATGGGCCGAGGGAGAAAATGGTGGGCCGCGCGGGAAGAGTTTGAGGAGCTGGGATCCGGTGGCTGGCGGGCCGGTTAGCTGGGCTGGTCAGTAGTTAGGGGGAGGGGGTAGGATTAGACTTAGGGGTTAGTTTAAGGCCCAAGCTGAGTTAGATATTAGTTTCCTATTTTGAATTTGATAGGTCCATTTCAAATCCAAATGCCACTCAATTAGAACCAAATGAAATCCAATAAATTCCAAATATTCACTCTAAGGCAAATACACCCTAACAACCAATTTTTAATTTATTCTATCATTTTCTAGGAATTTTGGGGGAAATTCACAGAAGACACCCTTATAGTTATCTAGCTAGGAACAAATCCACGAAAAATTTAAAAATCCACATTTTTGCATTCCTAACATTCCGGGCGAAATTTCCGGGATGTTACATACCTCTTGTACGGTCTACAAGGTACACAATATGGCTTAGAATGCTAATTTTATCTACAAAGTTTCTAATGGGGAATCTTGTCGACAAAATCAGAAAACCAAGCATATCTAACAAAAACATTACTCTGGAGTCTTGGTGACAGGGTTGAAACCTGACTGACTGACTGACATAATCGTTTGGTGCCAAATTGGCCTGTGAAATGGCTTCCGAGTTCTGATCCATGGTAGAAATCGTTCGGCTGCGTAACCCAAGTCTACCTGGAACTGGTTCACAATCACAAAGCCACAAAGGCATTTGCATGAGCTAGCTGCTAACCTGCTAAAACTTTCAGAATGTACAACACGCCAGCTAAATTTGTGGACCTAACTGCTTGACTGCTGTTCTGAAATAAGTGTCATGGAATGCGGTAGCACAGCAACAGCAACAGCTCAGATGAGTTGCTTACTTGTCCAGGCATTCAGAGACGCACTACGATCATGAAGTAATATGCAGGGGCCAGTGAGCTAATTGCTACTGCAGGATTTGAAATTGCCCATGCCTGCTGCTGGTGTAGCTTGCAGTGAGATTCCGAATTAAATTTGCCTCTGTGTTTCGATTTGATCAGACATTCAGACTCCTTGGCGCCAAACATGATTTGATTCCCTCACAGTTACTAAGTGTTCTCCTCTTGCAGTCACCCACTCCGTATTCCGTAACGCAGAGGAATTGGTCGGAGATTCTCGACTGAGCTTGGGCGTGCCGCGAGCCCCGCGCGCGCCTGTGCCGAGCAGCCGTTCAGGTCGCTTGCCATGCCAGCCGCCACCTGCTGCACAGCCCGTAGGAAGGTTGGCGGTCTTGGTCGATGGAAATTGGCAAGATGGGGGAAACCCCGTGACTCAAACGAGGAAGAGCGAAGGAGGCGGACGCAGGGTTCGTCCGGAACGCGGCGGCGCTGCGGCGAGCCGCGTGCGGCCGGCGTGATGCAGAGGGTGCCTCCGTTTCCGGAGACACCACGGGAGGTCGATGCTTGTCCACCTTCGCTGCATGGAAGATGGGAAGACCGCGGAGCCGCCGGAGTAACGGGGAGGGTCGCAAGGGACGGTCTGAGCGCGGCGGCGCTGCGGCGAGCCAGCGTGCGGCCGGCGTGAGACAGAGGGTGCCTCCGTTTCCGGAGACACCAGGAGCGATCGGTGCTTGGCCACCTTCGCTGCATGGAAGATGGGAAGACCGCGGAGCCGCCGGAGTAACGGGGAGGGTTGCAAGGGACGGCCGGAGCGCGGCGGCACTCGGGCGAGCGGCGGCGCGGCGTTTCTCGCGACCCAGGGGTGGACGGTATTTCAGATACCGTCCGGGCGGACGGTATTTGAAATACCGTCCGCCCCTGGGGTCCTAATAGCCGTCCAATCAGTCATCTACGGCTGAGATTAAGCGCATGCTAAGAGGTCCTCGTCAAGCTCTGGCGCCAGTGCGGGTCCGCCGGCGCAGGGGGAAGCAGAGGGCTGCGCGCCGCGCCGGCTCACTTGGTGAGCGAAGATTGACGGCGGCGGAGGAACCGGCGGCCGGAGGCCGGCGAAGTGTTTTCAGGGACGCCGTAATCTCTCGGCCTCGTGTGCTGGAGGACACATTACTCTGGTCGGGCCGGCAGGTCGCCAACGTCGCGACAGTGGATGCCGACGCGGGCGGCGTGCTGAGGTAATCAGGCAAGTCGAGATGACCGGCCGACTCCTCCTGCAGCTCCACCTCCATCAGGAGCGGCGCAGCTGCTGTGGCGGCCGGAGACGAGGGGTCCTGTGGATGAACCGGAGGAGACGCTCCGGCGGAGAGTGAACCTGCTCGTCGCTCGTCAGGTCCTGCCACCTGCCAGCGCCGCGGCTACCTGAGCCGGTGCATCTGGGTTGCAAAGCTCTAGTGCCGCAGGCGCAGCCCCCCCCCCCCCCCCCCCCCCCCCCCCCCTACATGTTACCACATTTTAATCTGTACAGTTTAATTACTATTCTTCTAATATTTCCTTTAACAATTTATTAGTTGCTCCGTACACTCCCAGTCCGCAATAATCTCACACTCTCTTCTAAAATTTCCCTTTTTGTTGAAAATAATTGCAGGTTTCTGTTGTAGTGTTTCACTCTCTGCACATTCGGCTTTCTGAAGAAACATTTCTACTGTATCAGTCAATTCTGCAGCAGCTAGCGATCCTTCCACATTCCTACGTCTTGATCAATCTAGTGTCGTGCTGGCCTCGGTCGTCGTTCATATTGACACAGAGATGCTTGAATTTCTCCAAACTTCTACGGTTTCACAATTTTTCGGGATGCTCTGTTCACATGAAGGCTTGTTGCTTCTCCCACAGATTCGAATCAGAATACTGCAACGTTTTGGGATGTCTGTTCACATCGACACATGCTGCTTCTCTGAACCTTCAAATTGTACATAATTGCATTTCTCTCTTCCATCAATCAGAATGAGAATTGAGAAAGCACTTTGTACATATCAGAGTGACCGTCGGATTTGTTCTTGATTAGCTCTGTCGGACATAACCAAGCATTTTGGTTCTGATGCAGTTTGGGAGCTCGTTGTTTCCAAGTGGAATGCAGCACCACTTTTAGGGCACAATCTGCAGAGTGATCTGAAGCTGTGCTGCACACGGTTCAGTCGCACCTTACTGCTACTTCTATACTGGTATATAGAAACATGGATTCAGTTGCACTCATTTCAGAAAACAGAGATAAATTTCATAAGCCAATAACTGTTACTCTGTGTTTAGAAGAGTATGAACTGAGCTTTGTTTACTTCTTTTTTATCATCAATGGATCATCATCACTTCTAGGAAAAACACAGTTGCTATACTTGCTTTAAGTACTTATTAAACTAAGCTGCTTACATCTACCGCTAGAATCTAGTGAAAAGGGCTATTTCTGCGCATACTCGTAATGCCGACTAAATTATTCCATTTACAGCCCCAGCCTAAAGATGTCATTTATTTCTTTAAGCATACTGTTATTTGAATACTTAAACGGGGCTGCTGGCCGGGTGTCCAACTTAAGGAGCACGTGTAGCCTCCTCTCGGACTAATTTTTGCGGGGTTGTGCACGGAGGGCCTATTTGCGTATATGGTTGGGTTTGGTTGCACTTCACAACTGAGCTGTAGGGGGACTGTCTTGCATAGTTGCTTAATTGCTAGGCTGAACAGCAAAGACGATACAAAGCTTATCTTCTCTTCTTCTCTGGCCGGTCCTTGCATTCCATCAACTCTCCATCTAATCTCTATGTCAAATGCATACCTCACATTTGCAGTTACACGTACATATTGAATGCGCAATATCATTGCTACCAAAAACAGTATCCTCTTGCACGCCCCATAGATAATGTTCATGCATAAACAATTATTTGTGCAAGTAAATGCAAGGCATCCTTGCACCATTTTTCGTATCGTGTGGATTTTCATTCCAGCTATAAAACATTATATTGTCATAACTATAGTTCCTGACACGCTTCCCCAAAAACAAAAAAAATTGTGCAAAGGATATCCGATTATTCACTTAATTTTTTTGTTTCAATATATGTCCAGATTAAATGCAATGAATCCATGCACTAAATAATTACAAACAGCCTCCATCCCATCTCCCAGTGTGCGCATACGTTAAACACTTACGTAATCACATGTTTAAGATAGAATTGCGGGCGCGAGGCATCCACAAAGAAAGTCAACTAAAGGATCTCAGCAACAACTCCCTTTGTAGATTCTAGAAGGATACCGGCACATTAACCTCTTCTTCCCAGGTCGTTGACCCCGGTCTCTCACAGAGTCACAGTGTCACTGCCTCCCATAGTCGCATGCATGCATCCTCGTCAACCACCTCATGCAGCCACGTGTCCACTCCCCTCGGCCTTTATAACCCCACCTCCCGTCGGGCCCTGTTTCCCTCACTCCTCACACCGTGTCCGTACCGCAACCACAACGCTCTCGTCTTCAACCTCGTCGCTTGTGTGTGCACTACCGTGTGTGTTATCACTCTTGCATTTGCAGGTGACGTGACGCGCGGTGCGGCCATGGCATCCTCGGCGGCGGCGACGGCGAACAGGGCGGCGAGGAAGGTGCGTGCGGCCAGCAGGCGCCCCTCCGCCGCCGCGCGCGGCCGTCAGGCGGCGGCGACTCCGGCAGCGGCGCCGGCGCCGGCGGCAGCTGGTGCGAGTGGGTGGGTGGGGGTGCGGCAGCGGCTGTGGGGAGGGTACGCGGCGGAGATCCGGATCCCGAGCAGCCGGAAGCGTGTGTGGATCGGGCGGTTCGAGCACGCCGTGCAGGCGGCGGTGGCCTACGACGCCGCCATGTTCCTCTTCTACGGCAGGGTCCTCCCCAAGCTCCGCAGGTACAACTTCCCGGGGGGCCCACGCCCACCCGTCTCCGAGTTCATCCGCAAGGCGCTCACCGTCGCTAACGTGAAGGCCATCGCCGAGGACCATGCCCGGAGGTTCGCCCGCTTCTTCGTCCCAATCCCCCACACGCCGCCGCCCGTCGGCATCGTCCCTGTCGTCCCTGCTGCTGCACCACCGGCGCCGGCGCCGGCCTTCGTCCATGTCCCTGCACCACCACCACCGGCGGCGCCGGCGGTTGCACCCCTGCCGGTGGCGGTGGCTGGCGGCGCTGCTTCCGCTGGTGGAGGGGTTGTTGCTGTTGATGCTAATAACACCGGCGGCGCGGGGGTTGCTGCTGGTGCTGACACCGTCGCCGCCGGCGCAGGGGCGGCAGCCAACACTGCCGCCGGTGCTGGGCAGAGTGACGATGAGTTGTACATAGATGCGGACATCTTGACCGCTGCTGACCTCCAGTTCTCCGGCAACCCCGTCCCCGATGAGGATTTCGTCAGGCTCATGGACATGGACATGGACCTGGACCTCATCTTCGGCGAGATCTGATCGATCCTGTTACCTAGTAGAGGCCGCTGCTGTGTCACCGTGTGAAGATAGCCAGACATGTGCCTATATGCAATAATCGATATATACATGTCTGTAATCTTCACCGGTGCTTGTAGTGTTTATATATATACAGTTATTGAGTTAATGAAATGAGAACTCTTTTATGCGTCTCAGATCGATCTTGCACTGTTATGTAATCTTCGCCTAGATCCTGGATGCAATTTGTTTATGGAGAACACATGAAAGGTGGAATCAAATAGAGTGGAAAAGAAAAGGCGCGAATACCGATCGATGGCGCGAAACTTCATATTTCAAAATTCGCGAGTAGTACGTGTAACCGTTAGACCAAGTTCATTGTTTGATTTCCTAGAATTGAAACTCGATGATCGATGCCGCGAAATATAGTATGAGGAAAGTTATTATAGAAATCATGAACACGACTTTTGTTTCATACTTGAAATTTATTACCTTTTTAAGTATATGATGGAATTACTATATATCCTTAATTTATTACTTTTTTTAAGTATATGATGGAACTACTATATATCCTAACTTCTTATATCACAAAAGTTCAACATCTTGTCATCAGCAATAAATATGTGGATGTTTGGTTCTCGGGCTTTAACTTCCAAGTTCCAACTACTCAGAAATCTTCAACACATATCAGATATTAATAGCTTGTGAATTCTTGGGTGTTAGATGAGTAAAAGGAACTTATAAGTAACTGTAACCGATGTAGCACCAATCCGTTGTAGTCTAGCTGGTTAGGATACTCGGCTCTCACCCGAGAGACCCGGGTTCGAGTCCCGGCAACGGAATTTTTTGCCATTTTTTTTGCTCCTGTAATTTCTCGAAAATGGGAAGATCGCTAAACAGTTTTTTTTCTTCTCTTCGTTACACAAATTTTTCATGCGCCCCATAGATAGCTACTCGTAATCATCAGGACTCATATTCCCACAACGTAATAAGGCCAGTCTCACTCTCACACTCTCTCACCTGGACGGTACGGTTGAGTGCGTGACGCCGAGTCGCTGACGCACTGGCACCGCTACCGTACCGCGGCGGCACCGCGTAGATCCCACGCAGGGGCGTTCTGGCCGGCCGGGGCACGTAGTACGGACTAGACGCACGCACGCATGCATGCGACGGGTGGTGGTGACGACGACGCCCGTGTGTCTTTGGCTTGGTCTCTCTCGGAGTCTCGGTGCCCAAGTCAGCTTCGTTCTGGGAAAAGAAAGTCAGAGGCCTTCGCGCACGCATGTCGTCGCCGCGGCGGACGCGACCCCGACCCGCGCAGAAGCGGCGGCGGCCAGAGCGAGGCAGCGCACACGCCAAGCGGCCGTGCCCGTGGCGCGACACGTTTACGGGCATGCGCTCGCTCGCGTCCGAGGCGAGGCCGCCCGAGACACAGCATCAACAGGTCCCGGCAGGCCTAGGGCCCCATTCCAATTCCAATTCCTAGCAGGGGGGCTAAGTCATGTCGGCCATGCAGGCAGGATCAAGGTGGCACGCATGGATGCATTTGTGTTGGGCAAAGGCACAGGAGGGATATTGGAATATACTCCGTAGATGCACCCTTTCAGAGTGGAGGGGGAACCGGAAATATACAAATATTACTTTCTTTTCTACTAAAGAAAATATATAAATATTGCTTAGGGAACCCCTTTCAGCCGCGCCTAGCTGTGAACTGTTTTGTGATTGCAGGCATGAAATTTCTTCATAAAGGCATTAGTCTAATTTCCATCAATCAAAATTCAAAAGACAAGTAACAAAGATTCGCATGCAGGATCAAGGAGAATTGGAATAGATGCAACCTTCGAGACTCGAGAGTGGAGGGGGAACTGGAAATATACAAATGCTACTTTCTTTTCCAAAGAAATTATATAAATATTGCTTAGGAGAACCCCTTTCAGCCGCGCCAAGCTGTGAACTGCACGCATTTCATTTTTCATTTCTTCATAAAGGCATGCATGCATGTCATTTCTTCATAAAGGCATTATTAGCCTTTCCATCAAAAGACAACATAAAAGAAACATACTAAGCACACTATATATTCTTTGAGAAACGACGGTAACAAAGTCGTGTGCATAGGGATGGCATGAACGATGATGATGTGGCTGTCCATTAAGGTCGCTTGCTTGTCATTTAACATTAGCTTTGTCAAGGTTGTGGTTAAGTATCCTGATAAGTAACTCTGGGCATATTACCCGCTACCCGTTACCCGAACCCGAAATACCCGAACCCGGACCCGAAATACCTGAACCCGCACTACCCGATATTTAGTTCGGATATTAGATCCTGTTACCCGAATTTATATTGGGTAGTTCGGGTAACTACGCCCGGTACCCGAACTACCCGTAATAGGAATACTTCTCTGAAGTCTGAACGAACATTGCCAAGGGCAAGTTTTTGCATATGAGGTGTGCAGCCCACATTGTGAATCTTATCGTAAGAGATGGACTGCAAGAAGTGGACCAGTCTATTAAACGTGTTAGGGCTGCTGTTAGATATATCAAAAATGGGACTTCAAGATTGGTGAAGTTTAAAGAAATTGCTGAGGAAGAGAAAGTGGACAGCAAAGCTTTTGTGAAACTTGATGTTCCGACAAGGTGGAATTACACCTATTTGATGTTGAAGGCTGCAATTGTGTATGAGAAAGTGTTCTTAAAGTTAGATGATCTTATATCCTGACTCCTGTGATCTTATATATTTCGGGTAAATTGGGTATACCCGAACTCGAAATTACGGGTACCCGAAATTGCGGGTAGCGTTTTTTTGGGGCTGCAATCGGGTAATGATTTTAATTACCCGAAATTTCCAAAACCCGAACTACCCGACCCGAAATAATCGGGTAACCCGAATGCCCAGAGTTACTGATAAGTACATAGATGGATATAAGTAACTAACAAACTACATCAGTTAACAGTTTCTTGTGTGACCGTTGGCTAGGTAATTCTTAGCATCTTCGTAATTTCCCTCTACACTTAAACTCTGCGGAATGTGCTTTAATTAATAATGAGTGGTACACTTTCTCCTATCTCTTTTGAATTGTAAAAAAATCCTAGAGTGTTCAGGAGTTTTTTTCAACGGCTTGGCTGAAATTTCTTTGTTTGCAATGAAATGGGTGACGGTCTTTTTCCGCGGTTGAGCTTGTCTACTTTATTTGGCGTTGTGCATTGGATTAAAAGAGTGAAACAACATCTTGCCACATAATCTCTCTATGAAAATTGTATCTCTCCTGAACACTATATCTTGACCTACAAAATTGTATCTCTCGTCCAAGACACGCACTGCGCATCAACGTAGACAGTATTAAATATAACTGCATCTCCATATTCAGCGGCAAAGTAAATGATACCATATCCCGACCAATAGAACTGTGTCCAACATCTCGCGTCCAACACGCATACGGATGACACACAATCTCTCTATCATAGCAGCCTGCAAAAATGTAAATGACACTATATCTAGCAAAAAAAAAAAAAAAAACGTATCCAACATCTCATCCAACATGCGTACTACGCGTCAACGCGGACACTTCTAAATATAATTTCGTATCCGTATTCGGCGGCAAAGTAAATGATACTACCTCCGTATCGAAATATTTGTCGCCTGTTGACTTTTTTCGCAAACTTTGACCATCCGTCTTATTCAAAAAATTATTGTAAATATACGAAAAGATAAGTCATACTCAAAATTCATTTGATGATAAAATAGGTCATAAATAAAATAAATGATATTTGTATAATTTTTTGAATAAGACGAATGGTCAAACATTGCGAAAAAAGTCAATGGCGACAACTATTTCGATACGGAGGGAGTACTATATCCTGACCAACAGAACCGTATCCAACACGCGTACGGGTGACACACAATCTCTCTATCATAGCAACCTACAAAACGTAAATGACACTATATCTGGCAAAAAACCCCGTAGCCAACATATCTCGTCCAACACGCGTACTTACGCATCAACGCTACAATACTAGATAGAATTGTATATCCATATTTGGCGGCAAAGTACATGACACTATATCTCGACCAACAAAACCATATCCAACATCTCGTTCAGCAGTCGTTCGTACCACGCATTAATGCAGACACTACTCTTATTCAGCAACAAAGGCTTCATCATTAATAATCTCATATGAAAAAAAAAATCTTTGCAAGATTTGATCTGCCTGTAGGATGCATAGCACTCTCAGCGGCGGCGGTGACGCCGTATCTCGGCTTGGTCTTAGCGGTGGTGGTGACGATGTGTGTCTCAGCAATGTAAATGACACTATATCTCACCCATCACGCATACGCACAGGGGCAGAGCTAGCGTGATGCATGGGTATTCACAGGAATATCCAATCTTTTTTTACAAGAAAATCAACTATACATAAAGTTTATACACATACACATGTTATATAGTGGGTCTAAATCTGTATTTCTTGAGTTATAAACCAGCCGAACGAACCAGCAGGCCGGCCCAAAGTTCTCAACTGGCCTATGTTCCGTCGTTGCCCAAACCTCTCTCCGTCTCTCTCACCCTCCTGCGCAGGCGGCAAAACGCCCATTTTTGATATTTCTCATCGGCACCAAGCAGCTACCATAATTTGTTTACTTACACATTTACTTGTTTGTAGGTGAGGGTGAGGCCAATTCTTATATTCCTAATTCAATTGATTCTTTGCTTACGCAATTCATAAATGAAACAGTTGCTTAGTTGTGTGTACGCGTGAAATGTACTATTATTTGATTTATATGTAGAACATTGAAAAATGGTGAAATCAAGTGATTTTTAATCTTTGTGGGAATGATATGTGAAGCATATGCTCATCCTGACCACGTCCAATTAGTTGTTACATTTGTTCGGAGTGATTTTTTTTTCTTGCACAAGACAATAAACACCATCAAATGCTTCCACGCCAGGAACACAAATAAAGGTAAAAAATAAATTTATCCCTTCTATAAAAAATTACAATTTTTAGTTGAGATTTATCAGTTTGGACTACTCATACTTTAATTATGGTACAACGGGTTTTTTCGGGCATATCGTAGATGAAAAAAAAAAGTTCAATGGGAATACTCAACTCTCAGATCCCGACTCTGCCACTGGTACTACACATTAATGGGGACCCTATTCTTAGATATCGAATTGTATATCCATATTCGGCGGAAAAGGCTTCTTCATCATTAAATAATCAATTGGAAAAAAAATATTTCCCGATTTAATTTTCCAGCAAGAGGCATCACACTCTCCGCGGCTCTAGCTCCTCATGCACCCCCGTCAGTGAACGCGTGTCAACTCATGCCGCCTATAAAACCGGGCCCTTCCCCCTCTTCCCCGTACTCACACCACCACCACCACCGCACTCTCTTCTGCCTCGTTCTCGTCTGTTTCTTGCAGCTTGCAGGTGATCTGTCATGGCTGCAGCGGCGGGGCAGGGGCGCTCGGAGTTGACCGGCGTGCGGTTCCGGCAGCGGGGTGGCCGGTGGGCGGCGGAGATCCGCGTGCCATGCACCCGCGATAAGGTCTGGGTCGGTGCATTCGACACTGACAGGGAGGCGGCGCTCGCTTATGACGCCCTCCTCTTCTGCTTCTATGGTGAGAACCTACCTAGGAACCGTAGGTTCAACTTCCCCGCTGTGCCGCGCCCCGACATCCCCGAGGACGTGCGTGCCCACCTCAACACTGCCAACATCAAGGACATCGCCAAGAAGCACGCTTTGGGCCTCAGGGCGAACCCCCTTCCATCGCCACCAGTGGCGGCGGCGGCTGGTCCTTCTGCCAACGCAGGTGGAAATGGGCCTGCTGCTATTTACCATGGGCGCAACCCCAACGAAATGGATATCGATCTCAACCAGTAGACAGCCTTCGGCTCTGAAGAAGAACTGTCCATGTGATAGCCCTTTGTGACAATGATTAGATGGTCTCAGTCAATAAATTTCTAGACAGCCTGCATCTGTGTAACAAATCATTACTGCAACAAATATGTCTTAGCGTGTAAGATGTTACATGTTTTTGAGTAAAAATGGGCGTCGTCTGTCGTATACTTCCATGGAAGCATCAATGGATTGACACCCCATCCCCTCCCTCCTTCCTCTGCCCAGGTTACAGCCATTGGGAACGCCATCCCCAATTGTCTCCAGTTGGCCATCATCTTAGCAGTGGTCATCAACTCCTTTTGTACTTGGCTTCGCTTTGATTCACCCACATTGTCTTGGTTGCTTGGGTTACCGTTGTCTGGCGAATGCTTTACCATCTGTTTTTTTTCTGTTGGCGGATACTTTGCCCCTGTCTTTTTTTTTTGCTTGCTCCGGCGGATACTTTACCACTATTGTCATGCTGGATGGTGATCACTTCGGATAGATGCTTTGCCACCATAGTAGTGTTGGTTGGTGGATACTTTGCGCAGTTACTATATCTGTGCGGATACTTTGCTGCTTGTTCTGGCGGATACTTTGTCGCTGTTATCGCGTTGGATGGTGATCGCTTCGGGCGGATGCTTTTATCGCCACGGTAGTGTTGGTTGGGTTGATACTTTGCACCACCGTTACTATATCTGTACGGATACTTGGCATCATGTTTATCTTGCTTAGGTGGATGTTGTCCCACCATTGCTCTTTATATAGTTACCTTCTAGCAACCTTGGCAATGTTGTATCTTTTAGCAGGTTTATTAGATATTTGGTCGTGTTTTAGGTTTGCAGGGTTTGAGTGGGTCCCTTTTCTTTTTCTTGCTATATTGCTTGTATTGGGTCGCTGACCACACTAGCTTGGTGGTGCTTTGTAACTTTGCGCTACGATGTGCTGGCGTAATTCTCTTTCTCTTGATAAAAAAATGTGCTAAGTAATTAATGGCCGCAAAAAAAAAGACATAGCATTCCTCAAGGAAATTATAAGTAATGGGAGCCATGCCCTCAGTGAAGGCATGACTCATTACATGAGAGTCGCGCTAAATTTAAATGGGCGTTTTGCCATTACTTGCATGTTACTTAATAACGACTTTGTTAAAGAGTGGCATCACCTGCTAGCAGCATCTTAACTAATATAAGGTCATTGTGTTTTTTGTGCCGCACAACGCCGTGAAATATATGTGGTTTTGCTAGTGTAGATTTTGAAATGTTGATACTCTCAAGTAACAACAACATCCACAACTATCAATAGTAACCGCATTTGATTTTTTTTAATTTGTTGCATCACAAGGATGGATTATTAAGTTTCTTATTGTAATCATTTCGGTGGGTAAAGATCCAAATAAATAAAAGTAGCGAATGTAAGCCATGGGAAACAGCGAGGAAGGTTCCGTTTCAGGCTCTTATAGTCTCACTTGCTAGAAGATAAAAATATTAGAATAAGACATATAGTCTTTTAGCCTTGAAATACGGACTACAGTTTCTATCTAAATAAGTACAATTTAGTGAGGATATGCAATTTATTATTTGTTCTAAATGCCGCTGTATATCCCCCAGCAAAACCATATCTCTCCATCTCGACCTACACGCGTATATATTAATAAATTAAATGTAGGCGTTACTCTCTTACATCTTAGCGATAGAATTGCATCATCAGCGACTGCCGTTTTTATTCGGTGGAAAAGTAGTCAAATAAACAATCAGATGAAACAAAAAAAATTTGCAAAGATATACTTATTAACCTACCAGGATGCACGCCACTCGGCAATCTCGGCCCCCTCACAACCCCTCGTCAGTGAGCAAATTCTGCCGCGTGTCACTCCAGGTGGTTTCCCTTTCGCCGCCGACGTGCGACGCGGTTGAACCACTGCATGGCGGCGGCAGCGGCTGGTCCTTCGGCTGGCGCAGGCCCAAGTGCGCCTGCTGCTGCTTACCACGGGCGCAACCCAAACGACATGGGGAACCTTCGACTACGGGGAAGAACTTGGCTCGTGATAGCCCTTTGTGTGTCCGGCGATTGCTGAAGCGATGTCTGTAGGGTCTCGATAACATTTCTAAACTGTGCAAAAAAATAATAATACAAGTTTATAGTGTGTTTCAGCGTGTAAGATGCAACAAATTAGAAATGGAAACAGTTTCACATGTGTTCGATATTGATGCGTCTTGCTATGTTAATTACGATATACAAATAATCAATACTCCAATTGCAGCAGGTATCCTTTTGATAGTTGGATACGATTTTGCAGGGGAGGACGTGAAAGGAGGGAATGAAGAGCAAGAAGAAAAGGTGCGCAAATAAAACAACGGTTGGTACAAACTGATTTTAAATCTAGCTCAGAACGGGGACGTTCAGAGAGTTCATGGTCTTTGTGACTGTTTGCATGTTGTTTAATAGCGAAATTGGGTTTTCCACTAAATAACAAGTAGGAAGGAGTCACACGTTCAGAGTTCATGCTCTTTCGACGACAAGTAGTGGAAGTCACACGTATGAACTACCATATACATAAGGAATACATTGTACTTTCGTGATGGGAACCATGGGAGTAACAACAAACTTGTTTTTCCATACAAGACCATAAGACAAGTAGCAGAGAGCCACATGCAGCCTACCATAAAAGGAATGACAAAACAGAGTCATGCATATCGTTCATTTCCCCCCCCCCCCCCCCCCCCCCCCCCCGCCCTGAATTGGTTCGAAAAAAAAAGTCATGCCCGCAAAAGTATGGCTAATGATATGGGACATTGGGAGTCACATGTGCTAAACTTAAATAGTTCTTTGCGATTGCTTGCGTGCCAATAACGGCTTTGTTAAGGTTGCACTATTGGGCTAGCATCTACAACTAATAAGGTTCAGCTTGTAGTTTTTGTGCAATTGTGCTGCACCAGCGCCGTGAAATATAGGTGGTTTTGGTAGTGCAAATGCCAAAATCTAGATGCTCTCTAAGGTAACAACGATATATATCCAAAATTACCAGTGGTAACTGCTTTTGTTTTTTTGTTGCATCACAAGTACGTAAAGAAGTAAATGTAAGCCAAGCGAAGCAGCAAGGAAGGTTCCTCCCAAGTTCACTGTTGCTAGAACATCAAAATATTAGAGCCTTTTTTAGCCCTGAAATACGAAGACATATCTGATTTTCTCATGTCGATCCAGCATATCTACCTAAATATATGCTTTAGTCTATTTAGCCTTATAATATAGTAAAGATGTGCACTTTATTTGTTTTATTAAACGTGCACTTCTATCTTTGCAGGCTGTGTTTATTTTTTTTAAAAAATCGAACTTGATTACATTATATACCCCCTCGTAAATAAATATATAAATGACACTATATATCTCTCTCTACCAACAAAAACCATATCCATCTTGATCTCGTATACATCAATGTAGGCGCTACTCTTTACATCTTAGGGATAGAATTGCATCATCATCAGCCGCTGCCGTTACGTTTTTATTCGGCGGAAAAGGAAGGAGCCGAGAATAAATTAAATAAATCAGATGAAGTAAAAAATCTTTTTGCAAAAGTTAATTAACCCTACCAGCACCAGAATGCATGCCACTCGGCAGCCTCGGCTTCCTAACCACGCCCTCTCCTCAGTGACCAAATTCTGCCGCGTGTCAACTCACCGGGCCGCCTCCGCACCTACTAAAACCCCTCCGCCCCCCGTTCTCACTCGCCTCATCACACCGCAGGCCACACCGGGCTCTAGCTTTCTTCAACCTCTCGCTGTCTTGTTTGTTTCTTGCAGCTTGCAGGTGAGAGGAGTGCCATTGCCATGGCGTCGACGCTGGCGGCGAGCGGCAATAACGGGTCGGGCTGCGGCGGCGGTGCGCGCCCGGGCGTGAAGCCCGGGAGGCAGAAGCAGTCGGAGTGGGTCGGCGTGCGGCCGAGGCAGACGGGCCGGTGGGCGGCGGAGATCCGCGTGCCCAGGACCCGCGAGAAGCTGTGGATCGGCACGTTCGAGAGCGACCGCATGGCGGCGCTCGCCTACGACGCCGCCGTCTTCTGCTTCTACGGCGAGAACCTCCCCAAGGCCCGCCGGATCAACTTCGACGCCTTGCCGCGCCCCGAGGTCACCGACGCCATGCGCGCCCGCCTCACCGTCGCCAACGTCAAGGCCATCGCCGAGCACCACGCCCGCACCGTCGACGCCCGCCTCCGCGCCGCCGCCGCGGCTGCACAGCCTCTGCCTCCGCCGCCGCCGCCGCCGACGGCGGCGGCTGGACCTTTTGCCGGCGCAGCAGGCCCAAGTGCGCCGGCTACTGCTGCTTACTACCATGGCGTCCCGGCCGCCATGGCTGACAACAACAACCTCGTGGCTAGTGCTGTTGATGACAGCAGCCAGCAGATCTCCTTCGACGCCGATGTGATCGCCGCTCTGATGGGCCTTGTTCCCGGCGAGTACTGACCTGATGACCGGCCGCCTGGCAAGCTGTGCGAATTGCCAAGGCATAACCATGGCTGAGTCTTCTATGTGGGTCTGAATAAGATCTAGATTGTTATAGAAAAGAGATCTAGATCGTCTAGTTAATTAACTGTATATGTATGCTGCTGCATGCAGTAAATCATGTCACTGCTGCAAGTTTGTAGTGTGTGTCGATCGGTATGTAAGAATGTAAGATGTAACCAGAAGTTCTCTCCAAGTTAATGATTGGGAACTGTTTAATAATGCATCAATTGCAGCAAGTATCATTTTCCATTTCGACGTGATTTCGTAAGGGAGGACGTGAAGAAAGGAGGAGGTCAAGAGAGAAAAAAGAAAAGGCGCGAAAACCGACCATTGGGCGTTGACGCGAAAGTTTTTTCTTCTTTTGAAGAAACCGTTGGCGCGAAAACCAACCGTTGGGCATTGGCGCGAAAGGTTTTTTTTTTTCCTTTTGAAGAAACCGTTGGCGCGAAAGTTGATTTGAAATATGAGAATGGTCTAGCTTCCTAGAGTTCAAACTTGAAGTAGATGAGGAGACTGTACGAGGACATACTACTATCATGAACAAAAATTATGCCTGAGTACAATATATCATATATTCATTGGAAAATAATTTGGCTTTAAGCACATTGATGGTAATTACCATTTTACAAGCTTGAATGATTCGGTATGCAGCTGTAAGAACTGTAGTACATATATGATATGATGGGACTCATTATCGACAGTCTTCGTCTTCGGAATTATATATATAATATAAGACTTAGACAGAGAATTTCGTGTCGTCGCTTTTGCTTTGTTTCGATTAAGGTTTTCCAATTTCACAGCTAGCTTTACTTTTTATCATGTCCGCCGCATGTTCTCTTGCACAGTACTATATACTCCTCTCATGTGTTTTTGTAACACGCTCCAAAGAACAGACCGTCTGCTCATCTTGGGGGGGGGGGGGGGGGGGGGGGGGGGGGGGGGTGCTTAACTTCTCACCTATGGACGATGTCGACAAGACCATCCATGCTTTTGTGTGTTTCTTGCAACAAGGTTCTTCATCCCATAGTTCTTGTCTATAGGAGTAAAACGCATGGTGCATCATTAAACTTGCCGCCAATTCTTAATTGGGTCATTTAACTTGAAAATTGTACACCAAACATCATCAAACTTGTAAAATGGTTTGCCTCAGGTCCTTTTTCCATCATATAAGGATTGTCATCACATCTAAGCATGTTCAATCCACCGTGAAAAGAAGTTTAATTGAGAAATCAACAATGGGTGGTGTCTGAACCGTGAACTCATCTTGATTTAGTTACCATATCAAATTCAAGTGTGTGGTGTTGTGGCAATTATTGTTGGTTGATTGTTTTTTTCTTTTCCACTTGTTCCTCAGAGAAAGTGGAGATTTTTTCTTTTCCACTTGTTCCTCATGAGCAAAATTGTGCCTGAGTAGAATATATCATATATTCTCTGGAAAATAATTTGGCTTTAAGCACTTAAAAATAAGCAAAATTGATGGTAATTACCCTTTTTTAGAAGCTTGAGTCATTTGTTATGCAGCTCTAAGAACTATAGTGCATGTATGATACGATGGGTTTGTCATCGATCAGTCGTCTTCATGTTCGGAATTATAAGAGGCTTAGACAGAGAATTTTGTGTCGTCACTTTTGCTATGTTGTGATTAAGGTTTCCAATTTCACAGCTAGCTTTACTTTTTATCATGTACACTGCGTGTTCTTTTGCATACTACTAGCTATATACCTCCTTTTCCTAGCTCTCAGGTGTTTTGCAACATGCTCCGAAGAACAGACCGTCTTCTTATCTTGGGGGCTTAACTTCTCACCTATGGTCTATGGACGATGTCGACGAGACCATCTGGTCCATGCTTTTGTGTGTTTCTTGCAACAAGGTTCTTCATCCCATGGTTCTTGTCTATAGCGTGTTGTGTTTCATGTACGACGTCTTCATCAAATTAAAACAGACGGCCATAACAACCACCAGCTTGTCGTTACTATTTGAGGCACGGGTCAACACTCAAAAGATGCTATATGTTAAATGTTAGGAGATGTGGTGAGGTATTCGATTTTGAGCCCTTTATTTATGTGTGCATAAAATTATTTTGACGCCTGCCAACTAACCATGTCTATATCGGGCTGCGCGCGGGGTGTTTCCTGCAAAAGTGCAGGGAACAGGTGGGAGAACGAACCGGAAAAAAAATTAAGAAGAGAGTGGAATTTCCAATTTTCGGAACGCTTTTAGCTTTAAAAGCGTGTGCCTTTTCTGTAACTGTTAAAAACTTTTGTATATTACTTTAGATCAAAATCCGTTGTAGTCTAGCTGGTTAGGATACTCGGCTCTCACCCGAGAGACCCGGGTTCGAGTCCCGGCAACGGAATATTTTTCTTTTGCCTATTTTGTTTTCTTGATTTTTTTTGCCTATTTTGTTTTCTTGATTTTTTTTTGTCTATTTTGTTTTCTTGAAGTCGACTTAATTGAATCAGCTGTCTTATTGTGTTTCTGTTGTTTTTTTTTCTGTTAAAAGTAACTACATAAGTTCTACAGCACAAACTGATTACTATTTGATGCCAAATCGAAGGATCTTGATTCAGAAACTCTCATCATATAATTTTCCAAATCCTTCAACAATTGTACTGTATAAATCAGCAACCAATTCCCCCCATCAACCATCCAACTATGGATCCCCATATCTCTACTTCATGAAGAAGCTTCAGGCTGCTGCTGAACCCAGGAATAGTAGTCCCTCAGCAGCTGCTCCCCCAGCATGGGAACAACCCTGTCCAACAGGCCTTGCATCAACCTACAACAAAGATTCAGTGCAAATGTCAAATCAAAGGAGCACTAGTAACTGTGAACTGATCTCCTAACAGTAACATTAGCTGGCATAATACGAGATGTGTTCTGTTGTTTAGTTGGTAATAGAGAGTACAGACGGGATCTTTCAGAGATAGTTTTTAGTAAGGTAAGATTCAGGTGGGCACTGATGTTCCTTCAGAGTTTGTTCTTTGTGAAATTTTCAGAAACTGAAGAATGTAGTAAAGGCCTACATACAGACTGCCTGGTTTCTCCACTGCTGACAATGGAAGCATACTGAACGGCTTAGTGTAGACCTGCCAATTATAATCAACAGATGAGCTTCTACCAACGAATTTGCTCATATATGCAGCTATTTTGGGAGTAATCGTACATGTAGATGTTATGCTATACTAAAATTTAGTGCTGAGTACTGAATGCAATAAGCACACCTCCAGAGTGACCTCCAAATTGACATCGATGTCTAAGCAGGGCTCCTCGCCGTTGTCGCTCCAACTTATACGGTTACTCATAAATGCTGCCATAATTCAGTATATTCAGAAACTCGAATGATGGTAGTAGAAACAAACACACCATAGATTCTGCAGAATGGCTAATCATCGGCATTGTTTCTCAGAGACAAGGAACCTACGAACAATCGTTGAACAAAGCAGGCCTGAACGTACCTGTAAAGAGTTCATTCTGCAGCTCAACTGATTCTGAACCTTCAAACTGCAAACACAGGAGGAAAAGACAGAGCTGGAATCATCAGAGAAAGTTTCGCATGGCAATTGGCAAGACCAATCGACGGATCAGACGACGATGGCAGGCGACGCGCGTACCCTGCACGAGAGCATCTCGATGGTGCAGTCGGTGCTAGTCGGGGCGACGCGGAGATCGAGCACCGGCGCGACCTCGAAGCCCAGGAACCCGATGCGGCGGAGCGCGCACGTGAACGTGCCGGGCGGCCCGGCCCCCGCCGGCGCGAAGCTCTCCAGTGCGCCCGTGTTGAGGAGGGACTCCACGCCGTCGGGGTGCCGCAGGAACGCGCCGACGTCGCCGCCGGAGACGCCGTCCGGGAGCCGGACCCTCTCCCGCCGCCGAGCCGATAGCCGGGCCCGCCGCCCTCGCGCCCTTCTTGGCGCCGCCTCGGCATCGTCCCTCGCCGCCGCCGCCGCCGTCAGCCTCGGCGTCGCTGCTTGCCACGGCGATCCTCCATGTGGCCCGGTCGCTACGGCTCTTCTTGTTGCAAGGACCAGCTGCTGCCGCCACTCTTGCCGGTGTCGTGGTCACTGGCTGGCGTTTGGCGAGGAAGATGGCAGCAGGCTTGGCTGCGGCGAGCCTCATTCCATCGCCTGATACAGCTTCAGCTGCGCATGGAACACCGAGTGGGAGTGAGGGAGAAATGATCGAGGCTGAGGCGAGGACAGAGGAGAGAGCCAACCACCACTGGCCGGAGCTTATCGTGTTCGTGTTTGCCGCGGTCCAGGCCGCTCAGCGCTACACATCGACACAGATGTGTGGTTGCTGGGCCTGGCATGTGTTGCTGTCGAGGCCTGACTGGTTGCTGACTCTCTTCAGTCTTCTCGTTGTGCATGTGTTGCCTGCGTCTGAAGACACTGAACTAATATTTCTGTGTGTAGCTTTCAAAAATATATATATATATTTCTGTGTGTAACAAATTCACTGGTAATCTTGTTCCTTTGTAAACCTGTACTACATCATCTTTTTTCAGAGTAGTTGTACTCTTGTAGATCATCTAGTTGGGGCATTGGAATCGTAAGCTGCAGTTTTGTACATTTGAACTCATTGTATGCGAACTCATTCGTATTCCAATGCTAAGTTTTGTGCAATGCAAGAGACTGACGAATGTCGATTCATGCTGGGAGAACACAGGTCGTCGAGAAAGAGTCCCTTTTTTTATTTTTTTCCCAAAACAATCTGCTCTGTTTTTTGTAAAAATATCTATGAAACTCGTATGTTCCAAACGAGCCTCTGCTGTATGGCAAAAATTCAGTAACATTTTACAGACATCGGAATTCTAATTAAGCTGTTCTCCACGTGGCTCCACTATCTACAAGCTTGATGTATGTATCCCTAAAGTCGTCGAAAAATCTAGCTTGGTCCTCTGCATATATCCTGATCCATCTGCAGGTGCAAATGTGCAATATTAATAAGCCGGTAAGTGATAAAGCATTCAACATTTCCCAAGGATTAGCCCGTCGCCCCGTCATCTTATTTGGTTTATTCAAGCTTGATATATTACCTTACAACGTACAAGATAACCAAGATACAACTATTCTGCGAAAAAGAGATGCAGTGTCAATTAACGCAGATCTAGTTCAGAGACAACCTTAAGCACTCCTCATCTTCAGTGAGTGCCCAGTCTGTGCGCAGCCCCACCATTGCTTCCATACCAGCTTCACAAAGGAACACAATGGTCAGCACAGTAAGTTTTGATAAGCTTACTTCAGCTGAACTTCAAATTTTCAATGCATAAGTTATCTCCTAAGATTTTAAGGAAGATGTAAACAACTTGTGTCAAGAATATGTGGTCACTGGACAAAGGCATGAAGATAAGCACATCACTTACACGAAGATGTTTGTGGCTTCTTCTCAAGAAGCACTTTGTAATAGGAGTTATCGAAAACAACCGGACTTCCGAAACCTTTGCCTCCAATTGTGTGTGCTCCAGATAAAGCAACCATCTCCTGTGTCCTGTTAATTAACATAAATAACTTTAGGCATGAATCTAAAACTAGCTTACTTTATGGAACAATTCCTAGAAGTCTCAGGGAAACCTGACCAAATATCACCAAGTGTGAGGTGATGAAGTATACTTATTTGAATTCCAAAATGAAGAACTGAAATTCATAAATATGCACTACATAAGAAAGAAAAAACTCACGAAAAACCCTTTGTGCTGAATGATGTTTTCAGGGCAGCTGCATCCAATGTCTCCTCAGGAAGTTTGCCAGCTGGATCAGCAGTACTTCAGAAAGAAATATAATGTTTCAGAAAACTAAGGATACAAAAAAAAAATAGAAACACAATCTGGAATATCTTAAAGCTTTGTTACATTGTGGTTTGCAAAGAATTATAAAATAAAAAGAATCATTGTGATGTTGCACCTGGAATCTAATCGCCCCAGTCTTACTGGAATTTTAGGTCCACCACAGAGCGCAACTGCCTCAGCACCAGCTACAGCAATCAAGTCCGCCCATGACACTATCAACAAAAGCATCAGTAAATTTGACTCAAAGTGAAAACACCAAAACTGAAGTTCCATAATGGAAGTGCCAGCCTGCAATTGATTTTAAATACCTTTCTGAATTTTGTCGATTCCTGCTTTTGCTTTTCCTAGTATCTGTTCAGTTATGAAGCAATTAAACGGTCATAAGATGTGAAGTGACAATATTAAGACACTAAAAAAATGCTTGTAAAAAAATACTCTGGGGAGCAACCTTTATGGATCTATTTAACCCAGTATTTTCAGGTCTGTCAACTTCATAAATTATAGAGCCATTCATGCCACCTGAAAGATACTGGTATTAATAGTTTGGCAGAAGGTAAATTATAGTTTTTATTTACTTTTAAATATACACATGATATTTCATTTAAATTTTCAACCATTTTTTTACATTGCTTTGTCAGCCTTAGATAAGTGAAGATATCAAGAAAACTAACCTGATTTGTCACTAACATCAAAAGTCCCTGCATCATGGAATACCAAACGAAGCACACCAGCAGCCTTGGCCTTGGTTAAAACTTTCCTCACACCACTTCGAATAACTGATATATCATATGTCTCAGTCCTGTGAAATCAACCACAATCAACTTCTCTTATAGATATCACACTACTGTTTTAGAAGCAAGAAACAGCTTTGAGGATATTTCTTTTTTATAGGTCACTGCAAACTAGATTCACTGATGGTTTGTTACATAGTTATTTTTAATCCATGGTTGTAAATTGTTTACCATTTGAAACATCAATGAAAAGATCTTATAAATTTCTGTTAGTAACTTCAAGAACTGAAGAAACTCAGTGATAAAAAATACAAATAGAGAGTTGTTGAATGTACTTACGCACTAGAGATGTCAACATGAGGAAGTAGAAATGGGAGCAAAATGGCAGAAGCAAACTCTCTCCTTCTATAATGGCAGGAACTAGGACCTGGAGTCATAATACAAAGAAAAATTTAGTTGAACATAGTGATTTTCGTGGTGTGGATTCTCCTCGAGCAACAAAAACGTACCAATTATCAATCAGATATTTACAAATTGAGTTCATTGGAAATAATTCAGAAGTAGAAGAGATGTGCCGTTGTAACTGAAATGCAAAACATGATAATTGTGGTTTTACCTGATAGGGTGTCTTCGTTTTCCTGCTCAAAGAGTTGTGAACGTGCCAAATCAGCAGCACACCTTCCACCAGCTGCAGAAACTGTTTTCACCAGTTTGCCAGCTCTTCTACCCCTGACATCATCATTTCCCAGGTTATCTGTTTCCATTCACACATGACTGAACCATTTGCGTAAGAAAATGGGACAGGTTGCTAACATCACCTGCAGGTACAGCAACTGTAACTGGAGTAGAAGAAGCTGGAGGAGGAAGATGATGCAAGATAGGGGATGTTAGTGAGCTCCATCCCCTTCTTGCTTGCCTTCTGAGTTTACACAGCCACAAGCCACCAGCCTACCACAGCTCTGAAATGAAAAGGGAAAAGGACACACCCACTAGTCAGCCTATCTATATCAGGCTATCCATGTGTGGTTCCCAACTTCCGGTCCCCACGAAATCACTTGGATAAGCTGTGTTCCAAAGATATTTATCCCTCCATTTTTAGTCCTGCAGGAATATGCCTTCGAAGACCCTTGCTTATCTCTGTAAACTCACACTGAATTTTGACTGTCTGTAGTGTCTCTTTCACTGTGCCGCTTCAGAAAAAAAAAATCTTTCACTGTGAGCATGTGACAAAAACATTTGCTTCTTTGTTTATCTATAGTTTTACAAGAATGGTGATGGCAATAGATCCTATACGATTGGGCACAAGAAATTGCCATATAAGGGGCTAGAAGAAAAAGGTCATTTCTCAAACGATATTAAGGAAAGCAAAAACGGAGCAACAGTGACAGAAACAACTTAATTTACAGCACAGATAATACATGGCTGGTTTTTAATTATTGTCAAGTACATCACTGTTGTTGCACAAAATTATCTCTATAGCTTGGTGAAGCCAGTTACTGGGCCCAGGCATAGGGTAACATTCACATATCTTCGAAACAGTTTCTTAGAAGTCAGAACTCTCTGATGATGGATTGAAAGCCACCTGGTCACCACAATCCAAGTTGTCTCCAGCGTGCTCACGACCAACACCCATCAAGTCGAGATAATGTTGGTAATGAGATATAATGTTGTTCATCTTATCAGTGGACCCTTGACCACAGACAACATCACCATAGAGGATGTTCATGGTAGCACCGAAGCCAGGATACCTCTTGGACAATGTGTCATTCTTGGTGGGTTTCCAGTTACCAACAAAAACATCATGAGCAGATGGCTGCTTCCGCTTCATTGGAGTCATCCACCTCCAAATAGCTGCTTCAAATGCTAGAGTGGCATTCTGTTCCAGTAGCTCTGGGTGATTCAATAGATCCTGCTTGATACCCTTGCCAACGATACCATAGTTGTAGTTCCTGGTGAAAATCAACAAGCAGAGTCAAAATCATCAATCGCTGAGCCTAATCAGCTACTAATCAACAGGCAAAAGCAATAAGAAGGAACATATCAGCCTACCAGTAAACAGGAATTGCGCCTCTACCATAGTACTCAACTCCTTCAACACAAGGGTATAATTCATTGCTATCGTCGCAGTAGCTCTGACTGGGGCTCAATTCATGATTGTAGCAAAGCCCCCAAGCCGTTGGACCACCAGGCGCTTCTTGATACCCACCTAATAGGACACCATTTCAGTAATTATCAGATGCTACTTGGCAAAATTTCAGATTAATGTACACAATATCTCAAATCAGACAAATAGAATTACAATAAACCCAGCCTTAGCTAATTTGCTCCTACAAGAAAACAAAACGATGTATATTGTAATGTTTCTATTCCCAGATCAATATAGGTACTAGGTTATCAGGAATTTAGGATGAAACCTTACTGTTCTGATCAGCATCTCATTGCAGACAAACTGGAAAGGCGAAAACATATTGTGCTCCTATTTCCTGTGTTCGTGGAGCCTATTGCTACCGATATTCTCTGAAATTATCGGGTCAAATTCCAAATACATTCTGGTCCTCAATTGGATATATCAGGCAAATCACCATTCTCTACAGTCCGAAGGTCCTGGAATAAAATCTAAGATGTAGATCTAAACTGTGGCAGAACCACCCCAATTATGTCAGCTCAAGTGCATTGTCCCTTAGCTAATGCAAGCAGTACAGCACACTCGCACTTCAACTGACATAACCGTGTAGTTGCTGTCGGGTAACTCCCGATTACACCACTGATCACATCATCGAAACCAATACGAGGCATGTCTCACTTCACAATGAGCACAGATGAATAACGAGTCACAAATTTTACAACACAGTACACGTGGATTTAATTTACAAAACAAGTCATTATGAAAGTTATTACAACACAGAGTTTGAAAAACACAGCGGAAATTTAAAAATGGTACGAGTCTACGTCGAAAAGACAGGATAATGCACAAGTAGCCCAGCTGGCATTATCACTCCCTCGGCTCCACCCCCGCAGGAGCCGGAACAAACTCAAGGTGATAACCATCAGGAATACCAAACGGAAACGTCTCTGCCACCTGCTCAGCTATTCTAGCATCCTCCTCATCTGTAAAAATTAATCCACAAGCAAGGTTGAGTTCTAAAACTCAGCAAGTCTTACCCGACTCTAGGATATCCTTAGAAAAAGACTCCTAGTATGCAAAGCTTTTGGCTGGGTTGTTGTTTTGCCAAAAATAAGCAACTAACAGTAGATCCTTGCTTTCAAGTTTTAGCATCCAAATTAATGTTGAGCTATTTATTCTAGATAAGCATTTGTAAAAACTTTTCCAAGAGAGCAATCACTTGATTAAGTCAATACAGCATGTATATATTCCATCATCATCATATTCACTTTCTTATCTAGCGATGCTGCCCAGTGATCAAGAGCTCAATACCGTGAGTACGGCGAATCGATTCGGTTTTATCCCTTGCAAGGTTAACCTACCCACACGGCACAAACGAGCCCCGTCGAGCTGCTCATGCCAGCCGTTCCTTCAGCCAACACTAAATACTTGACCTACCCTGCTACCCTCAAGTACCAGTCCCCACCGATACCAACGACGGGTCAGCCATGAGTTACTCTAACCGGTACATGAATAAGCAGTCAGGCGTAGTTCAACATATCAGTGCGAGCTAAAGTACATAAGTTACCAGTTTCAACTACCTCTTACTCCCAGCATGTGAGGTAGTACAATTCAATCTTGATCCCAGAGCTAACAACGAACGGGCCTTAACTGGCTCAGGCGGAGCTACAACATTCCATTCTTTTCTCTACTAACATTCTCCGCCCGGCCTAACTTTATTTTCCAGTCTAGATGACAGGTTAACATAACTCTGAATGAAACCACTTATCATCTCGCGAGTAACAGGCAATTACTCGACTTCTACCGTTTAACCAGCCTAGCAATTCTATCGACCTACACATACTAGAAAACTCTGGGTTTTCCTATGGATCATGCAACTAGGTTTTCAGTCAACTCCTATGAAAACTTAAATGCATAAATTAAATACTTTGTAAAGTAAATAAATTAAATTTGTGGCTGCGTTAAAAAGGTTATGCACTCCGGTGCTTGCCTTCGCTGGCCTTGGGCCCTTCCGAGTCTTGGCTCGGGTCTTGCTCTGCCTCAACTGCAAAAACCTCGGGCTCTGGCTGCTCGGCCTCTGACTCAGGCACCAAGTTATATACCCCGTCTGCTAGTACGTTCTCTACATGAAAATGCACATGTGTGAGTTTGGAATATCAGCGAGAAAAGATACACAATTCCACATGCAGCAATTCAATTATACAGCTTAATTACAAAACAAGATATGCACATGAAATCACATGAAATGTTGCAAACACCATTTTTAACATCTTATAGAGTAAGTGCATATCTCTTTAAACAAGATTAACTTATCACTAAGAAAGAATTATAACAACAGATCCAATCTTTACTGAGTTCATCAAAACAGTTTGGAAAACTCTTTATTAACAAAACTATATATATAAAACCATTTAAACACACATATAAAGGGTTATTTAGCGACTAATTATACAAACAAAGCTACACAGTTTATCTAGCAACACAAAAACTTCTCTGAGTAGCTTCTAACTCAAGATTACCACTGAAAATTTTTCAACACTTAAATCTAACAGAAACTATTTATTTCGAAAAAGACAAAAAGGCTATAAATCTACTAAATCAACAAACAGCAACAAAATTAAGCACAAAAATGCAAAACTTCACAGAAACACTATCTACACACTAACACAGATTTACTACGATTTATTGAGCTCAAAAACATATACACAACTATTTTTAACATCACAAACAAGCTAATCATGGAGAAAAAGCTTAACTAAAACTACACAGATCTCCTGCAACCCAAAATTTTACTGTGCTCACAAAAACACATTTTAGAACTACTGTGATTTTCTCAAAATTTTTGGACATGCAGAACTATTTATTTTGACAGAAAGCTAATAAACCAACTAAAACTTCTACACAGAAAACTGCATATACACAACATGATTTTATATTTTTCTGTTGTAGCCAAAGATGCAACAAGTACAACAAAATTGGTTTCACATTTTTCTCACATTCCTATGATTTACTATGCATTAAACAAGAAATGCATGCATGCTGAAAAGAAAACAAAAGAAAAATCGAAAACACTTTTGCGCTTAGGCCCCTGGATAGAAAAGTTCTTTCACCGACCGGTCCTTTCTTCACAGATAAGCCCTTGGATTTCTCACTTAAACCCTCAGATCTTTTCCCCCTCCGCACTTAAGTCCAATCATTTTTCACAAAACCCCCTAAAACTAATCTTCCTTCTAATTGAACGCCCTTGGCTGAACTCAGCCGCGCACAGCGCGCCGCCGCGCGGTTGACCGGCCGAGCTCGCCGGAGAAGAAGACCGGAGACCCGCCGGAGATGACCCACGGCCTCAGGACTCCAAGCCGCACCACCTAGGCATGAAAAACCCAAGGATTAGCAAAGGATTGGCACGTGTCCACGGCCGGCGGCGGTTCACCGAGAAGATGACCGGCGCTAGAGCTCACCGAAGCCTCGGAGTTCACGATGAGAAGGCGCACGGCTTCAGGGAGTCATGGGGTACCCAATTGAGCGGTTGGGAGAGGCGGGGAAGGATGGGAAGGTGGAGTTCCACGATAGGGTGGGGCGACGGCAATGGCGGCCGGGAAAACTTTGATTGCCGGCGATGGCGAGGGTGGCAAGGCTGGCGGAGTGGATGAGGATGACGAGGGCGATGTGAGAGGGTTACTGACGCGGTGAATTGTCTAAACGTGACTTAACCGCGGTGAATTTTCCCCGGCGACAGCGCACGACCGCTCTGGCAGTCGCGGCGGGGAAGTTGACGGGTGGCCGGCGATGGTGGCGATCTCGTGGCTCGACAGCGGAGCAAAGTGCATGTCTGGGCGTAAGCTGGCGAGGCGGAGCGACGGCACGCGTCCAAGGGCCGTGAGGCGCGGCGCGTGGCACCAGCGGCCACCGACGGCCAGCTCGCCCCTGCCCTTTTACTGAATCGACGAAGTCGATTCAGTATCAACAGTAACCGCAAAACCATCTTCAAACTTTGATTCAAAACTCGAGATTTCATGTATAAACTTTCCAAAACTCCAATACAAAAGTTGTAGATGGTACCAAGGGGAACAACTTTTGTTAAAGTCACCAGGTTCAAAAAGATTTGGTTTGAGAGATAAAATCGATCAAACTTCGGCCAAAACTTGAACTCAGAAATTTTTCTAAGTGTTCAGAATTGTATTTGATTTGGCTAACTTTGAGCTCGAAAATAAAATAGTTGTAGCCTGAAAACCTGAAGTTGTTCATGATTTTTCAAAAGTTTAAACTACCAATATTCAAGCCATGAACTTGTTTTGGTTTGGTGTTGATTTAAATTACAAGTTATTGAGCCCTAAAGTTGACCAGCTGCTGCTGTTTTTCCAGACTTAGCCAAATTTTTAGGATGGCTGAAAACAGGGGTTTGACTCAACTTTGACCATCAATTTGAGTAAGTAAAAGATGTTTTTGATCAAGTTCAACATGCCTATATGAAAATACATACTTCAAAGTGTTATTTTCATGTTAGCCAAAAGTAACATGTTTAAGTAATTTTAATTTTAATTTGGCTTCTAAAAAGGTTAAAATGAAAAGGCTATAACTTAACCAAATTTGAACCAAATGAACTCAAATTCGAAATTTGACTTTTGAATCTTCAAACTAACATGCCACTGAGTTCAAAAAACATGTTAGGCACCAAAGTAAAGACTCTCACTTGTCAATTTAATTTTTATATTAAATATGTAATTAAAGCACAATATTCTCATAAAATGAAAATCATTACAATAAATGCACATACACATGTCATGAGTAATGAGATGAGTGATTTATTTGTCATAATCATTGTGCTAAACCTATAAGTGACACGGGGTGTCACATAAACCTACAAGATGTAGCTAAACGTGTTCAGCGTGAATTCGACTAGTGAGATCGTCAGCATCAAGCGATCAGGTATTCAGGTGAAACCCCAAATCAGCTCTAGTCTAACTCGTTCTCAGCGCATCGGATTGCTCAATCAGTCAATCGGAGCAAGGAGATGAGAGGAGAGAAGCTTACAGGAGGTCTTGGCGCCGACATGGCCGAGGAAGGCGGCGACCTCCCTCATGCCCATCTCCTTGCCCCCGGTGGTGCCGAACCCGCGCGGCTCGAAGAGGGCAGCGGCGGTGATGAAGGCCTGGTAGTCCCAGAAGTCGGCGGCGTGGGCCTGGGCGTCGTTGCGGTGGGCGAAGAGCTCCTCGAACTGGTACGCCTTGAAGTAATCGCTGATGGTCTCGTTGCAGCAGAACCGGCTGCCGCTGCACTCCCACCCCTTGTCGCACACCTTCTCGCCGGCCTTCTCCTTCCTCCCCGCCGCTGTAGCCGCCGCCGATGCGGCAAGCAGAAGCAGCAGCAATGCCGCCCATCGGGCCATCGCGGCTGCAGGCCCCCTCTCCTACCTTCCCGACGAAGCAACTCACTGGCTGCTGAGGCGAAAAGGGACGCTGATGGAGATGGATGGGGAATTGGGGGTTGCCGGATTTGGGGGAGGGAGAAAGAGATGGACGAGGTGTCGATGATTTGGTGGCGGAGGAAAGGGAAGGGACTGGGAATGGGAATGTTTGGTGGCCGTCGACGCGGAGGGAGGCGGTGAGCTGTTGCTGTTCACGCTGACGCTGTGGCCTACTGGCCAGTGGGGGTATTGTCGTCAATTCTTACCTTTTTTTGCATCCAGCCTCTTTCACTGACAATTTTAAGATTTGTTCAATACAACAATTGCCCCGTCTCCCGTGTCTTTGAACTATTTGGAGATGGAACGGTCAAAACCACCAAATGTTTTATTATATATAAATAAATTTATACGACCAAAGCATGGCTAGCCATGCTTACAAGTTACACGGCGTGGCGGAACATGGGAAAAAGCTTACGAGTCTTTCATCTCATCTAGAAGGACGTTAGTTTGCGACGACAATGCTTGTGGTAACCCGGATGTAGATTAGTCATAGTGTATCCTTTACCTTTATATTTTTGTTGTGTGAGCTAGTTCATTTATGTAATATCCTACAATATGTAACTCAATTTTCTCCTCTTTTTTTTTAAAAAAAAATAAAAATCAGCAGTGTTCTACTTTATTTTTTTTAAAAATGAATAAGATGTTACAATCCGGCATGTAGAATTTTCAAGGCAACTATCAGTGAAAAAAACCGTCAATTGGACACCATTTTGCGAGGAGTCTAGGAACTAAACCCCCTTTTTTTATGAAAAATAGAAAAAAGCTTAAACACGCTAGCTAGGTTGCTGCTGGTTTTATAAAAAGTGATAATATTCCATGTTAACAGCCTAATAACATTACAAAGCTTGCAACTGTTTAATTGCTTTTGAGCTGTTTGTTTGAATCATACAATATCTTTTGAGCTGTAACTTGAATTATTTCGCAGAAATGCAACGGGCAATGTCGGACGATATAGATTTCGTCGTTGGACTACAGTCCACGGTGGGTCCCGTTCCAATTTGGCCAACGGCTTGTGGGCGTGGTAATCGCTAAATCAGTAAATCTTCCACCCAAAAAAATTAGAAAAGTCTCATCGACGCGCTTGTGTGCGTGGCCGGAACCCAAAAGCCGCCTTCTCCCCCGACCCCGGCGCCCCACCGCCGCCGCCGCCGCCTCCGACCGGCCGGCGCATCCCGCCACCTCTCCCACCAGCCAGATACGCGGACGGATCCGCCCCCATCTGGAGCCCGATTCGTGAGGGAGTGGAGGGGGAGATCGGAGCTTGAGTAGAGGGAAGCCAGAATGGTGAAGGACACGGGCTACTACGAAGTACTGGGCGTCGACCCGTCCGCCACCGAGTCCGAGATCAAGAAGGCGTACTACATGAAGGTAAGCGGCCGGCTCCTCGCCCTCCCCGCTTCCTCCGCTTGGGGATTTTGATCTGATTCCTGCCGCTGCTTCTGCTGATGGTTTGTGCAGGCGAGGCAGGTCCACCCGGATAAGAACCCGAATGATCCGACCGCCGCGGAGAAGTTCCAGGTATAAGTGTTCGCCATTCTTTGTTCGCTCTAATCCTTGATTAAATCAGATTAGGGGCTTACTGCTTGCTCTGAATGGGTTTTGTTTGGTGGCTAGGCTAGGCGTAGTACTTTGCTGAGGATAACCAAAACAATCAATTACAGGAAGTATTACTAATAGGATCTAGTTGGTAAACAATAATTTGGACGAGTGACAAAACTGACATCAGACATATATGATGCTTCCCCCCACTGTTTGTGTTTTATATACTGAAACTTATGACAAACCTGAGTCTTGAAGTGCTTCGTATCATTTTGTAATGCACATTAAGATCGTCATGTTCTTTGTAGCCCACAAAAATATCTGACTGCTGCTTTAAGAATGGACTCGTGTGTCATCATGCCATTTCTAAAATTAATGTTGATTTGAGGCTTACGCTTGTCTCATTTTTAGAATAAGATTGTTCTGACACGTGAGACTTGTGAATTTCTCAATCCCGCAACAAACTCATGTATTCAGAGATAATATCCTGAATGTAGGCTGAGTGCTATTTGCTAGTATGATTACGCTGAGCTAGGCCATTTAAATTAAGCATGCAGATTAAGGTTAACCATATCAATAACCAGGTTGGTGTCTGTGACTGTGAGCAGGAACAATGATTATGACATTTTACTTGGGGATTGTGATGATATGATATACTGACATAATGTGATATGTTATTTTTACACAAAATTTATCTCTCTCTCTCTCCCCCTCCACCCCTTCCTCTTCTCATTTTTCGAATTGTGACACAAATGGATGCTTACAGAGAAGTTTCTAATCACTAATGAATATGTTACACATTGCTACTAAATGGCTATGCCTATGATTTCTCATTACTAATGACTCCATGAGGATGTATATGATGCTCTTGCCACAGTTTAGTTGTATACTATTTCACACTCATATAAAATGTTCATAACAGGCACTAGGAGAAGCATACCAAGTGCTCAGTGACGCCACACAACGCCAAGCTTATGACTTGCATGGGAAATCCGGCATCTCAACGTATGTCCAATCACAAATAAATTATGTACTGCTGCTTGTGATAGAAACTAGGACTTGCTGGACCATGGAAAATTTTCCTGTTCTTACGTGAATCAAACTAGTTGACGGACTCTAAGACAGTTCAACCATTTTTGCTTGTAAGTAAGAAAGACTCGAGGGCCGACTTCACGTAACTAAATGGCTTAACTAAACTAAAAAGGAACTAAACTGGGATAAATCTGAACTAAAGGCGTACTGTACTTTGCTTAACACTCACTATATTCAGCTAAAGCTGGATGCGTATTATATTCTATCTTGCCTTGGTATAGCCCAAAGCCCTCTTGGCACCACTTCTGCCCTTTGTAAAAAGAAAAAAAAGAACTCGAAGTGCTATCAAATGGCATGATTCTGCTTCAGCTTACGAGTAGCAAGCAGAACCTATACCAAAGGGGGAGGGGGGTTAAGCTTATTTATTTATTGGCTTGTTACAAGGCAGCATGAGTATTACATTTGAAACCTTTTTAAAGAAAATGATTTTCTTCACCCTAGATGGGACTTGGTTGGATAACTGTTGATTTCACCTCACACTTCAAAGAATCTTATAAGAGAACATAGTCCTCACTTGCATGGTTTCAACATTGACAGGGAAGGAATAATTGATCCAGCTGCAATTTTTGCGATGCTATTTGGTAGCGAGCTTTTTGAGGATTACATTGGCCAACTGGCAATGGCATCAATGGCTTCACTTGATAATTTTGGTGAAGATGAACATATTGATGCCAGAAAGCTGCAAGAGAAAATGCAGGTATGCTCCTTTAGCAGGATTGTTTTATATAACTTCCAGATAGTTGATTATATCGCCATCCTATCCTTTTTTTTTTCAATTTCATACTCTTTCTGCAACAATGTCCTACTGAATGGAAATCTTCAACTGCAGACTGTTCAAAAGGAAAGGGAAGAAAAACTTGCAGAGATCCTGAAAAACCGGCTACACACTTATGTTCAAGGAAATAAGGAGGAATTTGTCCAGCTTGCTGAAGCTGAGGTATCCAAACTTAGCAATGCAGGTATTTGCCATTACTTGTTACCCCATCTGTCCCTCAACTCTAGATTATTTTTCCTTTTAATCCCATGCTGCCTGTGATCTTAGTTGGTGTATGGTATTAAATGAACTGTTCTTGTCCCTTTTATTTATCATATGGTTCAATAGATAGTTGAATATGTTTACAAGTTTTATTGCATTTGATATCACTCTTAAAACCATTCACTTTAGTTGAAATATAATTGTATATCTGATTTCTTTTGCAATCACTTCTTGTTGATTTTTTGCCTAAATGCTGCAGAAAATACAAGCACAAGAAGCACAGTCAACTTTCTTAATGTCCTCATAACTACTAACTGAAAGTAAAGTTGAAACTTGAAACCAATCTCTTGTCTGAAGTAAAAGATGTACAAAAGATTGAAGCTGGCCGATATGTATGCTATTTTCCCTTGTTCCTGAAGTGTACGCTAGTCGTAGTCCTATGGAAATATTTTTGCCAAACCTGTTCTTTGGTGTTGTCGGTTATGCATGCAGTGATTTTTAACTTAAGACTATTCTTTTCATCTGTTTTTCAAGGTTAGCAGTTGTATCATGTTAACTGATTTTTTTCTGTCTTTTGGGTCTGTTTTGCTTATATGGCAGCGTATGGGGTTGTTATGTTGAACACCATTGGGTATGTATATTCAAGGCAAGCTGCAAAAGAACTAGGAAAGAAAGCAATATTTTTGGGGGTTCCATTTGTAGCTGAATGGTTTAGAGACAAAGGGCATTTTATCAAATCTCAAGTAACAGCTGCCACAGGTAAAACATAGATAACCGTTATTTATTCACAATTTTGTCTGGAAATATTGGAAGCACATAATGCAGCTTTTGGCATCATTCATCTTGATGCGCTATGTTTTTCATGAATATTGTCATCTCATCATTTGGCAGGTGCAATAGCTCTTATGCAGCTGCAAGAGGACTTGAGGAAATATATGAGTGCTGAGGGCCAGTACACGGAGGAAGAACTTGAAGTGTACATGGAGAACCACAAGAAAGTCATGGTTGATTCGTTGTGGAAGCTTAATGTTGCTGACATAGAAGCCACCCTATCCCATGTCTGTCAAATGGTCTGTCCTAGCAACTGCACCTTTCATGCACGCTATGTGCTTTGCATTCTTCAGTACTTTAACACGGCTAGCGCAGCTGTGGGTTTCTAACACTACCAATACCAGGTGCTTCTAGACAGTAGTGCCAAGAAGGAGGAATTGCGCCTTCGTGCTAAAGGCTTAAAAACTTTAGGAAAAATTTTCCAGGTATTTCTAACTAAATGTTCCGTTTATATATCTATAAAGCTGTTGGCATTTCCAGTATCTGAGTTGTATTCTTGCAACACATAGCGGGTTAAGCTCAACCCTGGTGAGGGGGAAGCATCATCACAAGTGAGGAATATAGACAACATGGAGGAGGATGATGGTAGCTCCCCTGATTCATCACCAAGGAGGGAGCCACAGTTCACTCCTATTCAGCCCCATGTCCCGGTAACTGCTCCTTATTGTAGACATTGTTTTGCCATTGTTCATTTATCAAGTGATTGATTTCTTGGAAAAAAGCTTGTCCAACTCTATTTCATGCAAGCCACTGATTTGGTTTATTCTTCTGTTTGCTAGAGCCCGTATGTGGAGGCGCCCCAGGTTAATGGAACCTATTGCTCGTTCAACTTCCCGATGCCTACAGCTCCACCTGGAGCGCAGAGGGATCCAAGGCCATGAGTCCGGATAAGTCTGATTGTACCATTGTTTCCATGTAACAATTTGCCTGTAATGCTAGATCATTTGCATGGTGTACCATTTATACCCGTAGTAGAGGAAACAGAGGAGTCGTCAGGTGTCCTCCACCCCCATTATTTCGGTTGTCTGCGTAGACTGATGCTAGTGCTGTGTACAGGAGTGTTGTGCTGCCGTTGTTGCAGCTGTAGGTCAGCAATTCAGCATCGGTGTACATGTTATTGTGTTGTCAGTTCGTTCCATTTTAGCATATACAGTTGTTCCTTGCATCCATGGAGAATGAAGTTCTGGTGATTGCTTTGCTTTCAGTAAGTCAGGATCAATGAGGTTTATGGAGTCCCATGGAATATTCACACTATCCAGAGACATTGCTGTGCACAATGTCCATTTCAAACATGCTAATTCTGCACTAATCGATTGCTGCGAAAATTTGGAAGTTTTTTGCAAAATTCATATAAACTTCCTGCCATGGAAGGAATGAACCGAAGCGTCGTACTGTACAGTTCTTTCTGGGTAAAATGTAACTAACCGTCCAGCTCGGAATTGGGAACTGGAGTGGTGATTCTGGCACTCATGCTTCTGATTTGTGACTTCTGAACTCGGTTTGGTTTGCTGTTTCCACGCAAGGCATCGTCGTACCCAAACTCTTTGCAGAGAACACCGCAGCCGCAAGCAGTTCGTCTTTCTCCCCCAATCCGATCCAGTTTCGCGGCACGCGACAAAGTTGACAGGCTCGGAGTCGGAGGCTACGCGATTACCACCGGAAATTACCCCATCCATGATCTAATATCATCATCTACGCAGCAGCGGCGGCGCCGCGCATCCATTGCTGAGTCCACTCCACGTCCACCCTCGTCGTTCCCGATCCGTCAAGGTAGCCACCGGTTGTGGAGGCGGCGGCGATGGCGTCCCAGGACGGCGGCGGCGGCGACGCGTGGGGCTCGCTCTTCGAGGGCATGGTCCTCTTCGCGCCCGAGCCCGCCGCCGCCGAGGAGGCGGCCCCCGCCCCTGCCGCCCCTGCCCCCGTCCCCGAACCCGCTCCCGAGCCGCCCGCGCCGCGCCCCGACGCCGACGCTGGCGCGGCCTCCTCTTCCTCCTCCGCGCCGCCGCCGCTCGACGAGGATCTCTTCTCCGATCTCACCCTCCTCGCCCCGCAGGAGCCGCTCTCGCTCGAGCCACAGCCGCCGCTTCCGCAAGGCGAGGATCGGGGCCCCGCGGCGCCCGCCCCCGCCCCTGCACCGTTGCCGCCTGCCCCAGCTGCCGGGCTCTCCCGGCAGCCATCCTCCTCGTCGCTCCGGAAGAAGAAGAGGGCCGTGCGCATTGGGTACGGGCGCTCGCCCCAGCCCGCACCGCCTTCGCCACCGGCCACAGTTCGTGCCTCTACTGCTGCTGCTGCGATCTCCGCTAGTAGTGTTGCCTTCCTGGATGCTTCACCGCATCCTGCCGCTCCTCCTACTCCTGACCAGTACCCGGAGCAGCAAGTTGACACCTATTCTAACGGCGATGAGGTCGACACAGAGGTGGTGGTGGATCCGGATACCAATCCACCACTACATGAGGAGGCGAAGGAGGAAGATGATCAGAAAGAGGATGAAGTAGCCGGAGTTGCCGCGGTGGGGATCGAGGAGAGGTTGTCTCTTCTCAGATCCCAAATCTCCAGCAAGCTCGACTCCATCCAGCAGAGGGCTGCTGTTGTGGTTGCCAGGAGGAGGCAGCTGGCGGGTCGGCGGAGGAAGGTGACAGAGGAGGTGACTTCAGTGGCATCCAGGCACAAGGATTTGGAGAGGGAGCTAGAGGAGGCCTGCGAGACTGAGGACTTTGAGAGGGCAGAGAGGATCAGCGACTCCCTAGCCGCACTTGAGAAGGAGAAGGATCGGCTGTTGACAGCGCTGCGTGATGCGGAGCGCGACTATGATTCGGTGGATTCGGAGCTGCAGGGTGTGCTTGAGTCACGCATTGCTGCGGAGGAGGAAGCTGCTGTCCTTTTGGAGCAATTTGCAAAGGTAAAAATATCTTTGTGTATTGTTGAACTTCACATAGAACTTTGGCTTGAAACATCCATTGCTCAAATTAAAGTTAGAAACAACTAGGCATCTGAATTTTGGTTCTCAAATATGAAACTGCTGCCCTTCCGGGGCAATTTGCGGAGGTAAATTAGCTTTGTACCATTGCTGTACTTCACATAGAACTGTAGCTACAACCATGGCCCAATTAAAGTTGGAAACGACTAGGCATCTGAGTTTTGGCTCTCAATAAAAATTATTGCTAAACGTATACCATTTTATGGTTTTTTACTATTCAGCATAACATAGAAGTAATATTTCTTTGAAATGAACATTAACAAGGGACTGTTTTTTTTCAGATAATAATGCATAAGTGCTGTAATGTGTAATGTCTATCATATTCTGTGTATAGTGTCACTGTAAAATATGTTGCAAACTTGAATGGTCCAAACAATTGTTTTTTTCTCCTTTTTATTTGGTTATTAGATGCACTGGTGTCCCAAGGAATAGCCATCCACTATATTTATTATGTAAACACACTAAGTTTCATGCTAGACAATATTCCCAACTTTTCTTTCTCCGGGTTATAAAAATGAGCAATACTATATGATTTAAAAATGATACTATTATACATGGGACTGGTTGTTGTTTAAGTTTCTGAATTAGGTTGCTGTGCTACATCACATACTTTTGCCCACTCAATCTTTGTTCCAGTTATGAAACTTACTGCAACCATCTAGTAGCCAACTTAATAAATCACTGTTAACATTAGATGCAACATACAATGATCTCGAGCACAAACATGCAAGAAGAAAACGCTATTTATGCTATAATTGCAAATGGGTAACTGCATTTGGGTTTCTGCTCTTTATGTGATTATTAATACTTAAAACTCTGTCTTTCTTAGGATGCCACTGACCATGCTGATTCAGAGACCAAGCAAGCAGAAGAAATATCCTTGAAAGAAATAGAAGGGTGGCAAACATCAATGGAGTTACTAGAAACAAAGAAGTTAGAGATGGAGGTTGAAACACAATTGGTTTTAGAAGCACGTTCCGGATTGGAAGGCTCGATAGAGCATTTGGTCGAAGAAGACAAATTAGAGAAAGATACACTTAGCAAGAAAGGAGAAATCCTTGCTGAGGAGTTAGCTGGGCTTCTAGAGTTGGTGAGGTTGAAAGAAGCAGAGATAGCTGAAAACAATGCCCGGATCCATGAAGTACAAGAAAGAATCAGTGTCGTGGTCTCCAAATTCCATGGCTCTCAGTCTGATATTGACTTGAAGCTCAGTTCCCTAAAGGAAGCCCAAAGTAAAGTGGATTTAGAGACTGAAGCACTTGTGTCGAAAAAGAATGAAATTGATAAGTTCATCTCTTTAACAGAACAGAAAGATTCAGAGTTGAGGGAAATTATTGGTGCATGTTCCTCTGAAGCTAAAACTTGCCAGCAATCAGTTGAAATAAGAAGAAAGCTTGCATCATCAATTTTGAAGTCAAGAGAGGATAAAATTGGGTTGCTAAAAATGGAGGAGGAAATTTTGCAAGACATTCAATTGCTTAGGCAAAAGGTTACAGATGCAAGAACTGGTCTTCAGGTACACCAGCTATTCTTTTAAGTATTTTATATTATTTTACTGATAAAAATAGTCAGCCTGATATTTTGTTTTGGATGTAAGCTGTTCTAAATATTTTACTGAATTGATGGCTTGCAGGAGATATCTTCAAGGAGAGCAAGCATACAGCAAGAGATGGATTCATTTAAGCAGAAGTTGAGTTTCATTGACAAAAGGGGCCCTGAACTGGAGGCAGAAAAGAAAGTTGCAGCTGCTGCAAGAAACTTTAAGGAAGCAGGAAGGATAGCTGCAGAGGCAAAAGCTCTTAACTCTGAAAAGGATGAGCTGCACACTAAGTTGGAGAAAGCTGCTACTGATCTGGAGATAATAGAAAAGGATATTGTAGCAACTACTGACAAGATACAGGAATGCGAAGGGCTTATTGTACAAAAGGAAAAGGAGTCTGCTATGACAAGTTACAAAAGACTCCGGTTAGATTCTGCTGCTGCTAGAGCAGAATTGACTGCTGCAACTGAAATGGATGATAATGAAGAAGTTGAGATACTACGGAAAGAAGCTGAAGCTGCTGAATCTAAAGCATTGGAGCTCAAAACATGCTATGACCTCCAACTGGAGGATGATGAATTCATGTTTCAGCCCGTTGTCCCTATAGCATTCATAACAAATTCAACAGGGCAGCACTTGGTAGAAATTGCTTCTTCATTTGGCTTATCTCCCCAGAAGTGAATTGGACAGCAGACTTGCATAGTACCAGGGTGGGTGGCCAAAATGTGGTGTACAAATTTCTGCCAGCACCTGCACATATTGGAGGGAACATTTGTGGAGTGAACTCTCTCCCTTGTTCAGGCTGTCTTCCTCAATGCCCTCTTAACTCCCCGTTTGGAATACCCTGAATCAGAGTAGGGATCCTAGGGGAGATAATTGTACAACATCCATTTTGCGTACCTTTTAGGAATTTTGTTTCCCTACTCATTTTTTGTGTACATTAAACTGTAATTCTTTTCTTGTGCCTGTTTCCATTGAATTACAGTAACATGTATCATTCACAATGTAATCAGAATTTTTTTGGAGAAAAGGATGTAATCTGAATAAGATGCCCAGGAATAGGTTTTCTTTTGCATCACAGTATCCTATTGCCCACAGATTAAACTGACAACTTATTGATTCATATATACTGATGAAATAACACCTGAGTAAGACCCTTTTCTAATAAGGCAGCATATCAGTATGAAGATGGTTCGTGCAATGCATCTGGGTTGGTAATTCATGACTTCTCTAAGTTGTGATCTTGTACAGGATGGAAGTAGTTTGATCCAGTGGAATGCAGAAGCTGTGAACCTCTAAGGCCGTTGTGGAATCAGCACATGACCGAGCCAACTCTCTACCTACCAAGCTGAGTCACCAAAAAGGGGTGACAAACTAGCCGTACTGACTTCTTTGAGCATATAAAGACCTTGGATCAAATGCCTGTAGCACTTGCAGTCAGAGAAAATGGCGAACACAGCCAAGGGCAAAGTGTGCGTCACCGGAGCATCTGGCTTCATTGCCTCCTGGCTCGTCAAGCGGCTTCTCGAGTCTGGGTACCAGGTTCTGGGGACAGTCAGAGACCCAGGTTTGCTTCATCTTATTCTGATGATCTGGATGAATATAGCATTAATCTTTGGTACTAGTTTTATGCCCATTTGTATTATTATTCTTGTCAAACGAACCATTACTGAAAGTGCGTTCACTTGTTTGCTGGCTTGATAGGGAATCAGAAGAAAGTAGGACACCTCTGGGATCTGGAAGGTGCAAGGGAAAGGCTGGAGCTTGTGAGAGCTGACCTCTTGGAAGAAGGGAGCTTTGATGATGCTGTGATGGCCTGTGAGGGTGTCTTCCACACCGCATCGCCAATCCTCACTAAATCTGATTCCAAGGTATGCTAAACAAATCTGACCATTTCACTTGTTGGAAACTGAAGATTTTCCATGGTTATAGCTAGGGATCGGCCCAAAATTCATTTTATTGCAATCCGGATTTCAAAGCAATTGAAGTGGGATGAAAATACAACTTTAAACAATAAATAGGCCACTTCTATCCATTTGTGTCACCACTTGCATCCCTAATTATAGCCTTATATAGTAAGTTTTAAAACAATAAATACGATGACATGACTTTGCAGGAGCAAATGCTTAATTCAGCAATAAACGGCACTCTGAACGTGCTAAGGTCGTGCAAGAAGAATCCCTCGCTGAAAAGGGTCGTCCTCACATCTTCGTCCTCAACTGTGAGGATCAAGGACGAAGCTGACCTTCCCCCTAACGTGTTGCTGGATGAAACATCATGGAGCTCCATTGAGTACTGCGAGAGTCTCCAGGTGAGCGTAGGACAGTCCAATCCAAATTCACACTCTGATCTTGTACTAGTGCAAACAGTTTCTCTGAAGAGTGTATGGCATCTTTCTGATGTGCTCCCATAGATATGGTACGCTGTCGCGAAGATCCTCGCCGAGAAAGCAGCCTGGGAGTTCGCCAAAGAGCACAGGATCGACCTTGTGGCTGTTCTTCCAACCTTTGTCATTGGACCTAGTCTGTCTCCTGAGCTCGGCCCCACTGCTTCGGATGTCCTCGGCTTATTCCAAGGTGCGTGAATCATAATATCTGATCACGCTGTTCATCAGGTTTCGGTTGTAAGCCGTAATTGCTTGTCCATCATACTCTGTCTCTATGGATGCAAGTGCAGCTTTCCTGTTCCTGCTCCGCAAAGAAGCACACACTGCACATGTTCTTCTAGTTTCTGAATGCCACTGAAACCATGCATATGTTACAGGTGAGACGGGGAAGTTCACGGTGTACGGGCGGATGGGTTACGTCCACATCGACGACGTGGCGAGCTGCCACATCCTGGCCTACGAGGCCGCCGGCGCTCAGGGGAGGTACATCTGCAACGCGGCCGTGCTGGACTGCGGCGACCTCGCCGCCCTGCTGGCCAGGCGGTTCCCGTCGTACCCGGTGCCCAGGAGCCTGCCCAACGTCTACGGCGAGCAGACGTACGGCTTCGACACCTCCAAGTCCCGCGCGCTGGGGATGCGGGGGTTCAAGGGCGTCGAGGAGATGTTCGACGACGCCGTGGAGTCTCTCGTCGGCCACGGCCATCTCCCGATCCCAGCGGAGAGCGCGAGCACGAGCTCTCTCCTTTGAATTCCAGCGTAAAAAGTTTGTCACTTGCCGGAGCTGCCTCGTCTCCCTAGCGGAAAGGCCTTTTGGATTACTTTCTAATTTCTATAAATAAAATAAAGGTATTTGGACTGTGATTATCAGTGAGCAGAAAATCATGTAGCCGCATGGGAATAATCAGTTGAGAGATGCGTTCGATCTTGCATTCTTTGTGGTTGACATTTTTACGTAGATCTTTTTAGTAGCACAGTTTTACATAGCTTTTGTGATCACGAATTTGTGTAGGCATTAACTTGTAGAGGGGTATCTTCTAAATTTGTGTAGGCTTTAATTTGTAGAAGAGGGTTATTATCTTCTAAAGAACCTACCCAACACACAAAAAAAGGGGAAACAAAGAAAACGAGTACATTTGGGCCATGGATCCCTCACTCAGCGTCTTCTTCCCACTGCATTTGGGCCTGGGCCTGGTCGTGCCGGCAGGTGTTTTTGGCCTTTCAGAATCCAGATCGCTACAACTCTCTCTCCAGTTTTGATAGGGTCAGTCGTCATCTTCTCTTATCCTCCTCCCCTCCCCGTCTCCTGCTCGATTTCGCGCCCGCAGCCCTCTCCTTATCCGGCGTCGGGAACAAAGGTGGATTTTACCTTCCTATAAACTCGTGTGCTGCCGCTCAATTTCGATTCTAGACGCGATGTTTTATCATCGTCTTTGCAGCACTACACCTGATAAATATCTTCGATTTCCATTTTTGTTTTGTGAGATGTTTGGGTAGTGAGTGGTGCGTTGCAGTGACCAAATTAGTAGTTCATGCGAGATTGTGTAGTGAATTCGAGGCATGCGGTTGCGATTCCATCGCACATCCCCTCTGTTTCTGGTCGCGGCGGCTGCCACTCATGGGCGCGGGCGATTGGTGTTCGACGATTTGACGCAGTCCTCTCTACTGCACTAATTCTTCCACATGATTTCGTTGTTGGACAGGGAAGGATCCCGATGGCCAGTGGCGTCAGTAATGTCAAGAGCCTGACGCAGTGGCTGCGGGAGAACGGGTTCGAAGAGGAGACCGTGGCGCGCATGTCAAGGAGGTGCAAGAACCTGCACAGCCTTGACGCCGGCGAGGCCTCGGGCGTCTGGGACTACCTCCTCACCAGCGTCAAGATCGAGCGGCGGAGGCTGCGGCACGTGGTGGCCAAGTGCCCCAAGGTGCTCACCCTTCCCGTGGACGGCAAGCTCGTGCCCACGGTGCAGTGCCTCGCCACGCTGCAGGCCAAACCAGGGGAGGTGGCGCAGGCCATCGCCAAGTTCCCGCAGATACTGTTCCACAGCGTGGAGGAGAAGCTCTGCCCGCTCCTCGCCTTCTTCCAGACGCTCGGTGTCTCCGAGAAGCAGCTCGCCAAGCTGCTCATGGTCAACCCACGCCTCATCAGCTACAGCATCGAGGCCAAGTTCTCGCAGATGGTCGACTTCCTTGTCAGTCTAGGCATGGACAAGGAAGGCATGATCGGCAAGATCCTTACCAAGGAACCGTACATCATGGGGTACAGTGTCGATAAACGGCTGCGTCCCACTGCTGAGTTCCTCAAGTCGGAGGTCGGGTTACAGGGGTCAGATCTGAAAAGGGTGATCATGAGCTTCCCTGATATATTGTCACGAGATGTGGATAAGATTTTGCGGCCCAATTTAGCATTCTTGCGGAGCTGTGGTTTCAGCAAGGGTCAGGTTATGACATTGGTGGCTGGATACCCTCCTGTTCTCATCAAGAGCGTCAAGCATTGTTTGGAGCCAAGGATAAAGTTCCTGGTCGAAGAAATGGGACGGGACATGGGTGAGGTAGTAGACTACCCCCAGTTCTTTCGCCATGGCCTCAAGAGGAGCTTGGAGTACCGTCACAAGGTGCTCAAACAGAAGAACTCGAGTTGCAGCCTCAGTGAGATGCTAGACTGTAATCAGAAAAAGTTTGTCATGAAATTTGGCCTGGTTGCAGCAGTTTAGGTACTCGTCTTGTTTCTAGTTCCAATGTAGTATGTTCTGTTTTCCAGGTGAATGTTTTTGTTTGTACCTTCAGGTTGTATTGTTCTTGAACATCAGATGAAATATCTTGATTAGTTGATCAATGATCTTTTGAACATCTATTTTTTTTAGAGCAAGAAAGTACACATCATATGGGCTTTCCCTTCTGTCATTAAATACTTGATTGAAATCCACAAACAGATATATAGAGGAAAATAGTTTATACTCAGCCATTTAGTACTTGATTGAAAACAGCTATAATCTTCCTCCCTTTGAAAATTTATCCGTCACCTATTTACAGCTGCATAAATCAAATTTTCTTTGTTCAATACTTACAAGCACACACATATATAGAGGAAAATAGTTTCTACTCAGCCAAACTCCTATGCACAGTATATCTGAAAGAAGATTTGTAGGGCAACCACTCAACACATTTGTCAATCCTCCTCCTAAGATATTGTCTGATCTCTTTTTGCTGAAGTTCAGGCATGCTCTCACATACCATGTCAATTAGGTCAGGCAATTCTAGAGTAGCATCCTTTGCATAGAAGTGAAGAACTTTGGGTAGGAAGATGGTCTGCTTCCTGACCATAACATTTGCTTGAATGAACTCAGTCCTGGCTTGCTCCAGTTGGTGGTATAATTTCTTAGCTGTGTACAACCTTACCTGCAGTCATTCATAATAATTATAACTAAGTAACATAAGGTTGACTTGGTGAAAAAATAGTAAGGCAGTGGAGCTTACAGGTGGATCTGATAATGCTCCTGTGGAAAGAGCAAAGTGAGCAGTTGGCTCTGGATAACTAAGTGCATATGGATGTATGGAGCTCCCTGATTTTTTCAGTGGCGTAAATAGCGTACGAGCCCACTGTAATTTCATGCCCATAGTATGTTAGTGATTATCCTTCCCTGGTGCAAAACTTTATTTATTTTGTTTCAAATATTTTACTGTTGATTGCTATATTGATGAATGACATACCAGTGAAGGGCGGTGGGATTGGCATCCTAGAATTGAGTTCTGAATAATTTGGGAATTTACTGAATGTCCACCCACATTATATGCAGCCTGGAACATCAACACTGTCAGGGAAATTCACACGTGATTCCAATTCCAGTGTGGTTTTTATTTGACTGATTGTTAAAAGTATGATAATTATACCTTCAGAATCATGTCAGTGCTTTTCATGCGTTTTTCCTGTAGCCCATAGGCCATGAAAGCCTGTAATATTTCAGAAGGAATGTTAGTTATGTACCATGCTGAGGCTAAAAGTGATCATCTTTAAGGTGGCAATAGGTAAAAATATTTAACATACATGCATAACCAAAGCATTGTGGATGTTAATCCAGAAACAAAGTTGCTCTTCATGTGCCATCTTTGTAGGGTCAATCTTCTCCAGCCGTTTTATCAGCGTTCTGGGACACAAAGTGACCATTTGTAAATCAAATCCTCTTTCCTTCGATTAATCTTTTACATGGTCGCTTACCTGATAGTATCCAGCATTTTAGAGGCATACTCAAATTTGTCTTCATCTATATGTATCCCTGGGAAAATTATCATCCCAGTGTATTGTCCATTACTCCCATCAAATGAATCATGTGTATCAGAGGCTGTGTCGATATTGTAGTGGCATCGAGGGCTCCAACTATCGACCGGGTACTTCAGAGAAAAGGAACTCGATGCAGATGAGAAAGAAGGAGCTGACGATGGCTCAGAATTTGCCTCTTTCAATGGCCTGCTGGCAAGTTTGCAGTAGACAGCAGAAATGCACCTTAGTATGTCCTCTGAAAGTTTGCAGGAGATCTTGGGTACATATTCAGTGATTGAAGCACTCAAGAAGTTTGCGAGGCTGGACCGCCCTGAAGATGATCTTGGTAGCTCCTGCGTATGCTTTAGCAACATCAAAGCCGTGTCATAGACTTTCACTTGGGAAGAATCAACCGTTAAAACAGAATTAACAACGGTATAGTTTGTACTGAAGGGGTGAATGGAAGAGAAGCTGTCATACGCGTTTAGAATCGGAGAGTGTTGGCAGGTTATAGGCTGCAGACTCCTTGATATTTCTCAGGCGAAGGGTGCCCTCGTCAGTGGTCTTTCTGTCTCGTTGGCGATGCGATTCTTTCTCCACCTGATCATTAACTGTTACCTTAGTATGCACTATGCAGCATAACCAAAATCTATTCCAGGTGGCAAGATTTGTACCAGAGCAGAAGCACGAGGAGAGACGCCGAGGTATTGATCAAATGCTGCTCTGTATAAGGACAGCAGGTGCAGTTCCTTGCGAACAACTTCCTCCTCAAGGACTGCTATCTCCCAGGCCAAGTCTGCAACAGACTGTATTCAAAACAAATTCAGGAATCCAAGATTTAAAAGGCTTCCTGCTGTTCAAAATTTGGACTCGAAACACAATTTCTGACAACAACATACATACATCATTAAACAAAAGGCAGCATAATTATAACTCATGGCTTTAATCACTTCTCCCTAGATATGACAAAGCATCATTCTGTTGGCATCATGATATACTAAGTTATTGAGAAAAGGAACGTGATTCATAAAGAATGGACGGAAGGCCTGCATTCTGATAGCTTTTCTTCAGCTTTTGGAAACAAATAGGCCCTCGAGATCAGTATCATGAACCAATTTGTTATGGTCTGGAGCTAACCTTTGAAATAGTTCTTTCCGTTCTCTCTGCAGGTGTGACAATGCGATCCTCAGGCAATTGGTCCGGGAGGTTAAGTGAATGTCTTTTATGAAGCATCTTAGTGCGATTGATTGTCTGAAAACAAGGAATTGGTGTGGAGAACAAGCAAAGTTTAGTAAAAGTAGTAGCTGAAGAATAATTGCATTGGTTATTCGATGAAAACGAAAGGAATACAAGCAAAAAAGGAAAAACGAATTAGATTACCCACAGGTATGTGATCAGAGAGTCGCGGCGATATGTCAAGGCCATTTGCATATGTGCTTATAGCACTGAAAATACCACAGTTGAACAAGATTAGAAAGAAACTTATTCAGACACTTGAGGTCTAGCAGAAATCTTGGAAGCTCAGGATGCTGAAACTGAATATTGTTGTAGTCAAAGGTGGATCTTTTTTCAGTCAAAGGAGACAAGGAACATAATAACATAAAGATGCCGTGCTGGAAAATGATTTTTCAAGTACAGCTGTCGATAATGCTGTTCCTATTCAAATTAACAGAAAGGGTACGAGAACTCTGAGTTGCTACAGAAACTTTCAACATTAGACTATTGAAGTGATCTGCTGAAGACAATGGCAGGGCACAGTAACACAAACACTTATATAGGTCTATGCAGAAAACGCTGCTGTTTAAACCAAATAAGGATCAAAAGGACGATCCAGAAAAGAAATGCAGCGATCGAATCGCCAAAGTCTAGAGTAGCCTTTTATAGAATATATGCTCAGTTTTTGTTTGCTCAAAAAAGAAAAGGAATATATGGTCACACAGTCACACTGCTAGAAGAACCATATGCATCATGCTGAGAAAAATACTGCAAGCTAACCTTCTCGAGTGTCGGTGTTGCTGATAAGAAGATGGTGTTTCTGCACAGAATCCTCTCTCCTTGAGCTCCTCTAGTCCTAGGTCCTCCATGGCTGCTGGGCTATGCTTCAGTCACCAAGAACCTGCCAAAGCTATCAACACTGAGCAAAGAAACACTTCTCCATGTCAAGCTTAAGAGGAGGAGGAAGCTCAGGCAACCCCTCACACTGATGGAGCCAGCTGGACTCGCTTATCATGAGCTCTTGCTGCGTGCCATGAGCTGACACCGAGGAGAACGGAAGAAGAACAGGAGGGCGAGATGATTCAGCTTAGTAAATTAGACTCAGAACTAGAACAGAGCTTATAGCCCTTGCCATGCAGAGGAATGAAAGGGTGAGTTACATAAGGACAAGAAGAGCAACTGGGCACAACAAAAACAATGAACAAGAGAGAGGTCAGCACAACTACTTCATAGGCTGGCAACTAATAGTGGCTTGGAGGAGGATTAAGAGCTGATATTTGTGGAGGGCAGGATTAGTACTTAGTAGAGTAGGGAGCTAGTTGCTGCGACCTGAGAGCGGAGGGGTGGCCCACACGCAAGGACGGGGGCAAAGGAGGCCACAGAGCTAAAGAAAGCGGATGAAACCTGCAGGAAGATACGGTCAGGAAAAAAAGATGATTTTTTTTTTTAAAAAGAAGGAAAGCCGAGAGGTTAAAAAGGAGGCAAAACGAAAGAAAAAGAGGAACGGAGGGTACACTCGATCATCACGATGTCCCTGCTAATCCCGCCATTAAAAGCACAGAGCTAGCCAACGGCTCCATCCAAGCTGAACACAGTGCCTGCAAGTGCCGAATAATGGCGACGTGGAGGCGATTATGACGACGGCGATGTGGGGCTACCGTCGCCAGCCCGGCGCCGGGCGAAACGGCCGGAGACGAACGGCGACGGCGACGGGCACCAAATCAGAGTAATGACGCCCCCTGCTCGTTTCGCAGAAAACGATACGTAAGCAGATGCCATTAGGTGGCCGCTGCTGGGTCAGAGAAGCAGATGGCCAGGGGGATTAGCTATAGGTCCCACCGCAACACCTTCTCCCGTTTCCATCTCCTTGGTCTTCCATGGAAAGAGAGCCGCCGCAACCACCGCAACCAACCACTGTGCCGTCGATCCCCGGTCGTCTCTCTCATCCTGCTGCTGCTGCTCCAGCTTATCCACTTACTAGCAATTTGCTTGGCGTGCACATACGTGACGACCGATCCGTTGCGATTTTCCTTAGGCGTTCGCAGGAGGGCCAGCCGTTTGGTGTACCGAAAGTGCGTGGTGCAGTTGACATGCAACGACCGGGTCGGAGGTTTTTTGTAGGCTGGAAAATAACGTCACTAAACTTCAAAAAAAAAAAATAACGTCACTCGCAGCGGTCTGCGTCAGAAATTAAACTGGGGTGATGGCATGATTGGGCGACTGAGATCGGGGTGACAGGGACGGACGAGCGGGGGCCAGCAGAGCCGACGCCGATGTGACGTGGACGGAGAGAGCGAAACCGGGGAAAGACGAGAGCTAGCGCGATGGCTGTCGAGTCTGTCTGTCTGTCCATGGCATCAGGTGGTGGTAAAGCAAGCAGCCAAGAGGCGCCTTGGACGCGTCCAAGAAAGGAGCCCAGCCGGGAAACAGGAGAAAGGCGAGAAAGGAGAAAGCCGGGCCGTGTCCGCGTCTAGCTTCAGTATGATAAAAACCGGGCCTTTTTTTACAGGAAAAATCGGCAACACGGCGAGTGGGGTCGGTCGATCGGGGCCCAGGCGGCACCTAGCCACCTGCCTGCCGACGGCCGGCCGCCGCTGGATGAGCGGCCGACGCTTGCGTGCGTGATAGCAGCTGGAGCTTGCAGCACTGATCAAACTGCTCCTGTGCTCCCGTGATCGTGAGCGACCAAAACTAACTAGAGTGAGCCTGCCTGCCTGAGCAGCCCAGGACCCAGGAGGTAGGGTTTTTTCCCGACCGGTGACCCCAAACCGCCGCCCACCGGTAGCGGTTTACCGGACCGGTTTGACCGTTAACCGCTCCAAACCGGTGGAATTCAAATTCTCAAATTTAAACCTAGTGTAATCGGTTATGACCGGTTTACCAGACCGGTTTGACCGGTTACATACGCATGGAAAAAAGAAATTTATAAAAAAAAATTTGCATGAGCTATGCACATATTAATGTCCAAAGTAATAATTTATAATTATGCGTACAAATGGGTGGGGTGTTAACTGGGTGTAGGAGTTGATGGGCCTTCACGGGTCGCGCCTGTTTTTTCTTTTTCTATTTAACTTTGAATTCCCGCAAACTGTACAAAACGAATGAATATTTGAAAAAATTTTACACCATTACATTTGTCGTAGCTTGAAGTATTTTTGGGATTTTTTTCATTTTTTGGATTTTTAAATTTTTGAATTCAAATTTAAAATTTTTAAATTGGGCCGGTTTGTAACCGACCGGAACCGCTACCGGTCCGGACCGGTTACACAGGTAACCGTGGTTTCCGGACCGGTTCCGGTCGGGATTTTTAACCTTGCCCAGGAGTAGAGTGGGATACTGCCTGCAGTACTGCACTGAGATGCACGGTGATGGGCACGGGACCCTGGACTGGAGAGTGTTGCCATCGTCGAGTCACGGGAGCACTAAAAAACGCCGGGGTGGGCATGGGTACGCATCTGGTGGCTGTCCATCCATCGGTTTCCTTTCCTTCTCCGGGTGGTTATGATCGGAGTCGGAGCAGCCGGCCAGCTGCAGGCCGGTGAATGATCCTGTGGATATGGGCATCATCGTCGACTAACTAACCAACTATTTGGAGTAACATCGATTAGGTCCACGATCCATCATGCATGCATTATTCTTGGAGCCCGATCCTTTGGTCAACCTGAGCCGCTAGTATACTTTATGTTGCGATGGACACACACCGTAGAGGGAGAGCAGATCGAGCACACTACTGCTGGACCCGGCGCAGATAAAACACATGCTTCGAGGGCTTGTTTGGTTGCTGCCTGTGGCAGGCAGCACGCCAGCACCATCCGTTCCCACCCGTTCAAAATCCAACGCTTGGGATGTTTGCCTGGCTCACGCAGGTTCTTGAGGACCCCAAGCAAACAAGCCCCAAGTGCTAGCTGCATGATATGGACTGATGCTGAAATGAAACTATTATTTGTACATAAATATCGAATATAATAAGAAGATCGCTGTCTGTGCATTTGGGCACCCGCGCATGATTATGTTAGGTGTCATCATGAGGCCGGATGGAGTTCAAGTTAAAGGCTAATAATAACTTCTGATCATCAGAAATTAAAAAGATGGAACATGCTAATTATTAGTAAAGCTAATCAGCGGGCACGTGTGGGCTCATCACGAGTCATGCATGCATGAACCAGTGTACAGAAGCAAGGTGCAAGTGTGAAGGGAGGAGCAGGCCCAAAAGCTAGCGACGAGCGCTGTGCGTGTACAGGGCCGGGCCAAGCGAGCAGGTGGTTAGACTACCCACAGCGGTAGTTCATGTCGGTGCTTGAACTATGTGAGAGAGCGTTTGGGCATCGAGTAGTCCACTGCAGGTGACGATGCTTAAATGAAAAATGAAGCTTGTGAGTCATTTTCGTGCCTCGGTGCTGAGAGGATAAAAAATTAGTTGCATGGCCGGCTACAGTAACAAGCTCTCAAAGGATGTGACTCTGGGCCCATATTACTCGGCATCGGTTCCGCTGTGCGTCGAGCCTTTCTCAGCATCGATGCCCCACAACATAGTAATTATTATCTAGGCATCGCTACCGCTGTGGGTAGTCTTGTAGACCTTGGAAACAGTTTAAGAGATAAAAAAACGAAATGGTTCTGAACACCAGCAGTGTGTGCACTAAGCTAGACACGTCCAGGCAGGCACGCAGCAACCGATCTAGGCGGATGCGTAGTACCACTACTAGGCTTAGTGTGGTCGTCCATCTACGTCAGTCGGTCTACGTGCTGCTGGCGAATGATTCCGGGAATAGGCGTCGCCAATGAACTATAGCCTACAGGTATCATCCCATCGCCTGATTAATTTGATGATCATGTGAGGCCCCCCCAGAAAAGATGATGCTGGATCGAACAAATTAAACAACGTAAAATCTAAACGGAGTGGGCCTCCGTTTAGCCTTACCGCGAGCCCCCTCCTCCCCCCGTCGTCAACCTCCAGCCCCCCCTCCTAGGCGGGGGAGCTCGGGTGGGTTGGTGGACGGCGGCAGCTGCCAGCCGCGGGGGAGGCGGGTGGAGGAGGGGGAGCCTAGGGTCCCGGGGGAGGGGGTTCCATCACCGCCGGTCTTGGAAGAGGGGGTTGGGGGCGCCGACCGACCTACGGTGGTGGCTGGAGAGACGGCGGCGAAGCGGAGGCGGTGTGAGAGCGCCGCCGGCTCCCGGTGGGTGGTGTCGACGGCGGGGGATCCCGTCGAGGTCGTCGGCGTCAGGATCCGACGGAGGAACTCCTCGGCGTCGGGTTCAGGGCGGCGGTGGATACGGGCGGCAGCGGAGGCGGCCCCCGACCGTCGGAGTCGGGGGAGGTGTGTCTCGCGGGGGAGAGGAGGTGGACGGGTTAGGGTTTGGGTCGTGGGAGATCGACGGCCGAAAAATCCTAACTCGACCGCCGGAGACGGGGGAGAGGAGGGCCCGGTTAGTATTTTTCGGCGGCGGAGCCACCGGATCTGGGGAGGGGGAGGCGTGGCAGCGCGGGAGGGGGGGGGGGGAGAGTCGGAGTGGGGTTAGGGTTTTTCAGGGGGAGGGGTAGGCGCGCGGGGGGAGGGGGGAGGGAGGAGGAGGAAGAAGAAGGTGGGGCCAGGAAAGGGTGATTAAAATGAGAAAACTTTCCAAAATAAAATGCCCAGAAATAAGAATGTTTCCATTTTGAAAATGGCCTCCCCTAAGACTAAGTGGAGGAGAGCCTCTCTTTAGTCAAATCCACATTAAACAAACTTGCAAATGGGCCAATAATATAATTCAAGCTGTTGCACGTACAGTTGAGACGTCGTATTAGTTAGTCATCACCGTGCATGAATTTTCTTGAGCCAGCTCCATCGTCGTGGCGTGGTCAAACTCGATGAACCGAGTAACCGACGATGTGCTGCTGGTTTATGTTCGATAGAGACAGTCAACTTCAGTAAGCTTGCTCTGACTTTTTCTATCTTGTTTTCTTTTACAGAATATTATTAAAACAGCGAAAATCAACTATAGCAAGTGCCCTTATCTACCTATAGTGCTGCTCGTACACGTCGCCTCATGTGACAACAAGACAAAAGCATCCTGAAGCTTGAAGGCCCACGCGCAGCCCAACTCGCCCATCTCCTTCCTCCCGATGACGCCGGCCTTCTCCACCCCCCCTCCGCCTCCTCCACCGCCCTAGCCGGTGGCTACCTCGTCGCCCGTGCGTGCAAGCAGCTGGAGCAGTAATGACCAAACTGCTCTTGTGCTCCCCGTGAGAGACCAAAACTAGAGTGAACCTGCCTGATAGTCAGGAGCACCCTGGACTGGAGAGTGTTGCCATCATCAAGGCATGCGCGTCTGGCTGACTGGCTGTCCATCCATCAGTTTCCGCCATGCTCGTTTGCTTATCATCACAGTCTAGCGAATTATTCTCCTCATAAATATTATTGAACTAGCTCAACGAATTATTCTACTCTTAGACTTTTCAGCCTAGCCTATGGCTTCCGTTCTCCGGTTGGTGGTTACGATTGATCGAGTAGCCAGCATGTGAATGATCCTGCTGGATATGGGCGGCAACATTTAAGCCTTCTCATAAGGGAAGGGCTCTCTCCGCCCCTACTTTTTTTTTAAAAAAAAGTAGGTGTCGTCGATCGACTAACTACTTGGAGTAGGATGGTGGATCGGGTGGATGTTTGAACAAAGCATGCATACGAATAATGCAAGCAAGTTAAGTTCAAAAAACAAATAATGCAAGCAAACGGTTGTTGCATGGCCGCCGAGCCGTGAGTGTGACCATGGATGTATTCAGCCAGCTGTGTTTGTTTGTTGTTTCCTGACTTATTTTATCTTATTCTCTCTTACAGAATAGCGTTGAAACAGGCAAAATCAGACATAGGCAGCAAACTTATCTATCAGCGAAATAGACTAATTATTATTCTTCGAGCCCTATCCATTGGTCAATCTGAACCGCTTGTATAATAAGTACCTTCATATACCAGCACTTGCGTATTAGCTTTGCCGTCTTTTTTTTATAGCTGTAACTGTGAGGATCGATGTGGCCTCTGAGGCATCGAGTTACTGTGCATGTAAAAAAAATCTATCGCTAATGGCTGGCCTGTGAGGCCTTACGCAGTGCAAAACCAAGGCCCACTCAGCCCACTTGCCGAGTTAGGCATCGGCGTCGTCATTGTGAGCAGAAGAAATCGTCTCAATCTCCTCCCTCGCAGTCCTCACCTTCACCTTCGACGTCGGCGCTGCCATGCTATAGCCGGACGCCGGTCACCCTGCGCCTCGATGTCGGATCCACGCAGGGGAAACGCGTGTACTGACTCCAAAAGCCGTCGTTACCTCGCCAACAAGGCGCAGTGGCGCACAACTGTGACAATCAAGGCCACCTTCTTCTCCCCTGCCTTTGGCACCGCTGTCGGCATCATATCTTCCATGCCGCCGCTCCGCCGCAATCCCATGGCCATTCTTCTCTCCAACGTTGACAGCATGCCTTTGTGCCAGGCCGCAGTGAGCAGTGGTGGCTGCCATCTAAATGATGATCTGGGCTATGCGCACGATGCCTATTCGGGACCGCGCCGGTAGGGTCGCCTTCTTGATTCAGCCTTATTCCATAAACATCGCGTTGCTTTCTGCCCTGAAAGATTTACCACTTCTCTTTCCCGCCGATTTCACTCTTTCTACCAGCGACCGTTATCGTTGCTTTGATAAGCCAACTCTCTCCCTTGCATACTCCTCTCTGATCTTTTTCTATGCTGATTTGATTCTTCTGAGGGTTTTTAATATTCAAAGTGCTGCCGGCTTGCCGGCTTCACCATGGATCCTCAACATCTATTGCCTCCCCCAAAATTGCAGTACGTTCATCAGCCATTGGCCTTTATGCGGCCCTGATACTAATGTATAGATGCTAATGGTGACTGCATAGTTGTGTTACCCCTTTTGCCCAAGCTCCTAAACGGTATCTATCTCTATGCAAGCACTACATATTTTTTTACTTGAATTTGTGGAGTTCAGTCCCCTTCTTGCTTATCAGTGGCATGTGTTGGAAAAAAAATATCAAACCTGTATAATAAAGGAATCATTATGTTTCATGTTTTTTTGGAATTGGGTCTACAAAAGCATTTGGTTTCCCTCCTGATTTTGCCTGTTGGATTTAAACAGTACTAGGCAAACATGGTATCATGCAAATTAACTTTCCCTGATAAGACAGCTTGGCATTTTATTGAATTAGATACATTATGAAAGATTGAAATACAATTTTTTGGTTTACTAAAAGTTCCCTTTCTTCAATTTCTTCTCTTTTGTATTTACTAAATTGTTCTTTCATGTTCATTCATGCAGATGCCATTGGTTTTCATAGGAGCACTCATATCAACCTCACCCACAATACCAAGACACGCACCAGAGGTCCAGAACACTGCGCAATGTCTGCCTCCTAACTTTTTTCTTTGAAGAGGAAATGTACCTAACCGAGTGGAAGGCATACAAAAGGAGAAGGGAGAAGGGAAATTATCCATTTGTAGCTTTTTTTTTTCCTTTTCTCATTTTGTAAGATGTCTTGCCAAACCAAAACACTGCAGAGATAGCCGTGTAGCTGCCTTATGGAACCACCACACTGAGAATCTCCAAACTGAACCCTGTATGCACTATGCAGAATTGCAGATGGTTGTTCATCATTCATGAATAGGTTGTTTTCTTTTCACACATCGGCATGACATGCGGTATTGGCCATGGTAATTATTTGTTGTTTTCTTCCCACAACATTTTGCTTAATTGATGTCATGTATCTGCCATACTAATTTCTATTTGTTACAGTTTTGAGTCACACACTTACAATCATAATAGCAGTCAGTTAAACAATTGACGACTCAATCGACATGCCTACCCTACGTATGCATCCCACGCCACATTGCCGCCTATGAGATCAGCACGTACAGCCACAGCAGGCGCGGCGAAGCGCGCCCCTTTTCCTAGTTTTCTTATGTTTTGGGAGGACATTGCAAGCTGCAATTTTTTTTTTAAAAAAAGTTAGAAATGATTAAGTTTTCAGCTTATTTACTAATGTGATTAGGATAATATAGTAGTTGTTCTTCAAGTCATTTCTTGTTTTCTACTCAATGTTTGATTATTTGTATTTGTATCTACTATCTAGTGACTCACTGATCGAAGTGTTTGGAATCTATGATGCCCAGGGTGGCGTGGCATGGCGCGACGCGGCGCGGCACGGCGCGGCGCGGAGAGAGACGGCGCGGGGTTGCCGGCGCGGCGGCAGCGCCGACGGCGGCTCGGCGTGGCGATGGCGTGCGACGACGCGGGTGGCGCACAAGGGCACAGGCTGGGCTAGTGATGCCCACCAGCGGCGGCGCATTGCGGAGCTGCGTGGTGCTCACGCTGGCGAGCACGGCGACGACATGCGGCGAGGCTGAGCCGGCGGTGGCTTGGCGTGGTGGGGGTGTGCGACGGCGCGGGGCGCGGCGCGGTAGCGTGGCACGTGCAAACAGTGGTGCAGCGCCGGTGGCGTGTTCGGCGACGGCGTGAGCGGCAGGGCTGCGCTGGCACTCGCACTGGCGAGCGTGGCGGCGGCCGTTGGTGGTGGTGTCATGGCGGTGCTCCGGGTATGGAGCAGGGGAGGGGGAAAAGAGTGGGGCGGTACGGCGGCGGGGAAGGAGAGTGAGGGAGCTCGAGCTCCGAGCTCGGTGCTTGCCGTTGTGAGCTCCAGAAGGGGGAGGTGGTGCCCTTTTATAGGCCGGGCGGATGCGCAGGAGGCGGCCACGTTGAGTGGGGAGGTCGGCGAGATGGGACGCGCGGCAGGCTGGGGGCATTCTGAGCTCCGACGGGGGAGGTTCAGCCGACGAGGGCGAGGCGCGGCACTTCTGTGCTCCGGCCTCATCTTGGCCGTGTCTGGGTGTATTGGGCGGTGAGGATGATCCTAGCGAAAAATGGCGGAGGTGGTTGGGCGTCGAGTGTGGGTGGTGGCAGTGGCCATCAATGCCAGCGGCCAAGGGGACGGGAGATGACAGCAAGCGGCGGCCTTGGCTCGGCCGGCGGGGTGGTTGGCGCCGCTCTGCTTGTGCGGTGGCACGCGGTGATGCCGACACGCATCGCGCACGGCCGCCGGGGGTGGATCCTGGCCGGTGGCCGAGGATCGGTTGGTGGTGAGCGGCGATGGAGCACCTCGGCGCGGCCGCGAGGCGGGGAAGGGGAAAAGGTGACGTCGTCCTGGCGTCAGCGCGGGGCACGCGCGCTGTTTGGGCCGGCGGAGCGGGCTGGGGAAGAGAGGGGGGAGTGGGCCGTGCGGGGTGGATTGGTGGGCGAGGGAAGGAGTCGGAGGGGAGAAACTAAACCTTTGGTGACGGGCCGCGGGGCTAGCTGGGCCGGAAGGAGGGGTTCGGCCCATTTATTAATAAAAGGGGTTTCCTATTTATTTGAATGAAGATTTGGGTTTAAATTTGAATGGGGATTCAGATTTAAATGGAATTTTTTAATTGAGGCTTGGGATGAGTATTTTGGGGGAGTTTTGAGATAGGATTCGATATTCAAATTGGATTCGAATATTAAATCCAAAGGATTGGAAAGGGATTTGAAGGAATTCCTACTTAGAGAAAAGGGGGAGAGTTTCTAAGTACCCAAGATGCAACACATATGTTTGATTCTAATGCATGGTTCTATTTAGTGAATATATTTTAAAAATTGTTAGGAAAGGATGTATGTTTAATTAGAAGAGAAATTTTGTAAAGCCTGTATTTCTAAATGCCCTAAAAAGCAGGGTGTTACAACAACCAACATGCGTTCAATGGGCCTACTGTGGGGACCATCCTTCGGATGTCCTTTAATCACCTGTATCTGTCCCTGGATCAGTACGCTGATACAGATTTTACACAGGGTTAGAATCGGAAGCAATAAAAGCGCAGTAAATAAAGAAACACTACCTTCGCCTTAGCGGAGAGTGGCATTATGACTCATTTAAGGAGGGGATGGGCCGGAGTGCCCTACACGTCCATGTACCTGTAACAGTTGAAAGCAAGGCTGAGTACACCTATGAATGGTACCCAGCAAGCCTGGAACAAGAATTATAATGCATGCAAGGAAGTGAGGTGCAAGGGTTATATTTAGTGAAAATATAAAGTAAAGTTATGTTTATAAACAGGGGTGGGAAAGAGGAAGTAGTTATGTTGTTTGGTCCTGGAGGGGAATTCTCACCCCTGCCAGTCCCCATGTTTTAGTTCAATCCCAGAGACCGTCGGGGTCCTTCTAGGCCGGCTTATGCCTCGCTCCACTAGGCCTCTGCCCATCTCTTCATCTCATATTTTAATGCTACAGGTGAATGCTAATCAACGGGGGCTTTAACTATATGGGCTCATGACCGTGAGCCACGGCTATCCGGATAAGTTGGTTAACTCTGCAGAGCTTGTACCCTATGCCATACGGTCAGTCAATACATACCTCCGCGAAAGGCAGTGCTGACCTACGAGACCCTTACCCGCCGGTGTCTGTCTCCAGACAGCATTTCCTAGGTCCAGCCACAGATAGTACTGGGGGCTAAACAGGGGCTACTAATCATCTGCCTCGTGGATATCGACCCGGGTCTTTGAGCTCATAATATTAGGGCCCTCGGCCCTCAGGGTCTCCAACCCTGTACTCTAGTCAACCCGTGCCGCCCAGTCCCAGCCCTCTGTCTGGGGCTGTCTCCAGTACATCTGTTCCCGACTGGTGCGTGCACGACTAGGCACCAGGCGCTACCTAGTTCGCCGGTCGGCACTCTGCACCAATCCTACGGCTCCTTGGTATGGATTGGCTAGGATCTACTAGCGGGGTGTGGGTCAAGGCCTCACATTACAGGTCATTCCCGAAGGCCATGTCCTTTTTGGCCCGTATGGCGGTACTGGCATTAGAAAGACTCTCCCATGAACCGGTCCTTATGCGACCAGAGCAAGCCTTTGAGACTGGATCCTCTGCCGAGGCTGCCTCCCTTACTCGCAAGTCCGTCCTTACGGGGTTCTAATTAGTTGGTTCATTTTATATCAAATCCAACATTCACCCTCACCTCTCGGAAGCTCTTCCAAATAATAAAATGTTCAGAAAGTTCCTAAGAAATCTACTTCTAAATAACACTCGGTCATCGACGGGTCGTGACCGGGGTTATTAATGGGTTGTTTGGCTAGAAACGGCTCTAAACCAAGGGGGAGGTGGAATATAGAGGGCTTTCCTTAGGATTTCATAAATATGCAGTTCATATTATTAACTTGGTTAATTTTATTATGCAGGAACTGGGACTGACATGACCAAGGAGTTGCCAGGACTTGCCTTCATGAACGGTACTTGGACGTCCGCTAAAGCGTACGTATGCTCGATGCTGACCAGGCGCGACTTCGGGGTCTTCCGGAGCTTCTGTATCTTAGGCGGGCCTGGTCACGCCATCGACCTAATGATCAATAAAACATGGAAAATAACATTTAGTAAAGCAATACATCAAACAATTCCTATAGAACGAAAATAAAGGATAAAATGGGGAGACTAGGGTTATTAAGGAATAATCCATTAATTATAGTGAATAATTAATGGACTTGAAGGAATGGAATTTCCGAGAAATCGATAAGTAATTTCCTCGGAAATGATTGAACGGTCGGGGAGTTATATGGATTTTGAGAAAGGCTTTGGAGTAGCGGATTTGGGGAATTATTGGACAGCTAAGCAATAATCCCGAAATAATTAATGATGATTATATTAATTATTTAGAAATAAGTTTCTAAATAATTAATGGCATAGAATGGATTTGGATAGCACAACGGCTAGGGTTTTACCAAAACCCAGGGTTTTGATCGGGTGGCGGAACGGCGTCCGCGGGGGCTTAGACTGGGGTTTCGGCGGGGCCTTAAGAGAGCGTGATTGCGATTTTGGGCTAGGGTATAAATTCTAGGGAAACAAGCATATGGAAATGCTTAGAATAATCCCTAGTATTTGTGGAAATTCCTAGGGATTTTATGGAGCTTCGGAATAGAATTGGCAATATTTGGGGTACACTAAGGGGGCTTTTCTATTGGATGAGAGTTATCCTTTTGGGATTTGGGTTCAAGAAAGTTCCTAAAATGGTTTAGATGACTCTAATAGGCTTAGAAATATTCCTAATGTTTTTGGAGAATTTTGGGGAATTTTTGGAGTGGAAGAAGGGTTCTAAATAGAATTTGGTGTGCACTTACCGGGTGTGCCTAGCAATTTCTGAGCTGCTGACGCGAGCGGGTGGGGTCCGGCTGCGGCACTGTTTCGTGCACCGGCGCCATGGACCACGGTGGGTTGGGGCCGTTGCTTCACGGTTCACGTGCACCCGGTGCACTTGCGGTCCGGGCGGCGGAAGGTCGTGAGCCGGCCGTGGACCGTGGGCGCGGGTGGTCTCCGGTCCTTGTGGACCAGGATCACGCGGCCGGGTAAGGTGCCGGGCCCACCTGGCAGAGGGTCAGAGTGGGGACGGCGCCGGGTTGGTGTCTTCCCCTTTTTCCTCACCTCCCTGCTTCCTCTCGCCGGGCGGAGGGGAAAGGGGGAAGAGGCCGGTTGCCGGCGGCCAGGCGAAGGGCGGCGGCCGGCGCGCTACGGCAGGGCAGGTGGCAGTGGCGGCGCCGGCGCTTTTGTGCGCTCGTAGCGGGGCACAGCGCGGCGTAGCGCGGCGCGCGATGGCGACCCAGTGCGGCGGCGGTGGGAGGCTGCGGCGCAGGGAGCGGATGCCGGCGGCGGCGGGCGCAAGATGCGCGGTGCAGCGCGGCGCGGTGCACATGGCATCGCCGCCGGCTCCGGACGGCGGCGTGCGCGGTAAGGCCGTGCCGGCGGCGGCACGCGGTGGTGGCACGTGACAGCGTGGGGCGCGGCGTGCGCTGGCAGCGCGGCGAGGCTGCACCAGCAGTGGCGGCGTGATGGTGGCGGGCGACGCCGGCGGCGGCACAGGGTGCACGCGCAATGCGGGAGGGGGCGTGTGGCGTTAGCGGCGGTGCCGCTGTGGGGCGGCGGGGCGCGGCCGTTGGCGTGCTACGGGGCAACGCCGGCCGCAGCATGCGTAGCGCGCGGTGGGGCAGAGCGCGCGCGCGCGGCGGGATTCGCATCGGCGCGAGCGGCGGTGCGCCCGAGCAAGGAGCAGAGGGGAGGTGAGGTGTGGGGTGGCGCGGCCGTGGCCGGGTAATGGAGCTCGGCTCGGCTTCGGTGAAGAGAAGGGGAGGGTGACCCCTCTATTTATAGCCCATGCGGAACTCGTGGAGCTCGCCACGTCGCGAAGGCGAAGGTGTGAACAGCCGGTGGGGTTTGGACGCGCGGCGGCCGGTGGCGTGCTCGAGCTCGGCGGCCGGCGGCGGTGATGCGCGTTGCTCTTGGCCGTCGTGGTTTCATCTTGGCCGTGCGGGTCGTAATCGAGCGGCGAGGATGGGTTTGCGAGGAAAAGATGAGAGGGCCGAGGCGCCGGTATGGGCGCGGGCAGGCGGCATTAACGCCGGTGGTTGGGAAGGTGGAGGAATGGCGGCGGCGGCGGTCTTGGCTTGGCCGACAGGGGTCGGCGCCGCACCTCCGGTGCGGTGGCGGCTGGTGGTGCTGCCACGCGTCGTGTGCACGCCTTGGGGACGAATCTCAACCTGGCGGCCGGTGATCGGGCGACGGCGGCGGCAAGCAGCTCTGGCGCAGGGAAGGCGAAGGGGAGGAGAGGGAAGGTGTGACGTCAAGCGACGTCACCCTGTCCTGAGTGCGGGCCGCGCGCGCGAGTTGGGCCGGCAGAGCGGCCTAGGAAAGGTGGGCCGCGGGGAGGGAGGAAAGGTGAGCGAGGCTGAGAGTGGAAGGGGCAAACCTAGACCTTGCGGTCGGGCTGAGATGGATTGCTGGGCCGAAATGGGGGTCGCAGGCCCGTTTAACGACCTAAGGGTTTTCCTAATTGTATGAATATAGATTTGGGTTTAAATTTGAATGGGGATTCAAATTTAAAGGGAGTTTTGGTGGGGGCTTGAGATGAATATTGTTTTGGGATATTTTGGAAGGATGGAAGATAGGGAAATTAACATTTAAGTTAGACTTAAATATTAATCCTAAGAATTGGAGAGAGAAGTTTCTAAACATCCAAATGCAACACTCATGTTCAATTGAATGCATAGCTTGTTTAGAAAATATTTTGAGAGTAGTGGTAGGGAAGTAATTATGTTTATTTAGAGAAAAATTTTGTAAAGCCTATATTTCTAAATGCCTTAAAAACAGGGTGTTACACCTACCGAGCCTCATCCTACTACAGACATGAGCATTTCACAAGCCCATTGAAAAAGCAGCCCATCATGCCGCTGCAAGCAAAATGCCATGGTCCCCCCCCCCCCCCCACCCCGCAACGCGCGGCCGCAGGCACAGAGACAGGACCCGCAGGCAGCAGATGCACGCGCATGTGCGCGCGCATGCACGCACCCTCCTCCTCTCGCCCCCTCCCACCCCGCACGCGCCACCTTCATACCACTACAAAGCAAAGCCATATGGCCTCCCCGCAACACGCGGCCACATACAGACCGACCACAGAGATGACGCGAAGGCAGCAGACAAAGCCACCCCCTCCCGACACGCGCATGCATGCACGCACCACCCTCCTCTCGCCCCCTCCCACCCTCGCGCGCCACCTTTGTACCACTGCAAAGCAAAGTAATATGGTTTCCTCGCAACAACACATGGCCGCGCACAAGCACAGTAGACACGCACCCCGCACGTGATTGAGCGCATGCACACAGCACCCTCCTCCTCTGCCCCCTCCCACCCCGTGCACCACCTTCATACCACTGCAAAGCAAAGCCATATGGTCTCCCCGCAACGCGCGGCCGCGCACAGACTGGCCATAGAGACGAGGCGCAGGCAGCAGACACGCCCCATGCGCCCGCATGCACGCAGCACCCTCCTCCTCTCGTCCCCTCCCACCGCGCACGCGCCACCTTCATACCACTGCAAAGCAAAGCCATATGGTCTCCCCTTAAGGCCTTAACGCGCAGCCATGCATAGACCGACCATAGAGACGACGCGCAGGCAGAAGATAACCCCCCCCCCCCTCCACGCGCGTGCACGCATGCACGCAGCACCGTCCTCATCTCGCCCCCTCCCACCCTGCGCGCCCCACCTTCATACCACTGCAAAGCAAAGCCATATGGTCTCCCTGCAACGCGCGGCCGCACACAGACCGACCACAGAGACGACGCGCATGTAGCAAACGCGCCCCGCGCATGCATGCATGCAGCACCCTCCTCCTCTCTCCCCCTCCCACCCCGCGCACGCCACCTTCATACCACTGCAAAGCAAGGCCATATAGTCTCCCCGCAATGCTCGCCCGTGCACAGACCGACCACAAAGACGACGCGTAGGCAGCATATACCCCCCCCCCCCCCCCCCCCCCCCCGTGCGCACGCGTGCGCGCATGCATGCACCCATGCACGCAGCACCCTCCTCCTCTCACCCACTCCCACCCCGCGCGCACCACCTTCCACGCCACCCCTTTTCCCCACCGCGACCGTGGCCATGGTCAGCTTCATCCACCGCCGCATCCTCCCACCCATCCGCCGCCCGCCGCTCCCCTTCTTCCACCCTGCCTCCGGCACTCCGTCCCTCCCCAGCGGCGCCGCCAGCGCTCGGCCATGGATGCCGCGCCGCATCCTGGACCCAGGCGACAACGCAGTGCTAGGCTGGTACCGTCTCTTCCTGGTGACCTGCCTGGTGGGCCTCTTCGTGGACCCTCTCTATTTCTACCTCCTCCACACCGACGGGCTAGCGGCGTGCGTATCCATGGACATGGGCATCGGCGTCCTCGTCACCGCGCTCCGCACCTTCGCCGACCTCTTCTACCTCGCACACATGATCCTCAAGTTCCGCATCGCCTTCGTCGCACCGAGCTCGAGGATCTTTGGGCGTGGGGAGCTCGTTAGGGACCCAGACCAGATCGCCATACGGTACCTCAAGAATGACTTTATCATCGACCTCGCCGCCATGCTCCCCATCCCGCAAGTAATGTAATTATTATCCTCTCGTTGCATTGCATTGTGTTGCTTGTGTAGTGTCTCCCCAGGCGAACAATAATGCATGATGCATTGTGTTCTATCAGATTGTTAATTAATCCGATTATGCAACTTCGTGTCGTTCATGGTATGGTTCACGGTCACGGCATATCACTGTTTCAATTTACTAAGCATGCAATATCTTTCTTGTATTATTATATAAAAAAGAATGCATATGAATTTGATTCCATGAATTTTTATGGAATCATTATTGCTGAAATGTTCATATTACTGCATTATATATCATCAGCTTTTGTTGCAAGAAGTCCCACCATCTTCTCTGACCAACGTTCTATTATCGAATGCTTGCAGATGATAATCTGGTTTGTGATACCAGCCGTGAGCACGTCCTCGGCCAACCACACCAACAACACGCTCTCGATGATCGTGCTGATCCAGTACATCCCTAGAGTGTACCTCATCATCTCCCTCAACTCCAAGATCGTCAAGGCGAGTGGAGTCGTCACAAGAACAGCCTGGGCAGGCGCCGCATACAATCTCCTCCTCTACACACTGGCAAGCCATGTATGTGTAAACATTATTTTGAACCCAGAGCCTGAACGACATTTCACCCATGCTTCAAACATTTCACAGTTCCTCTGTTTATTAGCTATACACTTTCTTCAGTCTTCACCATGTGTGTGTCATCTCTCTATCTGCAGGTTCTTGGCGCCCTGTGGTACCTGCTCTCTGTGGAGCGGCAGTACTCGTGCTGGGTAGACGTGTGCGATAGAGAGAGCAACGCGACGGACACCCCCATCTGCAACAGGGGCTTCCTGGACTGCAAGAGCAGGGATTACCCCCTGCGGCAGGTCTGGCACAACCACAGCGCCATCCAGAAACAGTGCATGCTCCCGGACGCCGAGTACGACTACGGGTTGTTCGCCGACGCGCTCAATCTAGATCGCAACAGAGTCGCCTTCATCGACAAGTACCTCTACTGCCTCTGGTGGGGGTTCCGGAACCTGAGGTATCATTCATAGATGAAGATGGAGCTTTGCTTTGGTATTTGATGGCTGATTATACAGTATTTTTGTATATATGATCCATGAATAAATGTTGTTCTCTGTTTGTGTGCAAAATCAGTTCCTATGGGCAGAACTTGCAGAACAGCACCTACAAGGGGGAGACCGTGTTCTGCATCCTCATCTGCATCATGGGCCTTGTCTTCTTCTCACATCTCATCGGAAACATGCAGGTATGTGAAATGATTTTTTTCCCTGAATCACATTATTTATCTGAGTTCAGAGAACTGAAATCTGATGCTCTCAATGTGGACTGCACGCTACTGACAAACTCTCTGTCTGTCCTTTCATCTTTCTTTACTGCAGACGTACTTGCAGTCGATGACAGTGCGCCTAGAGGAGTGGCGCGTGAAGCGTCGGGACATCGAGGAATGGATGCGTCACCGTCAACTCCCACCAGAGCTCCAGGAACGCGTCCGCCGCTTCTTCCAATACAAATGGCTCGCAACCCGTGGCGTGGACGAGGAATCCATCCTCCAATCCCTACCCCTCGACCTCCGCCGCGAGATCCAGCGCCACCTCTGCCTAGCCCTTGTCAGGCGCGTCCCCTTCTTCTCCCAGATGGACGAACAACTCCTCGACGCAATCTGCGAGCGCCTCGTGTCGTCCCTGAGCACCAAGGACGCCTACATCGTGCGTGAGGGCGACCCGGTCAGCGAGATGCTCTTCATCATCCGGGGGGAGCTCGAGAGCTCGACGACCGATGGCGGCAGGACAAATTTCTTCAGCTCCATCACGCTCCGCCCCGGTGATTTCTGCGGGGAGGAGCTCCTGACTTGGGCACTGATGCCGAACCCGAGCTTGAATTTCCCGCAGAGTACGAGAACGGTGAAGTCGGTCACGGAGGTGGAGGCGTTCGCGCTCCGGGCGGAGGATTTGAAGTATGTGGCGAGCCAGTTTAAGAGGCTGCATAGCAAGAGGTTGCAGCACGCGTTCCGGTACTACTCACATCAGTGGAGGAGCTGGGGAGCTTGCTTTGTGCAGGGGGCGTGGAGGAGGTATAAGAAGAGGAAGATGGCTAAAGAGCTCATGAAGCAGGAGGGGATTTACTACATGGATGCCGATGATGGCGGGGAGGGAGGTGGTGCGTCGGGTGGTGGTGGTGATGTGGCGCGGATTGGCGGTGGCGGAGAGGGGGTGGATGCGGATGGAGCACCGCTGCTGGGGGAGTTTGGGAAGGGAGGGTTGAGCGCGGAGGAGGGGAGGGAGCGGATGGCAGCGCGGGGGTGGCGCACCTCAGCGCGACGTTGCTGGCCTCCAAGTTTGCCAAGAACACCAAGCGAGGTGCGGCGGCGCACCAGAAGAGGATCGACGACGTGGCTGGCATCAAGTTTCCGAAGCTTGCCAAGCCCGACGAGCCGGACTTCTCATTACACACTGACGACGCACTATGATAGTGAGTGGATATAGTGGCCGGCATCACCATTTTCTAGACATATTGCCAGCACAAAGTCTCCCTCCTCGCCTTCCTCTCTTGTTCTTGTCATTGTTGGGCCACTCATGCAGGTACATACGCGCCATGTTTTGCTGACGTTTGAGAATCCCGCACAAGAGAGCTTGTCACTGTAATAGTGTTTAGATAGATGTGTTGATGGAGTCGTAGGGCAACGTCGTTGTACTGTATACTAGTGCTGGTTTAGTGAAATTAATTGACCTCACTTCAGTTAGGACTTTAGAATCTTATTTGGGATTGTCCATGCATGTGACCTTGTGTCCTTTTTTGTGATGTTGTGTAGGCAGCTCTATGTGTACGGTGCACTTTTACTTACAAGTGCACTCCACCTTAGTTAACATATGAATGATTGACTAAGCAATTAATTTGATACGTTATGTAATACTACTCATATTAATTTCCTAATATCTATATTTGACATGGAAAGATTATATAACATCTAAAATGGGCCCAATGAAATAAAGGTCCACTATAAACGTCTAAATCAAATGGATATAGCAATGTTGCGATGGAGACACGGTAGGGGGACGACCAGAGCATACTTTGCTGGGTTGGGCCCGTCCGGCACATATAGAACACATGCTTGATGTGCTAGCTATCTACATATGATGGACTGATGCAGAAATAGAACTATTCGTATACATGTAACTGTGTATATCTGTCGTGCGTACATGAACATCGAATATAATAATAATATGATTAAGAAACTCGTTGTTTGTACACATTTGGGCGCATGCTCGTGCATGATTATGTTGGTATCATCATGGGATGACGTTCAAGTTAAAGGCTAACAATAGCTTATGAGCATCTGAAATTAAAAAAAAGGCTAATTTAAAGCTAATCAGCGGCCACGTGTGGCTCATCACGAGCCATATGCATACGAAGCAAAAGGTGCAAGTGAAGGGAGGACTGGAGGAGCAGCAGGGCCAAGCGAGTAGGTGGTTAGCGACCTTTCAAAAGTTTTCTTAGTTAACGTTGAAAAGTTTCTGAACACCAGCTAAAGCTCGACGAGCGAGCCGTGGCCGTGAGCCATGCATGGCAGTATGTGCAGTGAGCTAGACACCTCACAGACAGGCACGCAGCAACTGACCTGGATAGATGCATGGGTATAGCACTAGAGCTAGTGTGTGGTCGTCCATCTCCATCCATCTGTCGTGCTGCTGGCAAATGATTCCGGAAATAGGCTTCGTCGCCGACGACCTACAGGCCCGATTAATTGATCATGCATGTGAGGGCCCGAGATCGAAAAGATGAGGCTGGAGCGATATGAAACCGTGCAAATGGGTCAATATAATTCAAGCTCTGTACGTGTTGCACGGTTGAGACGTCGTATCATCACTTAATTAGTTATCACCGTCCATGAATTTAATTTGCTTGAGCTCGATCGTCTGGCGTGGTCAGACTCGATCGAACTGACAATGTACTCGAACCGGAGCACCCTGCAGCTAACACGAAAATATATCAAGTAAAATAACTGAATTATAATGAAAAAAAATCCAAAGACAGACGGCTCTAGCCTAGTTGGTTGGAGGGGCTAAGACATGATAAGATTAGTAGACTCGGGTTCAATTCTTCATTAAAGCTGTTTATGAGGCTTCTTTAAAAAAAATCTCGCCATGTAGCAGGGATTTGGAGGTTTTCTAGACCCGAAGAAGGTTATTTTTTCTCAAAGAAAAATCATGAGTCTTCACCCCACCGGGTTAGTTCCTTAATAACAAACATGGATATGGAGTTCAAAGTAAAGCCTTGTCACCGATGCACCGGCGACAACTTCGACTACTTCAAGCTTGCGTCATCGACGACATCAACTACTCGGTTCAATCCGAAAATACTCGGCGACGGCTCTCACGCACTTAAACTAGTCGGAGTCAACTCCAACTACCCGCTTCATCAACAAACGGGAACAAATAAGCTAAGTTACTTGTTTCAATTATTTTTATTATTTTCTCTATCTTGTTCTAACAAGATTGGCCAAACGCCGACAACTTCGCGCTACAACATGCGCTCTTGCCGACTGCTTTATAAGTCTGCATCTTCTTTGTCGCACAGTCGACTACTTATTTCACTGATTTCTCTTAATGGCCGTTATTCTCCTCGAGTAGCAAATTTCTTAATCCGTGAAACCTTGAATTTTCAGTCATGACCTAACCGACTCATACAAAATTATGAGCGACTCATACAGAATTATGAGCAAAGGCTAGTACGAGACCAGGTGATTAAACGTAATAGGCGGACTACTCGGGAGAATACATGGCCTAACAAAGAGCTCAGCATGCCCTGAATTGGCATTCTATTCTCTTACTGAATACAATTTCGATATATTGAACATTCCACATTATACACTACATAATGTTTTCGTTGTCTTTTTTCAGGTGATAATTCTCCAGGCCGCGCAGCATGAATCACATTTTCGCCAGCTTCTATGCTCGGGGCTGGATGCCAAAATTACAACTCGGTTCGCTATTAGGCTTACCTAGTTTCCTTTCTCCAGCATTATCGAGTCGCCAAGTACCAATGGTGGGGCTACGGTCACATTGGTACCTGACTCCTGTTTCCGGGAAGATCGCGGCGTGACAAGTCAACCACGAACTCCTCTGTTTGCTGCTCTACTGATGGTGGCTATTCAACTACATACTACTCGATGCATCTCCGCCGGCTCCTATGCTCGGGGGCTAGCTGCAAAAAAACCACTCGATTGACAAGATTTGAAGAAGGATTATTTGAAGAAGGATTTGCAACCCAAATTAAGAGGCCTTCGGTATTTTGGGAAAAGAATATTGGCTTAACCATTATTCTGGGAGACGTCTCGGGATAAGGGGGTTTCTCTAATTTTTCTTAGAACAAGATTCGAGGTGACCATTACTTTTGGGCGTAAATTACTACTCGGGTAATGATCTCCAAGATGATTCAATGAACACTAAGCTTACTGGACTCTTGAATTGATTGTTCTAAATCATTTCAAGGCTCGGGGGCTGATAGGCGATATACAACGACTGTTGATTTTTTTCAAGAAGAAGAATAGAGATTCAAATCAAGACCCTCGGCTCGATTCTACGATTCAAACCAAGGCTCGGGGGCTACTTGATATCAAGTGCAATTTTTCAAATCGCACATTTCAAGACAAGATGAAGATTCAAGATTCTGTGGACCCTCAGCCTAATTCTTCGATTCAGCCTAAGACTCAGGGGCTACTTATATCAAATGCTGACTTTTTCAAGCCGCACATTGAAGATTTTAAGTTGATCAAGATTAACAGGGCATGAGCACTTCACAGCCTCGTGACAACCAAGAACTTTCCAAGATCGACAAGAAAAGTACTCGTAGAGATTTCAGAAGATCAAGCAAGTATTCGAAGCACTCAAAAAAGTAATCAATAGACTTGGCAAGTACTCGGTTGATAGTAAGAACTCGGCAATGAAGCGCTCAGGAAGCTTGTTGGGTATGGAACCCCCGGGTACCTACAAGAAGAAAGAAGACGGATCCCTACTAGGACTCTACTCTGTAATCCTATTAGGACTCTAACATTGTAACCGCTAGTTTCCCGCCCCCTGAGGTATATAAAGGAGGACAGGGGTGCCTAGATCGGTAGGATAGAAGACCATAGAAGACAATCTCCAAGAGAGATTACGACATTACACAATACAAACCACCAAACAGGACGCAGAGTATTACGCTATTTTGGCGACCCGAACCTGTCTAACCCTTGTGTTGTGTAGCCATTGCGTTCCTGATCTCGACGAAACCCCACCTGAAATCTACTACCTCGAGATACCCTCGATAGAATCGACGGTAGAACACCGACACGAACCATGCATGCATATGGATGGATGAATAAATAATTCAAAAGCAGTAGGTGCACGGTATTGAGTCGTCGTGTAGTATCACCACCATGTTCCATGCATGCATGAATTTCTTGAGCGCGTCTGTCGTGGTCAAATTCGAACCGACAATGTGCTGCCGGTTTATGTTTCGACGGAGATCGACGGTATGGGTATGGGGGAGGGGGAGCACCCTGCTGCTGGACCCAACGTATACTAGCGAGAGTTCCTGAATACTAATTAAAAAAAAACTGATGTTTTTGCTTTGGAAGATAGCCATGCATAATCATGACCGTGCCATCATCAACCATCATGGAGATGGAGTTCAAAACAGAGGCTCCGTTTTTCATCAGAAATAAATAAAGAGGTCAAGGCTCAAAAAAGGTAATCAGCGCACACGTGTGTGTGGTTCATCATGAGCCGTGTGCAATGCGACGCCGTAAACAAACAACAACGCTATGGGCTGTGCGTAGGCGGGCCGGCCTTCGTCCTGTTGGGCTCGTCCAGGAGATTGGATTGGTCGGTGCCGGCCCGAAATCTCCTACTCCACGCCGCCTCCCGCCCGCGGCCCGCGGGCCCAATCTCTAGACACTACACAGCAGCTTCCCTAAGAAAACAGTTAGCACTACACAGCAGCTTCCCTAAGAAAACAGTTAGCACAAAATGGTGATCCATGCACAAGCCGCGGCCAAGCATGACTTGCCGGCTTGGCGAATCTCCCGCCAACCAATCTGACAATCTGTTTTTTTTTTCCTTTTCCTCCTGCATTCAAACAAATGCGTGTCACACTGTCACCTACAGACTTTTGTACTTAAATACGTAAGATAAGGTAGCTTGTTCTGTGATGCACGATTATTGCAGTTTTTATATTACTAGTAGTTTGCTACCACTACGATGATCGAGCATAGTAATTAGCTTGCTGCTTGTATATATACCCTGATCCACCACACGCAAACTCACAAACACGCCCACATCATCTTCCAGCTACACACGCGCAGAGAGATGAACTTCAGACGGATGATTTGGAAGCAAAGCCAGCCTGCTGAGTCTTTTGTACCATGTTCACCGGAAGCTGCTGCAGATTGTGGAACATACACCTTAGCCCTGCGGAGAACTTCAGCAACAACCCAATGCTTATGTTTGCTCAAGGGTCTAGAAGGATCCAGCCTAACCTGAAGTGAAATAATCCAATCATTGTAAGGAAAAAAGGGTCTCAGGAGAAAAATAGCATACTTTATGTAGCAAGCAGAATCACTGGTACAAAGGAGCATTAGTCTTCATGAACAAATAAAACATTGTGAAACAGGCGTCCAGGATGCAATTTGTGTTAATCTCATTGGATTTGTGAACAACAGTCAGACAGTTTCTGTGTTGTGGTGCCTACAGATCTCAGGGGCAAAAATATCTCATTACTCAAATATCCACCATCATGGTAACCTTTCTCCTGTGGCTAAATTGTTATAATGTTTCTCCTTGTGATTGGATATTCTGTTTGTACAGATTCCAATAAGCTAGCAAGCTCAATGAAATAGCATGGCTACTTTCCTCTTATTTGGAACACCAGTCACCAGTTCAAGGAACGGTTTTGTAACTTTGGTTAACTGAATGTGCAAAGAAAGAAGCATAATGCACTTTGGCTGATAATATCATAGGTTACAGATGCAAATAGGTCAAAGAGATCCATCGTTGTTGAGACATCACACATAATGCATTTGATGATTATATATATTCGGATCAAAAGCTAATAGCGTGCAGGTTTGGTATGTCCATCTTGTTTGCAGAAAACCTTGAAGCAGCCTCTTAGTGCTTTCGGTGGATTCACACTTTTCTAAACTAGGTTAATTAACAAGCATTCAAATGGTCTGCATAACTCTTCAATCAGAACCACAATAGCAAAAGGTGTGCAAGTCTATAAATCAACCGATCTCCGATCCATGGAAACAGAAAAAGAAAAATATAAGCATGTAGTTAAGAGGGCACCAACACTAGTTCGAAAAATATTGTTGCCTGTACAGCAGATGGTCCAATGCCATGAACAACAAAAATCTAAAATTAAAGCGTTATCCTTATGAACCAGATACCTCCCGTCAGATTTCATTCAAACAGCCAAGACTACCAGTGCAGATTATAACTATTGGTTTGATACAAGATGACAACTACAATCACATCGAAGTTGCCTAATATTCAGCTGTTTTCAAGCCTAGACGCATAATGGACCTGCTAAGTACTGTGACGAGCAGCCAATTTAGTAAAAAACCTAAAAGTAGCTCAGCCGTCGAACTACCACTAACCTAAAAGTACTGTGACGACCTGCTAATGATTTTTTTTTTTGGTCTAAAAATAAGAACAGTTCCCTGCTGAGGTTGAGTGGTCTTAATCCGAAGCAAGCAAATAGATCCAGTAGCGAGTCATAACAGGAAGGAAGGAGGGAGGGAGCCGCTGACCCGGTCGCCGACATTGCAGCCGTCGGCCTCGTCGTGCGCCATGAACTTGGAGGTGCGCTTGACGTAGCGGTTGTACATCTTGTGGTGGAAGAGGCGGTCCACCGCCACCACCACCGACTTCTGCATCTTGTTCGACACCACGATCCCCACCACCGGCTTCATCTCCGCCGGGGAATAAAACTGCTTCCTCAGTCCCCGCTACTACGGCGCCTGCTCGGGTCGTCCCCGGAGACTGCGGCGGCGGCGGAAAGGGGAAGGGCGGCGGCGGCGCTCACTAGCAGCAGTGTAGCGGCGGCTCTCTCTCTCTCTCTCTCTCTGCTCCGTTCAGCGACGTGAGCTGGGCCGGCCCACTTGTTTCGGGCTTTGCGCGCGGGCGATCTGCGCCGGTCGGGTCCACTTAAAAGCCCAAAAGGAAAAGGAACTCTCTCTTCAGCGGCCCACCGGACGCATAGGAACGAAGTCCGTCGCCGAGCTCAGCGTGAATGCGACGGTGTAAGTGTAACGTAACGTGCAAGTGTAAGTGTGTAACCAACCACCATTTTATTCTAAAAAAAACACCATTTTCGTGATGCACTTGCAGCCGGCAATTCAAAAATGAACTCGCGTTCCATGCGTGCATTTGAGTATAGTCGAAAAGGCTTGAGCTAGTGGTAGTAGATGCACCACAATTCTTCATATGCATGATTGATTTTTGCAGGCCACCAATCTGCCATTTAATAATGAATTTGGATTAGATGGCTCGTCTTCTATATCACGAGAACTCTTGACCTCCACTCTTTTCACGCCCCTATAATCATTCGGAGCTAAGCTCTCCAACCATACCCCTTCATTCCAGCCATGGCTCAAGCACAAATTCAGACCAAAAATGCCGGCCTAGAGCTGGAAGAGAGCCTTATATCCACTCTTCCAACTAGAGAAGGATGGTGGAGACCGCTCTTCCTCTTCCAAGGCCACTGGCTCACACCCCAAACCGTGAAGAGCACCATGCTCGTGCAAGCCCAATTCCAGCCACGCGCCGACGATATCATCCTCGCCTCATACCCTAAGTGCGGCACCACCTGGCTGAAGGCCCTCGCCTTCACAATCGCCAACCGCTCCCGACACACGGTCGCAAGTGACGACCACCCCGTGCTCACCAAGCACCCTCAAGATCTCGTGCCGTTCTTGGAGTTGCCTCACCGGTACCTCCACCCGATCACGGAGCTTGAGGCACTCCCGTCCCCGAGGCTCCTCAGCACGCACATCCCGTGCGCATTGCTGCCCTCCGGTGTGTCGGCTCTTGGTTCCCGGGTCGTGTACCTGTGCCGGGAGCCCAAGGATGTTCTCGTGTCCATGTGGCACTATGTCAACAAGGTGCGCAAGGACTTCTACATAGACTTGGATAAGGCTTTTGAGTTCTTCTGCGAAGGGGTCACTTTCTTTGGGCCTTTCTGGGATCATTGTCTTGGGTATTGGAAGCAGAGCTTGGAAGAGCCTGAAAGGGTTCTTTTCTTGAAGTATGATGAGCTGATGGCTAATCCTACTAAGCATGTGAAGATACTCGCCGAATTTCTTGGTGTTCCATTCACCAATGAGGAGGAGAGTGCTGGAGTGGTGGAGGAGGTGGTGAGGCTGTGCAGCTTCGAGAAGCTCAAGAGTTTGCCGGCAAACTCCACGGGTGTGTCTGATCGGATTGGAGGGTTGCCGATGGAGAACTCTGCATATTTTAGGTCTGCAAAGGTTGGAGATTGGCGGAACTGCTTGACGGAAGAGATGGCAAGGAGGTTGGATTGTATCGTTGAGGAGAAACTAAAAGGATCTGGACTCTCCTTTTGACATGACACATGGTAAAGCTTCGACGGTGAAGGCCACTCCATGTGCATTTGATATGTTATAGTGAGTTGTGGATTAATTCACTGGAACACTCCATGTGCATTCGACGGGTATTGTGTGCGACTACGTGCATGCTTGTGCACATACGTCGGCGGGTGTATGTCTCGAACTCCCGATGCTTTGGTTTCCTTCTCGAGATATCAGCAAGAACTCAGTGAGCGTGGAGCGTGTTTAGTTTTCTTCTACAAGCATCTCAATCTGATTGCCTTGTCAACCTGGTAGCAAATTTGGTTATCAAGTTTGTTCATCTGGTCCTACCTTATGTAAGTGGCGTCCTACTACATGTATACTCGTGAAATTATGTCGACCACATCACATCATGTATCCAGCAATAATGTAAGGGAAAATGCGTTTCATATTCTGCTCTTCGAGATCCTTGGTCACACGCTACAGCCTAAGTTTTTTTTTTTTTTTTTTTTGCCGCGGAGGGGGGCGGGGGGCAACATTTACGGTAGAATACAACGTAATAATAGTCAAAGTTTCCCATCTAGGTACTCCATTTTTATCTTTGTTATGTGGTTGGCTGGACTGTTCTTGGAGTATTATTGGTAGTAAATTTAATATTTTTGATGGACGGACGCTCTTAATATGTGACACTAAGGCCAATCTCAGTGGAAAATGTCATCGCACGGTTGCCAAGACTAGGATCTTAAGAACTGTGTTGGATGAGTGTCATCGCCTAAGGAACCATCGAGCGCCCCCCCCCCCCCCCCCCCCGCCCGCCCCGCCCCGCTCGGGCGACACGGGAGGCGGGGCAAACCCTCATCAGCCCCCATCCCCCTCCTCCCCTCCTCCTCGTCGCCGGAGGGAGATGCCGGAAGTCCGTGCGGCTCCCTGGGAGGGCGACAGCGGGGATCCTCCGAACCACGCGCACTGGATCTGGTGGGGGATAGTGCCCGGCGGCGGAGGTGTCCAGGAGCTTACCGGCAGCCACGTCCCCATGCAGAGCTGGCTGTGCAACGGCGGCGCAGGCCGCGAAGAGAAGGTGGAGCCAAGCACGAGGAGAAGACATGGCGGCGGCGACGCCCGAGGCGTGCAGGCGTCCTTTGCGGCAAGGGTGCTCGCTGGTGCAGGCTGTGGGTGGTGCATGTGAGGCCCAGGGCACCAGATTCGGCACGGACCTACCGGATCCGGCGGCCAAGGCAGCCAGGACGTGCGCGAGGCGAATAGCAGCGGTGCGGGCTCGATGGTGGCCACCCCGGGCGGCGACGAGGCAGGTGGTTGCAGGTGTTGTGGAGCAGGCAGGAGGAGGCAGCGCAGAGAAGTTGAGGCGCTACAGGGCGGCCACCGGGCCGGCCGTACCTGTGAGCGGTTGGCATGGTGGCGGGTGGTGGCTGCGGAGGTCAAAGGAAGACGACTGCGCGACCAAGAGGAAGCACGGCAGCAGAGCTGCACCGGCAGGGCCTCCATGGCTGCAGGCCTGGGAATGCCAGACTGGGAACCTGCAGCTAAGGATGGGATTCTTCAGGCGAAAGCCTTCACCAATGATCGCCGGTGGAGATGGTGACGACGCCCTTAGGCGTCGTTCTCCCTGTTGGGGTGCCATCTTGGAGCTGATCCCTGCTGCATGGGGCTCTCTGGGTGAAAACCCTATCCATTCTGGACGAGCCACGACGACATATTTGGCGTCATCACATCCTTGAAGGCGTCATCTCTATAGGCCTTTCTCAGCCTGTGGCATTGCCGGTGTCATTGGTCAAGGGAGACTGCTGAGGTGCGACAAGGCAACTTCGTGCAGATGGCAAGAACGAACGGGGTTGCCGAACCCATGTGAAGATGATCAATGCTATGGTGGTGGCCAAGGGTTGTCGCATTGGTGTTGGTTTTGGCTGCTAGCAGCAGATCGCGACGGTTGGCATTGCTTAGCAACTATCAGTGCGGAGTGAGGACATCATCGGACGATGGCACTTGCAGCACTAGACATCATGCGACAACTAGGTTTGCAGCGGATTGTGACGGGTTGCTCAGCTTGGCTCGGCAACTTCGGTGCAGTACATCGTTGAAAGATGGCGCAAGCGATGACTTGGCTTGCTAGCAGGACGGTGGAAGCTTGTGAGTGGATGAAGCAACGAGTTGAAGTTGACATGCGGCGGTGGTTCTGATGCTGAGAGGGTCCGTGGGAAGCAGGACAACACTACTTACCTCTTTGATTGCGACTTAATAATGGATTCGCAACATGGTGTAGCGGATGCGGCGAAGCCCCCACGTGCGGTGTCTTTGAGGCGATGAGGAGTCCAACGGTTGACGTGGCAAGGCCCCCACACATTATGTTTTCGGGGTGGCGACTTCGAGGCAGTCTTCAAGAGGTTCGGATCCGGTGGTTTTACTCTTTGTGGGGGGGGGGGGGGGGGGTGCAACTACACTTCGGCTGGGTCCCGTATGGAGGTGTCCTACTTGGTGCGGTGCGGTCTGTTTCTCTATTCTATTTCTCCTATCAACTTGGGGTTACGGTTTGGATGGCGACTACATATTTAGGAGATGGATGGTAGCCGTCGTGGCTAAGTCTCTTTTTTGACCTCCGTTGTATAGTGTAGTGGTTTTGACCGTGTCGACGTCCCAATCCAACCAGTCGGGACTTTTTATTTTTTTTATGGCTATGACCTTCCAGAGTTGCAGTCTTGTAATTTTTTTTTCTATTATATCAATGAAGCGCACACTATCTTCTGCGGTTCGTTCAAAAAGAATAATATTTTCTAGTGCCATTGGTTATAAAGCAAGTATTATTTAACCCAGATTTTTTGAGGAGTAATATGAGAGTGCCGTGCAGTACTAGTGGTAAAACTGTACCATACTAGGTATTGTGCCCGTGCGTTATTACAGGACAGCAAAATTTTTGTACTAAAACTACAGACCGCACAATAAAATAACAATGTTGTGAAAGATATCCGTGTGTTGCTACTGAGCAACAAAACTTTTATATTAAAATATTCATATCAATCAGCAAGAAATTAAAACATATTGTGAAAATAAAATACAACATACTATGGAAAAACATGAAGTTTTATATCAATGAAATGCCATATGGTTAATTCAGTTGAGATTTAATGGTCACAAGAAGATCTAAACGAATGTCCCGCAACCAAGAAAGTTATGCTTTTCTCTCTAATTCTTTATTTTTCTATTGAAGAGGCGTAGTAATAAACCAATATAAAGATCTTTGAAAATAGAGAATGATATATATTGAGGTATGGATGTATATAGATCTAACCAGTGCATGTGACCGCGGCGTCGACCTCCTCCTGGAGGGTGTCTAACTTGAGGTTGGCCACATGAGCCTAGTCCACCGGCGTTCGGCCACCACCACGAGCAGGCTAAACCTCAACTCCTTGCGCGTCTACGTCTAAGTACTTCATGCCCCCCACCGCCTCTACCGCCCGCTGGGTTCTCCCACCGCCCAGCTCCCGCAGTCCATTGCCACCTTCGCTCTGTTGTCGTCTCTTCCGCCTCCACCGCCGGCCGGCAAGCTACCCCCAAAGCTCCCTTTCGACATCCAGGCCACATGTAGCTCTCAATCCCCAAATCCTAAAACTCTAATCCCAAATCTCATCTCCTTTCAATTGGGTGTTTAGTTCGGCGAAAAAATTTTGCGAAAAAGAACTTACCATTTAGAAGTAATAAACATAGACTAATAATAAAATTAATTATATATTTCGTCTAGAAATCGTGAGACGAATCTAATGAGAGCCTACTTAATCCATGATTAGTCTCACAATTTACAGCTGATCCGTGTAATAAGTTTTTTTCTCTACATTTAATAATTTATGCATGTAAAATTTTCCTTAATGTGATGGGTGAAAATTTTTTAGGAAGAACTAAACTGGCCTAGATAAGCAAGATCCGTCCCTAGCTAGCTAACCATTTTCTAGCTTCGAGCCACTTGACTCGAACTTTGCAGCCCAGCCGCCCAACCGCGTTGCCTGCCCCCAAGTTCCACTCCAATTTTCTTCTGCGGCCCAATGCCCCACCGCCTCGCGAATCGGATGCTTCAAAAATCAATTTTTATTTGGTTGGCTATCGTTTCTTAAGCATCTTTGACCTAAAAATCAAAATCATGCCGCGATATGCTTGCATGCATTATTTTTAATACTTGTAGTCCTATGGGACTTCGATTATTTTTGTTTATCTGTCCTATATATATAACCAGAACTAGATGGCTGTGATTAATTGCAGCGCACACGACCAGCCAAGCTCCATGCAGACCATCTCACAATCACAAAGAGCTAGCCACCTTTCCCCTTCCTCTGGCGAACTCGCCATGGTCGAAGCACAATCTCAGACCAAGCATAGCAGCCCAGAAGAAGAAGAAGAGAGCTTTACACCACCCACACTTCCAAAAGGGAGGCGTGGCTCACAGCGTGTGCCATATCCCAATTCCAAGGCTGCTGGCTCGGGCCGGAGGTCTCCAAGAGCGTCGCCCTCGTGCAAGCCTATTTCCAGCCACGTCCGGGACGACATCATCCTCGCTACCTACCCAAAGTGCGGCACCACCTGGCTGAAGGCCCTCGCCTTCGCCATCGCCAACCGCTCCCGCCACGCGGTCGCCGGCGACGACGACGACCGCCACCCGCTGCTCACCCATCTTCCACATGCCCTCGTCGCGAACCTCGAGTTCCCACTCCGCCACCACCACTCCGTCACGGAGCTTGAAACCTTACCCTCCCCGAGGCTCCTTTGCACACACCTGCCAGAACAACTCCTACCGTCAGGCGTGTCAGGACTTGGCTGCCGGATCGTGTACCTGTGCCGGGAACCCAAGGACGTGCTCGTGTCCATGTGGCATTACATGAACAAGGTCTATCCTGATTCCTTCACGGAGTTTGACTAGGGCCTTTGAGTTGTTCTGCGAGGGGGTCTCGATTTACGGGCCTGTATAGGATCACTACCTGGGGTACTGGAAGCGAAGCTTAGCAGAGCCCAACAGGGTTCTTTTCTTGAAGTATGATGACATGATGGCTGATCCTGCCAATCATGTCAGGATGCTTGCAGAGTTCATCCGTGCCCCGTTCACCCCCGAGGAGGAGAGTAGTGGAATGGTGGAGGACATAGTGAAGCTGTGTAGCTTCGAGAATCTGAAGAAACTGCCGGTGAACTCCTCGGGGTGACTGATCCAGTTGGTGGGCTAGTGATAGAAAATTCTGTCTTTTCAGAATTGCAAAGGTTGGGGACTGGGAGAATCACATGACTGAAGAGATGGCGGAGAAGTTGGACAGTGTCATTGAGGAGAAACTTGGAGGATCCGGTCTTACCTTCAAAACTGATGAAGTTTGTCATGTCTAAGGAATAAGCTTAATGAGTAATTAAGTGATACTTGTTTGGAATGCATGAAAACTTTGTTGGAAACATAACTTCATTACGATTACTACTAAAAAATTCGTGCTTGCGAACAAAGATTATTATGCCTTCTTACTGATTGCATTGTCATGCAAATGTGTTGAGTATATCGTTTGTTTTGGGATAATATCAAGGAGCACTTGTTTTGGTATTTCGCTTCCCTCTAAGATCTTTTCTTACACTTGGCGCGCTGAGCTCGTATTCGTATCCACGGGCCAGAACCAGAATGCACGTGACTATTGTGAGACGATGGGCCGAACGCCTTGCTGTAGACAATGGGCCCATCGCGCCAGCCCACAAAAATTTATTACTGTAAGATAAGATTCGAAAACAAGGGACTGCTTCCTCTCAAACAAGGCCCGTGTTTAGTTCCCACCCAAAATCTTTTCGCCCATCACATCAAAGGAGAATCTTAGATGCATGGAGTATTAAATGTAGACGAAAAAGGTGAAAAGTTATATGGATAGGCTGTAAATCGCGAGACGGATCTAATGAGCCTACTTAATCCATGATTTGCAATGGTATTGCTACAGTAACCATCCACTAATTATGGATTAATTACCCTCTAATTACCATCGTTAGATTCGTCTCGAGATTTCCAACTTATCCATATAACTTTCCACCTTTTTCGTCTACATTTACTACTCCTAAATTGGTAAAATCAATACCTGAAATCTTTTCACGAAAATTTTTCATCAACTAAACACGGCCAAGAAAGAAAAGGAAAATGTTACCCGTGTCTCAAAAAGGGGAAAAAATATTATTAGCACAGTTAAAGAGAAGTGGCTGGCCAACTTGCTCTTCGACCTTGGTTTGTTGCCTTGTAGCCACATTAGAAATCTAAGGAAGATAATTACAGAGGGCATAAAAATGAAAAAAAAAATCAACGAAGCAAGAAAGAATGGTGGGTATTGAAACAAAACATAAGCTTTGGCACTTATGTCCACACTAACAAAACACTGTGTAACACTAGGTCGCCCTTCCGTCTTTGCCATCGTGGAGCTCACTCTGCTTTGCACAATTAGTCTCCACGCACGGCGACAATGGCAGAGAGATCGAACGTGTCATGTCAAGCAGCTCAACAAACAAAACAATGGCGCGGTCACGGTCACGGCAAGGAGGAATCGGAGACGACCTCCTGCTCGAACGCGTGCCTAAGGCTTCCCTTCATGAAGTTGCCACTCCAAGTCGACGCCGACGTCAAGCTGACCTGGCTCCCCGTCGCCGTCGTCCCCGCCGTGGTCGACATCGTATCAATCCCGCCATCCTCCGCCGTCGCCGGCCACACGAACGACGGCTTGAACGGCGGCACCACCGGCGGCGCCACCGACCCCATCAGTATCTGCAGTATCTCCGGCGTCCTCGGCCGCTCCCCGGGCGCCGGGTGGCTGCACGCGAGCCCCAGCAAGATCACCCTCTCCGCCTCCTCCCTATCGAACTCCCCTTCCAGCCGCGCGTCGACGGCGTCGAGCGCGCGGCCGTCGCGGTGCAGCCGCCACACCCAATCCACCAGGAAGCAGAACCCCTCGACGTCGCAGCGCGGGCGGCGGCCGCAGGCGACCTCGAGCGCGACGGCGCCGAACGCGTAGACGTCGGACTCGCGGGTGGCCTTCTCCGTGTGGAAGCACTCGGGCGCGATGTAGCCGACGGTGCCGTGCACGCCGCCGCCGGCGGCCTCGTCGATGTAGGAGGTCTTGTCGGTCTCGATGGCGCGGGCGAGGCCGAAGTCGCCGAGGCGGGCGCCGAAGGCGGCGTCGAGGAGGATGTTGGAGGCCTTGAGGTCGCGGTGGATCACGCGCTGGTCGTACTCGTCGTGGAGGTAGTGGAGCGCGGAGGCGACGCCCTTGACGATGCTGTAGCGGAGGGACCAGCTGAGGAGTGGACGGGCTGGGGTGGGGGAGGTGGTGAAGAGGTGCTGGTCTAGGCTCCCGTTCGGCATGTACTCGTATACCAGCAGCAGCTCCCCGTTGTCGTGGCTCCACCCTGTCAAAAAGTTTGAAAATTAAGATTTGCAAGTGGTTTTTAATTATTTCTTTGTAGCAATGCCACTCTCGAGTGACAGTTGCAGTGACATTTTTCCATTTCTTTTCTACAAACAAATAATCAAAAAAGATTTTCAAAAGTTTGCTAAAGAAGTAGAGAATGAATCATGCAGACTTCTCTGCGCTTACTTGTAATGAGGTGGATTATGCTGACTAATGCATGCATGTTGCTAATCACTGAGCAACTGGTGGTTCACTGATTGATTAGCTAAGTTTGAACGCGTTGGAGCTGTAAAGTCTTAACGAAATCTGAGGGTCAACAGAAAATTTTGTTCTGCGCACATGCATCGCCTAGAAAGCCGAGTGAACTGCGCTCGAGTTGCCATTGTTAATGGCCAAACCATGTGCGAGGCGGCGAGCATCAGGTTGGGCAGGCGAATAAAGAATCCATGATCAAGGAATGGTGAACCGGCGGCGGGTGGCGGCGGCGGTGGAGGCTTACCGAGGAGGCGGACGAGGTGCTTGTGGCGGAGGCGGTTGATGATGCTGAGCTCGGCGAGGAAGTCGTTCTGCCCCTGCGTGCTGGCCCGCGAGAACTTCTTGACGGCCACCTCCACCTCGCCGCCGGAGCACGTGTGGTCGCCGGCCACCACGCCCCTGTACACCACCCCGTACCCTCCCTGCCCCAGCTTCATCTTCTCATCAAAATTGTTCGTCGCCTTCCGGATCTCCCTGTACTCGAACTCCCTCGGCCCGCCGGCGAGGCTCCGGATCATCGTCCCCGTGATCGCGCTCCCGTCCTCCCCTCCTCCGCCTTCCCCCGCCGCCTTCCTCCGGCGACTAGCCGAGCACACGTACGCGACGACAGCCGCGGCGGCGATCGCCGTCACCGCCACGGGCACCCCGGCAGCCAGCGCCACCGTGCGCCGTCTGGCGGCGCCCACGCCATCGCCGTCGTCGTCGCAGGGGAGCTTCTCCACCGTCATGTCCCACGCCAGGACGCAGTTGAGCTGGTACTTGCTCCCCGTCGCCGCCGAGAACCCGAAGTAGGACCACTCCGCCGCGACCGCCGCGAGATCGAGTGGCGCGGCGAGGGCGGCCCGCCGTGGCTTCCTCTTCTTATCGCCGCCGGCGGCCATGAACACGGCGATTCGGCGGGCGGCGCCGTCGTAGTCGACCCAGACGGTGTAGTTGGTGGGCTTCACCGGCGAGATCTCGATCCCGAGCGGGGTCAGCGAGGCGGTGGCGACGGAGATGACGCTGTTGACGTCGAGGCCCACGTGGTTGTCGTCGGGATCGTAGGGCTGCTTCTCGGTGTCGAGCTCGACGGCGACGATCTGGTTCGTGGCGTTGCCGTCGGTGGCGGCGCTGGTGAGGCCGAGGTACCCGCCGGAGCTCCCCGCGGGGGGATCATCGGCGGACGGCGCGATCAGGAACGCGAACCCCTCCCCGGGATCCGTGCCGTTGGGACGGAAGATGTTGATGGTGAACACGGTGCTGAACGACGCGACACGCTTGGTGTTGGAGGCGGCGCCGCCGTGGCCGCGGTGCCAGAGCTTGAAGGGGGTGGAGTAGAGGACGCGGCCGGACTTGTGGGTGAGGAAGGTGGCGGCGTCGTTGAGGGAGTCCGGCGTGATCTGGAGCGCGCCGCCGTTGATGTTGGCGTCGCCCAGCACCGTCACGTTCACGCCGCGGTGAGCGTCGACGAAGCGGGAGAAGCTGAACCCGGTGACATTGCCGCCACCGCCGTTGCCGTCGGCGCCGGGAGCTGCGGGCAGGTGCGGGCCCGCGGTGGCATTGGTGGCGAGCGAAGTGGAGGCTGCGGCCGAGGTGGCGGCGGCTAGGAGAAGCAGCAGGTGTACGAGGAAGCGGGAGGCCATTAACGAGGACGAGGAGCAGGAGGCCCGAGACAACGCCACTGCTGGGGTTGGCGCCCGTGTGGCGCCCTCCTTATTTCCACCGGAGATTCTTCTCTCGCCTACCGGTAAAGACGAGCGAGAAAAAAATTGGAAGCTTTGTTCAGTAGCAAAGCTGCGTTCACATCAGTGTCTTCTCCTATCCCTCTTTTATATTCTGTCCTCTTGCGTGAAGAACAGAGCGCAGGAGGAGAAGCAGAGATGAAGGTGCCGTCGCTGCCGTCTTTCTTATCTTTTCGGTCCTGTCAATCTGGCAGATACCATCCCTTTTCTATCAAAGACATTCCAATTCGTGACCAGATTGAGGATACAGTTAGCACTGAATACTTTCTTTTCTGAAAAAAAAACATATAGTTATATTCTCTTTTTTCATAAAAAAATTCTTTTTTTCAAAAGCAAAGAGAAAGTGATTATTTAACTGGTGTGGATGGACCAATTGGCCAAATGATGAGAACTAGATGTGAAAATAACTGAACAAGATGCCCGTTCTACCGTCAAGCTTCAGCAGTCAGCACCAAGCTATAACTTGAAAGCAACTGAAGAACGTGTACACTGTACTTTTCTGGGTGAATACCTGTACACTGTGGTTGAGTTGGTCCCGGCAAGCACGATATGCAGTTGAATCGGAATGTGAACAATTTACAGTTCCATTGTCCTTGAACAAACTGCGATTCACAGCTTGTCGTTGCTCGTAGTCCATGTGTAACTTGAAAGACCAACAATCTGGCAGTAGTATTGTCCGTTGTAGACTGAAATTTGTGGGAAAAAAACGTATTGTCGACTGTACTAGCTAGTAGTTCTTCGTTCCTGTTCAGACTTCACAATGGAGTGAGACAAGGAGACGGCAGAAGGGATCCACGAGCGGGGCTGGCAGCGAACGGGCGGTTGGTCACTGCAGGCTCATCGTCATCGGTCAGCAGCTGCCCGATTGGGTATTTGGGTCAGCTACTCAGCTTTGAACGAGCTCTCATCAACCAGCTCGTCACCTTCAAAAATGGTCAGACACATGCATCGATCCTGATTCGCAGCGCCATTTCCCAGCCTTCTTCCCAGCCTTAGTTGCTGATAATTTTCCATCAAAATGTCACATCAAAGCCAATTTTACATGCATAGAGTATTAAATGTAGACGAAAAAATTAATCCATTACATGAACGGAATGTATGTGGCGAGACGAATCTAATGAACCTATTTAATCCATGATTTGCAACAGAAATGCTACAGTAATCATTCGTTAATTATTGATTAATTGTCCTCTAATTACCCGTCATTAGATTCGTCTCGCGATTTCCTAGCTAGATCTACAATTTGTTTTATTAGTAGTTTACGTTTACTACTTCTGAATGATACATTTTTTTATATGACATTTCCATCAAAAGTTTTTCACCCACCTAAACACAATATTCAGGAATGGCACGGCATCAGATGACATGTCATGTTCGGAGCAGTAGCACTAGCATGTCCATGTCATGGATGAACCTGACCTCGACCTGAACCTGCGACTCTGACGACAGATTTCAGGATTGGATAGGTCAATCTCTGCTCTTCAACCGCTGCATCGTTCAGGATCCACACCAACTGCTACGGCAACCAACCAGCCAGAGCCAAGGATTCTGCGGAGTGGCCCGCACATGCCGTCAGGTCCGTACAGGCTCGTCGAGCTGTTGAGCAGCATCTGATGGCCACTTTCTCATCTTTTTCTTTTTCTCGCAAAGAGGATCGGCAGCTCGTTGCGCTTTTGCCGTGTGAAAATGACGCGGCGAGGAGAATGGAGAGGAGCATCATCAGGTGGAAAAGATGCATATGCAAGCTGGTGTGCCTTGATCTCGATGGCGACACCACTTTTGTTGAACAATGATAAGGGGCAAGGTCATGCAGCTAGGAACTAGGAGCGAATGCTACACCGTAATTATTTTTTGGAAAAAAAAGTTCCCGTTTCATTTAGGAAATAAAAAAAGATCATCACAACAATTCAAGGTACTCATACTCTAAACTCTTAGGCACCAAGAATTTGGAGGCTCGGGAGAACCTCGCAGTTGTAATCGTATCACTGCCTGGCACGTGTACATGGATTTACTGCTCCCACACGTCTTTGCTTGCTGGTCCGTTTCATCCACACCAATTTTTACTGCTACTTCCACGGCCTTGGCCGGCCTGTTTCCACCACCGTATAGGCCATCCTTTTCTTTTTCGGAAAAAGTCTCTTTTACCTCCCTAGACATGAGGCCGAGTCCGTGTTTCCCCCTTCAACCGCAAAACCATATATCTAGCCTCCTTCAAGTCTCAAAACCGTCCGTTTTACCTCCCTCGACGGTTTTGACAGCGGTTTTGGCTGACATGGCGGTGGGCCCCACATGTCAGCGCGGGCCCCACCCCCTCTCTTCTTCCTCTCTCTCTCCACCTCCTCTCCTCTGCTCTGGACGCCGGCCGTCGGCCTCCCCTTCCCTGCCGGCCGCCGGCTTCCCCTCCCCCGTAGGGCGCTCGACCCTGCTCCGGCCGCCGGCCTCACCTCCCCCGCGCGGCCCCTCAGCCCTGCTCCGGACGCCGGCCGCTGGCCTCTCCTCCCCCGCCGACCGCTCGGCCCTGCTCCGGACGCCGGCCGCCGGCCGCTCGGCCCTGCTCCGGACGCCGGCCTCCCCTCTCCCGCCGGCCGCTCGGCCCTGCTCTGGACCTCGCGAGCTCCGCCGGCCGCCGCCTCCACACCCAAGCCCTACCGCGTCGGCGCGTCGCCTCTGTCCGCCGGAGCTCCGCCGCCGCCGCCTCGCGAGCTCCTCCGTCCGCCACGCTCGACGGCGTGTATGGCGGGCGCGAGCTCCGTCGCGCGGAGGTCCGGCGGCGGCTCCACCTCGCCGGCGTCCTCCCCGCCTGCGACTCATCGTCGCGCGGCAGGCGGGCGCTCTGGGCGGCGGCGTCAGGGTCACTTCCCACCGCCGGTGCCGGAGCTGCGCCGGCGTGCGGGCGGTGCGGGGGCCGCGGGGAGCTCCGCCCGGCAGCGGGGGAGAGGCGACGCCGGCAGTAGAGGAGAGAGGGTGGAGAGAGAGGAATAAGAGGAGAGAGGAAGAAGAGATAGTTGTGGGGCCCGCACTGACGTGTAGGGCCCACCGCCACGTCGGCCAAAACCGCCCTCAAAACCGCCGAGGGGGTAAAACGAACGGTTTTGAGAGTTGAGGGTGTGATATATCCGGTTTTACGGTTTAGGGAGGAAACGCGAACTCGGCCCACAATCGTGGGAGGTAAAAGGGACTTTTTCCTTCTTTTTCAGCAACGTCAAGCCTTCTTCATGGGCCCTTCCTTGCGCAGTGCTCTTGGGCTTAGCTTTCCAGCGTATACCGTCCGTGTCTCCTCAAGATTTCGCATTTCTGCCCTTGACCCACTGCTTCTGCTCCGTGACACCTCTGCGTCGTGTGTTACCTGCGTGTTCATGCTATGCCTGCGATTCCTGCGGTTGCCTATCCTCTATCTCCTTGATCTGTGCCATACAGTTCTGGGTGAAATCGAAAGTAGGGCGATAGGTGAAGCAGATCGACGATTTTGAGAAACGGGACACGGCATGAAGAAGCCATAGATCCGCTTGCTGGCGGTGATGGCCTCCTCCTTGGCGGGTTCGGCGGTGACGGCACCTGGCCAGCCAACACAACTTTGGCCTGCCCGTCGTTTTCTCTAATGATGACTTCCTCCGCCGCTCCCCGAGGTTTGGACAAGGACGGCGTCGACCTGAAGAAGGACGACGAGGATAATAATGCGCTCGATGTGATGCTATGGCCCACGATCGGGAGAACAGAGGAGCCGGTGCCCGTCAGTGATCCAATCAAGGTATGTCAATGGAAAACAAGAACAACTGCTCCCCTTTGAGTACGACGACAACGTCTATACGCTGGTATGCTATCTGTTGGTTCTGCTTATTTCTACTCCCTCTTTTCATTACATTACGGCTCAACTTTGGTACTAATAATTAGCCCTTTCGTCCTCCCTTGCCTGTTCAGGGATGAGCGACCTGCCTACAACTTCATGTCTTCATGCCTATGGCCTTCACCGCAGCCTTAAGCTGCATCCCTAAAATTCTCTCATGCTTATGGCAGATAAGAAGGGCATGGCGTTCACCACACAAGTTTACTCATGCCAAGTAGTGGGTTCCGCCCCATTCCCTGCCTCACATGCTAAATTAAGCTAATTTGCATCAAGAGTTATTCTAAGCTAAATTCCAGGCCAAGTAAAAAAATTGCAGCCTCATGTGGCACATAGAAGAATGAACATAATATGCTAATTCTAGCTCATGCAAAGTTTAGTCTTAACTGTTATGAATTTGGCCTGTCTCACCATGGTGTTGCCTGACCATAAAATTATTTTAGTTTGCAATGTGTCCTACAGTGCCTCCTCAAGTCCTGCTGACCATGCTTACACTTTTCAGTGTCAAGACATTCCTCACTGCTTTGTGTTTCGAATATTAGCAACCACCTGAACTCATTTACCTTCTGATTGCAAGTAATTCTAATGTGTATCCATATTTTGTTTACCGTATTCGGCCAAGATGGACGTGATGCTAATAACGTTGTTTTGACCCTATACCAACATTGAAATGGTCGCAGCATATCAAAACAAATGTTTATTCATTTACTGCTTATACCCCTTTTTTCCCTGTAACCGACTAGACCATTCTATATTGTAATAACCAAGTTTATGGTCATTTCTTGCCGAATTGCATTGCCACAGAATTCCATGTGAAATTGTAAAATGACAAGACACTAGAATCCGAGACTACTTCGCTGTCTGGGTTACCCAAAAAAATCCATATCAGATTACCATGTGACTTTACTATTCAGAAAAATATACTGACCCATTAGGAACCTATCTCATTTAATCATTTTCCCCTGATCGGAGTGTGCGTGCAACTATATCAGAGGTTTATACCTCCCTTAGGTGTGAAATGTATATCACTCCATTTTTCTGCCGAAAGCTATTCAACATGATTAATCAGTACATATATGCAATGCTCAATATGGCAGATTAAGGTTCAGCATCAAAACCACTTTGATGACCAGAACTTGCATGCTTATAAAGTAATTATAAATATAAGCCATTCTCTGTTTCGTTATCCTAAATCCAGGAATGATATGCTTATATATGAACTCTTGCGGTACTTTTTGGAAGATGATACGATGAAGACATTTTCATCTGATGTTTTAGGATTTGTTTCAAACTGTGTTGTACATCTGTACTATATAATATATCAGCGTGACATCCTACAGACGGGCGCAGCGGAGCGCGCTGTTCTTCCTGGTGATTCATGAAGTGGCAAGCAGAGGAGAAAAAGGAAACGCCATCCGTGCAACTGCAACCTGAAGCTCTCGCCTCATCATAGACACAGCACGGGCACACCCGGCGGCGAAAAGGCCCACCGCCACCCCTCTTTCCAAGAAACCTGACACTAGCACTCCAGAAGGCGGCCACTGTCTGAGGCACCGCCCCGTCCGCCCGCTCATCGATCGCCACCGCGCCACTGACTTGTTCGTCCACCGCTGCGGCCGCCGTACCACGTCCGAATCTGATGCCGTCGCGTTCCCGCACGCGGCGCGCTACTCGGAGCACGCAGACCTTGCGACGGAACGCCATGGCGGGCGGCCACTTGCAGGCGCACTGCCCGGTGACGTTGCCGATGCCGGCGGCGCACAACGAGGCAGACAGAGGTTGCCGATGCCGGCGGCGCACAACAACGCCATGGCGGGCGGCAGATGCTTCGACGGCTCTCTTAGCGTGTCTGCCACGGCGGTGTGCTCTCCCTGACCTCGTTTGCCGGCTCTCGCCTCGCCGGCATGCGGTGACAAGGGGGCGGACGTTATTCCAAGTACCGTCCGGGGTGGACGGTATTTCAATTACCGTCCACCCTCTGGGCCGCTGCGGGCCGTCGAATCCGAAATCTACGGCCAGGATACACCCGATACAGGATCTAGCGAAGCGAACAAGAGCTCTTCCCCGCGTCACGTCGTGAAACTCGTGATGCCGCGACGCTGCTTTCGCCGGCCTGCGGCGAGCTCCCGAGACCTGTATGCATCGAGCCGGTGTTGGTTCGGTGCGGCCGGAAAATCTCGGTTGCCTCTGCTACAATGGAAAATTGGACGCGTTTTGATCTTCTCCCTCCTTGCACATCACAGCACGGACGCGACTGGCGACAGCCCGCTTCGCTTCGCCCCCCGGCCTGAAATCAGCAAGGCTGCAGGCAGCCGCCAGCGCCCCGTCCGCCCCCGTGCGGAGCACTACCTACTCGGAGGACATACAAAGCGCAAGCGGGCTGGAACGCCATGGCGGCCGGGCACCTGCAGCCGCGACTGGCGCACGGCGGATGCGCGCAGCGGAGGGGGTGGACAGCGGTCGCGGTGGTTGGTGCCGACGCAGTCGACAAAGGATGCCTCGCCAGCGCTCTTAGCGTTTATCCTGGAGCCTCTTCGTATTCCTGGCCTCGCTTGCCGGCTCTCGGCTCGCCGGCGGGTGGCGTCGCAGCAACCCGTGGGGCGGACGGTATGACATTTACCGTCCGGGGGTGGACGGTATTTCATTTACCGTCCACCCCTGGCTCGCTACGAGCCGTCCAATCTGAAATCGACAGCCAGGATACACCAGTTGCGGAGCGAGGAGAGCGCTATCCCGCGCCCTTACTTCGGCCCTTCGCCAAGCGTGATCCCCCGCGCGGCGCTGCTTCGCCGGCGTCCGGCGAGCTCCCGTGCCTCGGCGTCCGGGGAGCGTCTGGCAATCAATGGTGCTGGTTCGATCTGATCACAAAATCTCGATTGCTTCTGCTCGCGTGGCAAATCGGATGCGTCTGTTCGATTCTATCAGGTCAAGTACATGTCAGTTCGTTTCCTCTTTTCGCCCATGGTGGCAGGCTGGAGCCGGAGATGCATCGCCTTGGAGAGGCTTGAAAAGCCTTGTCACTTGGTCAGTGCTTAGAGGAAGATGAAGCCACTGTTCTCCCTCATTCATCCCCTTCCCCTACTCGCCCGGTGCCGACAAGCTCAGCAAGGACGACGGTGAGCCCGGCGCCGACCGTGTGCTGGCTGGAAGTGTGCGCAGCGATCAATGGTGCAGACTGCAGAGCCGAGCTAAAGCAGCGACACCTTAAGCTCCTTCAGAAGCATTTTTTCTTTAGAAGGAAACTGGCCCCCAAGCGCGGCCGTATGCAATGCAGAATGAACACAAGAAGTTTCTGGCGTCCCCACCTTCGGCCCGTGTCAGTAATCACTCTCATCAGTCATCACACGGCCGACGACGCCTCGCAGGCTGCAGGAAGCCGCCGGCCCCGTCCGCCCACTAGCTACTCGGAGGACACACAAAGCGCGCCGCGCCGGACCGCCATGGCGGCCGAGCACCTGCAGCCGCGCCTGGCGCACGGCGGAGCGGCACTTGGGCGGCGGCCGCGGTGCTCCGTGAAGACGAAAGCGGCGGCGGATGCCTCACCGGCGCTCTTAGTGTCCACCCGAGAGCATTTTCTTCTTCATAGCCTCGCTTGGCGGCTCTCGGCTCGCCGGCGGGCGGCGTTGCCGCGACACAAGGGGGTGGAGGTGGACGGTGTTCCGTGGACGGTATTTCATTTACCGTCCACCGCTGAGCCGCTAAGGGCCGTCCAATCTGAAATCAACGGCCAGGATACACCCGATACGAAAGGACTCTAGTGAAGCGGAACCATCAGGACCCGATACCCGCGCGCGGCGCAGTTCCGCCAGCGTCCGGCGAGCTCCCGTGCCTCTCGCGTGCACGAGGCGGCGTTGGTTGTTCGATCGGACCGGGAAACCACGATTTCCTCTGCTCGCGTCGCAAATTGGAAGTGTTCTGTTCTTCGATTATGTGAGAAGACCTCGTGAACATATCTCAGGATTCGTTTCCTCTTTACGTCCATGGCAGCAGGCTCGAGCCAGAATTTTTTTTTAGATTATGGAAAACCGGCCTCCACCACTCCATGGGAGTCTTACAGCCAAAAAAGATGGCTATAGAGCCAACGATTACAAGAGCACATAGACTTCAAATCCTCACACTGAGGAGAACAAAACAAGAAAGAAAGAAGCTAAGAAAGAAAACAAAGACTAAGCTTCTAGCTCCTTCTAAGACTTCGCTTCCCCTTGTCTTGAAAGCTGAACATCTCTTGTTGCTTGTCGGGTAGAAACCGTATTAAGTCAATTTCTAAACACGAACACCAACACTCCTTATTCTAAAGAAAAAAAACACCACTTGGCCACCGTCGAGCAAACAAAGCACCCATGTCACCCTTCCAAGGACTCCAAAGCAGCTCCCCTGCAGTACAGCATCGAAGACATTTTTGCCACTCGAACCATTGGTTTTGGTTTTCACCTGAAGAATTCCCTGGACATCGTGGTCCTCTCAACGACGCCTTCAAAAAGAGAACGATGTTCCACAACACCGCCATTGCCAGCGATGGTCCGAGACCGTGCAAAAGCTTTCGCCCGAGAACCATACGACGTTGACGAACACCTGACTCCATCCAGCCCCGTTGCGCCACCGCCGGTCTTCAGACACCCAGGAACGCACCAGGCGCTTAGGCTCAGGTATTGTCCGGGTTTCCAACTTCCAGCAGTACACAACACAGCGCAAAGGCGAGTAGGCGTAGGCACCTACAAGCCAACGAGATCGACCACCGAGGACCCTGATCTGTCTCCACAATCCTGCCTGCCGCCCCTGTCAACTCAGGACATCGTCGGCGCAGGTCTTCAAGAATTTACCTCAGATCTAGGGAGAAAGGGAGGGAGGACGACCGAAGCCGTCCCAGCCTACCCTCGCCGCTGCTGCCTCCAGACGTCGAAAGGGATACCGGACGGGACTTAGCCGCGCTGGCGTCTCTTGCCCGCCCCATGCAGATCCCGGCGGAGGTAAACCGCCCTTGCCGCGTCCCCGTCCAGCCATGGCCGCCGCCTTCTTCTCGCCGGAGCTGGAGTCCGGGCGGAGCCTAGCTCCGCCGCCGCCCACCTCCCTGCCAAAGCCCGGTGGCGTGCCGTCGACAGGGGGAGGGGAAGAAAACCGAGGACGACGGCCCTCCCCACCTCGACCACCTCCTCACCCCACGCGCACCCCCGACGGCGCCGCCCCCGGAGACGGCCAACGCCGCCTCGGATCCGTGGCCCTCAGTCCTCACCGCCGCGTAGCTCCCTCGACGACGGCGAGCACCTCCGGCGGCCCAGGCGGCCGCGTCCGCCCAGATCCGTCCACGGATGGGGACGAGAGCCCCGCCGCCGCCTTCCTCGCAGGCCGCCTGGACTTCCAGTGGCCTGCTCGAGCGGCGGCAAGGCGGAGAGGAGGCAGAGGAGGGCGAGCGGCGGCGGTTTGGTTTTGCGCCGCCGGGTCGCCCGCGCGGAGCGGCCCCGAGCGGCTTCAGTTGATACTACTTTCCCTCTTCTTTGTTTCCGAGCGGCTCGAGCCGGAGATGCATCACCATGGAGAAGTTTCGAAGCCGTGGTCACTTGTCAGTGCTCTGAGGATGATGATGAGGCTGCATCGAATCAACCAGGATCTGTACGTCTGCGATTTCGAATCTAGGGAATGGAAACCTGCCGACCACACACGTCCGGCGCCGACCACACACGCTGGCCGGAAATGTGGACAGCAGTCAATGGTACAGAGCGGAGGTAAAACAGTGACATCTCAAGCTCTCCTTAAGTTTTCTTTGGAAGGAAACTGGCCCTAAAAGAGGAGTTTTAAGCTCTGATTTCACCTGCAGATGACCTTACAGAGTGAGGAATTTTAAACTCTGATTTCAGCTTCAGATGACCTTTAGAAAGTTTGGCCACAAAAGGCCGGTAACGCTAACAGAGATTCAATCATCATAACGTCAAAACTCTGAAAGTTTGCGCATTGCATTGCAGACTTGCAGGACAAGTGTTGCAGCTAACATGGTCTGAAGCTGATCGTCTTCTTTCAAGTGTTGCAGCTAGCAGAGAAGACTCGTTAGCCTACTGCAAAAGTTTCTTAATTGCATAACATTGGCGTCATTCAGATTAGCACAACTTAGCTAAGTTCAGGTTCATTTCAGCACCATTCTTGTAGCAAACAAACGGCATTCAGCATCACCCAGCAAAACAAAACGTAATTTCACAGAATAGACCTACTATTTCAGCCAAGGGAGGGGGTGTCGCGAAAATAGTTAAAATTAAGATGAAAGTATAGGGCACCCGAGAAAGGATCCAGCTCCAGTACAGGCAAAACTGAGTAACTGACAATGCATTTCTTCGAAGACCTGAAATATAGTGAAATGGGTTTAATGTTGTCATCTTCAACAAGAAAAAGGCAACCACATGCTGCAAATTATAAATTTTTGCAGCATTTCTGAGTAAGTGACGAAGTAGCACACCCGACAATGAAGCAATCACCTACAGGCAATCACAGAGTGTAGCTAAACTTTTGCTCATTTCAGCCGGCCGATTCTAAAACAGTGCCACTAATTAATGTTGTGTTCCTCGCTTCATATCGTAGTGGTCCATAAGCGAAGACCTTGCGAGTGCATGGATTAAGCTACTAGTGTATTCTAGGGGCGTCGAAGTAGCATGATAACGTGATAGGACATGTAGTAGGAGGAGGAACAAAATTGAGCCATGCGGAGAAGTTAGGATTGAAACTATTATTTTGATAGTTGATGGATGAAAGTTTGAGGACAAAAATGGTTATTCCACCTTACATCAATATAGAAATGGCATAACAGGGCGCCATTGGAACTTTACAACGCCCGCTTAACACTACACTCAGGTAACACTCAAAACATTCTTCAAACATGCAACTTTTATAAAAAATCTTAATCAAAGAAAATTTCCATTGAAAGGTATTGTGTGATGTGCATCGTTACAAGCAATGTTAATGATAGCACATCTGCGAAATTAAAAAGAAAAGAACCATATTAGTCTCGTGATGAACTCACATTACACCTTTCAATAGAGCATATATGAATGGTTCATTAGTATGATGCATGATGCAATGTTCAACCTTCAATCAACCACTCAGAGGCAAATAAACTTGACCTTTCTATCCATGAACTTGAAGACATTGATGATTTGGAGCATTATCCTGTATGAAGAAGAGATAATAGCACAAGTCCGGGGACTCAAGTATGTACTAAGAGTCTAAGATAGTTGTGAACCACATATACTTTATCATTCTACCATAAAAATCAGCTACCTTCTAGATTCACTACTATGGATTCTCTACAAAAGTGCACACTCAAATGGTGAGCTCTATGGTAGCATCACTGAATGCCAATGCTGATGATGATAAAGAAATTACTGACCTGGTGGTACATTGCCTCTGCATTGCAACACCTGCAAGGCTGCAACTAGAGAAGATTGCTGATCTCTATATGTTGTCCTGCAATCAGCTAGGTGTATCTGTCCATGCGTACCCTCTTTTCTCCTGGATTACGATCAAAAGTGCACAATGGATCGTCTTCGCCCATCCCAACAAATATACAACTGAAGACCAAAGTGAAGACAGAAGAGTTGGCAGTGTATTGATGTATGTGTGAACATGTAGTATGTGTATGGACGCGTGCTGAAATCTGACTGAGTGCATGTGCTGTAAGATAGCAACTCAAAAGTCAGGGATTAATGCCATATAGTGTATGAAACCTTCTTAAAAATCTGCACGAGTTTAACAAAGAAGATTTACCTTGGCTGCATTTGGTTTGGGAGAAGCACTACCCTAATGGGAAACCGCCTAGTAGTAGTAGCACAAAGAAGGGTTTTTTTTGGTGGAGGGAGCATTCTAAAGCTAATGGGTGAACTCAAAGGGCTAGTAGTATCAGTGACAACTTAAAATAGTCAGACATGTTTATTTAGGAGTGACTTGTGAACAAAATCGGAAATCTTTCACCAGCTGTTCCATCTGCCTTTAACAGCTCAGTCTTTTGACGAAATGTTCAACGGGTGCACATTACTGAACTGTCCAGCTATACAATCTGAAAATGATGTGCCAACCTGTGGGCATTCCAGCCTATAGTACCTCCATTTTATGGTTCTAGCTTGAAGATGGATGTTGATTTCACTTCTAAAATATCTTTTCAAAAAAAAAACTTCTAAAATAACTAAAGATGAATGAAGGCCCTTTATTGTTGAACTGATAATTGAAGAAGCTCACCGAAACACCTGGCTGTACAATTTCTAAACTTCATCCTGATCTGCTTCCCAGAAACAGAGGATCAAGGTCAGCTATACCTGCGGCAATGCGCATTTTTAATATATCTACTACTAAACGAATTTGAATTCCTACATGTATTTACATTTCATGGCCAACTAAATCATCATGTATTTAAGGCGAAGATTAAGCACTGGCTCTATGCACACAGAGCAGCCAAAGCAGTCGATCAGCGGCCGGAGGAGAGGACGGGGAAGTAGCCCTCGCTGCTGCTGTGCGCCGTGTCCTGCGTCGCCATCGCCGTCGACGAGCCACCACCATTCCCGCTCGTAGTAGCGCCGGTCATCTCAATGTCACTGAGATCAAAGTGCGCGCCCCCCTCCGGCGGCCACACGAACTGCGGCTTGAACGGCGGCACCTCCGGCGGCGGCGACGCCTTATCCAGCACCTGCAACACCTCCACCATCGTCGGCCTGTCCCCAGGGTTGGGGCTACTGCACGCCAGCGCGAGCAGCAGCAGCCTCCCCGCCTCATCCCCATCAAACCCGGCCGTGCCAAGCCCCTGATCCACGGCTCCCAGCAGCGCTCCCCTGCCATGCATCTGCCACACCCAGTCCGTCAGCAGCGGACACCTCGGGTCCTCCCCCCTTAGCGCGTACTGCCCCGTGACCACCTCCAGCACCAGCGCCCCGAACGCGAACACGTCGGTCTGGCGCGACGCCTTGTGCCCCACCGAGTACTCCGGCGCGATGAAGCCATGGGTGCCGGCGACGTTGAGGTCGGTGAAGGAGTTGCGGCCGTGGTCGAGGACGCGCGCCAGGCCGAAGTCGCCGAGCCTGGCGCGGAAGGAGCCGTCGAGGAGGACGTTGCTGGCCTTGATGTCGCGGTGGAGCACCATGTGGGTGTACTCGTGGTGCACGTAGTGGAGCCCCGCCGCGACGTCGCGCACGATCGCGTACCGGGACTCCCAGCTCAGGAAGGGCCGCTGCTCGTGCACGCCGCGGCGGAAGAGGTGCTGGTCGAGGCTCCCGTTCGGCATGTACTCGTAGACCAGTAGCAGCTGACCTTTCTTGTAGCACCAACCTGGCAGTTCACAACGCAACAGCAAACAATGTTCAGAACAATGCATCTTGCAAGGTCCCACATGAACTGATGCTGAATTTAAAATGCTTTTGATTAGGAATCACAGAACTGAAAATTTCAGGATGGTTGAACGGATAAAAAAATAGAAATACTAGTAGGTTGTTGGTTCGTACACGATTTCATAAACGCGTTAGAATTTTAGTAGAATATATATCTCGCCTTCTGGGTACCTACTTGTCCAGCACTAGTTTACACTATTGAAGACTGGTCAATGCATAAGATAAGAAGGTACTAATAAAGTGGAAGCTGATGGCTCAGCAGATACAAGAAACCCGTCAACTCTGATCAGCTAGCGAACCGCTAAATCCCAATCAAACATTAAAACCCCAATCATGGCAAATGTGGTCCAGGTCAAGCATCATTCTGATTTGAGATGAATTTTCTTGTTTTTGAACTTTAAATTCGAGATGAAATGGGATTAGGAATTTTCCATTCACGTACCGATGAGAGGGACGATGTTCTTGTGGCGCAGCCGGTTGATGATCTGGACCTCGGCGAGGAAGTCACTGACGCCCCTGCTATCATCCCGGATGAACCTCTTCACGGCGACCTCCATTGTCCCCTCCGTCCGGGGGTCGTCGATGGCAGGTATCGTCCCCCTGTACACCACGCCGTACCCACCCTTCCCCAGCTGCAGCTTGTCGTCGAAATTCCTCGTCGCCTTCTTGAGCTTCTCGTACTCGAACACCCGGGGCATCCCGGGGAGGTTGCTGAGCTGGTGCCCCAGCCTCTCCTGCCGCCTCTCCATGTTCCGCCTCGCCCGGATGCTCCTGGCCAGGAAGAACGCCGCGACGGCGACGGCGGCCACGCCGACGGGGACGACGACGGCGACGATGATCAGCCACGTGTTGCTCTTCTTCTCCGGGATCACCTCGATCTCCAGGCTCCAGTCGAGCACGCAGTTGAGCTCGAAGTTGGTCCCCGTCGACGCCGCGAAGCCGAGGTACCCTTGCTCGGGCACGTGCTCGCTCAGGTCCAGCGCCGACTCGAGCACGGGCGCCGCCGGCCTCGGGTTACCTCTGACGTCGAAGTACACCGAGATGCGGCGCCCCACGCCGTCGTAGTGGATCCAGACGGTGTAGTTCTTGGCGGTGGTCTTGTTGGTCGCGAGGGGGAATCCGGTGAGGTTGGCCGTCTTGGTGGAGACGACGGAGCCGACGTTGAGCCCCACGTGGTTGTCGTTCGGGTCGTAGTCCTGCTTCAGCGTGTCGAGCTCCACGGCCACGAACCGGCTCGCCGCGGCGGCCGGGGTGCCCTGGAGCGTCGCGTTGGTGAGGCCGAGGAAGCCGCCGTGGCTCCCCGGCGGGGGACCGTCGCGGGAGGGTACGATGGCGAAGGCGAGACCCTCGCCGGGGAGCGGCGAGGAGTCCGGGAGGTGGAAGACGTTGATGGAGAAGGTGGTGTTGAACGACACGACCTGGACGAGTGGCGTGCTGCTGCCCGTGCCGTTGCCGGCGGCGGCGGTGCCGTTGCTGCTGCCACCACCACGAGGGGGAGGCACGGCGGCGGCGGCGGGCTGGCGTTTGTTGGCGTCGTCGAGGCGGCGCCAGAGCGTGAAGCGGCGGCTGAGGAGGACGGAGCCGGACTTGTTGGCCATGACGTCGAGGTAGCTGCCGATGTTGCCCGTGTCGGGGGTCACCTGGAGCGCGCCCTGGTAGATGCGGGCCACGCTGCTGAACGCCAGCTCCGCTTGCGAGTTGCCGCCGTCCGGGAACGAGGTGTAGTTGTACGTCGCCACGTCCAGCGCCGGCAGCGGCTGCAGCTGCGGCGGCGGATCCGCGCCGTAAGCAGTGGCGAAGAGGAAGGAGACGGCGAGGAGGCAGCCGAGCAGAGGTGACAGAGGAGAGCGACCACGTCCGCCGCCGCGTGCCGACGCCATGTCGCGCGCGCGCCGGACGGGACACGGCCGCACGGATGGGTGCTGGAGCTGGAGAAAAAGTGCGGGCGGAGGAAAAGGACGCGAACCAAAAGGCGAGCGCGAGGCTGCGAGGGGGGAAGGGAATCCACCGAGGTGGTAACGACCGCTATTTGTACTGGGACGCGGGGCGCTGGCGGTGGTGCCTGGAGGGGGGGTTGGTGCGGGCGCGACGGGAACTTGCCCGGCGGATTCCTCCCCGAGCAGGAGTGGGCGAGACACGGAACGTGCCGGCACGGCGGCCTGCGAGTTGACGATACTACGAGAACGGAGGCGCACGGCTTCCGGGGCATTTCTGCTCGTACGGGCGGAACCCAGGGCCAGGGGATTGGCGGGCCGGGAACGGTCAATGAGCCGCCGGCAGGGGTCGCCGTCGCGTGCTCTCGGCGCGTGCGCGCAGCAGCGTGACACCCGGCGGCGTGACGGCAGCAGCTGAGCCACACGGACACGCTGCAGCGGCGGTAGAGACGAGACGAGACGAGAGAGGTCGCCGTCGGACGCGGGCCCCCACGGCCCCCACCGGCCCACCCTGCGGCTTGCTTCAGCTGTGGGGTATCCTCGGTGACTTTGGACAACCGCGCGCGCGGGAACGAAGTCGCCCTTGTTTAAAAAGGGTACGAGCCACATCAGCCAGGCCGGACGCGTTTATCTTTAATCGGGTGTACATAAATGGCAGCGGGGTACATAAATGCAGGCAAAAATAGGCTTATCCTGTCCATTTTAGCGGTGGCCGGCTAGCCGCCCACCTTCCAATTCTGTTCTTGCATCATGAACAGTTCCATTAGCGTGTCGGGGATTTGGAGTGAGCATTCATTCGGCGAGGGCGGGCGAAACATGCCGGTACCCGGAAACTCCTCGTTCGGATTGCGCCTCAGATAAATGGGAAAGTGATTTCTCTACACGCGCAAAAAAAAAGACTATTTCCTGATACGTTGAAATAGTACCTCCTATGTAATGTCAATTTTCTGATTCAAAGTCAACATTTGCAGCTAAATATCCAATTGTTTAGCTACTTGTTGTTCCTATCACCAGGGAGCATCTTCTTTGGCCTTGCCACTTTTTTTTCGTTTTGCTCATGCTGCTTTATCATGATCACCATTAAAAGGAAAAAGTTTCAACTAGGCTGAAAATGGATTATCCATCGAATCATGCATCCATATGATCACATTGTGCGCGACTGTTCTTCAGAGATCTGTTCTTCACAAGCTGCATTTGTTCTTGGGAGGCTACGCTAGTTCGACCACACATATCCATGGCAGCTTGGCTCTCTTTGGCCGGCGTGTTTTATCCTCATGGACCATACGATTTAATCTCCAATTAAAAACATATATGACGTTCTATTGTTTCCATGTGTATGAATTTGAGTCATATTGTACGTTCACACAGTTTCCGTAAAAAAGTCCATGTATATGAATTTGAGTCGTGTCCACACTATTTCCATCTATGAAAAAAAAATATTAGATGCTTTTAGTTTCTTTTAATTTCATTTAAATAGTTTTAGTCGTATTCAACATGGATTCTTTAGATTAATTTGGACCATCAGATCTTCATAAAATCCAACGGTCTAAATCCTTCTCTTTTTTAGATTAACGTGAGATTTTCTTGGCCCTCATCCATGGCAGCTCGGCCCTCTTTGGCACGCGTGCGTTTTTATCCTAGGGAACCTCCGCTCAAAGAAAACTCATTAATGATGTCTACTCCTCTTCAATCATCAACTAAAAATCAGTTCCCCTTCCACTATCATGCATATACATTTGTTTCCTCCTCCCTCGCTCTCTAGCTTCATAGCCTGAAAGAAGGTGACCAACCTTTTTTCTCTCTCCTTGAGAGACGACTCTGGATCTCGCGCTGCGCTCTTGGCAAGCTGCATTTGTTCTTGGGAGGCTACGCTAGTTCGACCACACATATCCATGGCAGCTTGGCTCTCTTTGGCAGGCGTGTTTTTATCCTCATGGACCATACGATTTAATCTCCAATTAAAAACATATATGACGGTTCTATTGTTTCCATGTGTATGAATTTGAGTCATATTGTACGTCCACACAGTTTCCATAAAAAAGTCCATGTATATGAATTTGAGTCGTGTCCACACTATTTCCATCTATGAAAAAAAATATTAGATGCTTTTAGTTTCTTTTAATTTCATTTAAATAGTTTTAGTCGTATTCAAAATGGATTCTTTAGATTAATTTGGACCGTCAGATCTTCATAAAATCCAACGGTCTAAATCCTTCTCTTTTTTAGATTAACGTGAGATTTTCTTGGCCCTCATCCATGGCAGCTCGGCCCTCTTTGGCAAGCGTGCGTTTTTATCCTAGGGAACCTCCGCTCAAAGAAAACTCATTAATGATGTCTACTCCTCTTCAATCATCAACTAAAAATCAGTTCCCCTTCCACTATCATGCATATACATTTGTTTCCTCCTCCCTCGCTCTCTAGCTTCATAGCCTGAAAGGAGGTGACCAACCTTTTTTCTCTCTCCTTGAGAGACGACTCTGGTTCTCGCGCTGCGCTCTTGGCAAGCTGCATTTGTTCTTGGGAGGCTACGCTAGTTCGACCACACATATCCATGGCAGCTTGGCTCTCTTTGGCAGGCGTGTTTTTATCCTCATGGATCATACGATTTAATCTCCAATTAAAAACATATATGACGTTCTATTGTTTCCATGTGTATGAATTTGAGTCATATTGTACGTCTACACAGTTTCCGTAAAAAAGTCCATGTATATGAATTTGAGTCGTGTCCACACTATTTCCATCTATGAAAAAAATATTAGATGCTTTTAGTTTCTTTTTATTTCATTTAAATAGTTTTAGTCGTATTCAACATGGATTCTTTAGATTAATTTGGACCGTCAGATCTTCATAAAATCCAACGGTCTAAATCCTTCTCTTTTTTAGATTAACGTGAGATTTTCTTGGCCCTCTCGGCGAACCTGGTGGCTTCTTTTACTCCTCTTTTAATAAGATAATAGACTCCTCGCGCTTCGGATCGCGTTGGGAAAGTCATTTTTCTACACGCGGAAAAAAAGACTATTTCCAGATACGTTGAAATAGTACCTCCTATGTAATGTCAATTTTCTGATTCAAAGTCAAAATTTGCAGCTAAATATCCAATTGTTTAGCTACTTGTTGCTCTATCACCAGGAGCATCTTCTTTGGCCTTGCCACTTCTTTTTTCGTTTTGCTGATGCTGCTTTCGTGTTTTCATGCTTGGGGATGGGGATATATGACATGGGCTTCTGGGTTAACTGGTAACATGCATGTGACGGGTGAATTATCTGTTACCATATCATTAAATTTATCATGATCACCATTAAAAGAAAAGTTTCAACTAGGCTGAAAATGGATTATCCATCGAATCATGCATCCATATGATCACATTGTGCGCGACTGTTCTTCAGAGATCGGTTCTTCTTGAATCTTGGCTATTACTTTCTGTGTTCAATTGCTCATAGCTTAGAGACCTGTACATTCCTGAAATCTCATCACTTAATGCTTGACGATTATAGATATCAAGTGTAAACACAGCGATTGAGCTATATATTCTCAAGTACCTGCCTGGGACTTTCTCGCGCTTGATTTCTTCTGAAATTTGGTCAGGTATGGTCTCTCTCTTTGAGTATCGCAGCAAGTCCATCCTTTCAGCACAATTTTTTACCCTTCCATTGGTTCGTGAAAATCCGCTATGCATTGCAGCTTCCTCTGAAATTTGGAATGTACCTAACAGAATAGTCGTTGTCTTGCTGCGCTGTACATACGGTTTGATTTCTTCTCAACAGCAGCTCACCTGTTCACACACGAGATGGTCACGATGCAATGCATATGCATCAAACACTACATCGCAGGATCAAGTCAAACTTAAATGGATGCATCGTGTCATTATCTGTTTAAAAAAAATATCAATCCATTCTGGACGGCAAGGCAAGCTTGGGTAGTCAGGCAGATCAAGTGGCCAATTTGCATATATCATTGGAGTGATGAAGCTCCAAACAGCACCGGAATCCTCACCAAATCACCGAGCACATGGTCAATGGTATATTGGTCTGCGTCTCCATCTCAAGGAGGGGGGAAAATGAGATCAACATCTCCGTATTATCTTAACGGTTTGATAATATGTTGTTAACCATAATTTAGAATCCGTAACCGTGTCCAGGGATGACTTAAAGCACAGCGGGTGGACGACAAGTGGAGTGTCAATGTATATGCATAAGCTGCAGAAAAAAGGGCTAGCATTATCATATAATTTGACAGTTGCAACCCCCTCTGCAATCATCAGAAGCAACTACCCCCTTTTCTCCCTTGCCTAAGGAAAGCATGTATCACATTTCAGCTTACCTTTTTCTGATAAATTATTTCAGCTTAATTACGTTGGTTGTTTAATTTGGAGTAAATTCCATGGCCGGTCCTAAACTATGACGGTTCTCATCCAGGTCCACGTACTATGAAAATGTATTTTTAGGTCCTCAGACTATCTAACTAGGTCATCTAGGTCCAAAATAGCCATGTCACACCTCAGGACCTGATGTGGCATGCTGATTGTCTAGTAAACGTGAAACCCGACGTGTAGGCCCTACATGTCAACCTCTCTACCTCCCTTTCTCCCTGTCCTGGGCGGCGGCGCAAGGCGAGGCGGAGCAGGAGCAGCGGGGGGCCAGGTGTGCAGGGTGGAGATCTCGCGGTTGTGGCTCCTCGGCACGGGCGTCGCTTGGCGGCGGGAGCCCAGACCGGTGTAGCCCAGGTGCGCCCCGAGTCCTAAGCGGTCGGTGACTAGACCGGCCGTCTCCCCCTACGCAGCCGTCGTCCCGTTGGCATGTGGGGTCCACATGTCGGATTTCACGTTTACTACACAGTCAACGTGCCACGTCACCTTCTGAAATACACGCAAGAAAGTCACAATCTGCAACAAAATTCTATTGGACAATAATCACACTAATGTGAGACAATACCTTGATGAGATGCCAACGCACTCAATTGGAATTGGTGTGGCTGACTAATGAGCCAACGGCCTGCGAAATGACCAAGCACTGACCGAAAACGGCAAAACAGTGGAGAACAAACAAAGACTAGCTTGAATTATAAGCCACACCAACCTGGCCAGAGTTTACATTCACAATGTGCACATAATTATCCTTGGAGGCACTGACAACTATTTGCGAGTCCAAAGTAGATAAGCATGTCAATCCATCAGTATGATAGCCATGGCCTACAATGAGAGAAAAACAATGATAAAAAAAATTCATGTGAGTTGTTAACTGAGCACGTCTAAATATTGTATGGACATTACAACATAGGTGACAATTTACCTCGAACAACATGTCTACTTTGTGCACTTACTTGGGCCCCATATCCTCAAAGTTGCATTATCCGACCCAGTACATAAAAGTTTACCTTTAAATGGAAGGTAGCATTCATAGGCACATCCAAATAGGTGACCAAACCACAACTTTATAGATTAGCAAATGCATAACAATCAAGGAACCATGATTGTACCATCTGGAGTAAAATCACCACATGTCACTGTGCTACAATGCCCAGCAAAGGTATTAAGAATGGCATTATGGTCAGCGTTCCACATCCATACATTACAGTCCTCTGATCCTGCGATTATCAGATGCCCTCGTCGATATCATTTAAGCTACTACAAAAACCAACATGTAAATTACACTGTGAGACTAACCAGTGAAAAGTGTTGTATTTCGTGATGAGAAAGCAAAGGTTTTCACACTGGAAATCAGTTGAATGAGACCAGAACATCTCACCTCAAAACCTGACCCAGACCCTCAAGGGTTCCCTGAAGAGCACGTGTAGCCATATTCCACACATTTATCTGCCTATCAAAACTTCCACCGGCCAACAAATTTCCATCTGAACTAAAAGCTATGGTGCTGACAGTATCACTATGTCCTGTATTTAGAAACGGTTCTATAAGTTTCCTCAATGCAATCCTGGGCTTGCATCAACTATGTGGAAAAATAGTAGGCTAACTAATATATGCAAAAGAAGGAAAAACAAAGAAATCTCTACCACTTCTAAAACCATAATTCCGAATAGCCATACCCTGTGCCCCCGCCTCGCGTGCCCTCGCCTCCCACCGATAGCCCACCCGCCGATCATGGGGCCCACGCCCAAGGAAAAAAGCCGAGGACCAGCGCCCGCGGACATGGACTCTCCCCTGCTGCTCCTCCGCCGCCGCAAGCTCCGCCGGCCGCAGCTGCTCCACCGCCGCCGCTGCCGCCGCGTGCCCCTGCTCGACCGGGTCGGCCGCCTGCGCCGCTCCCCCGCCGTCGGCGCAGCTCCCTCCCTCGGGCCCGGATCGAATCGGGCGGAGGACGACGCGTCAGTCGGCCGATCCACGCGGGGAAGGGAAGGAGGAGCCGCTCCCGTGCCCCGTTAGGGAAGGAGATGAGGGGCCGGCCTTCGCTGCCGGTGCTCGATCCCCAGCTCCTCGTCTCCAATACGTGAATCAGAACCACCCCCGACCCCGAGTCATCCAATCGATCCATGGCACCACGCCCATCCCGTGGGGCGTGAGCGGCGTCGGCCGTGGCATTGAGCGAGCAAGCCCATCCGCGGCTCGGTGTCATGGAGAAGCAGCAGGGAGCAAAGCCACAAGAACGGCGACGAGCACAGGATGGAGCCGCATCTAGCAGCAAATCAGCAACGAGGCCTCCTCTGCCATGCAGGTTCGTTCTGAATATTTAGCCCATCAATCGTCTGACACTTATCAAACGTCTACAGTGTGAATTTTGATTGATTCCACGAATTGTATGTATAGCTGCATAGATCCAAGGGTTGGTTAATGCTTTGCTTGCTCGATATTGGATCTTGGTTTGCTTAGTGGGATTCCACGAAGGGAGATCGATCCATTTGTGTTTGTTGTCCTGCATTTGGTAAACTTGTTGCATTTTATTGCAACATGTAGCCATTAGAATGTGGTAGTTTACGACTTGAGAGTCTGTTTTGAGAATGTAGTAGTTTCTATCCTTCGCTTTATGATTCTGCAAATTACATAGCCCACAAAAAAATGTTTGTATTGGTTCTTTTATTACAAATCATTTATGTTGTTCAAAATAATCCTGGCCGCCTCCCTCGTCAGCCGTGTTGTTCAAAGTACAAGGGGAAACATGTAATTGAGGATTGTGAGACACCATCAATGTAAACATTTACCCCTTTGTCATAATTCATATTACTTAGCTGGATACGATGCATTTAGGCCTTTTCCCTACCCCTTCCGTTCCCTTCCAAGTTCTATGAATTAGAATCGTAGCTGGAGCAGCACTTGGGAAGAATTCAATTGATTCTTTACACTTTGACCATGATAGCACTAGACTTAACTTGAAGTAGAATGCACTAGCATGTTGTATTATTATTAATTTATCTGTTTGGCATAGTGGCGTGGCTTTTTAGGGACAATGGCAATAAGTTAACTAATGATAGCTGGCACATGAATGAGATAGTGTTCTATGACATAGGCTCTTTCCATGATTAAATATCAAGCAAATGCGTCATTTTTACCGCCCTTATCATATGTGCCATTCTTGTCGTGTTGGGATCTGCAAAAATTTTAGAAACTTTTAGGACCTTCTGTACAACATCAACTCTTAAATGATGTTCTGAGTTTCTACCATATGGAACTATTTATTAGTATGGATTCCTATTGAGGAAGCCTGTAGCCAATCTGCCAATGTGAAAAACATTGCAACGTTTTAAAAAAATGGCTTTCAATTTGAACCATGTTTAACTTTTTGAGATGCGTATTAGGACAATACAATATTTCACAACCTTGTTAGAGTAAAGATATGCTTTGCTCCAGTGACATTTCTATAAGATATTCTTGGTGTTACGACTTCGCATCAATCTATCGGCCCCATCTATTTGTATTAGGTAAAGCATGTGCCCTGATAGAATGGCTTAGACTCCAGCGGAGCAGCTGAAAATACCAATGTTTGTAAGGGAATACGTTTGCCTTTTGAGTATGTCATGCCCTCAGTGGAGTCACCATTCAATTAGCATTTTCAGTGCAACTTATTCTGGTTTAACATAATCCGTCACCACATGGGATGAGTGATAAATGGGTTGCCAGACCATGGACAGAAAATGGTATTGGATAGTGATGTGAATCATATGCAATATGCATGATTGGAAAGAAATCAAATTTATCTTTTCTAGCCTCGGTGGCTACATGGAGCTAGCTGCAGACTTCATGCTTTCCACCCTTAAACATTTGACTACTCTGTTAGTTAGAGTTCTCATTGCAGAACAAGAACTCTATATCCCAGCTCTGTTTTCCAACATATTCTCATTCAGCTACAGCATACATTAAGCTTTTATGCCTTGTGTTACTGATAAGAGGCACTTTGAGGCTAATAATAGAGATGTATCCTTCAGAATTCTTGTAAACTTCTACCTTCTTGAATGTGTTTTGCTCTAATTCATGACGACTGGTTTAATGCAGGTGATTATTGAAAAGCTAAAATGAGTAATTGTTAATAAAATATCAGTTCTCAGCTTAATTATTTGAGTTAATAGGGTGTTGTTTTGGAGCAAACATTTAATTCATGTGTCAACCAGGAATGGGCATATTCGGGCATAAGGAAGGTGTGATCCTCTACCCAATTTTAGGTTCTTGTTATGTCATTCTGCCTATGCCATTTATGATTTATGATTGGTTGAGTGACAGACAGATATAGAATTGAAAACACCACTAATATTCATGTCATTATTAATAAATTTCTGTTCAGGATGTTTCTAATTAACGATGCCTCTACAGATTTGTTGTTTCCACTTGAAATTTAATAAAGCACACTCTTCAAGGGCTTTGATCAGAGCGGTTCTTGCCAATCTGAATGATCTTGAATTTTCTGTGTCTATATATGATTGAGCTAAAATTAATACCTTAGCATGATAATGTTTTTGAGGATGAAAAGCAATATGAAATTTAAATTGCAAGGTCGATAAATAGATTTATTTTAAAATGATGCTTCTGTTTTGTTTCTCAGCTTTCAGGAATAACAAAATGGAAACACCCTTGGCAAGGAAGTCCAGTTGTTGATCAGATTATGCATTCAAGTTTGTTTTCCTTCAGTTTTAGGTTAGAGGTCATGGTGCAATTATTTATGAGCTCAAGTTCTGAAGTTTAGCAATGAGCACATACACAGTTTTTGTGATCCTCTCGGATCTTGTATATTAATTTTAAGCATAGTGCAAACTAATGCGTTCTTAATAGTGTAGTAAAATAAAATATATTGGTAATTATTTAGGAATTGCATATTGTTTGGTCATGCTTGATTGTATATTGTGAAGGATTTATCTGGCATCCACATTGTCATCAGCCTGCCAAACATGATTACCCTTTTTTCCTTTTTTTTTGGAAGGTCTGAAGATGCGGTAATTGTTTCTCTTTGGGTTGAAAAAATTGGATAATGCATTCCCTGGCAGATATGCATGATTGGAGCAAATCAGCTAATCGTATCAGTATGGAACTACAAGTGCACGGCTACACATGTTACTACAAGTGCAAGAACCTTTATTTTGAGTGGATGGTTCAATTCCAGAATTTATGACCATTCACTTGATCGTAGGATAGCAGTGTGTTTGATTGACTCATGAACACATGGATGTGCAAGAAATGAAAATTATGAATCTTAGTTTTGATTATTTTTGCCTGGAGCAAAGTATGTTGTAAACTAGAATTTTGATCAACATTTGCACTACTGTGACTCAACTCGTGCACCTGATGTCAAAGTTAACGGTGATGACACTATAAAATTGATTCATGATATCATTAAAATTGTTTGAAAAGTTTATGCCCGTAGCAACGCACGGGCTCTTGCCTAGTTAGCTAAAAGAACTACATTCATGGGGAAAATGTAGGTGTCATGAAATTCGTGTGTGATATCAAATACAGAAAACCATGTTTATCGCCACTAGTGACATGGACAAGAGCGGAATTAGGTTCATGTGATGTTCCGGGTAAACATAAACAATAATGAATGAAGAGAACATAAATCTTACATGAATTCAAATGAATATAGTGCGTGCGTTCTTCACAGATAAATGAAATGGAAGAGTGCACAGATCAAATAACTAGTATAGAGATATTCCAAAACAAAGCAAACTATATACCAGTCAGCTCCAAAGCACTCTGCTGATCCAATCCTCCACAGAAATCCTATATCATCTTTGCCTCCAGAAGCCACAAGTATGCATCTGTAGGACTGCACGCAACAGTGAAGACTTCATCTGTACCCAAAAGAAGGAAAGGAAGAAAAAAAAGAGTTAGCATACCTATTAAGCAAAAGGCACTGAGATGTGTAGGATGCTAGAACCAGGATGGGAAACATGGAATTTGCTATCCGAATTATACAGGGGCATGAATTACTTTAACAGTGTAAATTGAAGATAATTGCACCGTATTACACATAAACCATAGTACTACTACACTGATCAGCCCCCCAGAACAAGAGTGAACTTCATTTTCTAGTGTAATAACTTGCATTTGTGGCCTTGAAAGATGTAATCGTCCTCGTCTTCTGCATAACCTGAAAACGAAAGATCAGTTGCAGAGTCATGAGTGAAGCATTACAGATGACTAAAAAAGCAGACAAAGAAACATGCCCATAGACTGAAAATCCGCCGCTTACCCATCCCGTCTCTGCCGTCTTCATCGTCGTCGTCATCGCGGTCGGGGAGGTCTGAAACAAAGGCAAGGCAAGCAAGAATAAGCAGTTGCAGCGATGGGGCAAGCAGGCAGGCAGGTACTTGAAGGGAGGCAAGCACTGTACTGCGGACCAACCTTGGTCGTCGATGGTTATCTCATGGATGATGTCCTCCTCGTTAATGAAGATCTCCTCCTCGCCGTCGGAGCCTTCGCCGACGAGCTCACCTGAGCCCGAGCCAGAAGCTGAAGGAGCTCCTCCACCTCCAGTCGGCAGCATCCTCGCGGCGAGGTCCGGCGAGGAAGCGGTCTTCGGTACGGAGAGAGAGGAGGCCCGCGGTGGAGTCCGGCGAGGGCGCGGCCTACGGGATGGAGGGGGGGGGGGGGGGGGGGGGGGGGGGAGCGGGTGGGGAGGGGCGTCGCGGAGCTCGGAGCCGGAGGGCGAAACGGGGGTTGGGACTTGGGAGCGGCGCCGGGCACAGCCGCGAGGGCGGGATGGGCCATGGGCCGCTCGTCCGCTCAGAGGCTGGGGGTTTGATGGGCTGATATCGGGAATTCCCGTATGGCATTTCCCGATGGAATTCCTTTCCCGATCCAATATGGGAAATGGAGAATACTGGCGGAAAACTCTTCCCCAGATTTCGACCGATTTCGGGTTAGTGCACATTTTTGGTGCACACCTGATTTTATTATAGAGATTAGTAAAAAATTCAAAGCTCACCCCTGCGTATGGAGCATGGATGCCTCTTCCTTCTTGTTGTGGGACCCACCAACTAAAAGTTTCGCGTGATTTCGTGTGTGAAAAAAAAATATGGAATTGAGTCCAGTAGATGCTCACGTAAATAGCACGGCATGTGTGTAAAAAATAGTTGAGGACATGGTTTTCCCTCTAAATATGCTCTTGGATGGTTACAACTGGTACTAGAGCCGACCCTCACAGTTACCCTGTATTTAGACATATGGCACATAGCGCGTGTGGACCCTGTGTGATCACACAGGATGACATATATGCTGGCACGATGCATGGACGTGCGCTAAAAGGGAGCGTGTGGGGCGCTCTGTGTGGTCACACAGGATGACATATGTGTTGGCACTAGACGGCGCATGGACGTCCGCTAAGGGCATCCGAAGTGTAGAAAATAAGGGGGCCCTAAAGCCCATAGAAGCGACCTTACACGTACCAACCCAGCTCCTATGCATGGTCCTAAGCAGAAAAAGCTAGAGGTCGGCCTCGAAGCAAAGGCCAGGTCTTAAGGACTTAAAAAATCGAAAAAGGACGGTGGCAGGCGCACAGCGAGCGTGGGAAGCTGCAGCACAGGCTGCACAGCGAGCGTGGAAAGACGGTGTTGGACTTTTTTATTTTGATTGGGACCCACCAGCAGGGCCCACCCTTGAGGCCGGATGAGCAACAGACACAACAGGGGCGACCTCAATTCATCACGGGTCCCAGCCTTATGGCCGATCCGGTCTCAAACATTCCTGATGCGCTAAGAGGAAAAGTCCTGATCAATTGCTCCAGTTTGCGGGTATGTTGTCATCGGGTCCTCTAGAGGGGTGTATGTGACATCTTGGCCCTTAAAAATATTAAAGGATGAAACTGAGCCCATTAGAGGTCCATATGAGTGGGGCATGGTATGCGTGTGGGGAAAATAGTCCCACCTTGCTAGTTGAGGAGTGTCAAATGAATTTCAACCCCGGGTTAACCCTTTTACGCGAAGTTAGGATGAAAGCATAAGCAGAGTTAGAGCAAGTGTGTGTTTTACGCAGTGTGCGAGTGACCGAGCTATAGTTGGGATTGGGGCGTACATTTTTCATATTTCTTTATCTACATTTATCTGTTCCAAACCAGCATGCGAGTGACTGAGCCATATTCGAAACTAGGGCGTATATTTTTCTCATTTCTTTATCTATATTTCTCCATTTCGAACAATAAATATAAAAATTATGAAAACAATCTATAATTTGGAATGAAGGAGTAATAAAATAAAAATATAAACTGGCTTACAAACTCCACACCGGTTCTTCTCATGCCGCATCGTCTCACATGGCGTGGCGACGGCATCTCTCACCTTGCAACCGCGGGCGCCCAGCCAACCCAGCCGCCCACCGCAAACAATGTTTCTGCTAGTGTGTATGCCTTTGGGTGGTTACAGAAAGAAAACCTTTTATGTATATGGTTGAAATAAAAAGGCAGACAGTGATATGAAACTTACGTGATACATATCTTTTTTTAGCATGAACGAACACGCATCATATACTTTAAGCACATATAGTACATGTACCAAGCCATTGGTCTGCTCGATTTGGCCGATGGTGCAATGCAAGACAACGGAGATGCCCGACAGACTGGCCAGCAAGCAGTAGTAGAGTGTGCCATCATAGAGTTCATGATTCAAAGAATTCTAAATGCATATGCATGGAGCTGGTTCAACGCAGGTCTAAAGGCGGCCGTGTCGCTGGCTACAAAGGCGTAAGTGGGGTTGGTGCTAGTGTGTGTTTTCTTGTGTGCGGCAGGACTAAGCCATATTTGAGATTGGGGCAGTGGCGAATATAGCCATGAAAGGTCTCGTTTTCTTCCTCTTCCTCTCACTTCTTATTTCCTCTCAAAAAAATGGAGAGGTTATCCATAGTATTTAGAGAGGTAAGGGGCTCAAGCCCCCATACACCCCCTAAATATGTCCTTGGATGGTTACCAGAACCGACCCTCACGGTTACCATGTATTTAGACATATGGCGCATGGCTCGTGTGGACCCTGTATGGTCACACGGGATGGCATATATGCTGGCATTAGACGACGCATGGACATGCGCTAAGAGGGAGCGTGTGGGGCACCCTGTGTGGTCACACACGATGGCATATGTGTTGGCACTAGACGACACATGGACGTGCGCTAAGAGGGAAAGTCTTGATCAATTGCTTCAGTCTGTGGGTACGTTGTCATCGGGTCGTGTATGTGACATCTTGGCCCCTAAAAATATTAAAAGATGAAATGGGCCCATTAGAGGTCCATATGAGTGGGGCATGGTATGTGTGTGTGGGAAATAGTCCCACCTTGCGAGTTGAGGAGCGCCAAATGAATTCTAACCCCGGGTTAAGACTTTTACGCGAAGTTAGTACGAAAGCGTAAACAGAGTTAGAGCGAGTGCGTGTTGTACGCAACGTGCGAGTGACTGAGCCATATTTAGGATTGGAGCGTACATTTTTTCCATTTCTTTATCTACATTTATCCGTTCCAAATAAACCAGCATGCCAGTGTCTGAGGCATATTCGGGACTAGGGCGTATATTTTTCTCCTTTCTTTATATACATTTCTCCATTTCAAACTACAAATATAGAAATGCAAAAATAATATATAATTTAAAATGGAAGAGTAATAAAATAAAAATATAAACCGGCTTACAAACTCCACACCGGTTCTTCTCACGCCGCATTGTCTCACGTGGCGTGGCGACAGCATCTCTCACCCTGCAACCGCGGGCGCCCAGCCAACCGAGCCGCCCACCGCAACTGCCGCGGCGGCAGGGTGCCCGCGCCCTGATTGGATTTGGATCGTGCCTGCGCCGCGCACCGCAGGGGCCGAGGCCGGCGGAAGCGGACGGCCACGCTGTCGGCGCGCACGAGCAACATGTGAAGCCACCACACGTCAGGACGACACCTCCATCCCACATGATCCCCATCCGCCGCCCGCGCCCGGCGCCCCCGCCCGCGCACGAGAGACGTCTCGCTCCTTCCCCCGCCCTCCCTCTCCGCCGGGTGGATGGACGCAGACGCCTAGCTAGCACGCGTCGCCTCGCTCTCGCGCGGCACGCCCGGCCCCCCCGCGCCTGCACGCATCCGGCCTAGGCCTAGGGCGCCGCGCTGGACCAGCGGCCACTGATCGTGACGAGGATACGACTGCTGCGCCGCCGTCTCGTCGTCCGGCATGTCTGGCGCCGGAGGGCGAGAGGCCCGCCCAGCCCAACACGTCCCGTCTCAATCCACAAAGACAGAGAGTGCCGTTCCGGCGTGGACTGTGTGTCTCCATCCGCCCGTCCGTACGTGTCGGGTCAGTGCAGTGCAGAGTCATTCGCGACGATGTCGGGTTAGTCGTCGCTGCCAATCAGCCTCGTAGTAGATGGAGATCCCATGCCATACGTGTCGAGAGCGCGCCGGTGGCCTATCCGGAACAGGGAAACTGATCTTTGACCCCCGGAATCGCTTCTCACCACGACCATCTATCTATCCAGAGGCTAGCTATAGCTGTACATGCGCGGATGCAACCCGGGATGGACTTGCATCCCTCTTGTTAGGCGTGCCAGTTCGGATCGGATGAGCCGAGCGGCTCGTCGTCCTCCAGCCGTGAACACGACCTGTCGCCGTCGTTCGTCGCACGGGAACGGTGAGGGTGGTTTGCGACGGGACGGGACCAGCGGCCGCTTTGCCGCGCCGCCGGAAAGAGCCTTGCTCACGAGCCCGTGCCGTGCCGCCACAGGAGCGCACCCAACGGGGCCGCCATCGATCGCTGTAGCGCGGGGGGTTGGCACCGCGCCGGCATCATTCGTGAACGAACGTGGCCAGCGCGCGTCCAATCCGACAGCCCCCATGTGGAAAGGCAGAGCGCGCGTGCCGAGTGCGGCCCGCCGGCTGGCGCTGGAGCCGGGGAAAGCCATGGCTCCGGGCTGTGAGGATCACGCATGGTGCCATGGGCAGCTGGGTGCGGGGAGATGGAGCCCTCCTCCCTCTCACTCGCCAGAATCTTCACCGCCGTGTCCCCTGGGCGATCCACACACGGCGACGTCCGAAAAGGGACAAGCAAGGCATCGCATTCTCGTCGCGGCGGCCCCGGCCGGGACGGACGACAACGCACGATGCCAACGATGCAGCTGGATCAGGGTTTTCCGTGACAAGACACCACAAAGTTAGCTGTGACACTGTTGCCCTAGTGCCTGGAAAGAGCGGTCGCCTCCGCCGCTAGCACGTAGTACGAGCCACACATGAACCAACCAAAGCATATATTAGTGTTGATATAAAGTTGAAGACGGCTAAGAGTTGACAATAGAGATGGAAACCAGGGAATTTGGGCGAGAATTCATGAGCGAATGTAATTCAGAACCACGACCTTGGATGAACGTAGCAGCAGCAATCATCAGGCATTTAAAAAACCAGCAAAAATACACCATAGAAAGGTGCAAGATGAGTTTATTCAGGAGATCTTATAAGGTGCAAGAGGAGCTTATTCAAAAGGGAACCTTATGGGGTCATGGTGGATGTCAAATAAAACAGTGGATTCAGGTACACTTCAAATCTGCCTATTTTTCTATTTAGCTACAAAGGCACTATGAACGATACAGATATGCAAACCTCTTTTCATTTACCCCTGCTACTATCTAAAGACAAGACAGGACGCGTCCATGCTAGAGTACAGTATTTAATACACAAAAAATAAAAAATGTGAAAAAAGGTGAGCAAGATAATTAAACACCATCTTTTGATACATGAACCAACAGATTCACACGCTTACACCCGCAAAAACGAAACCGAGGTTACTTACTCATTGTCCTGGAACTGCAATACATCCATCCATCTGTGGATTTGTGGGGGAGCCCAGTTGCTATGTCCCTCCCCACAGAGAGCATGTGCCAACAACTCTGCTCAAGGTCCACCATTTCGACAGGGCTTTGCTGGTTTTCCTTTCACTTCGCAGTAGCACATCCCACCAGCTCCTCAGCTATTGACACTTCTTTTACCCCGGGAAGGAGTTGTCCCTCATCAGTAGTACATTCTGCCACTCATCCATTGATAGAGGAGTTCCAAGGAAACTTAACAGTCAATAGAAGTATCCGGTTCCATTCCCTCTGCTTGTTAACTTAACAATACCACATGCCTCAGATGTCCTCGATGTTTACTGTGTACCATAATCCAGCCTCTCCCACTTGAAGGATCTACCAGAATTGATCCGCAGCAAAGCTCGCATAAATACACACACACAAACGCAGACTGCTGCTATGGCAAGCATTGAATGGATGTATGGCCGAGCAAGCAATCCTCGTGACCGCAAAGGCTTCCTTAGCACACCAGACTCCAAAATGGCACACTGGGAGCAAGATTGTATTTGCAAAGCTCGAACCCCACCAACCTTTCCTGACTGATCATCATCTTTATCGACCATTATGGTAACCTGACTGTTCTTCCAGTCCACCAGCTTTTGCGCTACAAGCTCATTATAAGAATTATGGTTCCTCAACTTGGCATATGTTTCAGGCGATTGACCATCATCATCTAGAACTGACTGCCAGCAGTTCAAACCAATCTGCAGTGATGTATGCACAATCAGAAGAAATATTTATGTGAAATAACTCAAACTAAACACAAACTGAACTTTACAGAACATACCTGTTGAGGATCGTCTGTCAAGGCATCAACTATGTCCTCTGCATTCCCGATAGACGCAGCAAGATGTAATGGAGTTAAACCACCAGGGCCAGGAAAGTTTGGTAGGAAGGGGTACAATTTGGAATTATCAGGGCAAATTACAACAAACTTTATGAGCAAATGTACCATGCGGCTACTCTTTCTTTTCACTGCTCTGTTCAGAAGATGAACATCTGCTAGCATATCCATAGTTTCCTGTGATAGTTCATCGCTAACCAAGCTTCTCTTGGCAAGGATATCCAGAAGTGTTTTAGTAAGAGAGCACCAGTCACGCTCACTAGAGAACAACAAAAGGTATTTGAACCGAGGAGTTGAGAACTGAATCAAATCCAAATCCGATGTACAGGCAGCAGTCCTCTGAAAGAGCCAGCCAAGTTCGTTAAGGAAGTGCAGAATTTGATCCCTTGGCTTTGGCTGCCTAGGGTCATGAACCTGATCATCTGAAGAGACATCAAGAAACTGTGAATCCTCAAGCTCAACTTCAAGGTTTCTCAATTCCTGACAAACACTTGAACTTGCAACAATAACGGGGAAGCTGTTACCCCTGAACCTGTTCTCTACCTGTAAATATCAAACAACAGTTGCAATCATCTTTACCAATGTGAACAACAAATTTCCATATATCAGAATCAACAAGGGACTTCAAACTACGAACCTCAATAAAGCAGCGCCCAAGAATAAGATCTGGCTCTCCGGGCAAATCAAACGTCTCAACACCTGAATCGTCGTATATGGTACCTGGATATGCTGAGCACAGCACTTCTTTGGATATGTACTTCCCTGTGCTGGTACAGTGGATCCTGCATTGATGCAAGGTTCAGAACAAGTCACTCAAATTGCAGATGTTATTGTTGATACAACATTATTTACATCTGAAAACTTACTGGGTGCCAGGAATAGTTAAGTTACGGCCCTTCAGGATGAGGGAGGTCTTTTGCCCACCAACAACAGCAATTGGTGACACAAAGGTCAACTCAGGGGTATTCCATGTTCTCCACGATTTCGATAAACGGGTCCTTCCTGAAATAAATTAGCAAATTCAAAATCAACCAAAATGAATTGGCAAACAAAGACAAAAGCAAAAATCAAAGTAAGCTCCCAGACAGACAAAAATAAATGTGGCGCTATTGACAGTAGTGTGCATACCCTCCTTATATGATACCAACTTAGAATCAGTTCGAACCAAAAACCTTCCTTTGCTCCAGAAATCCAAATCAGAATGGTGAACTAGCGTGTTTACTCTGTAGAGAAGATTTTCTTCAAGCTGTAGTCACATCACAGAAGTTCCGCGTTAGATATGTTAGTTATAGAAGTATTATTTTAGTGTCTCATTGAGTGGCAGACTTACTTCATCCCATGCAATAGCTGGCATTGAAAGATACATGGATAGCACAAGGCAACCAGGGCGAATGTATCCCTCCATCTCAGTAGGGCTGTGTTTGAGCCAATTTACAATCTGAACAACAAGAAAGGAGAATTATTTCAATCACACAGTCATGAAGCAAACAGGATAAAACAAGGCTTCAAGTGATTTTGTCAAAATAGTCAAGTAAGTTGCGCCATACATCGTCGCGAAGGTTCACAGGTATTGTGCTTGGTTCCTTGCCAAACAGCTTGAATATAATTCTACCAGTCCGGTCCTATAAAATGGTAAATCAAAAGAATAATAGAACTTAGTACATTGGTAATATGATATGACGTCTTGGAAAAAATGGGGAACAACTGGAATTGCGAGCTTCTAATATGATCTACCTGTCCATCTGAGTTTGAGGTAGAAGGTGAATGATCCGAACAAGATGTTGAGGCATAACACGACTGGTATCCAGGATTTGGTGGTGATCCATTCTCAATTGGCCGGTCTGAATCCTTGAAGAGCTCAAGTGGTGGTGCACACCATGCTCGGCTTGTGCTAACCTCAACCATTGCAGCATCTTCCCCATAATCATGAGGATGCCTATCCTCTTCATCCACTGAATGTATGGGGAAGAATTTGTGAGTTATAGGTGGAGAGGATGAAGGAGATCTCTCATCCAGAGGATTACTACTCTCTGATGATAGGTACTTGTTTGCAGAATCCATCTTAGGAGGAATATCCTCATCAGTGTTTCCAAACAGCTGCAGTGACAAGTATGGCTGAGTTTCTTGCTCTGTCTGCTTGTATGTATGAGGTTGACTTTCATGAGTGCTGTTGCTTCGCGTGAAACCAGCAGCAGGAAAAGCTCGGATTGATTTCTCATGTGAATTTACAACAGTCGCGGCCTCAGTTGAATGACTCTTGCTCTTGTTATTACCACTGCTGTCACTGCTCCCTTGGGACTGAGATGTATTTGTTTCAGGGGTTGAAGTAGCAAGGCCAGTTGATAAAACTGCTAGCAAGTCCATGGTTGACGGCACATGTTGCTTGTCAACTCCATCAGCTATCTTTTGCACAGAATCCTCTTGTTGCTCTTGGGAAGCATTCAAATCAACAACTTCCAGTGGAGGAGACTTTGCCACAGGGGTTGTGTTGTTCAACGAATTTATTTTGCTTATAATCTCAACCAGATTCTGTTTATCTGGCATTGGAGGGATGGTAGGCGCTTTACCAACATTGGAACCTGTCATTACGACAATAAAAATTCAGTACTAGTTAAATCACAAAGTTGCAAAGTAGCGCACCGAGTGCACAGTGAGTGCTAGTACCTTGCAAGCGTGCAATGACCGTGATCAGATTGACAATATCCTGTGTCCTATTTGCTGCATTTTCTTGGTTTCCAGGTAGCAGCAACTGTGAAGCAACATCTGTAGGCTGAGTTTTTCTTCTTCGCCGGTTGTGTCCAGCGAGCCTACGTCTGCAGCTCCTCTTACCCTCATCAAACTCCGCGAGTGGGTGAAATCTAAACGATTGACCAGAACAAACCAAACTTATTAGTACCTAGATGCTCTCATAGCCTACCCCAACACCGGCAGCACCATGACAGAGAACCATCTCTCCGGCCCAATACGCACGGAGTGTGAAGAAGCGATCAAATCATAACAAGAGAGTCCCTACTAGTAGCCTAGTAGCACGACATCGACAACAACAAAAGTTGCCATGAAAGTTTTGGAGGGTGAGGTTTCTATGATTACCTACTACACTGCTGGCAGAAGCGCTGCATCTGGCTGGCGACGAGCGCCTTGGTGGTCTTGCTGTGGGTCTCGCAGACCTTGTGCCTCCGGTGGTAATCCTTGGCGCTGGTCAGATCCGCGCGGCAGTCATCCACCTGGCACATCGGGTAGCTCGCGCCTCCGTTCGCTGCCGCCCCGCCGCCTCCCGATCCCCCGGCGCTCCCCGGCGATCCAGACCGGACCCTCTTGCTCGGCCTGACGACCGGGTCCTGCCCCGCCGAAGCAGGTGGAGAGGGCGAGGACGCCATGGGAGCCGACGGGCTGGTATCCATCGGGGTCGCGCCGTCCTCCCGAAGGCCGAGGTGAAGGTTCAGCGCGCCGTTACCCCCGGCGCCCTGCCGATGCGCCGCGGACGCCGCCTGCTGCTGCTGCTGCGGCGGCGGCTGCTGCTGCTGCTTGTGCTGCTGGCCCTGCGCGCCGCCGCCGAGGCGGAGCGCGTCGGAGGCCGGGCGCGCGGTGAGGCTTCGGCTGTCCCAGTCCCACATCTTGGGGTTCCAGTTCGCCTCCCCCGCCGCCGCCGTGGCGCCGGCGGGCCACGGGTGGCCGCGCTTCTTCGCGGCCCCGGCGGCATGGGGAGGCAGCGGCTGGATCTGGTGCAGGAACAGCGAGGGGGCCACAGGTGGCCCCACCTCCCCCTGCATCGCTCCCTCAAGGTCTCGTCGGCGCCCAACGCCGCCGCAGCCGCCGATCCACCTCCGGACGCGGATCTGCACAGCGAAGGTCAACCACCAATCAGCGACGCGGCAGGCGCAAGCCGAGGCGAGCGGCGGCGGGAGAAGGTTCCAGCTACCTGCTGGGCTCTCTCGGCAAGTCTACGCGGGGGACCAAGTCGCCCGCGTCACGTCACCACCCCGCCTCGCCGCACCCCCCAGAAATAGCGCCAGAAAATATCCCTCCTCCCCCTGGAAGCGATGCTGCTGCGACTGCGATGCTGGGAGAGAGCGGAGTAGAGGCGGAATCGGCGGTGGAAAGAGCGCGCGAGCGGGGAGGGGAGGTTGGGGATGAGGAATGGGCCGATGGCGTGATGCGGCGCTGGAAGAGGGAGGCGTGAAAGGTAGGAGAGAGAAAGGGGGAGGGAATCGGGCGGAGCGAGGGGGAAGGGGAGGGAGGAGGACGAGCCGGGCTTGGCTTGGTGGCGTCCTGGCGCGGCAACAGGGGAGAGGGCCGGGGCGGCGGGCGGGTGGAGGCGTGCGGCGTGGATCGAGTGATCGAGCCGATGGCAATGGCAGGAGGGCGTAATTAGAGAGAGCGCGCGGGGGTAGGACGGGGAGGGGAGGGCGCGGTGGTGGCCTGGTGGGTGGAGGTGCCGTCCCACGCCGCGGCCCCGACGGCCGTACGGGAAGAGGCGGGGGCCGAGAGCGATGGCGCGTCGCGGGCAGGCACGGGTACCGGTGGTACGAGCCCACCACCACCACTCGTGCTCGCTCGTACTGGTGGGTGGTCTGGTGCCCCGCGGCCGCGGCGTGCGTCTCCCCTGGCCTGCGCGGCGGCCTGGCCAGCTGGGGTCCTCACGGCGATCTGGCCCGCCCGCCCGTGGTGTTGGTGATGTGTGCGCCTGCTTTTTTACGGTACGGCCCCTGGCGCGCGCCCCGGCCCCGTCAAAATGGACTCGGATCCTCTGGCGTCCTCGTACGACGATGCCATCTGCCACATGCATTATTGTACTTGGGACGGTACCATATTTACCCCGACAGTACTACCATTTTTTTTTACCTCGGCGCTGTGAGAGTGAGGATAGTGCTATGGGCCTACGGGTAAATGCCATAGGTGAAATGAAACCATTTCGTAGCACTTTCTTGGGAAAAAAAATCGAGCAGCAATTTCTTCATCTTGGCAATAATCTTTTCCGCACTCCATAAGCTAAATACTACTGTATATGTGTAGTTCGACGGCCTTATAATATGATAAATAAAAAATAGAACCAAGGAAATACCAACTTACATATCTTAACAAATTGCATGATAGTACATGTTATAGCGCGCTCAATGAGCCCTCTCTGTTTTCCAACATCATCGAGGAAGACCGACATAAGAATTGTAGTAAATCTTGAAGATATAAAATAAAATAAGCAATTATACAAGTGAATCCCAGACAACGCAAATGCAGGAAGTGCCTAATACCTCGTTGTAGAAACAAGCCGAATGTAAGAATAGTTGTGCAAATACTTATGGGATCTATACTTGCCTTTGTGCCTCAATCGACCATTTATGTCGGGCTCTCGTCCAAACCTGACTCAATCGCCAGTTTTTGGAGGTGCACACCGTTTTGTTTTTCGAGTGTCGTCAGGGACGAAAACTCCCCACCTAAAATGGATTAAGATCGTGTGTTGTTTCAGAATGTGACGCTTGCGTCTGGGAAACACATGATAATCCCACCGAACGACGCATGTTGGCCACGAGTCTAGCAATGAACTTCGCGAGAAACGTGTCGCGAGGACGCGCCGCGTGGAGCGGAAATAAACAGGCCCGACCCGATGACGCTGACTAGGCGGTGATGGTTTTGTTGCAAAGCATCTTTTACAACATGGACTCCGGCATACGAATAGGTAGCGGCCAAAAAATACTTATTATAAAAGTTTAGCTCCTTTCACACAAATCGCTCCATTGTGCCAAAAGTGTCTATCGCGGCATTGATTCTACTATTTCATAGTGCTCGTCGCTTGAATCTAAGTCATGACGTCGCCATAGCACCATACGTTGTCACGCCGTGTAACATCATCCTTGTTGTCTTGGCCCAATACGTGGATCGAGTGGTCGAAGTGCGTTGAACCCTCAAACCAAATCGTAGTGCTTGCTGGCACATCATATCGACGAGTATAAAGCATCGTCAACCCAAGCGTTGAGTTGGATTTTTTTCACTGGACTAACTGTAGACGAGCGCGTGCTTATCAGAATTCAGACTGTGTGGAAGGAGCCGTGTCATGGCCTCCCCAAATCCAGCTCGTCGCCGAACCCACCAGGGGCAAAACAGGAAAGGAAATGCCGTGGTGGAGCAAGAGGACGGCGGCGGGCCCCGCGCACGGCCTCAATTATTTGTCCTTTCGGATTCCTTCCCTTCCTCCGCCGCGGGGCTCTCGCCGAGCCCGTCCACGGCTTCCCTCCCCCCGGTGTCCGGCGCCGCGCGCGCTTTTTCCCCGTTCGACCACGGGGTCTATACGCGCTCGGACGTTTCAGCCCCTGGCCCTGGGTCCGTCGTCCTCTGCCGCGTCGCCGCGCAGGGAGCGCCACGCGTGTCACGGGCTCAGTGGCCCGTGCGGCTGCCGGTGGCTGGGCTGGGCGGGCGCCGCGAGCCCGTGCAGCGCGGCCACGCGCGAGTCCTTTTCTGCCAACGAAAAGGTCGCCACTGTACTGGACTGTACTCCCCCTAGAGTAAAAATAGGGAATGATTTATATAGCCCGTGTTTAGTCCCACTCAAAATCTTTTCGCTCATCACAATTCAAAGGAGAATCTTAGATGTATACAGTATTAAATGTAGACGAAAAAGGTGAAAAGTTATATGGATAGGCTGTAAATCGCGAGACGGATCTAATGAGCCTACTTAATCCATGATTTGCAATTGTAATGTTACAGTAACCATCCGCTAATTATGGATTAATTACCTTCTAATTACTATCGTTAGATTCGTCTCGAGATTTCCAACTTATCCATATAACTTTCCACCTTTTTCGTCTACATTTACTGCTCCTAAACTGGTAAAATCAATACCCGAAATCTTTTCGCGAAAAATTTTCATCAACTAAACACGGCCACAGTCAAATGGCAATCTTTCGGCGAAGCTGGAGACGGGGGCTAGGATGCGGTTGATGATCCAACCTAGATTTGATCCAAGTGAAGTGGTTGCTTTTCACGGCGAAACACTGGAACTATTTATTTTACTACTTTTGTCTCGTGGAGGGAGGGTCGCTGTGTGGATCTTGTTTTCTTCTTTAGCTCACCACGTTCGGGGATAGTAGCTCGATTCACTTTTTTTTCCTCCTTTCTCTGTTGTTTCCTTTTCAGTTAAAATCCACTAACAATTTGCTTTTACTATTCGAAATTAAACCTTTGTTTCTCTAGAAGAAGCTGGGAAGTAAAAAAATTCGTTCTTTTAGTTGTGAAAAGTTAACTTAGTTTATGGCAACAGTGGGGAAGTTTTTTTTTTTTGGAAACTTCATCAAGTGTTAAATATCATTGTGAGCCACAGAGCTTAGAAACTTTTTGAGGAATCTTAAGATCGGAAGCAACGCATAAATAGATCCAACAGACGTGTAGTTAGCCGGGACACAAAAAAGAACGCTTTGGCCATACACCATCCGTGGCCATACATTACGATGCCAAAACAAGTGACCATGTCTAAAAGTTAGGTATCAATACTGTAGGATTCGGCATTTTCGGTGCTGTTTAATTGTTCGCTAGAGATTTCTTCTCGTGCTCATGAGTTGTGACATATTTCACGCTTCTTTTTACTCCCCAGACGTGTACAATAAAGCAACAGTACAAAAATACTACTATATGTTATTAAAAAATCGTACTGTATATGGGTAAGTCCGTGCGGACGCTTACAGTTCACCAACTCTCGATGTAAAGCCTGGGACATCGACTCCAACATACAGGTACATTTTCGTCATTTCCCCTATTATTTTTTTTCTAAGACAGGACAGCCCTCGCTTTTGTAAATTGTGGGTGGATCGCATCTTGCAACTGGGGAAATGGCGAGCGCTATGGAATGTGCTCTGCTGCCGATGTGACGGGATGCGATCGCGACGGGATTATCACCGGTTCTCAGTCTGTACACCTCGGAAAAGACGGTAAAAATTCGTCTTTTTTCCGGTGACACTGGAGGCCATGGATTCCCATCTCACGTACGGAGTACAAGTATAACGTAGTAGATGCAGCGAAACTTGGTACCGTGCTGATTTGGTAAGACGGCAACGTTGACCTGACAGTTCCTTACCAAAACTAAGCTCGACCAAAGGAATACGGCGAAAATTTACGCAAGCTAAAAGCGGACAAATTCTGATTTATGGGAGAATTGATTTGGTAATTCAGTTCTATCTGAAATTATGAATCAATAAATCTATAAAGAGGCCGAGAATGTTATTCTAAGGCCTTGTATCATCTCGATGTAAAAACCTTAAAAATTAATGAAATTCTTTTATCGAAAAAAATGAATCGATAAATCCTTGCAAATCACAAAAACTTTCAGAGTGGTGGCTTTGAAGTCCCACAAAATTTGTACGGAATTAGAATTATTGTGTTCCAGAGAGGGCCTAACGTGGCCTCGTCGTGTTTGATGACATCTGGTCCCACCCATAGGTTTTCATTTTGACGTGTGTGCAGGTGCAGTGTCATTGTGCGCGTAGCTATATCCGCCATAAAAGAAAAAGAAAACATAGTACAGTGCTAAGGTTACATGGCTATCATCATTGTGAATATAATAAACCAATGATGGAAGTCTTTGGGGGAGACCGGCGATTAGAAAAGTACAGGGCCGGGACGTGGTCCGTACGTACATTTTCTCTCACGTCATTTTTTTTCCCTCTGTGGGTACACACCAATAAGAGAGGCCCTATCTGGGCGAGGTGTTTAGTGTTTACCGACCATTGCACATGCGCAGTTAGCGAAAACCGTATGGTCAAAACAGTGGTTAATAAAGGAAATACATCTGCTTCGGCTGCTCGATCAAATCTTGTACTAGTTTATTTAGCTCTAGAGGCTGGTGTCAAAAGATGGTTGGCTCTTGTGGGGAAAAAATTTATATGATCAGTTGGCCGTATAATATATTATATGCTTTGGTCCCGTCTCGAAATGGGCAACATTACTACTGCTGTGGATCGCACCATTTTCCTTTATATTTTTTAAAATCTCTACGGGTAATCATAGCGCCGTGATCTATACTTGCTCTTACTCTTACCAAATTGATGATTTGTTAAGTTGAAGAATTAAAGAGGGAGCTTGTTGTTTCGAACAGAAATGTAGTAAGATATTATATTGTGTTATGTTCATTTTAAGACATAAGATATTTTAGTTTTGGGGGCATTGTGTTCTTACCCCTATTTTACAATGTGATTGTGATTTTGCCTTCACTATTCACAAGTCAATGCGATTTTGTCCCTAGTCAATGGTCAAAACAACGGCAAATTCATAAAGATCAAAGGTAAAATCACAAAGTTAAAAAAACGAGGGCAAAATCATAATTGTACTTCAAAATAGGGGCAAGAACACACACAAAAAAAACCTTAGTCTTATCCTAAGCTAGAGTTCTGATTTTTACCAAGTTTTGTGAGAATTCTATTGATGGTTAAAAATACCAAATAGATGCAGAAATCTGCAATAAATTTTAATTGGGTTTGACATTGTAACGGCCGGTGATCTTTTTCTATAAATTTAATTGGAACTAGAGAAGTTTGGCGTGAGACAAAACTAAACATCTTTTTTTTTTTGGAAGAATTGGAGCATTGTAATTTGTAAACCTCGCTTCGTCCCGGTCTTCTCTTGCTTTGCCTAATAATTAAAAGATGCGGTGTAATCACGTGACTCTATTTTTTAAAACATATTACTCCTTCCATTTCAAATTTTAGACCGCTTAAACTTTTTTAAGTTCATAGTTTTTACTATGCATGCAGAAATACACTTATGTCCAAATACATAGTAAAAACCATGAATAAAAATGTTATAACGAGATATAATTTGAAACGAAGAGAGTAGTACTCGGAAACAAGCACTGCTACTTCATATCATGTCAACCAAAGGAATTGCCTACCTTTGCTGGTGGCCGCCGTACGGCACCCCGGGGCGCGCGCACAAGTGGCCACCCACCTGCCCATCCACTAGATCACTACTACTACTAGTCTACTTCTACTAGTACCCTTGCTCTCTCTTCACTTTGTTAATCGCCCACCCCATCACGAGCTCTCGCTAATCTAATCAGCTCCTCATGCTCCTTGTTTACATTTCTTCTCTCTTCTAGGGAGAACGCTCGCTCGTGTATTCTAATCCCCGGACCCGGAGGTTATCCCGTCCCGTCCAATCCCCGATCCAGCAGCATCCGCAAAAACGTTGACGTATCCCCCCGCCGATTGGCGACGAGGTAATCTCCCGGCCGGCCGGGTCGCGGAGGCCGCCGTGCGGCCGCGCACGCAGCGGGCGCCAGAAAAGCCATCGAAGCGTTCGGCTCGGGGCGTCCCGGCGGGCGGCCGGCCGCGGCGCGTCGCTGTCGGGGTCCCGTCCGCGGTCCGCCACCCCTTTCTTGCTCGGCGCGCGCGGCCCTTTGTTTGTTTGGCGCCGCTACTAGTACTAGGAGCCCCCACGTGAACGCAACACCCGTGTCCGCTCCGCTCGTAGACTCCACGCACACGTACGTACGACGTACCGGCCGGGCCAGCCGTCGTCATCGCAGCCCAGCCCAGCCGTCGTTCGTTCCAGGCGGTGTACTGTATGTACACGCCTGCGTGCGTGCGTACGTACGAGAGATGCGCCACGTGTACGAGCGGCTGCGATCCTGGCTTTACGAGAAAAAAGCGCATCGATCGATTTTATTTTCTTTTTATGGACGGCTTTTGGGAACAAGATATGTCATGGGTGGTTTATGATGGGGACGGGTGCAATCGTTCCACTAATTAATAAACAGCCTTCGTCCGGAAGGCTAGCTTAGGTGAAGGTTTCGACAGACGTCGTGTGTGTTAGCTGGGGAAATACAAATACCGTCGTCTGGATTTGCCAAGCAAGCAGCAAAACCCGTTCTACTTTCACACACAAAATAACCCGTTACGCGTCGACTCTACCACTGGGAGACATCTTTTGACAAAGTAGATAGTTCTCACAACACTCGTTAAAAAATCAAAACAACTTCTACAGATCTCTGCATCGCCAAGAGCCAATCGAAAGATGGCATCCGGGGGGTGTCCCTGTGCGGTCCGGACCAGATTCTAGAAGGGACGCCGTCTCCTGTGTCCAGCCGACGCGAGAGGATTCGCCACCAATCATATGGCGCATCCACGAACCTGAACCTTTTCCCTCCCGCTGGCCACTGCACGTACGCCGATCACCGCCCGGCCGTCTCTCTCTCTCTCTCTCCTCTCGCGCGCGCGCGCCCGCCTATCGTCAGGGTTGTACATATACCTAGCAGTGCGTGGTAGCGCTCGTTGTCGACCAGGCATCGAGCCGGCACCGCCACGAGCGAGGCATATGCCGTGCGCGTCGCCGTCTCCCCCTGTACCGCCGCCTCGCACCACCCGCCCCCGCGCCGCGCGTGACGTGACGCCCCGCCTCTGCATGCGCCCCTGCCCCGCCTTGCCCGAGCAACGGAACAAGTGGCTCGGCCCCGGTCCCCTTCCGCGCTTGCTCCAGACCGGCCGGACGGACAGCGGCAGCTGCGCTCGGCGCTCCCGCCCGGCTCGCCGCGACGTGACCTGCCCAGCCCGTCCCCCGTGTGCGCTCGGTCACATGGCGCGGCCTGCCGGGATCTCTCTCTCTCTCGTTTTTCTCGCTTCCCCCGCGTCGGCGCACAGGCGCGCGGACACGGGCGCCGGACCCCCTGCGGTCGTGCCGTGCCCCGCGACCTCGATAGGATAAGGATCGCGAGCGACCGGCGGCCCGGCGCCGGCAGGCAGGACGGGCACGCAATGATGATCCGTTCCGTGCGACGCCGACGCGATGCCGCGAGCCACTGCACATGTGCGCCGCAGGGGATACGGACGGGAGCAATCATTTCTTCGGCGTCGTACGGTTTCTGCTGCGTGTGGGATCCGACTGACTGACAGACCCATCGTCTTTTTCTCCGCTTTTGAGGGAGACGAGGACGAGATCATGCAGTCCTAGGGCCGCCGGTCCGGTCCGGTCGAGTCCCCCGGCCGGCCTTCCTTGAACGCCGACGTGGTTGCGGCGGGCGGGGGATGTGGTGCAGTGGGGCCTGCCGGCTGCAGGGGGAATTCGATCGATCCGCGTAACAGTAACAGGACGGGATATTTTTTCCTTCGTGCAACTTGTTGCGCCCGTGCGATGCAAATAGTGTGTGGATAACAAGCGAAGCGATTTCGCCGCACTGCGAGTCTGCGACGACTTTGCTTGGCCACCACCCGCCCGGGTGGGTTGCCCAGGGGCCAGGAAGGAGGAGTCGGTCAGCCGAGCTGCCCAAGGCTAGGTTGACCTCCGACCCGGTGTAACAAAAACAAACCATCCACTATTTCCACTGTGCTTTCGTTTTCATCTCCGCCCACCGTGCTGACCGGGCTCCGTTGCGTTCCCCACTTGGACGTACGTACGTCCTGGGCGCCGGGATGGCCCATGCCTATACAGCTCTAGCGCGCGCGCTCTCATGCAGTCATGCTAGCTAGCTCCCGTTTCCAGACATGGCTAGACCTACAACTAGAAGAACCCTACAACTAGAAGCAAGGTCGATGCCAGAAGCTGACCAACAACCTTTGCACGAAAATTGAATAAGCCGCGTACGCCCGCCTGAGATACGGGATACGGTCGGTCTCATCGTACGACGGGCCCCCCACAATGTGCAACCACAACCATCGGATCGGCGCCAACAGAACAGACTGCGCCGCGTAGCGTGTACCGGTCCTTGCATTGGGAGCAGCTGCCCGCCCGCATCCATGTTAGGTCTGAGCTGGTTGGTACCCAATCCAACCCGAATCCCTCGTACCACCGTATACGCTGGAGCCCTGGAGCCCATCGCGCGCGTCCTCCGCCCACGGCCATCCAATCCAATCCAATCCAATCCGTGGAGCGAGGCGTCGTCCTCGTCCAACAGAGAGGCCAGGGGTCTGGGTCTCCCTCCTCTCCTTTCTTTTTCCCCGGAACATGCAGAGACTCTGAACGGCATCGAGGGGGGGCATGAGCATGGGTACGTACCAGCGTAGCATTATTAATCAGTGTGGTGTGCATATGCAGTCTGGTGGTGGTGGTCTGGCCTAGTACACCGTCACATGCGCCTGGAATCAGGGGTACCTCAGGCTGAGCTGACCATGGTCCAGTCGCTTGGTGCTCGAGAAAACAAATCAGGAGCTAGCCACCTCCAACCAATTGGGTATCAAACTTGCGAGCTCGCGCGTTTGGCGTGTGTGGATTTGTTTGACAGGCAGGTGTCTATTTAGGTGCTGTGTATACTACCAGAGTCATCATCGGCCATGCTCTGAATCTGTCACCAACTCAGCTGTGCTGTGGCCTGTTTGTTCACTCTTTCAGTAAACAAACTATGGCATCAGTCGCCATGTCGATCGTCTGAACATGGCAACATGTTATCACGTACTCTTACACCAGTGGAGGTGTACTTCCCTAGCTACCTGCCTATCAATTCAGAGATCACCACACACGCTGCTGACTCGATGGCCTCCCTATCAATTCAGCGATCGCTACACGCGCATGCAGTTTCGGTGGCTGACTGAAAAAAGCGCACGTTGGGGTGCCATCGTCCACTTGTAATCTTTACTGAAATTAGATGGACAATGTCCTAATTTCGGGAAGTAGTACGCATCATTATTGCTCGAGAAATGCTGGTGCGTGCACTGAGAAAAGTGATAACCCTGCCGAGGCCAATTGTTTCTGCCTCTAGTTTCAGTCGCCCTCACGGCCTCACCGAAATGCTCGCCTTATCGCATTCAGATTCAGAGTACAAGGGGCAAGCTGAAACGCCATTAACTGAAATCAATTCTGAAACGCCATCAATTGAAATAAAAATAGTTCTTGCACTCTCTGATAACTGAATGCAGAGCTGAAACATGTCAGTCTCTCTTTCTCTCTGCAGTCTCGAACGATCTGCAGGCAAGGCAGGCAGTAAGCAGACCACGCTTGCCGGCCTTGCCGGGGCTTGTTTGTTCTTCAGTCTTTCATAAGTAAACAAACATGGGTATCATATCAATCGCCACATACCGATCGTCTGGACATGGCACACTATCAAATGGAGGAGTTACCCTACCAATTCAGTGATCGTTACTCGTGCACACAATCTCGATGAATGATTGGAAAGCGCACATCATCGTGTCACCCCACTTACATTTCCCTGCCGAAATTAGATGGACAATGTCCTAATTTTGGGAAGAGGATACATCATTGCTCGAAAAAGGTTAGTGCAGGCACTGACAATACTGCCTGAAGCCAATTGTTTCTGCCGCTGCTGGTTCTTTGAGTTGCCCTCACCACTGCTCGGGGAATAGTCAGGGTTCTGGAACTACTGGTCCACGAGCAGAAATGCTCTCCCGCATTCGGATTCAGAGTACAGGGGCAGGCTGAAACGCCATGAACTGAAATAAATCCTTGCACTCTCTGTCTCTGATGAAGCAATGCTGACGATGCCTAATCATACCGTTATCAATAACGTATTAACGTGTCTGTGATAAGCGATAGCTGAATGCAAAGCTGAAACATGTTCTCTCTGTCTAAAGTCTCAATCGATTTGCAGGCAGGCAGGCAGTAAGCAGACCACGCACATGACGATGACTTTGGGCCAGCTGCTCCCATGAAGCTTGCGACGAACTCGCCAAGAACACGATGAACTCACACCAACGCACACGCACGCAAGGAACCAGAAACAAACGAGAATACGAGATTTGGTGCTGCAAGAACCGCAGCTTTTCAGACTCTTTAACATCTTTCCAACACAAGGGGAGTGCAATCAAACAGAGTTGGCCTTACAATGCGCGTCGGATTATTTTGCTAGCATATGATTCGTAGCTAAAATAACGAAGCGGCCGTCGGCGGCGAGGTTGTGTGAGCACAAGGGCTCGAGCGGGCCTCCCGGTGCCTCGGCGACCTCGTCCCACACCTCCATGGCTCCATCGGTTCAGCCATCGTCTTCATATGATCTGACGGTCAGCTTTGTTGAAAGAAAAGATGAAGTAAGAACGTGGACTTAAAACTAGCATAGTTCTACCATGATGCCAACTTCCAATTGTTATGAAGCTACACGATCAATGGGCCGTAAGTAGCAATGCAAATGGGTGCCTGATAGTGTTTTCTGGATCAACTAGTTTAGTTCATTTCTGCCCTTAAATTCATTACACAAGCATGTCACTTTAGTTCATTTCATCAAGTTTTGGGCTGACCCAATAATCCAAGACTAACGGACTTGCATCCCTAATTCAAGACTAATCAAACCAACGTCCTAAACTGTAAAACCGACCAAGTTCAAATGTGCCCTGCCCATGAATAAACACTCAGCAAGCCATATCAAACTGCATGCTTGTCACATGAAGCACACAAGGGACTCTACATTACTCAACCATGCTGCCAAAACAATTGCACATTCTCAAAATAAGCAAGAATTACTTTAAGAAAGAGAAATTGAATGAAACAAAGAACTAAGCCACACAGTATGCAATCTCAACAATTATCATTTGCCATGCTAACTCTCAAATGTTATGAAGCTACACGATCAATGGGCCACAACTAGCGATGCAAATGGGTACCCGATGGTATTTTCTAGGTCAACTAGTTAGTTCATTTCTCCCCCCTAATTAATTAGGTATAGTAAGCATAACATTTTAGTTCATTTCTCAAGTTCTGGGCCGACCTAATAATCTAAGAGTAATGGAGTTGCATCCCTGGCGACAAGACATTTCTTTTTTCCAAACCAACATGCTAAACTGACCAAGTTGAGATGTGGCCTGCCCATAAATACTGAGCAAGCCATTTCAAACTTCATTGAACACTACCACAGAACAAATTATAATCATATAAGAAAATATCAAACTTATGGCATCCACATGTTAGGCGACATACTGACATCTCCTGATCTACTGACGCACAGAAATTTTCAAAAGGATATATATGCTGGGATGTTACTCCATGCTTACCCCTTGAAGCACACAAGGAGTTACTCAACCAACTAGCCACGCTGCTAAATGAATTGCACATTCTCTCAAAATAAGCAAGAATCATTTACGGACAGAGAAATCGAATCAAAATTCAAAACAGAGAAACAAGCCACACAATGTGCAGCCTCAACAGTCACCATTTGCCATGCTACATCCTATCTACGCGCTAGATCAACCTATCATCACGACAATAAAATTCTGTACTGACTAAAACCACAAGGTTGTGAAAACAGTATACACTGAGGGCGCAATGAGTGCTGGTACCTCACAGGCGTGGAATTACCGGAAACAGATCGCGAAGATCAATGTCACGATCGGTGCATTTTCTTCGTTTGTAATATGTATCAGCAACCGTAGACCTGGTGGCCGAAATCTTGCTCTTCTTCGCTCGACGGATCTGGCGTGCGCGAGCCTACGCCTGCAGCCCCTCCTATGCCCATCAAACTCCGCGAGTGGGTGAAATCTAGCAAGCGATTGTCCACAAGAACCAAGTTATAACTTATAAATGCTCTCATGGCCTGCAGCACCATGACAGGAACCATATCCATCTCACGCGAGCAACCAAATCATAAAAAGAGATCATCATAGAAGCGGGAGATTCCTACGAGTAGCGATGGTACCAACAAAAGTTGAGTCGCCTATGCAGTTATTACTGGCGTCTCGGAGGCCCTCATGTGCGCAACGCAGATCTTGTGCCTCCTGTGGTAAGCCTTGGCGCCGGTCAGATCGGCGCCGCAGTGATCCACCTGGCAGATCGGCGGGTAGGTCGTCCTCGCGGCGCCTCCGTGTGCAGGTGCAGCCCCGCCGCCTCCCGTTCCCAGATCGGGAGCCCGGACCGGCGTGCTCAGCCTGGCAACCGGCTCCGGCTCCTGCCCCGCCGCAGCCGGAGCAGGTGGAGGTGAGGACGCCGCCATGGGAGCCGGCGGGCTGGCGTCCATCGGTGGTGGAAAAAGCGGGGGAATCGAGCGGGCGGTGGAAGTGGAATCACCGACCGCGGGGGCGCGACGAGACCCCGAGGGGCAGAACGGGGAGAGAAATGTCGCGGTGGAGCGGCGGGGCCCGTGTCCGTCCGGCCCCGTCCTTCCGGATTCCTTCTGTCCTCCCGCCGGAGCTCAGTGGCTGGCCGATGGCGGCACCGCCGGTCCCCCTCCACGGGCCGCGAGGAGAGGTTGCCGTTGTACTCTAGCCTGTATAGGCGTGTACTGTAGGCGCTTGTACATAGCAGTGTCATGCTCTGAATTTGTCACCGATTCAGTCTTTCAGTAAACAACCAGGGGGGCATCAATCACGAAACCAAATTACCAGTCGTGTGAATCAATTCGGTGATCACTACACACACTATCTCGACTTCTCGACGACCGGACCGATTTGAAAAAGCGCACATCATCGTGCTACCGTCCACTAATCCTTACCGAAATTAGATGGACCCCTAATTTTGGGAACGATACATCATTGCTTGAAAAAGGTTAGCACGAATCACTAACAATGCTGCCGAAGCCAATTGTTTCTGCCCCTGTTTTTTTAGTTGCCCTCACCATTCAAGAAGTCACCACTAGTGTTCAGGGTTCAGGCACCGGACCACAAGCAGAAATGCACGTCGCATTCAGACGCAGAGCACTGGGGCAGCTGAAACCGCCGTGGACTGAAATAAATCCTCGCACTCTCTCATGGAGCAACGCCTAATCATGTCATTATTAGTACTAACATGTCCGTGATAATTAAAATCAAAGCTGAAGGGGCTGAGCAATCTCGATCGATTTGCAGGCGGTAAACTGACCAAGCACATGATGATAATTCATACCCAAATTAATGAACCTACTACGGACGGATCACCGATCACGATCACCGCGGGCGCCATGGATCTCGGTCAGTCGTCGTCGACGTAGACGACGGCGCAGTCGTCGGCGGCGGGGTTGTGCGCGCAGAAGGGCTCGAGCGGGTCCTCGGGTGCCTCGGCGATGCGGCGGCGGAGGTGGGCCCGGGCCTGGCTCACCTCCTCCACCTCGTCCCACGCCACGCGGCACCCGGCCTCCGCCTCGTGCCCCGCGCACGCCTCCATCGCCTCCGCCACCTTCCGCTCCACCAGCTCCGCCAGCGCCGCCTCCCTCCTCGCCGTCCCCTTGTACCGGCGCTTCGCCGCCGCCGCCGCCACCAGTCGCCTCGGCTGCTGCTGACGGCGCGTGACGACGCGGGCGCAGGGCGGAGATCGGGACGCGCTCAAACCGGCGGGGAGAGCCGAGGCGGCGGGGAAGAAGGAAAGGATGGACGAGGACGCCATTGGCGAGATCAACGATGGCCCGTGAATCTGTGATCAGCTGTGCGGAATTTTTGAGAGTCGGGAGGACTGACTAATCGAGGACAGACATAAAATTTTTGACAAGTTAAGACGTCGGAGTCTACAAAGCGCACTTGGCTTCGCTTACTCATGCTTATCGTCTCCAACATGGCATAATCAGGATCAGCATCAGCAATGCCAGACACAAAATTGCGAGGAAACAAACATGTTGCCACTTGCACCCTTGCCGATTTTTTTTACATATAAAAAGTTGCTAAAAGACTTCTAAGGCAGACAAGCTTCTTCAGAAAAAACGAGATGTATGCAAAGATTCTCCTCAGAGTGCATCCGCAAAACTGTCTGGTTTTCTCACATTCAATTCAATCTTTAGATCTCATGTTTCTTGGTCACTGACTGTTACACGCAGATCATAATGTGAACCAACCAACAAATCAGTTTGACACACACGACAGAAGGCTATGCCAATATCTGGAACGTCACTACGTCAGCATCTGTTACAACAAAAAATTGATGGCATACTTCCTCGGTGAAAGTCGGCATCATAAATGCAAATGATACAAAGGCAAGAAGAAATCATCATTGGCTTAATGCGCCACTGCCACTGTCCATGGCGTCTAAATTTAACTCTTCATCTGAATCAATCACCTCTTCAAAATCATAGAATGGGTGCGCCTGCATAGGAAATAAGTACTCAAGAATGATTATTTGCATGCTAAAACTATAATCCATAGCCTCACGTGCACATGAGATGATAAGTATTATTTAGGCTTCAGGACATAATATTTGTTAAGCCTAGGAGTACATTATGTCACATACCGGAGGTCGTGGCTTCACAGCTTCAAAGCTATGGAAAACAGGGGTAGCATAATCTGGTGGATTAAGGACAATATATGCTCCATAGTTATTGTATCGCTCCTCTGAAGCCTAAATCAGGTCCAGAAAAGAATGTTATTGCAAAATCATGTGGCAGGCACATAAAACAAAAGTAGAACTTCTACATTAGCCACACAGTTTCATAGTGACCAAAGACAGATTGGCAATGGGACAAGTCTCTTACAGAAGGCGTAACTAAAAGGCAACACATATTTCAATATTTGTGCATGAAAAGCAAATACGTGATAGAAAAGTAACCTGGAATTGCGGGTAGTCTGGAGCACTGAAGAGAGTAATCAGTTTCCCACACTCTACATCATGATCGATTGTGTATCCTTTATCCATTCCTAAGAGATCATGCCGCTTGTCTCTAGCATCTGGACCTTCATGTGACCTGATGATTAACTTTGTTGGAAGAAAAGATAAAGTAAGTATGCAGATTTAGAACTAATACAGTTCTACCATGATGCCAACTTTCAAATGTTGTGAAGCTACATACAAAAAATAAAGGCAAGCATTCTGAGTTTCTGACAATTGACACTTAAGGGATAATTATGAAATATTAACATGTATTACAGCGATCATTTTTAATTTATAAAGACCATCGGCTACAATCTCAGTAGGCTAGCTACAGGCCAATGACAGTAGGCTAGATACAATATCCATAATATTCTTTTTTATAGGCAACTTAACTTCCATTAAACAAAGTGGGTATGCCATGGTGTAAGAAATTTCCAGAGGAAGCAAACAATAAGCTATGTCACCTGGTTTGACTAGGGATACATGGAACAGAACACAGCAGGAAGAACAAGCTAGTTGCTCTCCCTATAGATGCTCTGACTGCTCCTTTTTATTTGTCTCAAACTGATTATACGGCTGTGCTTTTATAGGCAGCCCCTAGCAAACTAATTAATTATCCTCTAACAATCCTGATTTGCCTAACAACTTGGTAACAAAAGATGCTAACAGATAAACCAACTAATCCTAATCTCCTATAAGTGATGTGTTGCTGCCATGTACTGATGGTCCAAGGCCAAGCCTCCACCCCATCCATAACACTGAGATATATCAATTAGCAGGAAAAACATAAAGGGACTACAAGTAATAGTAGACTAATTATAGCTCTGTAATACAAACAAACCAAAAAAAAAATAGATGAACATTATAAGAATTTTAAATTGCATGCAGCAATATAAGATGCAAGCGTTTAAGTAGAAAAACAGGCACCCAAACACTTCTTCATCATCAATTTGTAATAAAGTATTCTATTAATCAACAGCTTTCAAACATAACATGAACAAGAATAAATGAAACAAAACGAACCTTCAAATTATTTGTGTGCAAAAACTGTTGAGTGATGTCCGGACCCCAAAGCAAACCGATCCCTCTTTCTTTATTCGGAGCAAGACCCATCTCCAAAGAAGGGTCAGACCAGAGCACATCTCCAGGGATCAAATTTTGACCCTCCCAAGGAGGGTCAAGAACAGTTCTCCTTGCCTTCAATAATTCATCCAGAGATCCAAGCCTCATGGAAGTCGAATCAACAGTAAAATCAGCCTTGTTTTTGCGACCTTTCCTTCCCTTTTTTGATCTCTTTGATGGTAACACAACCGTTCCACGGAAGATCCCACCATGGGCAGTGTACACACATCCTGCTATTATTGTTGCTAGAGGAAGATCCTCAAAACATCTTAAAAACTTCCGGTAAACTGGAGGGCCTTGATCTTTATATTTAGTCATTACCTCCTGTTCGAAACCATAAACTGATGTGCAATACTTGGATTCATGATTCCCTCGGAGGAGAAACACACAATTTGGATGTAACACCTAAAATAATGAGACACGTCAATAACCATCCACTTATGTTTTACACCATTTAATAGTTTAACAGATTTAGATTACTTTGCAATACCACAAGAAGACAAGCATGCTCGCGTGAGCTAACTGTCAAATACTAAAAAAATCAAAATACATTTTAGAACATTGATATTTCAGTTGTTGGATGGTGAGGAGATGTGAATCAGTACCAATGATAAATATTGTGCTTGATGCCTCGGAATTTTATGTTGATTCCAGTTTAGTTGCATAGAAAGCAAAATGAGCAAACTCATAATTGTTAAGCCCAATCCAAGCAAAAGCTGACATCATTGCAGTCAGTATTGACATTATAAGAACTCAGCCTGCTAGCATTAGCTATGGAAAAATGTAAATGCCTTTCTATCTATGGCCATCAATTTACTAGAACCAAAAAAGAAAAGAACCACATTTTGCAGGTGCTGTGATAGAATGCCAAAAAAGAGTTGAAAAGAATCTAGTTAAATGGTCGAATAGAATATAGCATAGGCAACAATATGTTTATGTATGGCGAGCATTCTAGGTATGTCAATTGTCAATCGCAAAATATTTGACAACATTGATATTAACGCTGTTGGATGCTCAGGAAATATGAACAGTACCAATGATAGACAGTGTGAATCATGCCCGATAATTCTAAGCTGATCACAGTAAAGTTGCATCCGGAGTAAAATGACTAAATGGGCAAGCTCAGAATTGTTAACTAAGCAAAATGAGCAAACACATATTTGTTAAGCCCAATCCAAGCAAAAGGTGACACCATTGCAGTCAGTATTGTGATTATAAGAACTCAGCCTCCTAGCATTACCAATGCAAAAATGTAAATGCCTATTCTATCAATGACCATAAATTGAGCAGAACCAACACAGAACATATTCAACTCATTTTAGGCGTTCCATCACGGCACTTAATGGTCAAGATAGAATCCATAGGCTACATTTTTGGTGTCATGAGATAAGAGGGCGGGCATGCTAGTGTTTGTCTGTGGGAATTGTCAATCTCCAAATATTTTCACAACATTAATATTTCGGTTGTTGGATGCTGAGGAAATGTGAACAATTACCAATCATAAATAGTATGAATCATGCCTCATAATTCTAAGCTGATTTCAGTTAAGTTACATCCAGGGTAAAATGACTAAATGAGCAACCTCGGAATCAATTGTTAACTAGCTTGCCGCACCTACGGAAAATCTAGAGGCCGGCCACCAATTTCGTGGATCCAACAACAAAAGGACACGGAAATCGAAACCTCCATGTGCTGGGGGACATCAATAATCAAGCTTAGAGAGTAGAGACGAGTAGTCGAATCTGCGGAATTGACTGACCTTCCAAGCGAGGAGCAGGAGGAGGGTCTCGAGCCCCCAGGCGCCGCGGTCGACGTAGTCGCCGTTGAAGACGAAGACGCGCTCCTCGGACGGGAACCCGGCGTCGCGGAGCAGGAACATGACGTCGTGGAGCTGGCCGTGGACGTCCCCGACGACGACGACGGACTGGGCGGGCCCCGGGTCGACGCGGACCAGGTTAGGCTCGCGGTGGAGGATGGCGGCGGCGGCGAGGACCAGCCGCTGGACGAGCGCCGAGGGGAGCACCTCCGGGAGCCGGTCCGCGGGGAGGTGGCGCGAGCTCCAGTCCAGCGCGGACTCCAGCCCCGCCACCCAGTCCCGCGTCAGCGCGCCGCCCTCCGGCCACTCGACGACCGGCGGCGCCAGCGGCGCCGATGGGGACGGGGAAGGGGAGGGATCCATCGCCGCCGCAGCGTCGGCGTCGGCGGCGCCGGGCTGCGACAAGGCGTGGGCCAGGGCCGGGGTGGGCGCGTCGGGTGGGTCTCCCGTGATTTGTTTTCTGGGTTTCTTCCCTTCTTTTGCTGCTGGCGATTTGCTGGGGTTTCTTTTTGGGAAACGAGACGAGGGCGGCGGCGACGGCTCGGGGCGAGGGCTCGGGCTCGTGGTTGGCTGCGGTGAGGCCGGCGGCGGCTGCCGCTGCGGGTTTTGACTGCTCTCCTTTTCGTTTCCTTGCGCCCTCCTCGACACGTGACGACGCGGTTGGCTTTGGCCGCTGCGGGTTTCCATGGCGTGGAGGTGTAGCTGACACGGCAGCGAAAGCGAGCGGCGGAGAGAGAAAGGGGAGAGGCCGTGGCGTGCGTTTCCCGCAGTTCACGGTGATGAACGCGACCCCAAAAGCAATGGGCTCGGCGAGACAGCAATTGGCTTCGGACGCCGGCCGAAAGAAAATCCCAGATGGTTTGCAGATTTTGTTGCCAGCTGGAGGAGATCCTTGGTGTTTTGAACAACAGGTGGTTTGTTACTCGTGTGCATATTGATGATGATGCTCATGTGTTGCACGGTAGTGGTACCACGACTAAAGGTTTTGTGTCGTACACTCGTACTAGGAGTAACATAAAAGCAGTCACGACCGGTAAACATCATCTTTTTGAACATAACCAATAAACAAAAATCAGCCATAAGCCGACATCAGCAAAGTCTTACAATTCAGCTCAAAAGCTCATGGAAGTTCATACTCATAGGCACACATTGGGATCGAGAGTTCCTCTTCACCGTCAGCGAACAAGGGTATTATTATTATTATTAGCAGTAACAGTATGCAATAGAATAAAGTGTAGCCCCTGCCGTGGTGTGCATTGATACAGTGTACATAAACATGTCAACATCGAGATCTAGCTAGAAAAAACGTATAGGAAAAACTCTTTTTCCCCCTATTCTGAATGCATTTACATCTCTCCATGATATGATGAGCAAAACACGACAGACGATGGTGAACGAGTTACTTCATGGGGGTATTCAAACTGCAAAATACTCCATTTACATTGCTAGCACAAAGCAGCAGCAGTTTCACAAAACGATTATGGTGTAAGCCAGCAGATATGCAGAAACCATTCCTTGTATTGTTGCACGAAAATGGTTGGCACGTTCTGGTACAAGATGTGCCCAGAGGAACTAATCTTCAGACTGTGTAGGCTCCTTTTTCTTCCCATAAATAAGGCCAGTATCCTAGTCATCACATGCAGAATTAGCACAGGGAAATAACTCACACAACCTATCTGTCAAACAATTTCCATTGCTTAACATATGATGGACGTAGCTACCTGTGGATCAGGAATTGGTTTCCGCTTCTCAACATAACGATAAGGATCTGAGGCAGCAGCCAAAGCAGCTCGCTCCTGGAGGAAAAAACATATAATTTCTTCAGCAAATGGACAAACAAGGTGATAGCAGTACAACATTTAAGTAATTTCACAATATCCACAATTAAAGTTTTCAGAGGAACTAATGTCACGTTTGAATAAAAGTATACAAAAAAGCATATGACTAAGATGGGGAAAAAACCGAGAAACAATCAGGTTGGACAAGAGGAACTGCAAGATTAAGGACCCATTTCATTCATCATTAAAACTTCATCATAGCTAAGCTTATGTCAATTGGATGCCATACCAATACCGGAGTGCAAAACAATCAAACCCAGTTCAGAACACAGGTTTGGAGTGTGGAGGATTCAGAGTATCATTGTAGATTGTAGTTTTACAGTCTTTGTAAACTCTGTGGATACAAGTACAGAAGTACTGCACAAAATTGTTATGTGCAAGAGAAACACTATAACATCACAGGCACAGCATTTACTGCAATACAGCCGTAACCATTACACAACTATGTGGACAAGAATGCCATTTTAAGATTCATATAATCTGATTCCCCAGGGATAACAGCTAAATCAAGAACAATGCCTTCACAGCTGCGTACAGCTGCAGCAACTCCAGAACCAACAATATCTACAGTCCATACCTAAGTACTCCCTCCGTCCTTAAATATAAGTCGTTTAGGACAAGCCATTTAGTTCAAAAATGAACTAATTTGCTTGTCCTAAATGACATATATTCGAGAACGGAGGGAGTACTCCGTAAGTAAGTAACCCATGCTTCCTCGAATCCTCAGAGAAACAGGAACAATTCGCACCAAAACCCACCCAGCAGCAACATTTTCCAACAATCCAATGCTATTTACCAGTGAACCAAAACTTCTCGGCGTCTAAAGCTACCAGAACAGTTAACAAACTGCTGGATTCAACAGCTACCAAGTCTAAATCAGACAGACACGGCTAGATCGATCAGTAGAAGTGTAGAACCCGCCCCCGTTCACGATCTGATTGCAACAATTCCACACTGGCCCAATCAAAAGTCCCAACCAACTAGTGGCGTAATCCGAAGTAGCGGGGAAGGCGGGCGAAAGGTAGGTCCTCACCTCCTGCTCCTTCTGGAGCTGGCGCGCGGGCTTGACCCAGAGGTAGTAGGCGAGGGTCCCGGCGACGGCCCAGGAGGCGAGGTTACTCCACCCGCGGAGCCCGCCCAGCGCGTTCCCCACGAACGACCGCGCGCTCCCCACCGCCCGGCCGAACCCGCTCGCCGGCGCCATCTCTCCTCCCCCCCTCTCCGCTCCGCAAGCGCCGGGACCGACCTGCCGCCGACGCTTCTCCGACCCCCGGCCTCCGTGTCTCGAATTGGTCCGCAAGAAAGAAAAGTGGAGAAAAGGAGGAAGAATGAAACGCACGAAGCAGCAAGTTATTAGGTGGGCCGGCAGTATCAGCCCATTTAAACGTATCGCATTGGGCCCTGAATGGAGGCTCCCCCGCTCTGAGTTACTGCAGAATCGGCCCATTGGAACGTGTCGCATCGTGAGCGAGTTGTAAAGGCCCACGAACCGTTCCCGCGGCGCATTGGGGGGATTTCCCGTTTCCGATTCTCGCAGTAGCCTCCCCTGTCTGTATGCTGACGAGCATTTAAATTTATATTTTTTGAACAATAGAAGAAAATTGAGAGGGACGAATGGAAGAGCCTTGATGATTCATTGATTTTTCAATTTTTTTGGCAAGGTTACGTGTCCTCGCCGACAAAACGGGTTCCGCGGCAGGATCCCCGCGGTGACCTGACCCATCCTGCTCGTGCCCGGCGAGGCTGACACTACGGCGTGGGCAACACTAGCACCTGCCGAGGCGCTGCCTGCCCAGTTCCCATGAGCCCGCCACGCACCGGACGCCTGGCGGGCGCGTGCCGGTGCGGACAGATCACTGGAGATCCCTGTGATCCTCACCCCCTCTACTCAGCCCGTAGCGCGCAAGCAGCTGTGACGAGCCTGCGACCCTGCGATCTATCTGCCTGTCTGTCCTCCCTTGTCCGGGAGCTCGGCCCCCCTTGGCCGGCAAGTGGATGGCATGCGCGGAGACGGAGAGGCCCGGCGGAATTCTGGCAATCCGCTCAGCCCCACCCCCCACCCCCTCCGGCCATGTGCCGTGCCGGGCGGATCCGATCTGCCCAACATGCAGCCACATGGCCACTCCGCTCGCGGCTCGCCGGCCGATCAACTTGCCGGCGACCACCACCACACACGCAGAGAGAATCTCGGTTACTTTAAAACCACCACCTTTTTTTCAAAAAAAAAAAAACTTTAAAACCACAAGGCAAGGCGACAATGGCGCCAAAGCAAGGCAATCTCCTGGGTGTTCTCCACCCCGTGACCCCCATCTCCGTCGCCGTCCGGCCAACCTTGCCGGTGACACTGTGACAGGGATGTGAGGACGACGACGGTGACGCTGGAGCACCAGGTGAACAGACCACCGATCCAGAATCAGGCGGGGACACGGAGTTGGGCTGTTAGGAGTGACTCACCTGCTGATGCCAGCTGGAAAAACCGCTACGGAGTCGGAGCTCTGGACACGATACAAACATACAATGCAACAACATCACAGGAATTTTCGACAGCATCAGCGTTCGATTGCGAAGCGAAGAGAAAAGATAGTTACAGAGCCGTAAAGGGAAACAGAAAAAGGTTCACAAGCTGCTGCTGCTTCCAAGCAACGGGGGAGAGAGAGCGGGAGAGACCTACAACAACAACACTACTTTCTGCACCAAGGTTAATGAACACGAAACAAACAGGTTGGTTAGCTCGCTTTCTCCAGTGTCAGCGCGCAGGGGAGGACGACGTCCGGGTTCCATGACGTACTGGCCGGCCACGGCCGGCATCAAGAAACGAATAGGTCAGGCCCTGAACAAGGGCTGGGCCGATTCACAATCTTGACGGTTTCGCTTGCACACTGTTCGCAGCTCACTTGACGTCGATGGTGAATTCTTCTTTGGCTCTTGAGACAGTGTCCGTGTACCCAGTCTTCCCCCACCTCTGCGCTTCCACGGGATATCGAAAAGTTATTTGACGACATTTTCCCTCCCCGGATCCGTCCATTTCCCTTGCGACGATCCAAATCTCGGATCAAGACAGGACCTTGGACATATCCTTGCTGGATCTGTTGTACTTCATGTGGCTCTTCACAAGCTGGCCGGCCGCGAGGGCGGACAGGAGGGAGAGCTCCCCCGCAAGAACACCGCCGGCGACAACGGTGGCCAGGAGCCTCGCGTTTGATCCAGGGGACTCCTGGTTTGCGCCTTTCACGCCCAGGAGGTCCAGGCATGCAGACTGGGAAGCCAGCTGAGTCCCTCCCCCAACTGTACCAACCTGCATTTTAGAATATTCAGAGCATGATGATCATTGTACACTTAAAAGCATAATTTCAAAGGGTGTTAAATAAATAATCTGAGGTGCCTCAATATTGGGCTCTGCCATCATGCATAATCAACAAAGAAAAACTTTAGAATAATGTGACTCGTCCTAACACATCATAATTGATGGCAAAGCCTAATCAAGCCAGCAAATACAATTAGATGATCAGGAAAACAACAATAAAAGATTCCTTTCTGTTGGGATCCAAACAAAATATTCCTTTGGGATCAAATCATCTGACCATGCCAACAAAGAAACGTAGCCAAACCTAATGCATTAAACATAACTGTCTATAAGAAACAAATCCTGCAAATCACAATTGTATAGCTAGGCCACAATTTAAGAAGGTATGGACAGTCACTTGCTTCCAATCACACCAACTCTGTTTTGCCCTACCAGTGTACGACTAAAATACAAGGTTCCAGTCTGCATCATATCGGCATTCATCATGGTCACATTTTTTCTTGATGAATAAAGTAGCTTGCTAGATGGAAATGTTCAAGAATTTCAAAGGTCAATTATTCATGGAAAAGGATGTGCAATTTAAGTATTAACCCGGGGACCATAAGATACGTGTAGAGCATTTGTTTCGAAACAAAATCAAAGTGGGGCCAATCATAATGTAGGCAAAGCATATGGCCAGCACAAAACCCAGATATCTTAGCACTTTCATACAAAAGAGGACATTGTTGGGTACCTCGATAGACGGCATAGTGACAGAGATGTGAAGATCTTTTCCATCATTTATGGATTCCATCATTGTGATGCAATGAGAGCTTTCTACATTCTGTGCCGGATCCTGGCCAGTGGCAATGAAGATGGCTGTCACAATATTGCTCGCGTGAGCGTTGAAACCCCCAAGAGCTCCAGCAACAGCAGAGCCAGCAAGATTCTTGATCGTGTTCAGCTCAACTAGTGACTGCACATTGGTTTTTAGAACCTTTTTCACCACTTCTTCCTTGATTACTGCCTCACAAACCACAGACTTCCCACGCCCTTCAATCCAATTCACAGCAGCTGGTTTCTTATCAGAGCAAAAGTTACCTGATTTCAGAAGCAAAAGACATTGGTTATCCTGGGAAAATAACATAAATACAACTGCAAAATATGTTCTGGGCTCTTTTATCTGCAATCCTGTAGAGTCGTTTGATGCACAAAGTTATGCTGATGGAATCAGGTACGGCCAAGTCGTAGTACCCCAAAGCTGCTAAATTGGTACTTTGGTAGTGGTGAACTAGTGATGGTGGTTTGAAATATTCTTTTTTGTAAAATATTGTGCTGATGAAATCAGGTATTTCTTAATACTGTCAAATAAGACATGCATGGCACATCAAGGCTGCTAACATGTGTAAAGGTAGGTTGTGTGCTTTCTCCAGAACATTTTAGTAGTATGCATGACGATCAAGAAAAGATAGTTCTACCTACTCAGAGTTACTAAGTACTACCTCCGTTTCTATCTAGATGACGTTTCCGACATCTGCTGCAGTGTTATTTAGCCTAAGTTTGTGGCCTCCGGCGTCAAATAAAAGAAAACGGAGGTAGTAATAGTCAAATTGTTGTTGTTTTTTTTTTTAAAAAAAACGCAGCATGGTTGCATCAACTAGACCTTTCCAACGCCTTCTGTCACTCCCTACATTATATTCATAGTGACGAGCAGCACTATTATGATTTATGAAGCAATACTTGAAGTTCATATGTCATGACAAATTGGTTCACTGACGATCCAGATTTGAAAAGGTACAGTTGAATTGAACAAGCCAAAAGGAATTTAGGACTTTTGTATTTATTGTTCACTGAAGACTATTCATCATGGTTTGGTTTTAAACATGTGATAAATAATTTTAAGGGGCTATGTGTACTTTACATTAAATGCCACAAGGAATTTAGGACCCCCTTATTGACAATCAAATAATGAGGCTTCAACTTCAAGCATCAAGCAGACACGTGACTCAGGTGAGGTAATTCAACTTATCCAAAAAGCAGGAGAGCAAAGCGAACCTGAGATGCTAATGACATCCATGTCAGGGAAGTCATCCTGAAGGAAGTCCAGCACATTCTGCACGCCCTTTGAGATCATGTTCATCCCCATGGCATCCCCTGTGCTGGAGGTGAATCTCATGTACAGGTTCCTCCCGGCCATCGCGCACTGCACCCCCTGCAGCCTTGCGAACCTGCTTGACCTGCTCATATCGATAGTAGTTAGTTCCAGCAATTCATCAATTACGTCTTATTCATAGTACATAACAATTTCAAAACTATACGAGATGCGAAGAAAAGATGGTTTTGATTAAGACAGTGTTGGCTTCCATCAGAGAGACGTATCGTACTATCATGGTGCATAAGCTGCATGTTAATCCAGAGCCATTTGTCACGCTCCAGATACATGAGTCAAAAAGGCCATCACGATTAATTAATTAAACGCACACGGGCAGGTGCGGCGTGTAGTAGCTATCAAGCATTTATCCCCCTTTTTGAAATTTCGGAATTCACCTGTTGAAAACCATGGAGAGCGTCTCGAAATTGGCAGGGTCCTCCAGGAACGCCCTGACCTCGGCTGCACGGCGTGCGGTGGGGAGGCGTGCGACGGGCGCGCGGGTCATCCCGTCGCGGAGCACGACGCTGGTGGCGCCGCCCGACTCCGCGATGGCCTTGCATCCGCGGTTGGTGCTGGCGACGAGGCACCCCTCGGTGGTGGCCATGGGCACGTAGTACCTCTGCCCGTCGAGCAGGAGCGGGCCGGCGATGCCGACGGGCAGCTGCACGTACCCGACCGGCAGCTCGCAGCACTGGCCGAGGATGGACGCGTAGTCGAACCCGTCGAGCGGGAGGCCCTCGATGTCCCTCCCCGTGATCCGCCGCACCGCCTCGCGCCGGATCCCCGCGGCGCGGCGGCAGTCCCCGAGCCTTGTCTCGAGCACGTACGACGGGATCTTCCCCGCGACGACGGAGGCGACGATCTCCTCGTCCTCCTCCGGCATTTTCTCCGGCGCGGCCGCGGGGTTCCCCAGCAGCGCGCACGGCGCCGGCGCCGGCGCCGCGGGAGGAGCGGCGGGATGGGGGGCGACGGCGAGGAAGTCCTCGTCCTCGTCGGTGGAGGAGACGATGGACTGGACGAAGGCGATGCCGAAGAAGCTGAGGAGGTAGATGAGGGAGGCGATGAGGCCGAAGATGGCGAGCATCTCGGCGAGCGTCACGGCGTGGAGTGGCGTGGAGCTGCGGATCTTCTCGCGCCACCGGCGCATCAGGTAGGCGAGCGACGCGGCGAAGAGCGCCGAGAAGATGAGGTTGGTGTGCCGGATCGGCAGCGGCAGCGCGTCCCCGGCCTGCACCCTCCTCGCCCGCGCGCGGGGAGAGGGCACCGGCGCCGCCGGCGCGGCGGGGCCGGCCACCTTGCGGCGCACTTCCATGGCGGGCGGGGGGCGGCTCAGTTGCCGGTCAACGAGTCAAAGGCGGTGGCGGTGGTGGTGGCGAGGTGCCCAGTGAGTGGTCGGGGGTGGGGGGGATGGCCGCGCCGCGCCGCGAGCCGCGAGTGTGGGGAGGAGGAGGCCGGCGGAGGAGCGGCTGTCTCGGGGAGGGTCGTGGGTGAACCTCCTCCTCGGGACGCGGGCGGCCACGGGAGGCCGGCAGCGGCCGGCGCGGGCCCTTTTAATAGCAGCCCACGAGGCCACGATGACGAAACGAGCCGGTGAGCTTACCGTACGGGCCCACGAGACCACGAGGTCGGGCCCGCGCCACGCCCAGCAGCGAGCAGCCTCGAGGCGAGCCGCTGCGTGGGCCGCCCGCGCGCTTTCCGCAGAATTCCTTTCCGCACGCTGTTGTCGTCTCGTCCGTTCCGAGTCCAAGAGGCTCTGGAATCGTGTGGAGGGAGGGAGGGAGATCGCATCAAGCTAACGCATTTTTTTGTTACTTAATCTTTAATCTTGTATAATGAAGAGGTGTCTTATCCCACGGCCACGGCACGATAGGAGATTCTTTTTATAAAAAAAACGCGATAGGGAGATTCAGAGGGCTTGGTTTTCTACGAGTGTTAAATTAGTGTGCGCGGTGAAATCACTGGACTGTGGGCACTTGAGCTTGAGCAGGTCACTACACTTTTACACGGGTTGGTGCGCCAAGGGAGGTCGCGCTCACGCGCGCGGGATCTAGCGGTGCTCCTGCTTTAACCTAAAAAAAACTCACGCGCGTGGCCTGTTGGCATCACACGTGGTGCCCAGCCAAATTAAACTATAATATATGTCCCTTTCAAGTTTCAACATGCATGCATGGCATTTGTTGGCATGGGGGACACAGCAACGGGTAATGACACCGTGCCGTGTCTTTGATGTTTCAACCAGGGCATTTTGATGCGGAAATAGTGCCATCCTGCTAGTAGGTTCCAAACGGTAACAACGCTATTCTTGCACGTTTACCTACGGCTTCATGTTACGGAGTACGCGCGCATGCCTACGCTTCCCGAAATTCAGAGTCTAAGCTTAAGACTACTGCGGTACTGCTGCATGCTGCTTGACACACCTACAAAACTGGCATTGCTATTTTACGGTCGTCCGGACAGAGGCTTTCGTCCGGGCGATTTCCGACAGCCCGTTTTTAGCTTGTGCATCCTCACTCCTCTTTGATGAAGTTTTTCGAAAACTTTTTAAGTAAAGTTTTTCAGCAAGTTTTTCGAAAACTTTTTAAGTAAAGTTTTGAAGCAAGTTTTTCAAAAACTTTGAAAGTAAAGGGGAGCGCGGAGATTCAGACGGATGACACGAGTAATGGTCTTTTTCATGTAGAGTTTTCTTGCAAAACTTTTCATGTAAAGTTTTCAAGTAAGTTTTTCGAAAACTTTTCAAGTAAATTTTTCAAGTAAAGTTTTCAAGTATTTTTTCGAAAACTTTGAAAGTAAAGGGGAGCGCGGAGATCCAGACGGATGACACGAGTAATGGTCCTTTTTCAAGTAAACTTTTTAAAGTAAAGTTTTCAAGCAAGTTTTTCAAAAACTTTCCAAGTAAAGGGAAGCGCGTGGTCGTCGACCGTTCGGAACGAGCGAGCGGAAATTTAACATTCCGCTGCAAAACACACGAGTTCCATTTGTTGAGAAGAAGAAAACGTTACGCGGCGAGCGACGATCGTACGTGTTGGCTGAGCACAGTATAGCGCACACGCTGCACAGTGCATACCATCATCGGCACCAGGAATCCAGCTGTCACCGGATCAGCGCATGAGAGGCAGTGACGTCCCACCTGCAACAAACTGGCGCTGCTGAAAAGGAATCTCGCTCGAAACGGAGGGTGTAGCATTATCGATATGGTTTCGTATCCGCGGGCGCGATCGTGGATGATCCGAGAGAATCAAGCGTTTCCCGCGCGTGTGGGCCGCAACCAACGACCAACGCACATCGTCGTCCTCCGGCCGCCGTCCGCGTTGAGAGCGTCGCCGTCGCTCCCTCCCTCCTGGCCTAATAGCTAGCTAACTGTAAGCTCCAGTCATGCTTTCAACGTGCCTACCGTGCTGATCCTCGTGCGACACCTGCTCGAACGTCGCCTGTTTACTGTATGTACCATAGTACACAATAGCCGGCTATAGCTCCGCTATCTCCCGCTATAGCTGAAATTAGAGAGCTGTCGCTATTTGCTTCTACGTGCAATTTAGCCGCTATTTGACGCTATAGCTCCATTTAGCCCGCTATTAGCTGTTTTTGAAGGCCTCCCGCTAAATGCCTTAGCCCGCTATTTTGTACCATGGTATGTACACGTACCTCCAACTGTCACGTCTACTGCACGGCGTCTAGCTAACTTTTCCAGTTAGCTAATATATATATATATATATATATGCATCTACGAGAACCATGCGTGAGTTTACAGTACCTACTACACGGACGGTTCCATATCATCCAAGATGTAATCACGCTTGCGATCCCGGCGTATCGTAGTATCCGCTGGAATGAAGTCCGCCGCGGCATCTCTCCGACTAGCTCCGATTATTGTTGAGCGCCAACGACGCCGCGCGCGCGCCCGTGGCCCGTGGGCGTGGCGCCGAAAGTCGCTGATGATGACGTTGTTCCACTGCGACGACGACTGAAAAAGTCTGAAACGAATCTGCAGGTTGTCGCCGCAGCATCCGCCGCCGCGATCGCGACGACGATGATCCGTGCCGGGTCATCCTCGTTTTCCCCGCGCGCGCGACCGCGACGACGTCGCCCCGGCCGGCCGGCGCGCCACCGGCATGCTTAGTTTCAACGTGCTCGCGCGCCGTGCACGGATCCTCGATCGCGCGAGACCGGCCTGCTCGATGATGATTGCTGGGTGGCCTCAGTTCTTATCCCGCCATGGGAAACGCTCGCTCGCCTCTGTGCACTTCTCCGTGATCTGATTTGACGGGTCTGGTCTGGGGTACGGTTTAACACTTTGACAGGTTGGCTAGTTTTCATCAACCCGGCGAACAGGCCTACTACTAGATCCAGCGCTGTGAGCCGCTGGCGTAGCGATGTTCCCCCTGAAACAGCTGGGCAATGTGCCGCGCGCGCGCCCGCGTTGCGCCCGGTTGGTAAGCAACCGGCGCGCGGGCGCGATCGTAGACCTCGCATCCGTCGGCGCGATCCGAGATCGAGGACGATCCGTCCGGATCAACTCGTGTTCCGCGTGGACGACGCGATGCGACACTGAAGTGCGTGCATCTTCGTCGCTAGCGAGTAGCGACGAGTGACGACGACGTGACCACCACCGCGTACCCTCCCTGGTCGTCGGGAACCGCAGGTTGTTACGTACGTATCCCATCCAATGATACACCCATCGATCGACCCCGTCTCTCCTTTCACACGTATCCCATCCAATAATCCCGCGCGCGCTGGCGACGCCGCCGTCACGTACTCACGTACCGCGTCGCGCCAACGCATTTGTGTGTGTGAAAAAAAAAGCTAGCGTTAGTTTAGCTTATTACACCACGTAACGTAAGTACGGTGATCGATCTGAAAAGCGTTTTGTTGTCTCAACTAGCATATATGAATTGGCCGGCATTATAATTCACCGCTTTGCGAGTTCGATCGATCATCATCAGCATCAGCTCCAGGCCAGCGCTCCGGGGACCGGCCAGCTAGCTAGCTAGCCGCCGCCTGGCCATACCCATACTGACCTCCTCGTGACCGGCCAGCAGTTGTCGCCTCCCCACGGTTTCCACGAGCTAGAGTAGAGTAGTTGACGGCCAATGGAGTGCGAGACTGCGAGGTACGGGACGATTCCAGCCCTGGCGCGTGCAGGCAGCTGGACCCGACTCCCGAGTGGGCTAAATGCTAATTAAAAACACGTCGTCACCTTGCGCTTAATTTATGTATATACTGATGGTCTCTACGAATGAATATAATCAGCCCGGGCGATGCGTGTGTGGTTGGGTGTACGTTGGCCGTCAGTCTCACACGTACTACTATATTCCTTGATGTCCATGCCGGAAACAGACGGGTACACCCACGCCGAAGTGAAAGTAGGCCTGGAATTTGTCAGATTCTTTACTCTTCTCTCCATGCGGTGAGCAAGGGCATGTTTAGTTCTAGCGGAGAGAACTAACAATGGAGAAGTTTACGTATTGAGAAACATGAAACATGTATTGTGAGAGGGGCACGGGAATCGAGTGAGAAACTTTATGCAAAATGAAGGCTTAACTAGCGACTACGAAATTATTTTTTTAGTAAGGGCATGTTTAGTTTCAGGAGAGAGTGAAGAATGGAGAAAGTTTACGCATTGAGAGGCGTGCATTGTGAGAAAAGACACGGAAATCGAGAGAGAAACTTTATGTAAAATGGAGGATCTAAAAAGGGACTTGTGAGCATCGGCTCATCAACATGCCTCGCAGGCCATTATTTTTGTTTCAGCATCGACGGCTTGCAGTGGATACCCGATGCACGATCCAGTTTAAATTAAAAAAACGTGCTCTTTTTATGAAAAGGTTTTCACCTAGAGAACCGTCTCAGTTCATTTCTATCTCTATACACGATTTTATGGAAACAGTATTTTCCTGTTTCACCCTTTTTTTCGATCAAACGCGTCCAACGTTCTCTCTTGGTTCTAAGCATCGGCAGACAGCAGCGCCGTGGGTAGTCCAGTCTAAGCATTATGCGACGTGTGGTGCGCACTGCACAGTACACACACAGATCGGTCTCCAGCATTCTGACCGTTCCTCCAATGTTACAGCGGGTTCAGTCGTTCAGCTCAATGATCCGCACTGCAGATTTCAGTGCACGATTTTTCAAAAAAAAAATGGTAATTTAGAAGGATGCGGTATGACTAGGTTATAGGACAAGTATGCGTTTTTTTTTTTTTTGCGAGGAAAGTATGCGGTATGTTGATTGTTATATTTTGAGTTTTCAGTAAAAGAAGGGTATATATACCACCTTCATATCGTTTCTCAAAATGATAATTTAGAAGGATATGCTATTAGGCTTTCACGTAGGTAATTTTGAGTTGTCATTTGATTTTCATGTCCAATCGCCTTTACATGACTCATCACCTGTGGTACAAGGCTTCGAGTGCCTTGAGTCCATGGCTAATGGTTCGATAGGAGGAGTACCGGACGACGTACCCTTTGCGAACGCAGGCCCTCTGCGTGGTTGTGAACTTGTGTTGGTATTTGGCCGTCGTCAGTCTCACGCGTAAACGGCGTGTGACTGTGGATGCTGCACATAACGGCCACCGCCATTCTGACAGTTACTCCAATGTTACGGGTTCAGCTGTTCATTCCAACAATTCATGAATCACACAGCAGATTCACAATGTCCGCGAGAGCGATGTGATGACTATGAGAGGTAAGGAGTTGGTACGTCTCTGCTAACTGTCCAGTGTCGTCCATCCATGGTCAATCAATGGAAGGAGACGGAAGGAAATGAGTGTTCGTTCTTCGATGTGCTACTATCGGTGAGGTGACACGAGGGGCCCTGAATCCTCATCGTCCTGGCGTTCATTATCTAATGTAAATCCCCTTAAAAATAAAAATGGAAAAAGATAGGGGCAAAAGATGATCATGTTCCTCCAAATAGAACGAAAATTGCATATGTCCTTTTCGTGCTTGTTCTACAGAAGACTGCATCATTTCGGTTTAACCACATTGCCCAAAACAGAGCTGTTGTTCCAATCATAATTTGACTTCTAACTTTGTGGTATAACCCACTCTGCCAATCACCAAAAAAATCAGAAACATTCAAAGGTGGTTTCAACCCGAAAGCAATTTGAACCAGACTCCAACAAAGTTTTGCCAAATGGCAATCAAAAAAGAGGTGCTGAATTGTTTCATTTAAATTACAAAAACAACACTTTGCACTACCCTTCCAATTCCTTTTGCTCAAGTTATCTTTTGTCAGCACTACCCCTTTTCTTAAGTACCAAAGAAAGATTTTAATCTTTAAAGGTATTTTAATTTTCCACATACACCAATTTTCTTTTATCCCCATGTCCTGCATTAATGCATTGTACATAGAGGCAACCGAGTAGGTACTGCTTTTACTTAACTTCCACTTGAAAATGTCTCTCTGGTCTGTCAAGGAGAAAAGCAGACTTCTTCCACGAGTTTAAACCACAACCTCAACCTCTCACCTATCAGACCTCTTCTAAAAGAGATATTCAGGGGAGTCGAATTTAAAACTGATTCAACCGAGACATGTTTCCTTCTAACAATGTAATATAAAGATGGGTACCTCTCCATAAGTGGTTCCTTGCCCAGCCAACAATCCTCCCAGAATCTGGTTTGTTTACCATCACTAATATCAAAACTTCCTTTTTGTAACACTTGATCTTTTATGTCCATCAACCCTGCCCAAAATTGGGAATCTCCTGGTTGTTTAGACACTTGTGTCAAGGTCTTGTTACTCAAATACTTTCTCCTTAGCAGGTCTTGCCACACTCCCTCTTCGTTTAAAAGCTGTGTGATCCATTTGCCTAACAAGCTGATGTTCTGGGCTTCTAAATTTAAAATTCCTAACCCCCCAAACTTTTTGGTGTGCACAAAATGTCCCATTTTGCCAACCTATATTTCCTCTTATGCTCATCACATTGCCAAAAAAACCTGGATCTAAAGTAGTCCAACTTCTTGAGAATGCCTTTTGGAATTCTGAAAAAGGACATCAAATACATTGGAAGGCTTGATAAAACCGAGTTAATGAGCACTAGTCTCCCTCCTGTTGACAGAAGTTTCCCTTTCCAACTGCTTAGCTTTTTCTCAAACCTTGTCACCAACTCACTCCAATCCTTTTTAGTGATCCTTCTTGAGCTCATGGGAATTCCCAGATATTTAAAGGGCATACTTCCCTTCTTGCAACCAAAGAGTTGTACATACTCCTTTAATCTTTCTTCAGCTTTCCCAAAACAAAATAACTCACTTTTGTGAAAATAACTTCCCTTCTTTGCTTCCCTGTTGTCTTCAGGGGGACATTTTGGTTCAGAAGTTGGGCAATACTCTAAAGAGGAAGAGAGGGACTCATTGAAAAAAGGAAGCAAAACGCTGGAGACTACTGTAATGGAGTTCTTCAGCAAGACGGTATGGAATACTTTGAAGAGGATCAAGAATTAGACGAGTGCTTAGTCTGTCCTTTGTCCTTCCTTTTGGTTACTGAACCTAAGTGTTTGGTATAACTCTGTCCTGAAGGACCTCTTTGTTTCTGTTGCGTTTCTGGCAATGGCAGTCTGTGCACTGCATTTTCTGTAATTTGAGGCCGTAAGCTTTCAACCTGTTGAGAAGCGGAGGCCGGAACTTTTTTTCCTTAATCTAAAAAAAAATGTCCTTTTCGTGCTTTCCAACGAGATCGCTTGAGATCTTTCACATGGTAAACACTGGTGCACTGCAGCAGCTGCTTATTTGCAATGCACACCGAGAGGGGGGCAGCCGTTGGATGCTGCCGCTTCATCAACAGTTTTCCAGAGCACGATGAAAAGTTGTACAAAACCAAGCAGAAGATAGTTCCAGGATTTCCAGCTCCAAGTGCAGGAAACATCATTTCACTCGCCAAATACGAGTTTTAACTTATGCTTAAAACTCTTCCAAGTTTACCCATCACAACCAAAGTGAATGGCAACACACAAAGGAAAACAGCAGCTAGAGAATAGACACGCGCTACTACTTCCCCCTGGAAGCAAAAGCACTGCTTCAGGGGGGACCATATGCTAAACACACCAACCAAGCTAAGAAGAATGGTGTTATTACAAGCGATGCCATCATGTTAACTGATGAAGGCTCTCGGTGGGTTCTAATCGCTTCAGTAAAGCTCCTTGTTCACATCGTTGAAGTAGGGGTGCTCTAGGGCCTTCTTCGCAGAGATCCGCTTCGCCGGCTCGTACTCAAGCATTTTCTGCAGCAGTCACAAATTCATAACCAAGTTCACTTAGAATGCAATCCTCGCAATGTAACAGTGTAACACCCGCTTCTTTTCAGCAGTTCCTACAGTTTGCACTTATAATAGGATATGTGTGCATTTCATGATTCAGTACTGAGAAGTGAGAACTGACCCCAAGCAGATCGTAGCCGTCGTCGCTGAGGCCGGGGACAAGAGTGGATAGCTTCGTGGGCTTCCACTGCGGGTACTCGTGCCAGTTGGGCAGCTTGCCAACGCCTGGCCACACCTGCTCATTTGGGGTGCCCAGCAACCTGGCATCCAAAAAAAGTTAACTCGTCAGTGTTCAGACACACAAGAATTTCAGCAAGCAAACACAACGAATGGTTCGAATTGGCGTGGAGGGTATTACTTGAAGATGTGCAGGAGCTGCTGCAACTCCGAATCCCCGGGGAAGAGTGGGTTGTTGGTGACCAACTCAGCTGCAATGTACAACCAAATTAGAAAATTGATGCGTCGTTGTGAGTTCTGAAACAAGCGGTACGCATTGATAAAGAATCTCCGAGTTCATCAGAACCGTACCAAATATGCAGCCGACGGACCACATGTCAACCGGCGTGGAGTAGTGCGTGGCGCCAAGAAGAACCTCGGGCGCCCTGTACCACAGCGTCAGGATCTGCAGAAACAATAATTCAGTCAGGCACCGCTGTGAACCAGACCCAAAGAGCAGGGATCAAACGGAAACATCCATGTGGCTTATTATTGAGACATATAGGGATTCAGACCTCGTGGGTGTACTTCTTCAGAGGGATGATGATGGCGCGGCTGAGACCGAGGTCAGCGATCTTGAGCGCCATGGTCTTGCGGTCCATGAGCAGGTTGTGCGGCTTGAGATCGCGGTGCAGCACGCCGCGGCCGTGGACGAAGGCCACGCCCTTGCACAGCTGGTACATCAGGATCTGCGAAAAACACGCAGCAACACCACAATCCACCGGATCAGCCATGGTTGACGCATTCACACAAACACCTCGCGCGCACGGGGTTGAGGGAGGAGGAAAGGGAATATACGAAGAGAAAAAGGAATTACCTTGACGGTGAGCGCGGGGATCTTCTCGTGGTTGGAGCGGTGTCCCCGGATGAACTTCTTGAGGTCGGTGTCCATGTACTCGAAGACGAGGTAGAGGATGGTCTGCCCTCCTTGTTGACGCCCTGCTTGAGGTCGAGGAGGCGCACCACGTGCGGGTCCTGAGACAGCATCCGCAGCAGGGAGACCTCCCGCAGCGCGGTGGGGGGAACGCCCTCGTCGTCCTCCGGGAGGCGCGTCTTCTTCAGCGCCACGATCCGCCCCGTCGCCTTCTCACGGGCCTTGTACACCTTCCCGTACGTGCCTTCCCCCACCTTCTCCAGCTTCTCGTACAGATCCATGGCGCGCAGCCCGCCGCCCGTCGTCGTCGACGGCGCCGCCGCCGCCGCCGCCGGCTTCGTCTGGTGCTGGAGCGTCGCCATGATCGCGCGGGTCGGTCCTCGCTCGGGGTGGATCTGGGGCCTGGGTGTGGGCGATGGCGTTGGTGGCTGGATCTGGAGTGGGGATGCGTGGATTAGGGTTTGGAATTGGGGGAGGATTTGTATGCGGGTGGGAGCGGGGGGAAGGGGAGAGCCGTTTGAGAGAGGAGCCGCTCCAACGGGCAACGGCTCCTTTTGATTTCGAATTCCGAATCCTGTGCGCTTTTGGGGGGAAGCCAGGTCGGCGGAGGTGTGGGCCGGTTTCCCTTTCACACGTGTTATGGGCCCAACTGAAAAGCCTAAGATGGTGGTGTAAGAAAGCCTATGGGCCTTGGGAAGGTGGAAAGGCCGTAATCATTTTGGGCTGTTTGATCTCTCCACATAGAATAGAACATCCACCAAAAAAGAAAGAAAGAAAGAGAAAAAGATTTGTCTGTTACACCTTTGAAAAAAAAATCATGATCACTCATTTGTGTGTTTGATAAATGAGTACCGCATCGTAGCATCTCCTAAGGAATGCCGCATTTATCCAGGAGGTAGTACACTTTTGTTTAGCTGAATGTGGAAGACTTGCTTCAAAAAAAAAAAAAAAAAACAAACAAACAAAGAAAGAAATAGGAAGAAGCAAAATGTGGAAGACAAGTTGGTCGATTACTCGATTTACAGGCAGAGTTTGGCTACTAAGCTTTTTTGGGCCTTTGGCTCCATCCACCATCTCCTGATCTCTCCTCTGCATACCGTGCATCTTTGAATGCTACACAGAGTGAATCCCTCTCAGTCTCATGTCAACCTGAACGATCGAACCGCCTGCGAAACAAACCCACATTACAGCGCTCAAAGTTCAACAATAGCAGAAAAAAAGAAAGGCAGAACTGATGCCGGATGCCAGCATGGCCTGATCTCACCTTCTCTATCTGGGGCTTGTACTTCTCCGACTCCTCGTCGTCGATGTACTGCAAGAAGACAGGCAACCGGCATGATCACTAAGCCTAATTAGCGTGTGATTTCAGCTGCGGGAGCGGTTAGGTCGTTGCCATGGCGGGAGCTGCTGACCTGGCCCTGTCACCGTGTAGAGGCGGTTGTACCAGCCGTTGAACGCCATCCCGATGGCCGAGAGGATGTGCCGCCGCCGCTCGCCGGGGTTCTGCAGCGTGTACTCCACGTAGTACAGGCCTGCAGCGTGCTCGGTCAGGTTCAGATCTTCAGAGATGACGAGATTGCTTCTGCGTGACGACTGAGGTGCACGCGATTCTGAACTCCCTTTTTTTTCGAAAGAGATTCTGAACTCTGAACAGGGCGATGAGCCCGATCTACTAACCGTTTGCCGCCTTGGAATCGATGAGCTTCGCGGCGAGCCCCGGCGGCCTCTGCCAGCTCCTGTCCAGGCCGTTCACCTGCTCAACAACGCACACGGAGATGCAGCAGCGCCATCAGCAATTCAGCATTCAGAGCACGAACTGCTTGGTAGCAAAGCATTCAGAGTTCAGGGTCAGGTTCGGGAGAGCGCGTACCAGGCCCTCGGCGAAGGCGTCGACGTCCCCGAAGGACCTGAGGCTGGTGAAGTCCGGCCCGATCCCGGTGATGGCGACGCTGACTGGCAGAGTGGCAGAGAAGGAGCTCATGAATTCAACAAGGACGACACGTACGGCAATGGTTTCTTACGACCTGTCGCATGACAGCTGACTGACGACACGAGGTGGAAGAAGCAGGGCGTACCGTTGGAGTCGGCGGCCTGCTCAGGGTAGAACGCCGTGACGGACTTGATGCCGCTGGACTCGCCCGCGCCGATCAGCCACCCTGCAAGCACACACAGCGACACAGAGCTACGGTTGCTCACACACTGCTTGCTCTTGCTTGCAACCAAAATTTCTACCAAGTGCCAACTGATCGACTGAATTTGGCTTCGTGGAGCAAGATCGTTAAAGGAAAACAACACGTTTTTTTTAAAAAAAAAGGGGGAAAAAAATTCTCTACGTGCCTTGTGGAACCGCAATGCTGAACTTGTTGGCCTCATCCTCGTACATCGTGAACCCCTCCTGCAACTCTTACCAGCAGACCACCAAACCGAAGAAAATAAGGATTGCTAGAACGCCAAGAACAAAATAGCTAGCGACAGGAACTCATGTAAGATTGCAGGCGAGGGCATGGCCTCTGCAGTACCGGTTATGGCCTCGGCCGCCAGAGCACCGTCGGCGGCGAAGAGCGCCGGCGCCGCGGCGGCGGAGAGGACGATCCCGAGCAAGGCCTCCCTCCGGTCCAGCCCCTCTGCCCTGTCAAACCACACAAGCAAAGCAAGCGCGCAGCCGCGCACCATGTGTCACGTGCCGGCGAGGTGCGTGCGAAGCTAAGGGATAGAGGTTGTGTACCGAGCAGGGAGGCAGTGGCAGGCCGTTGTCGTCGCCGGCGGCAGCTGCAGCCTCCTGTGGCTGCTGGGCTTGGGCCGGAAGGCCGACGACGGGGTGAGGCCGCCGCCGGCCGCGGCCGGGCAGAGGGAGGCAGTGCTGGTCACGGCAGCCATGGCGCACGCCGCAGGCCAACCGGTAGCGGAGTGGTGTGGTTGCGGTGGGTTGGCCGTTGATTTCGCGGGGGATATTTTTGTTCTAGACGTGTATTTTGGTAAGCTGGGCACCGCTCGTTCGCCGAGGACTCACTTGTGGCCGCGAGCAGAGGACAACAGGAGGCTGCAGGGCACACGGGGCAAGTGCGGCCTGAGCTGAGACACACGATCAGGATCGGACGACAAGAACACGCAGCTGCAGCATGGAAGCACGCTAGCTGCAATCTTGTTTCAGTGAAGCACAACACAAATGCTGAACACAACAGTGTATTTCAGGAGTCACGCCATTCTCTGCTGAAACGTTAAGGAACTTCAGACACGATTCAGAAAAACTCTGTACTGGACTTTGATGAAATGACGGGGGTACTGTGCAAACCGCAAAGGCACAAACTACATCCCACCAGGTGAACCAAACAGAGTTAATTAGTACGTGTACAACTCCGGCTACTGATTACCGCAGCACAGAATTCAAGTGCAGATCCCATAATTTCCTAGCCGTCACCAGGTGTCCAAACACCACTGAGTTTAAACAGAGACAATGCCTATACGAAGCAAAAGCGCCCAGGAGAGTTCTCGGCCTAGACTTCCTCCTGCTTGGGAGCCGGAGAGAACCAACAAAAGAAGTTGAAGGTCCACACCAACCCCAAGAAGCTCATGTAGTTCCTGAAACCTTTTGTTTCCCTGGAGATTGTAAAAATTGTATTATGAACTGAGCAAATAAGAAATTTATTTGTAATACTCGTTTGGCTAAGCTGCTGGCTGAAGACGACAAACATTGCCTTCTTTTTTGGTAGTTGCAAAACACAAAAATACACAGTTATTCTACTAATGCTTTTCACAATAAATATAATACTGAATGAATAAGCATAGCTGTTTTTCAAATAGACCTATACAGGCAATCTTGTGGTACTAAGTCCAAAATCTCTTGCTGTGTCATTAACTTTGCATTCTGAAAAGAGTGTGTTGTCATGCCTGCGTATTATGACAAATTTGATCGAGCTAGTTCCCACTACTAGAGTTTTGCAAAACAAACAACTACAGAGATAGCTCTTGAACTAGAATTCCAAAATTTCCAGCCACAAGTCATTAACTTTGAGGTCTGCAAAGAATGTGCGGCTCATGCCTTCAACATTACGCCAAATTTGATCGAGCTAGTTCCCACTACTAGAGTTTTGTGAAACAAACAACTACAGAGATAGCTCTTGAACTAGAATTCCAAAATTTCCAGCCACAAGCCATTAACTTTGAGGTCTGCAAAGAATGTGCAGCTCATGCCTTCAGCATTACGCCAAATTTGATCGACTGGTTAACATTACTAAATGCTTGGATGTTATTATTTCCTAACCAGATAATGGCAATGGTCTAAATATGGATGTACAAAATTTTCCCTTTGACAAACTAAATTATAATCTACAATACACATAAAGTGAGCAACTTAGATGACAGAATAAGCCCAAGTGCATTTAATGTAGGGAACACAAGTAGCAGAAAGCAACACTGTAAAGAAAAAAAAGAGCAGAGTAATTAGCCACAAACCCATTTTTCCAAGAGCAATCAAAAGACAAGTAATAGTACTTACGATTTCAGTTTAGTTAGCCAATCAGTCGCTTTAGCTTCCCAAGCAGCCCGTTTAACTTCCTCTTTAGCTTTCCAAGCCGCCCTTTCAGCTTCAAGTTCAGCAATGTAAGCTGCCATCCTAGCTTCAGGTTCAGCGTCCCAAGATATTTTGGATGAAAAGGATCGCCTCACTCCAGCAGAATCCACAAGTGCAGGCCAGCATGTCTTAGCAGCAGCACGGGAGCATGGCATTGTGTTGAAGTACCTTGCAGCCTGTGTTATGCGTGCATGATCAGAAGTCAGATCCAGGAGTAGCTATGTTTTTTTCTTCTTCAAAAGATCAGAACAATAAATCAAACCATAGACCACTGTAATCCCTAACGCCCTAACCCTCCTAAAAAGCAAATAAATGGTCCAGATGCAAATCTGATCAAGTAAAAAACAGGTTGCCTGAGATTACACTTGTTGTGTTTTCGATATTCTAACATGATGCCGGAGCACACACAAACTCCCCCACATGCACACAAATATGTACTGTATCATTGTATCAATCAATCAACTAGTAGCCACTTACATAGCCATGAATCCCACAGTTACCAGGGAACACCGTGCGAGGATGTCCAGCAGCTCCATGAAAAAGGTTGCCGAGTGTTCCAACACTGGCTTCCTGATAGGGGAAGTAACAAGATCAGAACTTCCATTGATGACTTATTAAACGTAATCGATCATAAATCCCAGCAAAATTGGTCAACAGAATGCAGCTTGTGTTTATGCATGATCAGAAGTCAAAACAAGCTCCTGTGTTTGACATTTATTCCCCAGGAGTGCAGGAATAGAGATACAGACGCAGCAGAGTAAACAGACTGAAGCACATAGTTCAGGCTAACGTTGTAGCCTAATACAGTAATACCGCACCTTTTGTACTATTGACAGCCAAACATTCTATTCCTACAGCAACAACTTACATAGCCATGAACAGGGGAATTGGCGACCTTGGTGCCCAGGTTTGGAGCAGCTCCATTGAAGGATTACTGAGGGTTCCAATGCTGGTTTCCTGAAAGGCCAAGATACAAGAGCATGACCACTCAGCAAAATTCACACCAATGGAGGAACTAGAAATTTCTTAGCAGATCTTCAAATGGCAGAAGTTTCAGCATAACAGGGAGGACAACAGAACATGCTGGTGAATTTGGAGCACAAGTATAATTTCACTATTAAACAGCATAGTTCCCGCAGAGTACAAGATAATTCTGGGATTTCAAAGGCCCTCGGTTCAGTTCAATTAGTGTCCCTCTCTCTTCTTTCTAAGAAAAAACAGAATTTCCAGCAACTTTCAAGAAAACGAAATTCAGACCCCATTCATCCGACTTAGCAGCATGACTGGGTCACTTGGATACAACTTAGCACTTAGCAGCATGACTTCCCATTCATCCGGTCCAACCAACCCCCAAGCTGACGGATTTCGCACGTACCGAAGCACGGGTGGCCGGGGCGCCGCGCTAGCCGCAGCAGACGCGTGAGCGCCGAGGACGCTCCTCGATCTGGACATCGCGGAGGTGAGCTTCTGGGAGACGAAGCGGCCGGCCATCTCGCCTCCGGATCGATGGACCTGCAGACCAAAGATCACCTAAAAGGCTAAAACCCCAACTCATTTCAATCAACCCGCCGAAATTCTTTCGGAAATTACCCTCACCTCGAGTAGATTGAACCCTGTCTGACGGAGTAGCTCGGTGGAGCGCCGCCGCCGCGGAATCGGCTCGAGCCCTTCCACTAGGGCAAGACTTTGTTCGGGAGTTCGGAGCGGCCGCGCGCCGGCGGAGAAGCGATCGACCAAACCCAAACCCACTTCCACTTCGCAGTTCGCACACGTGGCCACTGGCCAGTGAACACACCGCCACACATACCACCGAGCTAGGAGCGGCCTGCGGCCCGCCGGCCCACTAGCGTTTTTCTTTTTGATGTACATTTTTTTTTCTTTTTATCAACCTTTTTGGCTGCGATCTGAATATATATTTTTTTGTGCTTTGCATATCACTCGCTTGATGTGTCCTAAATAAAAAAGAATAGAATCATTGAGATTGTTGGCGACACCCGTGGCTGTTCACCCAAAAGTTTTATAGGTTTCCGATGCGCTTTCCTTTTCTAAAAGTGAAATTTAAATTGTTAATATTTCTAAACATGCACTTTTGTGAATTTTACACGTTATATACCTGTGTTTTTTTTCAAGGAAAAGAGATCTTTATAGACTATAGTGCGTATCAAAGTTACAACGATCAACGAGTAAATGCTCAATACAACTAGGAATGCTAGCAAACCATACCACTGAGCTATTAGCACGCCTAGCATGTTGTGTAAGTTGGCGAGAGCATCTCTAGCCAGGCCCTTAAATGAGCCTTTATCTCTAGTTTTAGTCTCTCAGTGAAAAAAATAAGGGAAACACAAATCCAACAGAGCCTATCATTTTACAGATGTCACCAAATTTTGGTAGGGCCCAATGTTTTCAAATCGTTGATTTGATTATAATCGCTGGGTACCGATTAAGTGATTAGTCGCGATTAGGAAATGATTAATCATGATTAGTTTTGCGCTAATCGACCTAGTTGACAAGTCGATCTAGAGCAATTTTATAGCCTAATCGGTTGCCTATAAAAGAGAATAACACAAAAATGAGGAGTTAGCATTTAACAAGGCATTCAACCAACACCGAGGCAGAGCAGGAGGTGGAGGCACACGCAGAAGGGAGGCAGGCGGAGGCGGCACGATGCACTACACGAAGAGGCAGTAGGCGGGAGAAATTCACTCTCCCGCTCGAGCTCAACACCGGCGGCGGCTGTAAATCGTCTAGGTTAAAAAATGTTTGCTTCTGATGTATTTATACACGTGTGTTGTGGGCTGCCCAAGTGCATAGGTGGGCCTCAAATACTAGTGGGCTCCGGGGTGAAATATTGAAGCTAAGTTAAAAAGTCTTGAGCTAATCGCTTGATTAGCCTATCGACTAGTCGTGATTAATCACCGATTAGTTTCCTGATCGTTCGATTAGCCAATAAAATCGAATCGATTTTTTGTCCATGTAATGATTTCTCGATTAATCATTGATTAATCGTGATTAATCGAGCGATTTGAAAACATTGGTAGGGCCTCTAGAAATGAAGGCCCTCTATTTCCACCCGACACGTGAGCCCCTCTTCTTTTTTCCCTCTTTCTCCTCTGGATTAATTTAGGGGCCATCATTTGGTCGGGTTGGCTGAAGTTCGTAGAGAATTTCAAGCACCTAAATTTTAAGATCCGGACTAAAAATACAAAATATGGCTCGAGGGCCGGCTGTTGGAGTTGCTCTGAGCAATCTTATTTTGATCTCTCGTTCCCTTGGGCATCTTCACTTGGCCAAGCTCCTCTATCAACTCCTTGCTATCCTGAACAATCGCTGCTAGTGGACCATGGAACCAATTCCTAGCAAGAGTGAGACCCTCTTTACAAGCCATCAATTCTACATCTTTTCCTGGCTAGGTTGAGGGAGGAGGGCTGCCAAAATACCATAAGACCCCGGCTTATTTTTTCCATGAGTCAGCCAGAGGAAGGAAAACGGCCAAGGTGACCTTTTATTTCAGCTTCAAGGAACCTAGTGTTGTACACGTTGTACCATACAAAAAGGTGGCCACACGTTTCTGAAAAGAATTAACAGCACGCCATGGAAAAGGAGATTAGGAAAACCACACGAAAATAAATTAATTAGGTAGACATAGAAACCAAACCACACATATAAAAAAGAAAATCACACAAAAGGCATTACATGTGCACAGATGTAGCATAGCACAAACAGTTTCACTTGGAGCAACCTGTATTTTTTTTTAGCAAAAACCGTCTAACTTGTAATGTTTCAGGTTAAGAAAGTTTTGTTTCATATTGAGAAATTAAACATTCCGAGTAGAGAAAAAGAAATTTGTTTTGCATGTTTTTATTATTATAACTTAACCAATTTTTCTGCTATCAGAACATGGAGAGATTGGGTAGATCTGTTTTTCTTTTCAATTTAAACTCCAAGGGTCAGAAAAGGAATAATTTGATAACAGTAAATTTGTCATGAGATAAATATTAGCCTCTGATTATTTGATTGGACGATCATGTAGTGTGCAAATGTGGCCCATAATATAGAAAATCAAAAGGGAATTCAAAGCGCAAAGCTTTGATCGGCTGTAATATAGATGAAATGGAAATTCTAAGCGCAAAGCCGACCCATAATATAGAAGAATGATTAAGATTTTTTTTGTAACACATTCCTAATTGTTTCCTACTACATGCTCATGTCATTGCTCAAAGAATGATGAGTCGAGTTAAAGATTTAAAGAACTAAGGTATTTGAATATGCTAATTGTATAACACTACATGGAAAAGAGTAAGCACTAAATAAGGAAGGATGTGCAAGAAACTCACTTGATTTCTCCTACGGAATGTATGATCCCCGTGGTGCACATTCTATGCTACTATTGTATGGCATTTGGAGTTACCTTACCCAACTCGCGTGAAATGGATTCAGAGCTGAACAAAATCCAGCTCTGAAAATTTCATCTCTGTCTCAAAAAATCCTCACCATAATAGTTTCAGCCTTTTATTTTCACCACCGTACATCCAATGGCCGGAAGGCCAAGACCAAAATGTCTCTTGTGTCTGGTCCTGATCGCACACATTATCTTGTGGTCTGCACGGATGTGCACAAAGATGACCCATTGCAGACTACAAATAAAATGTATCAAACTCAGGAGCCAAAGGAGCGTACAAGTGCACCTAGCCTTCATGTTGTGGGGATGGGGCTATAGTGGTGCGGTTGATCTTGCGCATTAGATGCTGCTCAAGTCGGCGTGGCTCTAACTCACCAGTGGCAGACGTCGTGCGGCCTGATGTTGATCTTGTGCGGAGTAACCCTGTGAGGTACTGAGATCCAGGGTTTCCCTGCCATTTCTGCTTAAAGAGTAAGTATTTGAATTAATTTAAATTATTCCCCAAAGGACTCAAGGGTTTGTTTATTTGTTCGCCATAAGCAAAATGGTATGTACTTAGTAATTCAGAACGGGTCACATGCTCTGTGATGATAAACAAGAGGACTAATTGATTAAACCAATCATTCATCAAATGATCAGTCAAGGAATTACTTAGAGAAAATAATAGGCAAGCAAACACGGACATACCTGAGACTTGAAACGTCACTGTTCCTTTGCTTCTTACCTGCACAAGCATAACTAAATATGCTTGCCATGGTCGGCCTGCTCCTGTGTGGCTGAAAATAAGAGAGAAAAAGTCAAACTGTTACTGCAATCAAAATGGTACAGAACCTGAAAGCCAATAGTTGCAGCGACAAATCAACAAGCTATTGGACTCCTCAAAACTTAAATAAACTTCTTCAATAAAGCCGATACAAAAGCAAAACAAATGTGCTAAAACATATCTAATTCATAAGTAAATTGAGCTATAATTGATGATGAAGGACTGTTAGAACAAACAGCATTAACTGAAACATGTATATTCTGTAATGGGATATTCCGTAATGGGTTACTGTTACATCTTAGACTTCTTTTGCGTACCCTCCAATCTATACGTATTAGGAGGGATTGGCAAAAACTTATTTGTTTCCCATCTCAATCTATGTGTATTAAGATTGATTTATCCCAACAATGCCTTAAGCATTCCTCCCAATTGTTGGTATGCCCAGGAAGTCATTGATCATGTCTATCAGAACAGAGGGGTCCAATCCACTGTCCTCAAGAAAATTCATAAGGGCAGGATACTCCAGCATCTGATCAATGTTGATGATCGCGTCGTCGCCAACGTCCCCGACATTAGGGTCATTGATCAGCATCTCAATGATACCATCAACACTATCCAAGTAGATGAGAGCATCCTCTTCGCTATTGTCAGCGAGAATCCTGTGGCCATTCAGGTCCGCCAGTGCAGCCAGCTTCCTCGCGGCGGTGGCCGCAGCAGGCACGCCGCACGCCTGTCGAGGAGCGGTGATGACCGGCTTTTTGCTCACCAGGGCGCTCAGCTGGTCTTTCGTGGTCACTTTCGCCACCATCAAGAACTTCCCCGTGCTCGTCGTTTTGCTGGTAGCGAGCGTGGTGCCATTGATGGTCACATGCAGGGTTGCATCTGCAAGCAAGAGTGGATTATACATATGATGATATACTAGTATACTACGTGTGGTTGCTGAAGTTTGGATCCCTGAATATATCAATTAAGATGGCTTACTGTTGATGATCTTGGATGGGTTGCTCTTGCATCGGGCTGTGCCCCAGAAGATGACGACAGCACTGTTCTCCTTGCTCTGTGCTGGGAGCATGAGGAGGAAGAAGAAGAGAGTGACCGGGACCATGAGAAGACTCTTGCAGGTTGCCATGGGGCTGAGTGTGAAGTATGCAGCTAGAGCCTAGAGGATGTATGGTGAGTGCCAGTGCCTAGTGGTCTGGTGCACCCATGGTCTCTCTCAGTGACAATTTATAGACCAAAGGCAAGCAGATCCACAACTCATTAATTAGCACTCCTCGTTTCAAAAAAAAAAAAATAATAACACTCCCATTTTTTCCTTATACATTCTCATGGGCAACCGACTTGATGAACAAAAATATGACCAGCCTTATTTTCAAAAAAAAAATGACTAGCAATCATTTAAAGCATGATTAGCGAAGTTTGGCAGGCTAGGATTTCAAAAGTCGCCAGAATTGGTTGCAACTATTTATTAATATATGGTCTAATTCTGACTTCTTGTTACCGTACTTCCTGCTCAGCCTCCAAAATGCTCTAGTTCTTGTTGAACAAAGGATGTGCAAATTTAAAAACAGATCTCAAAATTTATAAAACCAAACAAATATAACTAATATGAATCTCAAAATTATGGTCCCTAAAAATACAGTGCTCATACTCTTGTTTGATTAATCTCACACGAATCAACCTATTTGTCCAACCAATAAGGTTCTATATTTTGACACTACCTGCTCCGTGTAGGAGAAAAATTTAAATGCTACCGTGCCTTGTATGATCCACAAGTTCAGGTCACACGCTAATGAGCACATTGGCTATCTACGTAGCTAAGAGCCCTTACAGATATTGCAATGGCACATGCCCTCAAAAAAAAAAAAAAAAAGATATTGCAATGGCATACTAACTGGTGGTCACGCTCTAGTGCTCTACCTCTGAACTAAAAGGCCACTGTGCAGGCTTCCCAAAGGCAGATAGATATAGGTTTGGCCACAATATGAACATGTTTATCTCTTCAACCTCCACATTGTAGATGTAAATTTGAACAATTTGAAATGAAAAACTTCCCTCTTCAACATAAAATGCATAATACCTACGGCTCTATATTTCAAAATGTTACGTTTCAAGCAACATGTTTTATTCCTAACATCTCTAGAAAAAAAAAACCATGGGATTGATGACCGTACAACAGGACATATTTAAAAAGTGGCGTGTCACATGCATCTATGGAAATATATATATAAATAATGGTAGTAAATGGGTCACGTGTTTTTCTTTTTGTTTCCTGAGGTCAAGGTATCCATTTTTTTTGGCGATGAAAAGTATCAATATATTGGACGTACAGAGTTTTAGATGCACTCGTCGTGTCCATTTCCTCACAGGAAGAAAAAAGGCCAAGATGACCTTTTATTTCAGCTTGAAGGAACCGTAGTATTGTACACATTGTACCGCGCGTAAAAAAAGACGGCCACACGTTTCTAAAAAGAAATAGCAGCACGCCATGGAAAAGAAGGAGAAAAACACACAAAAATAAATTAGGTAGACGACCTAGAAACCACGCAACAAAAAAGAAAATCACACCAAAAGGCTTTACATATGCACAGATGAAGCATGGCATAAACAGTTTCACTTGGCTCTGCCAGCCAACGGTATAATTAAAAGAGTAAATTTCACTCGTTCCATATAGGTCCGTTAACTAAAAAATCGATCATCTGGGTCCATAATCTATTAAATCGTCCCATCTAGGTCCAAACCTCTCCACTAATGCAAGATTAGCCGACATTTTTGCAAAACACCCCTCATCTCTTTTTTTTTCTCCACTCCACACCCCTCCCTCCCATCCCTCACCCGATCTCTCCTCTCTCTCCCCTCCCACCGGCCGCCGGCGAGATCTGGGCGGGTGGCTGCCGGTTGACGCGAGCGGCGGCGCTGGGCACCGGCCCCAGCCATCGTGCTCGCCGCCACCCGCGCTTATCCGCCCGGCCCTGCTGCACCGGCCGCGTCGTCCCGACGTCCCCGCACTGCTCGATCCCGCCACCGCTCGTGCCCTGCTCGATCCCGGCCTCCTGCACCCCTGCTCGACTGGCCGGAGCTAGAGGGAGAGGGAGAGGGGCACGACCAGCGAGGGAGGCGATGGAGCTGCCGCAGTCGCGCCGCTTCTCCACACGCCGTCGGCACTGGACGAGATCCGCGCCGGGGAAGCTCGCCGCCGTCGCCTCGCCGGGTCTGGTGGTTACGAGCTTGACGCGGAGCGCGGCGGTGAAGAGCAACGGGAGCTTGCGAAGGGCGGGGTGGAGCGGGCCAAGGAGGAGCAGGGACAGGCAGCAGGGGCGTGGGCGCAGGCGAGCGGGAGCGACGGTGGAGGAGCATCTCGCGGGGCCTGGAGGAGCTCCCCTGCTCGGCGCCATGGAGGAGAAGGGGCAGCGACGGCGCGGGTTGAGGAGGCTCGGGTCGGCGGCGGAGTGGAGGAATCGACCGGCCGTCCTCATCTTCTCCTCATCTTTGGCGGTGGTCGTCCGCATCCACGCCGCCGCTCCCGATGCGTCGGCGGTGCACGTAGGCGCGCTTGAGCGCGGTGGCCAGCGCGTTGGAGAGTGGCGGCGCGGCGTGGTGCTGGAGCTCCGTGGAGGTGTGGGGGCGGTCGCCCTCCCTCAAGGGCATCGTGTGGAGAAGAACAAGAACATTAGAGGTTTTTTTTTTAAATATAGTGATTAGTGGACAGCTTTAGACCTAGATGGGACGGTTTAATAGTTTGCGGACCCAGATGATCGATTTTTTAGTTACCGAACCTATATGAGACGAGGGTAAAAGTTAATGGACCCACAGTAAAATTTACTCTAATTAAAATATGGGCGATGCTTTTTACCGTGAATCTTTCTAAGAAAAAACTATCTGACTTGTAATGTTTCAGGTCAAAAGATTTGCTTCAGATTAAGAAATTAAGAATTCCCAAATCCCAATAGAGAAAAATAAATTTGTTGTGCATGGACCTTTTCTATCATTATAGTTTCACCCACTTTTCTTCTATGAGAACAAGGAGAGATTGAGTAGATTTGGTCTTCCAATTTAAACCCAAGGGTCAGAAAAGGAATAATTTGATAACATTAAGGGCTTGTTTGGCACGGCTCCAGCATCTTGTAAAATGGCTTTGGCTCTAGCTTTTCTGAAAAAACGACTTTTTCCGGTTCTGGCTTGTTACGTAGAAAAACATTTGACAAAACGGCTTCTCCTAACTTTTTATATATTAGATAAAATATGTGAAATGTTTGAAATAACCTTGACTACGAGACAAAATTGTACTGGCCCCCACAGGCTACAGGTCAGCTACACTCTATCCCCACGCTCCTTTTCTTTTTTTCCCCTCCTTCGTTATCCAACTAGTCTTCTCCCTCCCCACGCATTCTCTCACTCTAGCAGACCTGTCCGACGTGTCCATGTTTGGACATGTTCCTGGCCGACGTGTCCATGTTTGGACATGTTCTCTTTATGGATCATGTTGAATGGGTTCGTAATTCATATGCTAGTAAAAGTTCCTTTTTCCTTTTTTTGGTCCTTCAATTCCGAGTTTTTATAGTATTTTTTCTTTGGGATGCTTCAATTATAATAGTGTATTAAAAAAAACAAAGAACAAGTTATCCAAAGAAAAAGTGTTTCAGGATTTTGTACTTTTAAATGTACAGGTTATTTACATAATGATATTTGTTCTCAACAATTTTCTTCATTTTCCATTAAAGGGGACGATATGAAGTGTGTGTGTGTATATACACACACATACATCTTCCGTGGTTCCATTTTCTTCTTGTCTCCTTGAGATCTTTATTGCCAGGAACCTCCAGTGGAGTGACAAATTGACAATCCAAGACAGAGTGCCGTAATACTAACAATCACCAATGCATATTTCTTTGGGTTTATGCTTATTCCTTGCGGAGAGAGCTAACAAGCTTGGACCAAACCTCCATTTTCTTGACCCGATCGATTTGAACACAAATGCCTTTAGATTTAGGCCGCGTTTAGATGTTTCCCGAAAAAATTTACAGTATGTCGGGCACACATTTGAAGTATTAAATATAGACTAATTACAAAACTAATTACAGATTCTGTCAGTAAATCGCAAGGCGAACCTAATGAGTCTAATTAATCCGTCATTATCACATGTTTACTGTAGCAATTTATTGTCTAATCACAACCTAACTAGGTTAATTAGATTCGTCTCGCGAAGTACTCCATCCATATAATGGGTTATTTTTTTCGACTACATTTAATATGCCATGCATGTGAGGGAACATACTCGAAAAAAATTTCACGTTTCATCTAAACAGGACCTTAGCATTGCAATTTGGAACTAGTTGTTGGCTGAAGTAACGAGGAATTAAGCGCACCGAAGTCAAAGAAACAAGAAAGAGAAACAATTACACGCTGTTTACAAACGAGGAAAATTCATACCATGTTTGCAGGGTCACTAATAGCTACAGTAATTGTTTGCAACCATTGACCCATTGTACGACTAGACGCCCGGAGCAGAGGTCCTACTGGCCCTATGCCCCCATGCTATAGCGCGCTACATCTACGTGTACTCTTGTACAAAAGTCTGGTGTGAAGCATTTTCCTTCCTCGAAACACCATATACCTATAATTTTAGATGAAAGCGTTTCAATTTCTTCATAATATGAGCTTGATTCTAGCTATGAAGGACCAAGCACAGATTAAGAAAGTGCTAAAGGTTTGAGGATGGTCATATATTTCTTGCTAGTTCGCAACACTAAATATTTAGCACAAAATATACACACACTATAACGTACCGGTTTCATAGAGCAACTACTTAAAAATAAGCCATTCAATTTAGCCAGAGCGCTTTTCCAAAATTTCAGCACTCAAATTTAACACAAGAATAAGGCCCTGTTTAATTCCTACAGTGTTTGCAAAAAGTTTTCACCTAGAAAACCGTGTCAGTTCATTTCTTCTCTTGGTGTGCGGCGGCAGTGGCAGTGGCGGTCTGAGAATGGGTGGGTGTGATTACAGCTTGGTTTCCAACCCAATTAGCAGAGTTGTGGGAGAGAGACGAACAAGGAGCAAGGACGAAGGCACGCATGTAGAGGAACTTGACGGTGGCAAATGTGATGTAATTATAGCCAACTTGAGAGGCACTGAATAACATGGGCGACGCATGGATGGAAAGAAGCCGAGGAAAGCTCTTTTTTTGACTTCTGCCATTCCACATGTAGAGAGCGCAAAATGAGAGCTTTTGCTAGCTTGTGTGCATGAGCCGTTTTCTACTGTGCCCTTTGGCAAGACTTCTTCATAAGCCGAGCAAGAAGCCGGTTGAAAAAGGGCACCTAAATTTGTGGAGATATAAATATGTAGTCTGTATCTGTCAGATTATTTGATGAATCGACCATGTAGTGTGCGTTTGCCGGTAATATACAAAATCAAAAGGGATTGTAATCTAGAAGAGAGATTAAGCATTCTTGTAACACATTCCTAATTGTTTCCTTATACATGCTTATATCATTGATCATAATGATGAGTCGAGTTAATATAGTACTAGTGTATTCTGATAACAATCGTATAACACTACTACACATATCGATATCACATCCGGTTTTAAACCCTAATCGCAGGCGGTTTAGGGGTCAGGTGGTTGTGATATAATGCTAGTGATGACCCCCATTACAGCCAATTTGTGAATTGCCTATGATGAGAGGGCCATCACTGCCGGTTCGAGAACCTGCTTTGAAAAAGCTCGACCTGGGGTAAGACTGCCCCCACAACATTACAATAAGAAGAAAGACCTTCTCACCAGGCCGAGAAAACCCCCGAACCCCCCCCCCCTCCCCCCCCCCCCCTGCTTTGGACATGGGACGGACGAGGGGATTTTTTTAACCTCAGCTTGAAAATTCGCTCCCACGGGGAGTCAAACTCAGGTCCTGAGGAGAACCTGCTTTGAAGCCCATTAAAAGAAAAAAAAAGATGCATCTGGCCCCTTACGCCATCACCGCACGCGAGAGAGAGGGGCGGTGTACCTCGCTGGAGCCCCCACAGGTCGCTACTCATTACTATCATCTCTGCTCGACCACAGCGGGCCGCCATCGCTCCTCATCCACACGCATAGGAGCTCCTTACCGTAACGTGCCGCTCGTTGCCCCATGCGCCGTCGCTAGAGAGAGGGGAGGGGGAGAGTACCTCGCTGGAGCCTCCCATGACTCGCTGCCTGACCTGCCCTCGTAGGCCTCGACCGCCATGCCTCCCATTGACCCCATAAGGCAGTAGCGGATTTGTTTTCGTATTTAACTGCAGTAACTTTAGTCCACCCATATATACGTCTTGTAAGCCGTAAAGGATGAGAATATGACTCATTGTATTTTCTGCGTGGCGCCGATGATTTTCCCGCAAGGGTTTTTCATGTAAAAATCGTGTCTCGTGTTCGATCTTATTTTCGCATTATTTGCTAACCAGGAATCACATCAACTTTTACCAAACTTCTGGTGGCTCCTGGAAAAGGGGAAGCCTTCGGATCATGGATAGATGAGTGCATTTGTGGAATTACTTGTTAACACTAGCAGAAGGGCACGTGCCGCAGGCACGTGTTTTTAAAAAAATACTAATTTAGAGATGTAGTCTACATGGTCTTCTTAGATTAATCTAGAGCGTTCGATCATCATAAAATCCGACGGCGTAGACTCAAAGGTGAGATTGACTCTTTAGAATAGTATAGAGCATTCGATCATCATAAAATCTGACGGTGTAGGATATAGATGACAACGGACGAAACGAAAATTTTATCGTCCTTTATAATATTTATAATATAGATAGACGCCGCGAAAGAAGCTTTTCCTCAATTTCTCCTGGCAGAACCGCATAAGGAAACGAACTCGTAGAGCAATTAGGAAAAGAAAAAACACGAGGCTGCCTCTCCTTCCCCGCCGCACCGATAACTCGGATCTTTCTTTTCTCGAGTCGGATTAGCCCAACATCTTTTTTTTAAATAAAAGCCCGACATTATTAGGAGGCCCAAAAACAAGAAAGGCGTTTGCTATTTTTCAAATAGAGCACTCAATAACAAAACTAATTCAAATTAAGGCTTTCAGAAATTGACTCAAGTATTGTTCCAATGAAATAAAATGCATTAGTAACAATAAAATAAAATGCATTAGAATTTTCTTTGTATTTCTAATACGAGGTGGAGTTACCACCTTTTTGGAGTTGCTTCGTATTAAGGCTTTCAGAAATTGACTCAAACTGCATTTTCTTTAACCGAGTTAAATACTATAGGAAGAAACGGTTGGGGCGTCTTTCAGAGATGAGCTATCAATTACTTGCCGAAATGGCCGTTCCTTCGTGCAGTGGACTTCGTGAGGTGAGAAGATGCTATAGCAACGCCAAAAGATTGTTAGGTCATAAGGGTCCAAAGGCTATGATGTTAGAATGACTTTGTGTGAAAGCTGAAGCCGATTTGATCATTCCAGTGGGGCACACGAGGGGCTCTTGTCTCTCTCTTTTTCTTTAGTGAAATAATCATTGTTTTAATTTTATTTTCCCTCGATTATGATCTACCAGTACTAGCTACTTTTGATTCTTGCGTGGGCACTTATAACTTGATGGCTTGAATTGGGGCATTTGTATTCTTACCCCCTATTTAAAAGTATAATCATGATCTTACCTTCGTTTTTCTAACTTTGTGCTTTTGCCCTCTACTATTTATGAGTCAATGCGATTTTGTCCCTAGTCAATATTGAAAACAAGGGCAAATGTGCAAAGACCAATGGCATAATCGCATTGACTTGTGAATGGAGGGTAAAATCACAAAATTCAAAAATCAAGAGCAAAATAACAATTGCACTTGAAAGTAGGTGTTGGGGGGTTGTGGGGGGGGGGGGGGGGGTGCAAAACACCCAAAAAAAATTAATGTCTTTTGTTCTGTCGCTGTTTGCTCACCTTGGAACACCTTTTTCTTGAAAAAAAATATCTAGGACTAGAAATGCACGACCACCAAGCCATGCTCCTTGGAGAAAAGAGAGGTATCTGCATAGTAGTAAACAACCACACACAATCAAAAGTTTCAAAACACACACACAATCACTTGCTTTTCTTTTTCTTTCCTTTTTTTTTTGGCACCAAATCGTCTTCAGATCATATCATTCTGACTGTCTAGACGTACACTTTCAAAATGCAAATTTATAGACATCTGCAATCCGGACTAATCATTCACAAGGAGATGTTTTTCTCCCTACCTACCAAGCTAAAACGGTCCCACGCCGACTTCGCATTTATCATACATATTTATTCTCCCAAGAATTCCTGTCCTTCCTGACAAAATGGAATTGAAAAATCTGTAGTCGCTGATCTTCTTGATCGAGCAATTAGCATGCTACGACCAAGACTTGGACTACACGGTCTAGATCTCACTCAGTAGAGCCACCATGTTTAAGGGAGCCTACTAACTCCAATTTTAAACTTGTAAATCTTTCGTTAAAATTCGCCTTCATGTCTGAACAGAAAAACCTATTTGCTCTGTACCTTCCTCCACTAGCAGTCCAGTTCTCTGAGCCCTGAAGCACCAACAGCGCGGCGCGTGCGTCAATGAGCCGCTGCAGAGAAACAGCGAAAGATTCCAAAACAGAGAGCGATGTGGCGGGAAGTCGCTGGCCGCCATTTCTACCCGCCAACAGCTCTCCCTATCTTTTTCCTTCTTTTATTTTTATTTGAAACTTTTATTTTTATTAATTCCTTTTTTGTCAATTTGGGATAAGCTTGCTCGATGGACAGGCAGGCAGTTCGGCACCACATGGATTAATAGAATAGTGTCACGCTGAAAAAGTCGGGGACGGGGGGCGACAGGATATGCATAGAATAAATGGCGTGCCCGTCAGGAAATTTGGAGGCATGCAACTGCAAGTATCAAATCGTTTTCCTGATACACCTGTTCATCCGCTGCCTGCATGTTGTTCTCTGTGTCGTGAGCAAAGCAGGGCGCATGTTTCTGGCCGACGTGTCCATGTTTGGACATGTTCCTGTCTCTTTATGGATCATGTTGAATGGGTTCGTAATTCATATGCTAGTAAAAGTTCCTTTTTCCTTTTTTTGGTCCTTCAATTCCGAGTTTTTATAGTATTTTTTCTTTGGGATGCTTCAATTATAATAGTGTATTAAAAAAACAAAGAACAAGTTATCCAAAGAAAAAGTGTTTCAGGATTTTGTACTTTTAAATGTACAGGTTATTTACATAATGATATTTGTTCTCAACAATTTTCTTCATTTTCCATTAAAGGGGACGATATGAAGTGTGTGTGTATATATACACACATACATCTTCCGTGGTTCCATTTTCTTCTTGTCTCCTTGAGATCTTTATTGCCAGGAACCTCCAGTGGAGTGACAAATTGACAATCCAAGACAGAGTGCCGTAATACTAACAATCACCAATGCATATTTCTTTGGGTTTATGCTTATTCCTTGCGGAGAGAGCTAACAAGCTTGGACCAAACCTCCATTTTCTTGACCCGATCGATTTGAACACAAATGCCTTTAGATTTAGGCCGCGTTTAGATGTTTCCCGAAAAAATTTACAGTATGTCGGGCACACATTTGAAGTATTAAATATAGACTAATTACAAAACTAATTACAGATTCTGTCAGTAAATCGCAAGACGAACCTAATGAGTCTAATTAATCCGTCATTATCACATGTTTACTGTAGCAATTTATTGTCTAATCACAACCTAACTAGGTTAATTAGATTCGTCTCGCGAAGTACACTCCATCCATATAATGGGTTATTTTTTTCGACTACATTTAATATGCCATGCATGTGAAGGAACATACTCGAAAAAAATTTCACGTTTCATCTAAACAGGACCTTAGCATTGCAATTTGGAACTAGTTGTTGGCTGAAGTAACGAGGAATTAAGCGCACCGAAGTCAAAGAAACAAGAAAGAGAAACAATTACACGCTGTTTACAAACGAGGAAAATTCATACCATGTTTGCAGGGTCACTAATAGCTACAGTAATTGTTTGCAACCATTGACCCATTGTACGACTAGACGCCCGGAGCAGAGGTCCTACTGGCCCTATGCCCCCATGCTATAGCGCTACATCTACGTGTACTCTTGTACAAAAGTCTGGTGTGAAGCATTTTCCTTCCTCGAAACACCATATACCTATAATTTTAGATGAAAGCGTTTCAATTTCTTCATAATATGAGCTTGATTCTAGCTATGAAGGACCAAGCACAGATTAAGAAAGTGCTAAAGGTTTGAGGATGGTCATATATTTCTTGCTAGTTCGCAACACTAAATATTTAGCACAAAATATACACACACTATAACGTACCGGTTTCATAGAGCAACTACTTAAAAATAAGCCATTCAATTTAGCCAGAGTGCTTTTGCATAAGTCCAGCGTAGCCAAATTTCAGCACTCAAATTTAACACAAGAATAAGGCCCTGTTTAATTCCTACAGTGTTTGCAAAAAGTTTTCACCTAGAAAACCGTGTCAGTTCATTTCTTCTCTTTGTGCACGCGACCCAATGCAAAAGGTTTTCACCACTTTTCACTCTCTCCTCGAATTAAACACCCCTAAATGCATTTTTTTATGAATGCGATACTAAAAATAAGTCATTCGAATTTGTAACGGCATATCTAAAATCTATATAAATTGATCATTTCGCAGGGAAATCATGAGCGAAATGCATGCACGGTTCAGGGCTAGTGACCTACTCCCTCCGTCCCAAAAAAGAAGTCATTCTAGATGTTTTACGACAGATTAACAAAAATGTAAAATGACCTTGATTGCCTCTATCTTTTAGCCAGATTTGGTACTAACCGACTGTTGCATGTCTACATGCACATGCAAACCTGTCAAATCGGATAAAACGACATGTTTTTTGGAACAAATTTTGAATCCCAAAACGACTTTTTTTTTTTTGACGGAGGGAGCAGTGTAAAACCAAACAGCATAAAAATCACACAGGTAATGTCAAAGGCAGAGGGGGGTCTCGAAGTAAATAGCACAAGTGCCGGGGTCAAATGAGATATACCGCCACATCCGTGATTCATCTACCCCCCGCTTCCCCCTCTTATCTGCTACAGCAATTATATAAATTCTCCCGAGGCAATTTCGGCGTGCTTTACTTACCTGCTGCCTATTTTCCTCTACCCTGGAAAAAAACATTTTTGTTAATTGCGAAAACGAAAGAGCCCGTGTGAACTAGAGAGGTCAAGAAAAGAGGAAAAAGAGAAAGATAAATTGGAGGATATTAGCGAGAAACCATGAGTGCTAGGTTAGCCCAACTCTCCCTAATCTGTTCATCTCCCCGTGTGGTGCTAGTCAGCTAGCCTGTGATGTCTTCTTCTACCTCATGAGCTTCCAGTCTGGAACTGTGGTAGCTTGTTTTTCCTAACCCCTTTTCAGCTCAGATATTTTCCTTCTTTTGCAACTGCTAGGTCATAAATTTTGATGATTTGTTGAGGTTTTTCGCCTGGGAAATCTGAACAAAAATGGGGATCTGCAGCTTCTGTGCTTTGTTGGCTAAATCCTGTCCCAAATTTGGTGCTTAAACCTATCTTTTCTTGGACCATTTACCATTTCCTTTGCTATTTTTATCTCCCATTTTTCCAGTAATTTACTTTTTATTTTTATTTCCACCGATTTTCATCTTCCATTCTTCGGAAATTCGCTTCTGTGGGCGTGTTCGCCGGGAGAAAGATCTCGTACTTGAGCACTGAAGGGTTTTATAGTTTTTTTTTTCAGGTTCAAAATCCATAGTCCTGACCTCACTTAGCGCTCGTGAGCTCCCGCCGGTGGTTGAAGTTGAAGATTGCAGCTTTGAGTTCTAGTCCAACAAAGGAGTACTGCTCCGCCATGGAGGTGGGGTCCGAGCAAGGGCTGATGGCGGGGAGGGATCTGTTCGGCATTCCGAAGAGCCCGCCGGCGCAGATGCCAGGGTCGCCGGCGTCCGCGGCCATGCAGAGCGTGCGCATGGCCCACACCGCGGACGGCACCCCTGTGTTCGCCCCGGTGACCACCTCGGCACCGCCGCCATCTTACCAGCCGCAGGGCGCGGCCCACGGGCCTAGTATGTCCGCTGCGGCGGTCACCGGAGGCAATGGCACCATGGCGCCGCCGGGCATGGGTGAGCCAGTGGCCAAAAAGAAACGCGGCCGGCCAAGGAAGTACGGACCCGACGGGACCATGTCGCTGGCATTGGTGCCTGCGTCGGCAGCTACAAGGTCGCCGGCGATGGGGCAGGGTTCTTCCGGGCCGTTCTCATCGGCAGGGGCGAATCCGGCGAACTCTGTGCCATGGGTGTCGCCGGACGGAGTGAAGAAGCGGGGCCGGCCCAAGGGTTCTACCAACAAGCCGCGCATGGATGCTCTTGGTAAAATTTCTACTTCTATCATTTCATTTTCTTAATGTTTTGGTATGTTCATGCTCAAGCTTGGTAGGCACTATAAAACTGTTCACATTTTCCTTATGGGTAGTTTCATCGTTATATTAGATTTTTTTCTAATTGGTTCGAGTGCTGATTGTGTACATCCTTTTAGAGATTGGATGTGCTTAAGTTCATAGTAAGAGTTACAATTGAATGATGTGCTAGGAAAATTACCTTTCTGACTTTGATAGATTCACTGCAAAAAACTATAAATTCTGGATGACCTTACTTGTTTCAAGTATTTCAGTTTGCAACTAAGCATGTCTGTCATTTGGTTGTCTCTGCTGAATTGTGAAATGCACATGCTGTTTATTCTAAACTGTGCAAAGCTAATATACATTGACTAGCCCTAATATAAAGTCATCTTGCAGGGTCATCAGGAGTTGGATTTACTCCTCATGTTATTACAGTTCAAGCTGGAGAGGTATTGCATTTGAACTTATTGATTGTTTAGTCTTGTTTTATTCTCAGAATATGTTCTCGTATGTATTTTTCCTGAATTCTTTGCACATGCTCTCATTTCTTTTGGTCTTTCCTCTTTTGGCACTACTTTTCTATATATAGTGTTCCCATTGTGCAAACTTTTTACAAAAGGAAAAATGAAGTATGGTTTGTCATTTCTTAAATAAGTTGAATTGCCAAATTGTTCATTCAGACATGTAATCTGAAGCCCTGCCCAACTAAGCTATCACATTATGGTTAGATGTATTCCTTCAACCATGTTGTGCTGATGACAATGATGAGTTTACATAAACTATGGTAACTGATTAATTTTCTCCTCTTGATCATTTAGAACATTTTCAAGTTTTCTCATCCCAATTTTGTCGTGTGCATATGACTCTCTGCTTGCATGCTTTGTGGCAATATCGTTCTACCTTCATGCTGATATCCTTCTTTTATATGGTCTTTTATGTCAAATAATTTCTGTTGCTCTAGCTTTTATACTATTTATGGTGCGTGCATAGCGTTTTTATTTCGGAAAGTGGTAAGGAGTTAAGTTCTGAACTTCTGGCTGCTCATTAAAGCGAAGCTCAAGGTTTCAGTATCATTTATTAGCAAAGTTTTCTGGAATTCAACGTAATCAATACCTGCACTCTTCTTTTCAGGATGTTTCATCGAAGATTATGTCATTTTCTCAGCAAGGGACACGTGCAGTTTGCGTTCTTTCAGCAAATGGTGCTATATCGAATGTAACTCTTCGCCAGACTGCTACTTCAGGTGGAACTGTAACATATGAGGTTTGTACCTATAGCCAGTTGAACCTAATAGATATACTTTTCTGTAAAATAGGAATATTTTCCCAAGCTCATAATTGTCCAGTTTTCAGATGTTACGATTGGGTCCTGAGATGTATAACTTCTGTTCTACTTGCAGATGCATTGTCACTGTGCAAAATAGAAGATTTTAATTAGAAATGCTAATAGTTCCCTGTTTTCTCCGTAGGGTCGATTTGAGATACTATCACTGTCAGGGTCATTCCTCCTAATAGAGAATGGAGGGCAGCGTAGTCGAACTGGAGGGCTCAGTGTGTCACTTGCTGGTCCTGATGGTCGTCTCTTGGGTGGTGGAGTTGCAGGACTTCTCATAGCAGCTTCACCGATTCAAGTATTGTTTTTCTCCCTTGTAGTGGCTATTCGTAACTATACATCGTCAGTGCAACTTTACACAACCTTATCTCAGTTTTTGAAATGAAGTTGTGCTTCAAATTAGGATTGGCATCCTATGAGGAAGTTCGAATTCACTGCATAATTTCTACTGCCTTGGTTAATCATCTCTACACACTCATGACAATGGCACTGATTACGAGTGTCACATTTGTTATATGCAGATAGTATTGGGAAGCTTCAATTCTGAAGGCAAAAAAGGGCCAAAACAGCATGCTGCTTCAGACCCTGCATCGGCACCACTGAAGATCACCCCGACCACTGCTGTGGGACCCAACAGCCCCCCTTCAAGAGGCACATTGAGTGAATCATCTGGTGGGGCTGGAAGCCCACCACCACTGCATCAAGGGATGGCTACCAGCAACAGTAATCAACCACCATTTGTGTCCAGCATGCCCTGGAAATGAGCTCTGCATCCTTGACCAAATCCAGGCAGGCTCAGATCTACCGCTGACGAACTGCCTCCCTGGCAGGAAGTAGCAATTTGGGCTTCAGTAGCACTCTTTCTCTGACTAGCTCTCATGTAGTGTAAATTGAAGCTTGAGTAGGGAGAGTACTCTAGGTCCGTAGCTGGTAAGTTGTAGCTCTATTGTAGGTTTTACCCAGAATTACTGTGCTAGGTGATGATGTATTGAGCTTTGACCATGTGATCTTTCGCAATGTTATCAAATGCTATTTTGTTCTATGTTCTACCAAATGTTATTTAGTTATATGTTCTACCATTTGAATTGATTTGGAATAGAAGATGCTTGTACGTATGAATATGTTTGAGCCTGACCATTTATGATCTTGAGAATATTCAGAGCCAAGGATTTTGTCCTATATGTTTTGACCTGTCGAATTTCAGCATTTTGCCTTGAATATCCGGCTTGATGGTATGCCGTGCTCAAGTGTGGCAGCCTATTGCGTACCGAGATGACGTGGCGAACATTTTACTTTCATATTTAACAGAAAAATCGAAATAGCTGACTTATTTTCTTTTAAGTATGCAGAGTTCGATGGCCCAGTTTCTCATATATTTTCCCTTTTTAGTTTCTGTATATATCATCGAACACATTATCGTCACGCAAACGAGAGAATCAGATCAAATAGCAATCAGATCAAATAGCAATCAGATCAAATAGCAAAACACAACTTTCATAAGATAGTAAACAGAGTGGCAAATGGTGGGATAATATTAACTGAGCACAACTGAAACAGGCATACAAGAACCAATGTTTGCCGCTGTGTAATCGGTACAACTTCAGCCCAAATGTATTGTTGACGCTAAAAAAAAGTTGATGCGATAATCCATTCTAACATGTGTTCCTGACTACATGTAAAGCTGATCCTGCTACTTTCCCTCCAATGCTAACTACAGTGATTCTGTAGAGAAGCATCCACGTTAGACAACATCTGTGGAGCAAATCTCATACATGTAATATTCTATTTTCTCAAGAAAATCCGATTGACAACATCCAACGGCAACGCATAGGCAGGATCCATAGGCTTCACCCCAGGGTACTCCATCAATGAAAGCCCTGCTTGCAAGAGTGGTTAACTGGCTATGCACAGAGTTTATAATTGTAATTCATTCACATGCCATATACAAGATCCTTGCATATGTTGAAAAACATCACAGTATGGAAACAAAATAAGCACCTGCAACTCCAAAATATGTGTGATAGATATCTACTGCATTATCTGGTCTATCTGAAATGCCACCATTCTCTTTGTCCTGACAATCAACACGAATGAGAAGATTTTAAACTGAGGGACGTATGAATACCCAAATAGCAGTGGTGAATAATAAACAGTTACCTGACAGTTTAGTATGAATTTTGTAAGCTTTTCCTTGGCAATCCAATGCACTCTATCAATCATTATCAAGCTTGATAACACCCACCAGGAGTAACAAACCTTGAAAAGTTTTAACAGTTAAATTAAATCCATAGTGGCAAGGTATAGTGAGGAATGCAAAACATACACCACTTAATGTTAATGATAAACAAAGTAAACCTTACATCAGCTAATTTCTCAGGTCGCCCATTAAGTCCGCCATCTTTACACTGGCGCTCGCAAAGCCACCATCCAAGGAGATCTCTATCAATGTGATGCAGAGACCCGGCAATTGCAAGAGCTCCGACACAACAAAATACTGCATGCAAATGTATATGTTCAGGTTATCTGAACCACTGTAAAAGCAATAGCCTGCAGAAAACACGAGTTTGGAAATAATCACATCTAGTAACACTAATTTCAGGTAATGACAGCTAAGATTAGGGTGATACTACAGCAGGTCAATTAAAATGTCACCTATTACCAGAGGAAGTTGTAATGCTTCCTTCAGTAGAAGAAGCCAGATTATATATGTTATAGTAATGTTCATTTGAAGATAGTTTACTGCATTCCATAGCCAGTTGCCCAGTTCTCCCATTCTTCTTCTTTGATAAAGCATCCTCTACAACCGCATACTTTGCCCAATTATAATAAATTACTGGTGTACTAAAAAATAATACAAAGCAGGATTTCAGTGAAATGAAAATATGACATACTTTGCCCAGCATGAGACTCCCCTCCTGGCATAGCTCCAAATCCACCATCCAAGTTCTTACAGCTAACAACAAAATCTACAGCCTTTTGCATATCAATTCTATGCAGACGGTGTAGTAATGATAAGGTACATAGGGCAATATACGAGAACCTACAGAAATAGAAAAGTATTAAGTTTGATTTTATTTTTATTTTTTTTGCGAGGAAGTTTGAATTAGTAGCTCACATTTTTTCCATCAAGGGCCAAGCCCGAATTGAATTATTAGCTCACATGGATTGTCACGTTGGAAACATGAAAGTGGGAACTCAAAGCGGTCATTTGAGGGGGGTTTACCTAGTGTCAACTTCACCCCAGATATCACCAGAAAATGATCCATCCTCATTTTGCAGTCCAGCAACATCTAACACGATGTAGCTAAGGAAAAGGAACTGGTTTCAAGTTCAGTCAGCTTAATAAATTAGGGTTACAGGATTGAACTTTTCTCATCAAGGCATTGGTAATCTCTACTTTATAAAAGCATTCCTAGCGTGAGCCCAATTCAAGATCTCGAAAAAGGATACAATCAGCAACCTTGTCCACGTCAAGGACATCGAGCCGATCGAAGAGACAGAGGACCTGCACGGCGCTCAGCGTGTAGAGGACATGCGGATCGTGCCCAACGTTCCCTCCGAATCCACCTGCACAGGCACATACATCCCAACGATAGCACGCACACGAATCAATTACCTATTCCTCCGCAATCCAATCACCATGGGGAAAAAATTTGAGCAGAGGATTTGGCGAGGTGGAGTACCAGATTCGGGGTGGTAGCAAGACATGATCCAGTCGACGACCTCGGCGGCGTCGACGGCGTGGAGCTTGTGGAGGAGGTCGAGCGTGGTGAGGCCCCAGTAGGCGCCGTTGAGGCGGATGTGCTCCATGACCAGCGACTCGAACGAGTCCTTTTTCTGCGCCGACAAGCACGGGCATTGGAAGCGGCGGGAGATGGCAGGGACGCGGGAGAGGAGATGTGTGGATGGGTGCGTTACCTTCTCCACGGTGACGATGTAGCGGACGTGCTTGTCCGCCGCGAGCTCCGCCCCTTCCGCCATGGCCGCCTCGCTCGGCTCGTGCTCCTTCCTGCTCTGCTTCGTCTTCCCCTGAACTCTGGGAAATATGAAAATGTCAGGGTCTATTTCGAAAATATTTGGATCGCGATCAGGGTTTTTTTTCCCGACCGCTACCGGTCCGGATACCGCGGTGACCGGTCAAACCGGTCCGGACCGGTAGCGGTACCGGCCGGTTTGAAACCGGCCAAATTTAAAAAATTTAAATTTGAATTAAAATTCGAAAATTTGTCAAACCGTTCAAACCGTCCAGCTAACCGCTCAAACCGGCCGGCTAACCGACCAAATTTAAAATTTTCATTTTTTAATTAAAATTCGAAAATTTGTCAAACCGCTCAAACCGGCCGGCTAACCGCTCAAACCGGCGGCTAACCGTTCGAAACCGGTTGAACTGGAGATTTAATTTGGTTTTTAAATTTGTCTGGTTTCTACCGGTTTCCGGTCAAACCGGTCCGGCTAACCGCTACCGTCGGCCGGCGGTTTGGCCGGACCGGTCGGGAAAAAAAACCCTGATCGCGATTATTAATCGCGATCCGAAACAGGGGGTTATTTGTAAATATTAGGGGGCTTTTAGAAAATAATCGGATCGCGATTATTAATCGCGATTCGAAACAGGGGGTTATTTGTAAATATTAGGGGCCTTTTAGAAAATAATCGGATCACGATTATTAATCGCGATCCAAACCAGGGGTGCATTTGAAAATATCAGGGGTCCTTTCGCAAATAGTCGGATTTATTAATCGCGATCCGAACAAGGGGGCTTACTGCAAATGTTCCACCGGGCAGATGGCGGGCCCGGCGAGCTCGCCGGCGACTATGCGGCGGCAGCGCAGGAATCGGTGACGCCGGCGGCCGGCGTCGATGTCCTCTCCCTCATGGGATGCGGATCGGCGACGGCGGCTGACGAGAGCAGAGACGCTGAACCAGCGTCGTGCTTGTGTGCAGAGCTGGCCACTCGACGACGATGGTTCGCACGCGAGGTGGGCCAAAAGCCCAAAACGCGTCGCGCGTCGGGCGGGCAAGACGCGCGCACGGGAAGCATGGGCCGCAAAAAGGCCCGGGCCCAAAGGCCTACTTGGGCCTGGGGCCGTCTCCGTCGGGGAGCGCACACACAGATGAATAGATGATGATGCTCGGACCACGTCTGTTCTCAAAAAAAGAAAAAAAAATGATGATACGTCTCGATAAAACACAAAGCGACGGGGCGACACTGCAAGCTTTTCTCTGCAGATCATGTGAGCCTAGGTCATGGTTCCAACTTCCAACAGCACCATGGATCATGAACACGGACGAAACCATGCAAGTTCGCAGCTTTAATTAATTCCTCCCCTGCAGAGAACACATTTTACATCTCCCTGCTGGCTGCTGCCTCACCATTCACCACTACTCAACACGCGGCCTTGCATTGCACATTTGCACCCGAGTCCCCCAACACAGCCCAAAGAAAGAGAAAAATTGCCATCTCTGTATACATGTGGAACGTACGCCTTCCCGTTCCCAAGCCCCAATAAGCAGATCGAGAAGAAAGAAATAAAGAAACTACTACTAGTAAAAGGCAACATCTAGCTCGATCAACAGACACCGGAAGGATCTGTCGCCGGATTCCGGAGATCGATGGTGGTCAGAAGAAGGCGTAGGAGTTGTTGAACATGAGGCTGGTGGTGGCGTACGCGCTGAGCAGCTCGTTGTGCGGCGACCACGGCTCGGCGCGGAGCCCCACCCGGCGGAGCGCCTTGAGGATCTTGCTCCGGTTCACGCACCCCGTCACCACCACCTTCTGCAGGCTCGCCTCCACCTCCACCCGCTCGATCCCTGCAGCATCATTACGGTCACAGGCAGGCAAAGATCTACGTACGTCAGGGATAGATCGGGACTGAGAGAGTAGCGAGCCATCATCGAGACCAAAGGAAAGGAAAGGCCAGCTGGGCTTTGGTAATAAAGAGAGCAAAGGATCGGATCGGATCTACACTTCTACAGTGGGTGAAACAGACAGACAGATGGATGGGCCGTGGGTAATCTTGGCTGGCTTGGGGCTTTTGGTTTTACGAAGACCATACCTTTCACTTTGGACAGGCATTTCCGTACCCGCTTCTCATGCAGCGCCACCATCTCCACTTTCAGCTCCGTGCTCTGCCAACGATAGCAGCAATCAGGAAATGTGCACAGGATTGCATGGCTAGTTCAAGCAAAGGAAAAGCATGGTGTATCATCATGATCATATCGTACTAATCCCTATTTATCGTTGTCTGAGGTGATGCACTTTCCGAAAGCTAGACCGTCTTCTTGCTGACAAAAACATGCATGGACACATAAGAACGCAGGGGTAATTCTAATATCTGATCAACAACTGTCCATCATATATATACTCAATTGAGACATTACTTACCGCTTACATCAAGGATAAAAACAAATAATCGAATAGATAGCACATCAACAATAATGTATGAAAAACAACCCACTTTTTCTTTGCTTGAAATTGAAATTGATGAACAGAAGGTGATCAGAGGCTGGCTAGAGATGAATAACGCACCTTGCAAACTATCATTTCGAATTTATCAATTATTTGCAGGTCTACACATTTCGAACAAACTGACCTCTAGCTAGCTAAGAACATCAATGGATTATCATCTCCACATGAACACGGTTCAACAAATGCTCCGCAAAAAAAAAAAGAATAAAATGAGCATGGCTCAAATTAAACAAAGCACGCATTTAGGCCATGATGAATTCCAGTGATGTTATGGCAAATTAACCCATACCTCCATGGAAGAGAGAGACCGGTTGCAGGGTTGATGACCTTACAAGTTACACCGCCAGTCTCCGGCTTTCTTCGAACGAAACGGGAAGAAGGGAACAAGCTGAGAGCGGGGGCAGAACTCTTATAGCGGCAACTGCAAGCAACCCACAAGAGGTGGTAACAAAAATAAAAGGCGAAAAGAGCACCGGCAGGATGTGATGAAGGGAAAAGGTTAAAGACGGGTGTTCAAGAGAAGAGATTCCTGCCTGCTGGTGTTGTAATCTAAGCTGATGGCCTCTAACACCTAGTGACCCCTACGGCCCTACCCAGCTATACGGCACAGTGACCTCCTCAGCTTTTCCCAAAGGCAGCCCTAGGTGTACATGGAGAAGAGCGACCGGTGGTCTCGCCGAGGCCTGGGTCTCTCTTGCTGATCGGTCGATCCGGTGGCCACTACTTGTTTACTTGCCGAGAGCTCCATTCTCAATGGTCCATGCAGCAGGCTCATGCATGGGCACGAAAGGAGAGGTTGATTGACCCCTGATCGGTTGCATCCAGCTTCCGTGAGATGCCACGCATGTGCCCCCAGCACTGACACTGTGGTTATTGGGGTTAAGCGAGGTTAACATGCTCGTGTGATCGGCTGATGGTCGGCTAGAGAGTGATTGGTTGCAGAGGATCCTTGGCCTTGCGATGACATGGACGCCATTGACGAGTCCAAGCTCGCTTTTGTGAGATGTCGAGAGGATGGTGGGCTGTGGTCATGGCAGAGGCATGGAATACAGTTTGGAATGTCTGGAGATCCGCAGGAGTGACCTAATGGTTACAAAAAGAGCAAAAGCGCAAAAGGTTAAAGCCAGCCATGAGGTGGTGATGAAGAAAAGTGGCGACGAGAGACAGCAAAATGGACCCTGACGCAAGTTTGGTATTCTTGCCCTGTCTCCACACGCATAACAAATTAACAAACACATGAATCTTCAAGAACACCGTGACGCAACTTACCATGCAGTCTAACTACTTTCAGTTGACTCAAGAGGGAAAAGAAATGCAGTATATGAAATGGTGATGTACTGAGCTGATGATGTATTGCATTTGCGTAGCATGCATTAATTGACGCAATGCAAATGGGGAAGATTAGCAAGAGGTTAAGCAACATGCCACTACCTGATTCCATTTCTTCATATATCATTACTATCCTCTAAATTAAACCCAGCTACAGAGTACAGACATCTCTCCAAAAACTTTATGCTCCCGATAGAACTCGCTCAACATGCATACACAAGACTCGCAACAGGTTATACACTCGAAAAGGAAAGGAACAACTATCACCAAGGCTATAAAGTCTATAATGTCTCTGTAACTAACTGCAATCACCTTATGCCTGGCTGCTGCTAATTCAGCTACCGGTAGAACCTACTCTGCTCACCGCATGCATCTTTTCAAGATTGCACAGAGGTTCAGCTAATACTTGGGGAGGAGATCCTTGATATGGACGGCGAAGAAGTCATAGCCGCTGCCGGCAGTGGCAGCGGGGTATCTAGCGCAGCAGCCCTCCTGGTGGCAGTTGCCGTCGACCTTGCGGAGGTAGCCGAGGTCAGAGCAGCTGATGCCCGGGATGACAGTGGCGGCCGAGGTCCCCGACGGCGCCGTGGTTGCTGCACATCTCGAAGGTGATGTCGTCCAGCGTGCCCTCCCGGTACACGATGAGCCCGTCTTCCTCCGGGCTGAAGTTCCGCATAGGGCGGAACACCTTGTCGAACGCCCGGTCGTGCGGGTTGGTCACCGGCATCAGCCTGTGGAAGATGATGAAATGTTTAGTGCACAATCAGGCATCAGCCAAGGTTTTTTCAGATGCTCAATCACAGTGCAAGAAACAAAAGGAAAAGGAAAAAAGGAAAGGAAATGAGAAATGAGAAGGACATGTGACCATCCAAAATTGGGCTTGGCCCAGGTGTTACTGTTGTTGTTCGGGCTGAGCCCTTTCACTCTCACAATAAATGGGCTAGGATGGGCCTGACAAAAGCCCAGTGTAAGAATGACACGCCTCTCACTCGGAAACTACTAGCTAAATGGCACGTCCATTGCAAGTTGCAACGACACGATAGATCAAACAATTACATGTCCATAGTTGGTATGAAAATAAAAGGCATACACATAACATTTGGTTTCACACTCTTAGAACATGCTGTAGGAGAGATTTCACACATGACAGCGTTGGGTAAATATAGCAAGGATTAAGTATAGAGCTGTACTGATTCATGGCACCATCACCAATTCACTACCAACACGGAATTTTCTAAGCAGTAGAGATACCCATACCTCATCAATTTCCATATGGTTTCAGCAACTGCACAGTGCTTTGTAACTCACAGGGCCATATAGTTTGTTTCTACTTGCATGAGGGCAGATTTTTATCACGGTTAAAAGCAAACAGGAGAGTACAAGCAACAGACCAATTCAATCACAACACATGATAGCAACATTTCGGTGCTCATGCAGTATCCATCCTCGATGATAACAAGGCTTTGGAGGCCAGCGAGTTCGACATGACAGACCAAACTTGACCAAAAGCTCGCGAAATGTAAAACTTCCCCAACGAAAATAAATCCCCACGCCATGCCTAGTCAATTTCGCCCACGCAAACACTCCTTTAATCACCGAGAAGCTAACAAAAAGCCAAACCTTGCTTGATTAGCACGATCCCAATCCTTTGACAAACAAAAGAAAACTAGCCATTTCCACGTTTCGCCAACTCAGGTAAAAAATGTAGTAAAGGTTGCACAAGAGTACAAGACGTCCCGCGAGTCCCCGCAGTCCGAAATTCGGAACACGGGAATAATTCTCCAGGATTCCTAGTAACACATACACAAACAAGAATCCATTCAAATGCCATAACAATCAATATACGCAAAAAGAAAAACAAGACAAAATACAGTCATACAGAGATAGACTATCAAGCTACACAAGACAAAACGCCGGCGATGGTGATGATGTGTGCGCGAGCAAGCGAGCGAGCGGGCGCGCGTGCGTGCAACAGCTAAGAGCTAAAACGCCCGCAACAAACCCGAGCCTATCCGAACAGGAAAGCCAACAAAAATCATGGGATGGGAGGCCGGGAGGGGACAAGGGGCGCGAGTCAACTCCAACCCAGGGGCCAGGGGCGGCAACGAAACGGAAAAGGGTAGGCAGGCCTCTCGCACGCGGCGGCCGGGGCGGCGTTCGCGTGGGCGCGATGCAACAACCGAGACGAGCGCCATCGGGAGGGGACGGGCACGCACGCAAGGACGCACCTGATATGGAAGAGGTTGGAGACGCGGTCGGCGCCGAGGTGGGCCTCGAGGGCGCCGAGGAAGGCCTCGTAGGTCTTGAGGTGTAGCCCGTCGAGGCGCGGGTGGGGGAGCCGCGGGCGGGGTGCGGGGCCGGGGCGGCGCCGCCGCCGCGCCGCCGCCACCGCGTCGGCATTGCACCCGAGGAAGGCGTACTCCCTCCACGCCACCGCGGGACCAGCGGGGGCGGGGCACGGCTCCTCCTGCTGCTGCTGATGCCGGCCGGGCACGGGCGCGGGCGGCGCCGGGACGAAGCCGGCGGCGGCAAGGATGGGCTCGAGCTCGTCGTGGGTGAGGATGGGGCGGAACGTTGCCGTGTGCCATAGGGACAGCTTCTTCGCCACCTCCTCGATTGACATCCGCAGCTCGCGCCCCCTGCCGCCGGCGCCGGCCGGCTGCGCCATGGCCGCCGGCGCGGGGTTTTCGTCGGGGTTTATGGCCGCGGTGGGGGAAGGGGGAGAGGCCGAGAGGGACAGGGGAGACGACCTCACCCAGCGTTGTTTATGCGCGACGCAGAGATTGTTTTTTTCGAATCAGAGGAGAGAGAGGCAATCGCAAACTTTAAAAGGAAGGAGGAGGATGAGGGGGCAAGCCGGGCAGAGAGGGAGGTGGAGAAGATGAGAGAGAGAGAATGCATTGGGATTCTCTCTGCCGTGGCAAATATTTTTGCAGGGCTCGGGGCCGGGATAAACGCTTCCCGTACCGGCACGCCGTGCAAAACTTGGCCGGCCGAATCTCTGACAGGTGGGGTCACTTCTGTGCCGGGTTGAATGCCTGCGATATCTGCTTGGATTTGGCCCACCCCCACGGACATGTGTGTGAGCTGTACACAACACGGGGATGAACTGTGTCCGTCCTCGGCTCATCGCCGGCCCGGCCACGGCCAGGGTCAAACTTGAAACGCAAGAGGTTTTCAGTAACAGAGAAACGGAAGCACAGTGTATACTATGCGTGTTTGGGTGTACACAAGTCACTTGTGTTACCATTTCAATTCTTGTCATCTATGAGTCATGTCATAGCAGACTAGAACGTGTTGGATTGTAAAGTATCAATGTTCACTAGATAAGCAAGCGCTCACGTTTGAAACCGCACGGGTGTCTAACCTGGTGGATTTTATAGGGGTTGATAATGCTTATCGCCTCGATGTCGGTATTTACTAAACGGCTCATGATTGAAACAACACGCGTGCCTAGTTTTAATCGATTTATAGTAATTGTTGATATACGTTACTAAGGCGGTGTTTGTAGTCTGAACACGCGTTCCATTTTTACTTGACGTTCCGACAGAGAAAACCAGTTTGTTTTTTTTACCATTCTGTCTGAAACGACATACATACATACATACATACATACATATATACATACATACATACATATATATATATATATATATATATATATATATAGGGAGAGTATACTCTGTGGCCGGCCACAGAATAGTTATTTTGTGGCCAGTATAGGTGTCATGTTATAATTGGTCACCGACGATCCCCTATCCCACCCGCGAGCCTCCCTTCAGCCGGGCGTCCACGGCGGCAGAGCCGCAGCTAACGAGCGAGCCCGGCAGGTTGCTCATTTACGGCCTCGTCCGTGATTAGAGGCGGGTTGCCGGTTATCTAATGCCTTCTGTGCTGGTTACAGGTAGTAACTCCGGCAAGGGTGGCCGCCGTGGCGCCTCCACATACAGCGTTGACTACACAATTACGTACGAGATTGTTTTTGTAAGACTGCAGTTACCAGAATACACGAATCTTTCTGGCTAACGTAAATCATCTGTCAAAATTACAGTAACACATCAAGGAACAAGTTACTATAATTATGAGTCTCGAATTACAGTAAAATAATTTTGATAAATAGCATGAGGGAGTTACCATAATTCGAATTCTGATGTTACACGTGCATGTAAGTACAGAATATGGTAATACAAAAACCAGGCTTGGCTGCCATGTAATCCAATGGCATAATCAATTTTCTACATGGCGCTCAGTTTCTTGTAACCCATCATATGCTTATAAGCTTATTTACCACAATGTAGTTACTTTACTATACAAAATGTCTGAAGAAATAGTACAACCGAGTCACCACAATGAAATATTTATATTCAATTCAAAGTTACTATACAATAATCCAAGCCCATGCTTGCTTGCATATCCTATCTGGCGCTCCAATAGAACAACACAGAGAACTAACAGAATCAACCATGCTTGTTTGCTGCTCTCAGATGTTGGTGCAGTGTTGCTTCTTGGTATTTTTCCCAGGTCTCATTGCCTAAACTCAGCAAAAATAAGGACAATCGTAAATAATATAATAATTATTCAGATCGCCTAATAGGAAATGAAGCTTCACTGAAGGTCTAGTATGAGGAAGTTACCATTATTTTGCACAGGGTCAATGAAGGTCTAGTAAATTATGATTGTGGAAATCACAGCATCCTATCCTATTCCTTTATGCCAGTTACTTTTGATAGTTTCTGTAAATGATTTACTATAATATGAATATGATGTACTAACAACATGGCAATGTAGCTGAAGACCTCGCAATCTGAATGAAAAGGTATGGACATAGAAATCTGAATGTGAGTTACCACAATATAACACTGATCTGTATGCTACTCAAGTGGTTATAGAACCAAAGGAACAATTACAATAAATATGAAAATGTTTCTGTCTAATGACAAATAAGAATGGCTAATCAGTCAAAATGCACATTATATGGTTAATTTGCCACATTATTGATCAGTCAAAGTTACAGTAGCACAACAATGGCAGACGTAATGTGTTCTGACTATGATTTGTGAAAAATGAAATTCTTAAATTACGAGAATTATGTACCATGAACCCTAGTAATTTACTATAAGAGCGATCAATCATCCAAAAACATATTTGTACCTAAAACCTATGCGGCCTAGTCCACAATATGACATTGATCTGTCCATTACTCGAGTGGATATAGATGCATAGGAACTATTACACAACATACTTTGTTAGTTCAAAAACACAGTAACACAACATTGTATGTGATTTACCATTGTTTACAAGAATTGTTCTAAATGTTTTACTAGAATTTATTCCCCTTGTATGTGATTATGATAATTTTTATAAATGGTTACTAGAATCAGTGCCCCTTATGTGTGAATTTCGGTAATTTTGGTTTCATATAATTACGGTAACTGCGTCATCAAGTTACTAGGATTATGTACAATATAATGAAGGTCTAGTAAAATTACTAGAATTATGTAAAATAAAATTACAATAATTTCTGAAAGCAAAATCAGTAAATGGTATGACATATTTACAGTAGCGCAGCGTGTCCTCAAGACCATGGACTCTCAGTTATGAGAATTGTGTGGTGGCATGTCAGAATTAACTATACAATCATGTAAAAAAATTGGTTCCACAAAACTAAACAACCGTCAGAGGCTACTACCTAGAATCAATCATAAGCTATATAAATATATGAAATTATAACAGTCTACCAGATCCATGTCAGCCTGTCTGGTGAGTGGTGATCAACCATGGTGATCGGCCATTGTTCCCAATCATATGTGATTGATGATAAATTTTGAAGTTGATTACTGCAATCTGTTACCCTTATATGTGATTTACAATAATTTGAGATAATTACCGCAATGGCATAAGCAAGTTACCACAATGGTATTTCCAAAAATAGTGGTGCAGTTTCTGGGATTTTGATTTGGCGCTATTAACAAAATGGATGAAACTATAAAGACTAAATCTACAGCTACCTGAATCTGGTGAATCAACGAAATTTATTGAACCTGGTAGCGTCAGGAAACATGGATACCGCAGGAACTTCATTTGAATGATTTACCATAATCTGTCCATTATATATGAATTATTAGAATCCATGCCTACTAGTACTGTAAATCCGGCAACTGGAATGTACAGGAGCTTTGTAAATGATTTACTAGATTATGTCCCTCTCACGTATGGTTTACTAGATTGTGGCCGCTGGGCTGGATGAGGATCAATCTAAAACAAAACATAAATCTGAATCCCAGATTCCTCTATGTGCCCATATCCATCAAGACTATGTCGATTAGGCTTGCCACAATGGCATCATCAAATTACTAGATTGAATCATTAATTTACTATAAAGGCTTTTACCAAAATGGCATTGTCAGGATACTTAAAAAGATGACCCAATTTACCAGAGTTTATAATACCAGAATTTGTGTGCATGTAGACCGAAATAATAAAAAACACGACCAAAGATGAGAGAATACACATTCACCTTAGGTGCCTGCTGTGCTTCCTGAATGCCTATGCTGATGAGGGAGTCTGTCCATCAAGATCTCCTCTACAGTACAGTAAAAAAATGGGGATTTTGTCACAACTGTTGGAGCACAGAATTTAACAATCAGAGCGCAGAACTTACTATCTGAAGCAAGCTAAGAAGGTCCTTGCCCATCCTGCCACAGCAACGCGCCCAGGTCGTCGTCGTCGCTGCCAAGCAAGAGTTCTAGACGCCGTAAAAACAGACCCTCCCGTATGCAGACCTGGGTGGGGGTCTCTCTCCACGGCTTGCCGCCGGGTCTGACACCATCGCCGGCCGGCTCCTCAAGACGAGGTCGCAAGCAGGGCCACAAAGTAATCAGATCAACTGAAGAACAATAAACAAATAGATGTACATATAGTAAATAAATAAATCTAATTCAAAGGGATTCGTCTCCTAGTCCGGAGGGAACATGTTTGGGATTAAATGTGTAAGGTGGATCTGCTCACCTTAGCATCCTGCCTCCGCTGGACTACACGGGAATTGCTTGGCGGCAGCGATCAGACTACAGGGGATGGATGGCACCACAAAATCGGCGGAGACGGATTGGGTGTCGCTGCAGAATGGAGAGTTGATCCGATTTGAAGCTGCGAATGTGGCCAGGAACCAATCGTCTCCGGCGGCGCGTCGACCGGCGAACGAAGCATCCGGCGGGGATTTGAGGATTTTAGAGGTCAACGGCAAAAGGGGATCTCTTCCTGCAATGCCAGAGCGGCGGCGTCTCGGGAGAGACAGGGAGGTACAGGGGCGAGGCAGGAAGGGTCGCCGCAAGGCCGCCGCTGTGCTGCTTCGGCACGCACCGACGGGACGGGGAAGAGGCAGCGAAGGTCGCCGGCACCCGCGCGGGGAACGAAGCAGGGCCGGGGCAATTTTCTGCATAGGTGCATGCGCAATGAAAACGGGCAGAAATTTTGGATAATTTTGTTGCGTAATAATTGGTAGTTGACTGGGGTGCGCTGGCGCTCGGCTCGAGCCGAGTCGACCCGCGCGGGCAAGGTCGGATGACGCGGGCAAAACTGAGCGGACGGTTGGATCGGGTGGCTACATAATACTTATTCTGTGGCCGGCTACACACTACATGTTCCCTATATATATATATATATATATATATATATATATATATATATATATATATATATATATATATATATATATACACGACCGAGTTAGTATACCGTATACGTACGTCTAATTGAAGTTGATGCTTGTGATGATTGCTTTGAAAATCCAGCTTGTTAAGCAACTCGCTCGATGCATGTAACGACGGATCTTATAAAGCCGTTGACGTTCACGGTTCACTAAAGATGAGCTTATGTGTGAACCGACATCGACACCTTGCAGCCAGTTCCGCTGGTGGATAAGTTCGTTGCTTCTGGCTGATTTTGGTTGTTTCAATAGTATTTCGTAAAACAGATGAAGATAAAATAAGTCACAACAAACTCGATGTCCAGCTTGTATACGTCTAACTGAAGTTGACGCTTGTGATGATTGCTTTGAAGATCCGGCTTGTTAAGCAACTCGCGCGATGCATGTAACACATGTCTAACACGTGACGGTGAATTACTATGTTTTCTTCCTGGTCATCATGAAATGGAGAAACCGAAAAAAGGAATGGTGCCCGCTGTCAGTGACAGATGCAGAACAACTCGACGCAAAACCGCGTGTGCGTCTAGCCACGCGCGCGTTCCCAGGGCGGCCATTCGGTGGGATGATGGAACGCAGGCACGCACACCCACAGCCAGCAGCCAGGCGCAGGCAGGTCGCTGGAGCCGGGGTGCGCTGGTGCGGATCAGTTCCGCGGTTTTCTTTACTCGCCAATGACCTCCCTCGCTGGCCTGCACGCCGCGCCGCTCTAGGCGCGCCGCGGGCTGCTGCGGAAGCGCCAAGCCTCCCGTCCCATCTCCAACCGGGGTCTCATCATCATCGGCAGTTTCCCATTCGGCGTCCGTCCCGTCCGGTCCGGCTTGGCGCCGCGTGTCGCGTGTGCTGGTGGCGCGCGCCCTTGGCTGACGAGCAGGGCCCGCTGCCCACGCGCGGTCCGCGACGTTGGCCGGGACCCGGGCAGGGGATGCGGAGAACTGCCCCGGGAAAACAATGGCAGGAGGTGGCCCGGTGGCTATCGGAGGCAGGCGGCCTGCGCTGTGCGCCGCCACCGGTAAGTCGCGATCCGTAACCAGCCGTTAGACAGCGTACAAGTCTAGAACCAAAGGTTTTTGAAAAGACAGCGTGGTTAAAAATGAAAACTAAATCGAGACGATTCTCGACTCAAACAGAGGTGGAACTAGGAATTGAACTTAAGAGGAGCCGAGCTAAACCAAGTTAAACCGAGAGATTTGCGACTGCTGCCAGCGATGGCGTCAGTTAAAATTACTAGATAAAAATATTATTATAAAGCCTAAATAATCACTGGTTTGTCTACTCCTAAACAATCAGCGAGATGTTAGGTACATTGGACTTTCAAAAATTTTGTTGGCAACAGCTTTTGGCGGCACAATAAAAGTCGACCTAGAGAGGGTTGGTGATGCTTGTCGTCTTAGTGCCAAATCTTACAGGGCGTTATATTTTCTAAAGTTGTCCATATGTCATATTTGAAAGACGTGGATGGCTAACTTAGGTTGATTTATGGCGTTTGCTGATATATGTTACCAAGTTGGTGCTTGTATTGATTATATGTTTTAGAATGCGTCATATATCTTCTAAATCTGTCGGCATTTACGAGACAAGGTATCATATTTCAAAGAGCACTGAGTGTTAGTTTTGCCTGATTATGGTGGTTGCTTTTGTGGTAAATTGACTATTTTTTTATTTTTTATTGGAATACAGGGCTTTTTCGCGCTCTTTTGAAGGATTAATGCATATGCCCCGCCGGCAAGCTCCCATCCTTGGGAGTTACCACCGGGCCACAAGCCCATCTGCAGGTAAATCGACTATTTGGTTTTAGAGTGATATATACTTGACATATGTAAACGACGGGTCCTGGTCATCACAAAATTGAGGCCATGTTTAGTTCCTGAAAAATGGAGAAGGTTTATGTATTTGGAAGTGTGCACAGAGAGAAAACTTTATGCATGGGTCACGTGCACAAAGAGAGACACAATTCTCTAGGTGAAAATTTTATGCAAAATGAGTAGAACTAAACAGGGCCGTCTTTATTCAATATGGAAAGGTCAATGAATATAGAGAATAATAATTAGCGCCCCTAGTTTAGGAGGCACTGCACATCCCCAGTTTCGAACAGAGGGGTGAATCTAGCACCGGGTCGCCTAGGGCTAAAGCTCCTCCTACCGTTGCTAGAACTATGGAGGCCCTCCTAAGCCGTCCCTACAAATTTGTAGACATTGAAGCTTGAAAGTAAGGTTTAGAGGTGGAAGATGAAGGGAATAAACCCCTCTTAGGGGGCGTTTAGTTAGGTGAAAAAATTTTGCAAAGAGATTCTTACCATTCAGAGTAGTAAACGTAGACTAATAATAAAACTAATTATAGACCTCGTCTAGAAATCACGAGACGAATCTAACGAAGGTAATTAGAGGGTAATGAATCTACATTGCAAATCACTGTTGCAAATCATGAATTAAGTATGCTCATTAGATTCGTCTCACAATTTACAACCTATCCGTGTAATAAGTTATTTTTTCGTCACATTTAATAACTCATGCATCTAATACTTTTTTATGGATCCGCCGCTGGTTTCGAACGCTAATTCATCACCTTTTGAACGGAGCACATACGTGCCTAAACAGCAGAAAACAAGGTTCAAAGTTGGAGTTACAAATATAGTCAAAGACTGAAATTCGATGAAAAGTCGAAACTAGACTAAATTTTCGACAAAAAGAAAATTCGAAAATCTATCCAACCACTTGAGAACATGCGTGTTGAATCGAAGGTGCACCGGGCCACCGGGGTCCACTGAGCTCTAGCTTACCCTGGAGCCCACCGTGGCAGTGTCAGTGAGCAACGCACAATTTACTTCCCGCAGAACCGTGTTTGCGTAACCAGGCGGTGTTGGCGCCCATTCGGTGGAACGCAGGCACTGCTGCATTAGCGTGTCGTGTTGATGTTGTCAGTGGTGCGCGTGCACCGCGGGTCCGCGGCTGGCGAGCAGGCGGCCGTTGGCGCCGCGCGATGCCGGTAGAACGGCAGGAGCAGAACAATAATAAGAGCACACTGGCGAGGTAGACGACGGCCTGTGTTGTGCGCGCGCCCACCAGCTCGATTCGGTGTACGTGCTCCAATCTTGGAGAAGCCGTGATCGCCAACGAGCGAGAAGCTGATAAACCGTAGAATTGAGCTACTACAACCGAAGTGTGGATTAGAAACAATGTTTTAAATAGCCGGCTAAGCCATTTAGCTTCAAGCTTCTAAAAACGGCTAATAGCCGGGCTAAATGGAGCTATAGCGACAAATAGCGGCTAAATTACACGTAGAAGCAAATAGCCGCGTCCTCTCCAATGAAACTATAGCCGGCTATAGCGGAGGCCTTAGCCAGCTATTTAAAACATTGATCAGAAAGGCGATCCGTTCAAAAAGAAAAGAGTGCCCGTTCAAAAAGAAATCACAAAGGTGACACCAAATAGCGCGGTTCTGGCTCACTACATTCCAAAAAAAAGTCATTTTAGATGGTTTAAGACAGATTAAAAAAATATAAAATGATATTGATTGTTCTATCTTTTAACAGATATGTTACTGACCGTAAACACAACGGATTTTCTATCCTACCCGCCATCGGTGAATTTGGCTGTGACGCACAAAAACAACGCTCCAGCAGCTATGCCAACCGCCTCGCTTTCCCTGTTCACACGCCATCACGAGGCCGAGACTCGGCAAATGTAGCGGGCGTTCTTGCCTCGTCATCCGTCCTTCCCGCGCAGTCGATTCCGTTCCCGCGCGGCTGCAATAGGAGGGCCTGTCGCTCCCCGTGTAGCTCGAAGAGACCATCGCGAAGGCTGCCAGCAGAGGACCTCGTTCCCGTCGCTGATGGAGGACGGGGGCAGCGACATGGCATGCAGGGGCCGGCCATCGGCGACATCGCGTGGGAGCCGAAAAGCGGAAGGAGGCAGCGCCTGAATGATGTCGCCATGGCTGCCGGCACAGGAATCTACGAGCGGCAGGTTTGCTGGTGAGGAACGACGGGGAGAGAGAAAGCTGATAAGAACGACGGGGGGGTAGAGATGAGAATGGATGAGAATGTTCAACGTGACTGTTGTATAGAACTCCGGCGGGACCCACGTAAGATTGGAGTTTCCTATAATTAGTTTGAACATAGCTGCTGAAATATTTAAGTTGCAATTTAAATTATTTAAATTAGAGTCATTGCAAAAATAGAATCTAATTACAAAAATTTTGAATGCCAATAAAATATAGATTAATTGGATTTAGAGGGTAAGATTTGGCTAGTCTGCTGGAGCGCTGTGTAATATAGAGAGAAAATCTTTTAAAGCGGATAGCCAATTAAAGATATAGAGGGTGAAATTTGAAGTATCTACTGGAGATGCTCTAACTTTGTCTCCCTTTGTTTGGATTCTATTTAAATTTGCTAGCCATTTATTACTATGTTCGATTAGGCAATGGTGAAGGACGAGTAGGCGATCAACTGCTGCCTTAGGCGGATGTCGGTCGCTTCTTCTCCTTCGTTGCTCCCTGACCCTTCCAGGAAATCCACCCTGTTCATCCATTGATTCTCCTGCTCCCCATCGATTCCTGTACATCGCTCTACTCCTCTTCGCTCTCTGTTTGCTCTGATATCCTGATCCAAAGCCAAACTGCCTTGGTCCGCTCCAGATCTGGAGGATCCTGGGATACTAAGCAGGTTGGTTGGGGGGTGCTGCTCTGGCCCTCACCTCGTCTCTCCTCCTTTGGGCCGCTCACTTCTGGTGCTCGCCTGTGGCCATGCCAAGGTCGTGCGCCCTGTGTTGTGCGCGACGGCCGTCGTCTTCGTGCTGTGGGCACTCTGCGTCATTGCAGGCGTGCTGGGTCTCCCGTGCTACATGTGGTGGTTCGTGTCCTGCGGTCTGTGGAGCCCAGAAGTGAAAGTCAGGCCCGGATTTCTCCCTGGGAGCAGGATGATCAGAATCTAGATCTCGTTGACGACGCTATTTCTGATAAGGCTTCGGCACCAGCCTGCAAGGTGCCGCGAGCGCCATGAGCCTACTGTCCTGGAACTGTAGAGGAACGGGTGGGAGCCTCTGCAGCCTGAAGATGCTTCATCTCTCCCGCTTGATAGTATCTACAAAGGCACAGGTAATTTTCGTTTCAGAAACTAGGAAAAAACAAACTAGAAAATCTAATCTCTTGTTAATAAGTTTGTTGTTCATGATGCCCATATTGTTCCAGCTGAAGGACTTGCTGGAGGCCTTTGGCTGCTTTGGAAAGATGATATTTCCCTAAATGTAGAGAAGTCCAACTCTAATGTTATCCTAGCTACCTGTGTGTACAACCCTACTAATACTAAGTTTCTTTTAGCTTGTGTGTATGGTGACCCATACCATAGGAAAACTAGATTTATATGGCAGGACGTTCGCTCCTTTGTTGTAAAATACTCGAATATGCCTGTTATATGTATGGGAGATCTCAATAATGTTATGAATCTTAATGAAAAGTTTGGCCCGAGGCCTGTTAATATTGCTCACATGTCTACCTTCTGTTTCCTTGTTAAAGATTGTGGTCCGTTGGATTTGGGTTTCTCAGGACCGGCCTATACTTGGTGTAATAAACAGTTTAACACTAACCCTACTTTTGAGCGCCTTGATAGATGCCTAGGTAATGTTGAATGGTGTGCGGCTTTCCCTTCTACTGCGGTTTTCCACTTGCCAATGATGCAAAGTGACCATGCGCCAATTTTGGCGGTCTTGCAATCCTCAAGAGTCAAGCCAAGAAGGCCTTTTCATTTTGAAAACTGGTGGTTGTTGGAATCTGACTTTCAGGATGAGGCTTCAGGTAGTTGGAACAGGTTGGCCTCTCGGCCTTTTCATCAGAAAACAAGGTTCCTGGAATCAGACTTACAGAAGTGGATTAGAAAAAGGCCAAGGTTGGGTGACGAATTAGAAGGAGTTGAGAATAGAATTAGCCAAGAACAAACAAAGTCTCCCAATCTTCAGGATCATGCATTGCAAAAGCACCTCATTCTACAACATCACAATTTATTAGAGAAAGAAGCAGTGTACCACAAGCAACGATTTAAGAAATTAGGGGTCTCTGATGGTGACAGGAACACCCACTTCTTTCAACAGGCCATCCTGAAAAGAGCCAGAAGGAACAGAATTGTGTATCTTACTGATGAACAGGGACATCCTCTCACTACGCAGGAACCGATTGCAGCCCGTTTCAATGACTACTTCAAAAGTCTATTCTCAACTCAGGCTCAGCAACAGCAACAGGATACTTTATGGCAGCAATTACAGAGGCAAGATAGTGTTAGTGATCATCAAGACATTGACATGCCTGACAAAGAGGAAATCTGGCTCATCCTGAAAAACATGAAAAAAGAAGCCTCACAAGGTCTAGATGGTTTCAGTGTGGCTTTCTATAGAGCAGCTTGGCAATGGATAGGTGATGATGTCACAACCCTAGTTCAAAACTTCTACAGATCAGGTACGCTTCCTCCTAAAATCAACAAAACTTTTATCGTGCTCATTCCGAAAAAGAATGCTCCTATTCTGCCGGAGGATTTTCGTCCCATTAGTCTCTGCAATGTCATCTACAAAGTTATCACTAAATCTTTGGCTAATAGAATTAAGTCTTTCCTACCAAACAAGATTCACCTGTCACAATCTGCGTTTATTCCTGGTAGACATATAAGCTCTAATATCATCACTGCTCAAGAAATCACTCACTCCTTTGCTCTTTCTTCTTGGAAAGAGAAAGGTTTTTTGCTTAAAATTGATTTGGCCAAAGCTTTTGATAGAATCGAATGGAACTTTATCTATCATGCAATGCTTAATTTGGGTATTTCTCCTTACATTGTAAAGTTAGTGAGTGCTTGCATTTCTTCACCAGAGTTCTCTGTGCTTGTCAATGGCCAACCTTCGCCCACGTTTCTCTGCCAAAGAGGAGTTAGGCAATGCTGCCCATTATCAGCCCTATCTTTTTGTATTGGCTATGAATGAGCTTTCTATTCAGATGCAATCGGCTTTGCAAGCTAATCATCTTTCAGGGTTAAGCTTGGGTCCAGGATGTCCTCCAGTTCATTCACTCATGTTCGCTGATGATCTTCTTATATGTGGCAAGGCTACTCTACAGGAAGCAGAAAGGATCAATTCAATTCTTCGCAACTTCTGTCAACAATCAGGTCAGACTCCGAATTGGAATAAATCTTGCATCCTTTTCAGCAAATGGGTTGATACTATAACTAGGCAGCGTATTCAGAATCTTTTTCCTGATCCTTTAATGAGCAATCAATGCAAACATCTTGGTCATCCAATAATCTTTTCTTACAAGGATAGAACTCAAGCTTACAATTTCATTCTTAACAAGTTTCGAGCTAAGTTGACTGGCATAAAAGCAAATAAGCTCAATCATGCAGGAAGGCTTACTTACATTAGTTCTGTGTTTGCCTCTATTCCCATATATTACATGCAGAACATTCTCTTCTCAAAAGCCTTCATAAAAAGAATTAACTCTATTTTGAGAAGATTTTGGTGGCAAGGAGTTCAGGAAGACGAAACACCAAGGCTTTTCATTTTCGCTCTTGGGATGATATATGTAAACCAAAGTCTGCAGGTGGCTTAGGAATTAGGAACCTTCATGATGTCAACAAAAGCCTTGTTCTTCATTCAGCTTGGCTGATTGCTTCAAACACTGACCCTTTTCTGTCAGTTGTTCTTAAGGCTAAATATTTTCCAAATACTTCTTTTGGAGGGCTCCAAAGTATGGCACACGGTCGGCTTTTTGGTCTTCCATTTTGCAGGTCAAACATGTTCTTCATTAGCATTCCATCATGCAAATTAACAATGGCAGCATTTGGAATGAGCCTTGGTATGAGGGATGGGAAGACATCCATTCACATTTAGACATTTCCAATGCACATCATGCCTTACCTAATCAAGTCTCTGAGCTCTGGAACAATAGGTTCCTGATCTCTTGGGACGCCACAAGAGTTCAGTCCATCTTCCTTCAACTAGCTGCTCAACAAATTTTAGCCACACAGAAAGTGCTCTCCCCTGATCTAGATAAACTCCGCTGGAAACCTTCTTCTCAGGGGGATTGCACAACAAAGCAAACCTATAAATGCATTTCAGCCATGAGAATCCAAACCTTGCCTCTTCAGGGACCGAGACACATCACCCAAGCTGCCCAGACTATCCTTAGTAGAACCTGGAAGCATAAGATCATTTCTCCAATAATTAAAACCTTTGCTTGGAGACTTATTCGGTATGCTCTTGCCACTGTGCATCGAGCTGGAAGCTTAAGCCAGAGGATTGATCAGCACTGCAGAATAGGTGGTAAGATTGAAAATGACTTCCATATCTTCTTTGAATGTACCTTTGCTAGATCGGTCTGGTTTTCTGCACATCCCCCTTTGAGGTCAGATCGCCTGCCTTATGAGCAGGATGGGCTCCAAATTACTCTTTCCTCTGTTTTGTCCACAAATTTCTCAGATAACCTGCTACAACATGTTTTCACTACGCTTTGGTACCTATGGAAGGCGCGTAATGATCTCAGGTTCAACAACAAAGATAGGCCGGTTCAGAGAGTTTGCCATGAGGCTGCAGCTGAAACTATCTCTTCAGGTGGTAGTTTGCAGGAGGCCGGCCGGATCAACACAGATGGAAATTGGATCACTACACTACACCAATGCTTAGCTCCTCTCTGTCCTACCTCTGTTTTTATGCAGGTACCTCGACAAATACAAAGTAGCCTAGCAATGCAGGGATTCACTGATGCTGCTTTGCCTCCAGATGGACAAGGAAGTGTTCGTAGACTTGCAGGCTTAGGAGTCTTTCTAGACTTGCGCTCTACATCATATGCCTGCTGTGTACGCATTAGAGGGAAATCCATTGTCAGCTCTGTTATTCTGGGAGAGCTGGCTGCACTTCTGATGGGGGTTAAGAGCATGACTGCTCTTCAGACGGGGCCGTTTGTCATAAATTGTGACAGCATGCTTGCTGTCCAATATATGAATTCAGCGAGTATCATGACTCCTTGGAGGCTTCGCCCTCGAGTTTCAGAACTGAAGATGATTCAGGAGCTACAGCCATTTCAGGTGCTCAAAATTCCTAGAGTTCAGAATGGTACAACTCACTGCCTGGCTGCCCAAGCAAAAGCTAGACTCGTTTCTGTGCCGAGTTCCTTTTCATGTACCTCAGGTATCCATGATACCTGCTGTCCTGTTCTTGCTACCCTGTCAACAGGGGTGACTTGGGGTTCTTTGAACCTGCTTGATGTATATTGCTCTTCAGCTTAATAAAGAGTTTGAATTATCAAAAAAAGGACCAGTAGGCTAGTTATGTGGTTCAGAAGATACTCGAAACATGCAATGAGATGTGAACCCGAGTTGAGTAGTTTCTATGGTGAAGGTCATCTTCTATCAGTACTGACACTAAGTTTAGTTATGGTTGTTTTGGATTGATTACCATAAGTTTGTTCGACTAATATTTCAGGACCTGCTGAGTCGGATTCTTGAGACGAACCCACAAATTCTTCATAGGAGGGGTGACTTGATCTTTGCTAGCCGTCAGTGGAGGACGAAGCAAAACAAGTTCAACTCTGGTACCTTCAAACGGGCTGTCGTCAAAGATTGTACACGTGTGACTTTCTCTAGGGTAGTAGTCTTTTGAGGTTCTAGAACAACAGCTTAGTGGGGTGAATCTATGTCAGCGGGAGAGAGAAAAAAAAGACGCTAGGTGAGACCGGTTTTAGGCTTTTAGCACAATCCACGTTGCTCGTGTGTCGTGTCGAGAACGTATCCTGTGCTCCTGGCATCTCACAGGTTCCCTTGCGCCAGGACATTTTGAGCCAATGGATGAGCAACGGATGGAGAAGATCGAGACAGAAAAATAAGTGGACATTATGCATGTATCTTGACCCCTCAAGAAAGAATGAAGTGCATTTTAAGCCAGTTTCTTCTTTAGTTTCCCAAACCGACCTGGGAGTCCCCTCAAGAAGCTCCGTAGAGCGTAGAGTAAGGGCCTGTTTAGGAGGGCTTCAAAACCGGCTTTGGCTCCGGCTTCAGTCGAAGCCCTTCCAAACGGGTATTCTGCAAACTGCTTCACCCCTGAAGCCCCTCTGAAGCCGCAAAACGGCTTTGCCTGGGCGAACGAATCCACGTTTTGTGGCTTTGCCCGGCTTTGCCTGACATCATGGCGTCAATTGACGCCTACATCCTTGGGCCGGCATGCGAGGTGGCGGCAAGGAGGCAGCGGGGAGCGGGAAGGAGGTGACGGGACGAGGAGCAGCGAGGAAAGGTGGGGAAGAGATCCCACTGGCCATGCCCCCCTCCAGGCCGCCGTCGCTGGACCTGCTTGCCGGCCATGCCCCTGCAACGAACCTGCCGCTCGCTCGCCGCCTCACGGCAGGCCGCCGCCGTCCGCCATGCGCGCGGCGTGCAGTTGCGGAGGAGGCATCAGGTCGACGACGAGCAAGAAAGAGGCGGCAGGGGCGACGATGAGCAGAGAGCGGTGGGGGAGGGGGACACGGTTGTGGAGGATCGTCGGCGGCGTGGGGTAGAGGCGTAGTCGGAGTTGGACGCCGATGGAGTGGGGAAGGGAGGCGCTGGTGGAGCGGAGATGCAGGGAAGCGGCGTCGGCGGGAGCAGGGAGGAGGAGGAAGTGGCGGCCGGCAGGGAGAGCGAGGAGGCGGTGAGCGCTGGGGAGAGCGAGGGGAGTCGGAGGAGAGGGGTGGTCGGGTGGATAAGATGGCATGGATGAATGGATGAGGAAAAAGGGGAAAAAAGAAAGAAAAGGAAAAAAGAAAAAGAAAAAAGAAAAGAAAAGGAGAGAAGGGCATTATAGACATTTTACTAGGAGAAGCCATTTTCAACTACTCGGAGAAGCCGTTTTGTCAAACGTTTTACTAACAGGTGAAGCCAAAGCCCAAAAAGCCGCTTCACAGGCAAAGCCGCAGCCGCAACCATTTTCGGAGAAGCCGCAGCCCTCCCAAACACGCCTTAAATCAAATCCATCCCGTTGTCAGTTTGTCGGCTCCGAGGAGCACTGCTGCCACGCGGAGCTAGGTTGCAAGGCACAAGACAATTGGATTGGAGCTTGAGCTCCCTAGCGGGACGCCCGGCGAAGGGCGCCGCTGAAGCCGCGTTGCCGCTTGTGTGGACGCTCGCCGGCCGCCTAGGTTGTCCGCTACAACGGCCAACATCTGTTCTCAGCCCTAGGACACGGGTATTGGAACTTGGGGACAGTGCTGCAACAGCCGGCTCCCGCCGGAACAGCAATCGTAGTAGACGCCTTTAGCTCTTTTTGTGGGGGTCAATCTTTAGCAGCGTATGTGTGTGCATTCAGTCTGAATAAATGTGTTCTATCTTGTGTACAAATTCTCCACAAGTAATTCGATTTGGTATCTACTCTGGCATGTGGATGCTCAATTAAATAAGTAGTATTATGCAACCTTCATCCATTTCTTGCATATGACCAATGATGAATTTTCAAATTGTATCACAGATTCACGAGAATTTTGTCAAGTCATGATCTGAATATTCAACAATGGTCGTTGAAGGCTTAGAGATAATTGCAATTTGCAATGATCTGAATGGCTAATGAGATCTGAATCTCTGTGATCACGAAGCGTTCAATGCTCAGATTGCTTTGAGAATCAGAAAAGTGGTTACCTTGACGAGGTGCGTGGGGATCGGCCTTGCGTTGGGCCCCTCCAATAGATGTCTAGGTATTTCTTGAGTTCGGTGTCGAGGAACTCGAAGACGAGGTAGAGTGAGTCTTGGTGGCCTGCTCGACGAGGAGGCGGACGACGTAGATGGAATGGGAGAGGAGGTTGAGGAGGGAGATCTCGCGGAGCGCGGTGGGCAGGAGAGCCGTGGCCTTCCCCTGCGCCTTGTACACCTTGCTGTAGGTGCCCTCCCCGACCTTCTCCAAAAGGGGAGCGCCGAGAAGCGCTTTCTCCATGGCCGCGGCGGCGGCGGCAATGGTGACCTCGAGGTCTCCTGGCCGCTGTTAGGTGAGACCGTGAGAAACAACAGTGGGAATCTGACTGTGGAAGGGAAGGATCCAACAAAGTTAAAATTCTAATAACTCAGGGGTAAAATGCAAAATACATTACTAAATTTGTAAGTGCGGGATATTCTTAGGGTGGTTTTTAATAAAAGGAGCATATGTTAGAGCAACTCCAGCAGATCCCCTTTCCCCTTTCCATCTTTTTAGCCATAAAGGGGAGGATATAGGGGAGAAAAATTTGTTCCAGCAGATTGATTTTCCCCTTTCCTCTATTTCCCCTACATCTTCCACCTCTCCCCTTTCTTTTCTCAATGTGCCTCCTCCTCCCTTTCTCTCCATTTCCTCTAAATACATCTCAGCCACACGATATGGAAAGAGGAAAGGGAAAAATCAATCTGATTTTGTCATCTCTCAGCAATAGTAAAAGAGGATTCCCTATACAGTGAGAAAAGAAAAAGGAAATCAGTCCGCTGGAGATGCTCTTGTGACCGTAGCATGGGATACGTTCTCGTGTCGTCTCCACGCGCGCAGCGAAGCACGCGTACATCTTTAGTGGATGGGCTGAAAGTGAGAATGGACTGGGCGGTGACACGATGTAAAAAATGGGCTCGGCCCAAGATGATGACAGGAGGGCATTTTTATCAATTTCCACCTCTCTCGGACTCTCTCTTTTCCATGTTGGGATCGATTTCTTTCTTCTCCTTGCTGGTACGTCCTAGTAATTTGTCTTACAAATGTTGGGTTATATATCATGCTTCTTATTCTGTATGGATATTGCTCTCTGCTTCTTGTTTGCTTTATTAAATTCACATTGAGCAGTTAAAGTTGCTCTTTTTTGTTTTTTTTTGTTGGTTATGTAATTTAGGCTTGCATAATGGAAAAATCTGTATAGATTGCATCATTGGCATCAGTAACAGCACTCACTTGATAAAAGTTAACATGATATAAAAAGGCATGAGAATATATTGTAGGGTCTTGTTGTAAATGAAAAGGCTGGTGCATAATACTAGTTTAACTGTTCCTTTTTCTGCCTTTTGTGCATTATAATGAAAAGAAGCTGGTGTTATTTTTTTCCCTTTTGAGCCACCCAATTTAGTCGAAGCATGACATATGCAAATGAGTAAGATAGTTTACTGAAATCGTGTTATTTTGGAGCATTGGTACTCTAGTTAAATTGTTTCCTTTCTCTTCTCTCTTCCTTTTAACCATCGTGTTATTGCATTCCTTTTTCCTGGATCGCAAATTGTATCACGTTTATGAAGCAGCAAGTCAGTGAAAGAATATGCAAGTTGAATATTGTATTAGGCTTATTTATTTCATCTTCCCTGATTACAGGCATGACGATTTGGCTACTGCTGTGTTGAAGGCGGGGTTGTTGTCTGTTTATCTTGCTGCCTGTGTGGCCCCATGGCCTTCGAATCGGCGCAAAAGGGGCAACGAGGGCCCAATTGCTCATTGCTCAACCTGCAAATGCCTCAGCGGCCCTTCAAAATCCTAAAGGTTAGACTGCAAGCTGCAAGTAGCATGAAGCCAGGGTGTTTCTACCTTCTGTTTTATTCATGAGAATGCTTGACTCTGCGGTACTTTCTCACCTAACTTAAACTTAAACCCCCGAATGCACACCTGGGACTTATCCGCAATGTTGCTATGCTCGCGTGTAATAATATTGAGTAAAATGCACCAGAGGTTCATCTATTTTGAAAGTGCATTTTTGTGTCTATAAACTTTTTAAATCGTTCACCGTAGGTCCATACCCCTCCACATCGGCATCTAATGCTGACGTGGCACGCTGACGGAGCATCTCCTCTCTCATCCCTCTGCTTCTTTCTCTCTCCCCGTCTCAGGCATTTTCTCGAACACATCTTGAGCGCTGATGACTGAGCAATTCAGAACAAAAGTGAAAGCAGGGGTCAGGGGAGGCACGGTGCGCCAAATACTAACCCTGTGACGAGGAGTAAGCCAAGGAATCAGAGGAGGAGTGGAGACATGGCCTTGCTTCCCGAATCATGGAAGAAACCCACATGAATTTGGAAGCACCGGCGAATCCGCGATGGGAACAATGGATGGAATGGCGAGCAGCCTCCGCATGTGCTTGCTGCTGCGTCTCTTCAGTACCACGCGCTCGCTCGTTCCCCCACGCGTTCCTGCCTGCACGCGCTCGGGGTGACCTTTGCCAGTGGCCGCCGCGTGCCGCGCACCCCGACGGCCTCCTCGTCCCTGCTGCGCGTCCAACTGGCGCCGATGCCAGTGGCCTGCGCACCCAAACTGCGCCGCTCCCTCCCCACCCGCTCGCCCGCTGCGTCCTCCATGAACGGCGGGACGGAGCGTGCGCCGCGTTCCGCGTGCACCACGGGGTGTGGACGTCGGCGTTGGCGTCGAGCTTGAAGTCAGCGTGGAACGCGCAGTTGAGGAAGCTCTCGAGGCTGGGTCCAGGGTTCGCGGGGATACAGAGACGTGTGGACGGGGGAGGAAGGAGTCCGAGCCGGCGGGACTCGGGAGAGGTCGGCCGCGGCGAGGCGCCACTACTCGATGTCCTTCGGTGCGTCGCCGACGCCGCCCGCTGTTGACGTCAACGACGGAGATGAGCGCGGGGTGGAGCAGCGTGTGAGGGAGACGAACAGCGAGCGGACGACCGCGCCAGGCGACGCCAGCGTGAGCGTGCGCTGCTTGAAGCGGCAGTCGGAGCAGGACACCGCCGCGTTGGTGGCGCCGTAAACACCGCCCTTTGCCCCGCGGGGTGGCATCTTCTTGTCGGCCCCGCCGTGGGCGTGGTGAGTGTCATCGTCCCCGCTACGCGTTCAACTGGTAAGTGTGAATATGACGGCGGTCTTTTGGCGCTCAAGTTGTGTTCGAGAAAATGCCTGAGATGGGGAGAGAGAAAGAAGCAGAGGATGAGAGAGGAGATGCCCCGTCAGCGTGCCATGTCAGCATTAGATGCTCATGTGGAGGGGTATAGACTGCGATGAATGACTTAAAAAGTGTATGAGCCTAAAAATACACTTTCGAAGTTGATGAACCTAAGTGACACCTCCTCACGGGTTGATGGACCTCCGGTGCATTTTACTCAATAATATTTATTCAGTTGTATGTATCCGCTGAACAATATCAGGCTCTATGATCGGATGCTTGTATCATAATGGGGATTTGTATGCTTATCAGGCTGTCTGCACTGCTATCAGGTATCCATTCCTGATACACTTTTAGTACAAACTAGTCGTTCGTACGGGGCTAGTTTAGAAAGAATTCTTGTATCTATACTAAAAAGGACAAAAAAATTTATTTCGTCCTTCTTCAAACACTGTGGACTCATTGGTCCGACAGACGGGTCCACGGGTCCTGTACGTCAGCAGTCACGGCTCTTTCTCACACTATACATGATTTTATTTTTAACTTTTGTTTCCAAAGATACCTCACAAACACATATAAGATAAAATATGTGTTTATTAGAGCAGGATGCCACAACTAAACACATATATATAGGTACGGTGTTGAAGTCCTCCGTGACTCGTACGAGGACTAATTTTGGTAATTTTCATCAAAATTTGTTTCTTTTAAATCAACCATTAAAATTATTTGGCTCCACATTACACACTAATTTTGGTAAATACTAATGGATGGCGTGATGGGTAAATTTCACCAAATTACTTTCTATTAATCTTATCCATAGAAATTTGCGTCAACCCGTGCATCCACATGGGCTAGTTAATTGAAAAATATTATAAAAACTAATGTATGAAACAGTTTGTACATGTTGACCAGTAGACATATATATAGTCGTCCACGAATCCATGGATCAAACCGGATAAAATGTGGCAATATGGAAACATATGATAACTAATTTTGGTAATTTTCACCAAACTTTGTTTCTTTTAATCTCAACCATTAAAACTTGCCAAACACGATGTTTGTCACCATCTCCTTAGCTGAACAATATGCCAAACACCACCTTGTTCGGCTCACCATTGTATTATGAAGCCAGTTGGATTTTTGCGTCTGCCACCAGCACTCTCACTGTATGCGTGATGCGTGATCTAATTTAAGCTGCTTGCTATGATGAGTCGGCAAAAGTCAGTAGTTCAAATCAGTTTGATCCGCTTATTTGAAAGCTTTGCATAAAAGGAAGAAAAAAAAAACAAATATATACTTCACGGCTGGAAAAACCGGCATCAGTGCCGGTCATACAGGCACTTAGTGCCGGTCAGCCTAACGTGTCGGCACGTTATTGCCGGTCGACGTGCGTCGACCAAAAAATTAAAAAAAATATATTTCACAAGTCACGGGAATTTTTCACGCGTAAATACGCGTAAGTGGCCGCGAGGATTCTAACCCACGACCTCTAGCCTCGCGCGTTGCTTCCTTACCATCCTACCTATGCATCACATGTGATTGAGTGGGAGATAGTGTCCTATTAAAGTAACCCACAGAGGACACGTTAGTGCTGGTCAATAACACCGACCGGCACTAACGTGCGTCATTTAGTGCCGGCTGGTGTTATTGACCGGCACTAACGTGACGCACCCAGTTAGTGCCGGCCAATAACACCAGCCGGCACTGAATGACGCACATTAGTGCCGGCCTAGTGTTATTGACCGGCACTAACGTGGGCGCGCCACGTCAGTGCCGGCTCTAGGCCGACCGGCGCTAACGTGCGTGGCACCAATGAGCGTTTTTCTTGTAGTGCTTGGCTGGTTACCTTTGGTTCACTGTTGTTGCGAGATGTTAGTCCGTACATATATATCATGTGCACTGTAGGTAGCTGGAACTTTTGTTGTTTGCGTCATGTCTGTGCATGTATAACCTGGTTGGAGGCCTAGCACGCGTGGCACTGCCTGTGCCTAGCATCGCCCGTGATCAAAGAGTTGATAAATTTGAGCTGGAGACATATACTTGATGGTAGGAATTAGCGGGGCTCCTTCCCGGCCAGTTTCCTTTTTTTTGATGAGTTCGTTAATGCCTTGGAGACATCTGTATAAAGAACGTGGCATGGTGACATGTGTTTGGTCTTTGCCGGATTGGATTATATTTCTATTTGTTGTTCCTGATATGTGAGCCGTTCGGTCTATGGTTGGCAACGTGCATGTTGACTAATTTTGGTATGTACTAACCAATGGCATAGTGGGTAATATTGAGCAAATATTTTCTATTAATCTAAGCCATTGATATTTGGCTCCAGAATAGATGGATGGCTAGAATTTTTTCTTTTTCTCCGATTAACGTGAGATTTTCTAGAGAGTCTGTGATTAGTGTGTGTGTGTATGTATGTATGTATGTATGTATGTATGTATAGATAGATTTATTTTGGCCGATTTTTTTTAAAATGAAATCCCAATCCCTGGTGAAACTCCAAACTAGACTGAATTTTCGCAAAAAAGAAAGGTCCAACCACATCAGAACAAGCATGTCGAATATAAGGTGCACCGGGGTCCACTGAGCTCTAGCTTCCCCCTGGAGCCCACTGCGGCAGTGTCAGTGAGCAACGCACAATTACTTCGCGCAGAGCCGTGTTTGCGCCTAACCACATTCCACACGCGTGTGTTGGCCCATTCGGTGGGGATGGAAGTGGAACGCAGGCACACCACTGCACCAGCAGGCCGGCACGCACGCACGCGCAAGGCAATTGGCCAGACGCAGGTCACCGCAGCGAATCAGTTTATACTCGCTACAAGTCTGGCCGCCAATGATCCCTCTCGCCTGCACGCCACAAGCGCGAGCTCACCGGCCCCGCGCGCGAGCTCTGCGGCGGCCAGGAAGAGGAGGCGGCGTCGGGGAGGAGAGGGCCGGCGGGGAGAGGGAGGGGAGGAGAGAGAGGATAGAGGAGGAAGGAGAAGGGTCGGGAGAGGGGAGAGGAAAGAGAGAGGGAGTGGCGGGGCCCACGTGTCGGTGGATAGGAGGCATACGCATGACTCGTACAGTAGTATGTTGTCACGTTGTGTGAACTCGCACCTGCTGACACCACATGGTATGACATATATGTATGTGTTGTGTAATAATTGTGTGTTGTGACGCGCCACGCGCGTGTGGGCAAAATAATTCAGGCGTGGGGCGGACATTGTTTGGCACTTTCGGCAAAGAGTTGTGGGGCACCTACGCCATGCCATATGGTGTCAACAGGTGCGAACATAGGCCATCCCACTTTTGGCACACAACATGACACATACTACTGTAGCTATTGAGTCATGCGCATGCCACTTGCCAGAGAGTTGAAGATCTGGCTGCAAATGATCCCTCTCGCCTTCACGCCGTGCCGCTCTAATACTGTGGCCGTTGCGCTGACGCACCCCCACCTGCCTAGCTCGACCGCCGTCTATGACCAACAGGCAGTTCCGATCCCATACGTCTACGCCGGCCACTCTCTCGCTCCACCTCTGTGTCATCTCGGTTCCCCGAGGCCGTGACGACGTGCGTGTCGTGTTGGTGTTGCCAGTGGTGCGCGCGCGCGTGCACCGCGGCTGGCGAGCAGGCGGTCGTTGACGCCTCGCGATGCCGGCAGAACGGCAAGAGCAGAACAATAATTAGAGCCCGTGTTGTACGCCCACCGGCTCGATTCGGTGTATGTGCTCCAAGCTTGGAGTTGGAGAACCCGTGATCGCCAACGAGCGAGGAGCTGATAAACCGTAGAATTGAGCTACAACTGAAGTGTCAATCAGAAAGGTGGCCCGTTAGAAAAAAAGATCACAAAGGCGGCACCAAAACGCGGTTATTCTAAATAGTAGTCTTGTTCTTTTTAAGATGTACGCGAAGCGACAGGCGTGTTTAGTTCCCTAAAAAGGGTAAAAATTTCACATAAAAAACCGTGTCCATTCATTTATTCTCTCTGTACACGTGGTCAAATACAAAAAGGTTTTCACTTTTTTACCCCTTTTACCGGATCTAAACACCCCGTACGTATCACTGTTTCTTTCCTGCTTCCGTCACTAAACCCTACATCACTTGCCGAACAACGATCTATGTAAATAAAGTGATTTTATATGTAGTTTTTTTTTATAGTGCCACCATATGTTATGGTAGCAAATGGTGCAGATTGTACAACTGCACCAAGGAATAATAAAAAGGAACACAAAGTAGTATAAGTAAGGAAAGAAATCAATCCCATTATTAAGAATCCAGTGTACATGACATTTGGTACTCGGCGGTGGACATGACATTCAAGCCTTGCACTCGAAGCAGGTCAGCCTTGTAGTCTTGCCAAGATTGGCCCGTCCAAGCCGCTGTTGTAGACCATTGTTGAACTAACATATTATAAAAATGGGGGTCTTCCCATTCGTACACCCATCTCGTGGGGGGCTGCGCATTTATGTCAGCTGTAGGATAGCTATGAGTAGAGTGAGAGCTATCACCGTACGAGGAAGAGGAGTACTGTGGAGTGTCGTCGTCCCTAGGTCCAAGTGTTTTCCTCTGAGAGGAGGGTGCACCATGGTCTCAATTTTGAGTAGCATGCGTGAATTGATCCTCTCCTATAATGAAACATATTTTTTAATTAGTACTCCGAATGACAAACATAGCTTCGTATGTACGTGCAATTTATACCTGTGAAAATAATTCGACCACGAGCATCAGTAGTATAATTAGTACCACCACCACCACCACCACCACCAAAGGGAAGCAGGCCACCAACCCGTGCCGGCTAGCCGCCGCATACGACCGGCTTACCGCCCAATGCGAGCGGCTAGCCGGCCTAACCGAGCGGCTACCTGGCCACTAACTGCAGATCCGTAGCCGCCTCGGCCGGCCGGTCAAACGGCCCGGCTAACCGGCGAAGGGAGGCGGCCGGGAGGCACGGCGGGGCGGACGGCAGCAGGGGGCTCGGGAGAATGGGATTTGGGGAGAGGAGGTGAGGGGCGTCGGTGGGGGGAGGGGTTAAGTGGCTGTAAGAAACTGATGGGCCTTAACGAGCCGTGGCTCTTTTTTTGATTAAACTTTGAATTCCTACAAACTGATGTAAACGAATGAATATTTCAAAAAAGTTTACATCCTTACATTTGTCGCAGCTTGAACTATTTTTAGGTATTTTTTGGGGATTTTTTTTTTCAAATTCATACTTTTGAATTTGACCGGTTTCAAATCGACCGGAACCGGTACCGGGCCGGACCGGTTACCACGGTTTCCGCACCATTTCCGGTCGGGAAAAAAACCATAATGTTAATTTTACGATCGCGCGGTGCTGTCCCTGCTCCCGGTCGACGCAGACGCATGCTCCGGCCCCACCACGTGCCTATCTCCAGAAAAGAGACAAATGATCCGCAGCTTTTCCGGTTTCGCATAATACTTTCTTTCTCATTCCAGTTTCCCAGAAACTAGCGACGACGAGCGAGGCTACGAGGGGAGCATGCGACGGCGAGTGTCGGGCGGGCCCGGCGAGCTCCTCATGCTGGAGCACGCCGCGGACGCGGCAACCGGCGGTAGGCCCCGCGCGGGAGTGGTGGAGCGGCTCCGACGAGTGGGGCTTTGGCGGATCCGGCTCCGGCGGCTCCGATCCGGCTGCGGGGCCTCGCCGGTTTTTCTCACCGGCTCCGGCCGGCGGGGCTACAACGGCTCCAATCTGGCGGCCGAGCCTCGCCGGTCTGCATCGCCACCTCCGGCGGGTGAGGCCCCGGTTCCGAGCACTCCCCTCGTCGTCGGTGGGAGCGGCGGCGGCGCCGGCGAGGCCTGTAGGCCGTTAAGTTTTTTTTTTCTTTTTTGTAATATTTTTTATAAATTTTTTGTTCTTAATTTTTTCCATCCCAAAAGTTTTGATGCAAGTTTTTTTTAAGAAATTCTGTTCAAATGTTTTTCCACTTTTTCTTTCAAAAAATTTTCGCAATATTTTCTCTATTCTTTGTTTTGATTTTTTTCAAATTTTTTCCCCTAAAATTCCGTTTTCAAAAGTTTTGATTTTTTTCCCAAATCCTTTTTGGTTTCTCAAAAGTTTTTGCTCGCGAATTTTTTGTATCCTCAAAAAGTTCTGCAGCGCACACGAGTGCACGCCGATGAGTAGAACGGGGGAGGACACCCGCACGTGGCCCTGTCGCATGGGCTGTCGAAGAATCGTGCGGGGGGAAGCCTCCCACCGCGCGCGCGGAAATTTGACACGCCCAGAAAAAACCTTGATCCTAACTAGTTGTTTTGATCCAAACCGGTCACCAAGGAAAAAAAAAAGAAACGAAAAAATTGTGCCACGTCACTTCACGATCATCCTGCGGCCAGCGGGCCACTCCCCCAGCCGTCGTCAGTCGTCACTCGCCGCCACAACTTCGAGTCCAAACCCACCACAATCCTCGCCCCTCTCATCGCCATGGGAACCAGGAATCTTACACGGAGACCTTCCTCCACTCCCATGGCGACGGCATCCACCGCGCTGCTCCTCTCCCTCGCCCTCCTCGCCTCCGCCATGGCCGCCTCGCCGTCGTCGTCGGACGCGGATGCGATCTCCCGGTTCCAGGAGTACCTCCGCATCGACACGGCGCAGCCGGCGCCGGACTACGCCGCGGCCGTGGCCTTCCTCCGGGAGCAGGCCGCCGCCGCGGGGCTCGAGGCGCGTACGCTGGAGCTCGTCGCCGGGAAGCCCCTGCTGCTGCTGCGGTGGCCCGGGCGGCGGCCGTCGCTCCCCTCGATACTCCTCAACTCCCACACCGACGTCGTGCCGTCGGAGCCGCACAAGTGGGACCACCTGCCCTTCTCCGCCGCCCTCGACGAGGCATCCGGTCGCATCTACGCCCGAGGCTCCCAGGTGAGATGTACTCCCGTACTGACAAGGTTGCTTAAAGCTGCGATTGTATACATGTGGCATGCATCAAGCATCACGAGTCATATATAAATGTTTTTTTTGAGCGAAAACAGTAGGGGAAGCCCCTACTGTAGAACATTAATATATTATATAAAAAAGAAAGAAAGAGGTAAACAAAGCCAAAGAGGGGCCTCTCCAAAAGATATGAGAAAAAAAAAAGACAAGCGTAGATAGGTGCCAACTTGTTTTCGGGGTCCAATTTTTAGTTACTGACCTAGGAGTTGTCTTGATTGCGTAATTCGTAGTTAGGTCTGGGATTTGGATATTCACTTGGAAGAGTAATCTACCTTGAGCAGGAAGGCGATCTTTATATTTGGATATGCCAACAATGCTTTATTTTGTGTCTGGGATTGCTTATAGATGCTTTACTGTAACTGTGCCGAATCCTAGAATGCTAGAGATGTTTACTTTAGTACTAAGTGTATATTAATCTGCAAGACTCTATTTCAATTAAAGTGTGAAGTTGCACATATTTTTACAGCGGATTCACTACATTTATCTTCTTCGCCTGAAAAAGTCACTCTTAGGTTGCGTATTCATGCTCACTGTACATCTCTTCTCAAAGTGTCCATCTCCCTTACAAAAATGCTAATTTATTACCTAGCCTGTTTTCTAAAATCAAAATCCACTAGTTTTACGTGTTTATTGCATCTAATATATTCTTGGGCTTCTCTATGTTTCATGCAGGACATGAAGTGTGTAGGGATGCAGTACCTTGAAGCCATCCGCCGTCTCCGTTCTGCGGGTTTTGTTCCAGATCGAAACATCTATATAACATTTGTTCCTGATGAGGAGATTGGTGGGCATCAGGGTGCTGAGCTGTTTGTTTCATCTAAGGAGTTCAAAGAAATGAATGTTGGGTTGGTCCTTGATGAGGGGCTTGCATCTCCTCAGGAAGAGTATCGTGTGTTTTATGCAGAGCGTAGCCCTTGGTGGCTTACTATTAAAGCAAAGGGTGCACCAGGGCATGGTGCAAAATTGTATGATGGTAGTGCAATGGAGAATTTGATGAAGAGCGTGGAGGCTATTAGAAGATTCAGGACATCACAGTTTGATTTAGTGAAGTCTGGAGAGAAGGCTGAAGGAGATGTCGTGTCCGTGAATTTTGCATACCTGAAGGCTGGCACACCTACACCGACGGTTAGTTGATTTATTTTTCATGTTACATGTGTGCTGAGCTGCAGGTTTAGCCTTCCAAAAATTTTAGCTAATCTTCACTAGGTCTCATTAAAATTGTATTGGTAGCTTGATCACCTGATCTCTCATGGGTTGTTACTGGTCTTGTTTCCAATTATCCTATGATACTATTTAAAATGAGAGGAAACATCTGTTTGTTATTTGGTGTTTACTATAGTCGGCCAATTAATATCTTTGATTAGGGATTCTTATCATTGCTTAATATCTGTTCTCCACTTCAACCTATATGCCGATAACCATTCAACAAATGAATACGAACCATACATCTGCTAAAAGATAGGACCTTATGCTTGGGGTGTCCGGTCATTTTATTGTTGCATGAGTGTTGCACTTCAAGCTATCAGATAATTTGGATTGTTTTCACTATCAAGATGGCTCTCTGATTTATTGTTATATTTAGAAACACATTTGAGTTTAAAATGGCGCTTTTCTTGAATCCTACTCTTTGTGCCCAACATCTGATGATTGTTTTGGTACTGTATGTTTGTTGGAGCAGGGAGCAATAGATTATCATTCAGTTGTCAAAGTTGATGCTGTTCTAAAATAGGCTCTGGAACTGACAATCATGTTTTTCTAGCGTCTGATGTATTCATATACTTTCCATTCTTTTTGATCCATTTGAATTCTTACTTGACTAACTCATATATCTTGCATAGATTGGGATTAGTTCATCATCCAATTAAACCTGGTCAACTCATGAATGCTTCCAACTAATCAGTTTATCATTTGCTCTATTTTCAGGGTTTTGTCATGAATCTCCAACCATCTGAAGCAGAGGTAGGTCTTGACATCCGAATCCCTCCTAGTGCCCATGTCGAAGCACTGGAAAGGCGCCTTGTTGAAGAATGGGCACCTTCTTCACGCAATTTGACCTTTGAGGTATGATATTCATGGTGGTTTAACTGATGTCATATATACATTGTAAAATGTTAACTAGCTTCCTGTCATGTGGGACATCTCTGAACTAAAAGAAATCATATTTACTTTTACATCCCTTTTGGACACTTCTGATCTTGACTCTTGAGTTGTCTTTTTTGTTGAATTTCTAGACAACAAAAGGCACATAATTGAGGCAAAAAAGTCTTTTAGAATAATTTAATAATGGGTGAAAATATCCTTGTTTTCCTTTTTTTATTAAAGTTCATTGAACCTCTATGTACTGCCTTTCAATATCTTTTGTATTTTCTTGATAAAGCTAGTTCTTCTAGATAATATGCTTCTATTTCCCAATCTATACACGGTCATTTTGCCACTCTATTGGATTTGTATTTCTCAATGGGGCTCATTTTTCAGAACTCCTTGTTTGGTTAATGGCAGAGGTAATTCTACGGGATATTCAATTTTCTTTTTTTCTGTGTGCTTCAGTTCGAGGTGTTATACTTTTGACTGTCTTAGTTTATTGAAGATAAAGTTATGGATTTATGATCTAGCACACAAGTATTTGAGTTTTAAATGGTTTGATATAGTACCTACTCTGTTCCTGTCAAATGTTTGACAAAGAATAATAATACATTGCATTTGATGTCCAAAACAAACGTGTAATTCTATATTCCATGAGTAATTATTATTCTGTACGGTCCGTATCATGACGCTGTTTATGTGAAATTCAGAAAGTTTCCAATGATAGCTTCTGGGTGTCTGTTCTGCAGTTTAAACAGAAGATGTCTGTCCTGGACAACTTTGGTAAGCCAGCCATCACACCTGCTGACAGCACAAACCCTTGGTGGTTGTTGCTTGAAGAAGCTGTGAAGAGTGCTGGTGGCAAACTTGGTAAGCCGGAGATATTCCCAGCCTCTACCGATGCCCGCTACTTCCGGAAGATTGGGTTACCAGCATTCGGGTTTTCACCTATGGCGAACACACCAATATTGCTTCATGACCATAATGAGGTTTGTGTCATTGGTTTTTTAATTCATTAAATTAATCCCATTAAGGTATATTCTTTGTAAATGCTATATCTACCAAGTTGTTAAACCAGCATTTTCCTGTCATGTAGTTTCTGCACAAAGATGAGTACCTCAAGGGAATCGGGATATATGAGTCCATCATCAGGACACTGGCCACCCACAAAGATGGCGCCAAAGATGATGAATCCAGGGCAGAGCTATGAGGATAACCTTAACCTTGCCTCTTCTTGCCACGATTCTTGCTGCCCGACTGGAGCACTGAAATCATGAATCCAGAGCACTGAAATGCAGCTGCTTATGTTTCTGCTCCTGTGGCGAAACGATAGAACTGCAAACACCATCCTTGTATATTTTCAATAAGCGTCCTTATGTGCTGAATAATTAGCATGGCATCTGCAGCTCCTCTGTTCAATTCAGGGTTCACCCTATTGCTACTTGATGCTTCAGTCTTGACGTCTTGACTGGTGTACCAAACTTACATTCGCTGTATCAGGAATGCATTAGATGTTGCTACGTGTTTCACTGCTCTGTGCCTTTGTTACCCTTTTTATGGCAAACAGTCGCTGTCTCGCTGATGCACCAATTTCCAGATGTGCTGTAGCTGATGTGCATAGTTCAAGACCTCTGTTGACATGTAAGCACACAAATTTAGTAAGAATTCATCTACAATCTACTTGAGATTGCGTCATTCACAGGCTATTGGAACACAAATTGTAGAAATTCTTCTAGTACTTGAGAATGATTTATTGCCACACAATTTGTGGCTATTTGAACAAGAATTTTTTTCTCCGACTGTTTCCTGAAGAATTCATACGGTTCAGACGTCCAGCCCTTCAAAGGCTTCAGGTGGGCTCCCTCTTCTGCTGTCTGCATCTGATGAACTCCCTCTTCAAACGCCTCCCTCGCAACCGCCTTGCCGCCACTCGCCGGAGCAGCCGCCGCCGCCTCCACACACAACCGCATTCGCACCCTCTCCTCGCCACGTTCTCCCGCCTCTGCGTCGAGGGGCCCTTCCCCGCCGCGCTTGCGCTGCTCCCTGACCTCGCATCGGCGGGGCTCCGCGCGGACCCCGTCTCCCTCACCCGCCTCGTCAAGCTCTGCGTGCGCCATGGCACGGCAAGCGACGGCCGGCTCATCCACCGCCACGTCGCGGCCCATGGAGCGCTGTCGCCCGGCGGCCTCGTCGTCTCCAACTCGCTCGTGTCGATGTACGTAAAGTTCGGCCTGCTCGACGACGCGCTCAGGCTGTTCGACGGAATGCCGGAGAGGAACGTCGTCACCTGGACGACCGTCGTCTCGGCGCTGGCCAACGCCGACGGGAAGAAGGATGAGGCGCTGAGATTCCTGGTGGCCATGCGGAGGGATGGGGTGGCTCCCAACGCCTACACGTTCTCGAGTGTACTCGGCGCGTGTGGCACGCCGGGGGTGCTCGCCGCCATGCACGCTAGCACTGTTAAAGTTGGGCTGGATTCGGATGTGTTCGTGCGCAGCTCACTGATCGACTCCTACATGAAGCTTGGGGATTTGGATGGCGGGCGCAGTGTCTTCGACGAGATGGTGACCGGGGATTCAGTTGTGTGGAATTCAATCATTGCAGGGTTCGCACAGAGCGGGGATGGTGCTGGGGCGATGGAGCTATTTATGAGGATGAAGGGTGCTGGATTCTCTGCTAACCAGGGCGCGCTGACGAGTGTCCTAAGGGCGTGCACTGGGATGGTCACGCTCGAAGTTGGGAGGCAGGTGCATGCTCATGTGCTCAAGTATGAGAAGGACTTGATTCTGCACAATGCTCTTCTCGATATGTACTGCAAGTGCGGGAGTTTGCAGGATGCGGATGCCTTGTTCCGCAGGATGCCGCAGAGGGATGTAATCTCATGGAGCACCATGATCTCTGGTTTGGCGCAGAACGGGAGAAGCACTGAGGCGTTGAGTGTTTTTGACTTGATGAAATCTGAAGGAGTGGCACCAACCTGCATAACATTGGTTGGAGTTCTCTTTGCCTGCAGTCATGCTGGTCTAGTGGAAGATGGTTGGTACTACTTTAAGTCAATGGAGAAGCTTTTTGGCATTCGCCCTGAGAAAGAACACCACAACTGCATGGTCGATCTCCTTGGTCGAGCAGGGAAGCTCGATGAGGCTTTGAAATTCATTCATGAGATGAGCCTTGATCCAGACTCGGTCATTTGGAGGACTCTCTTAGGTGCTTGCAGGATGCATAAAAATGCCAATCTTGCAGCATATGCAGCCAGAGAAATACTTAAACTGGAACCTGACGACCAAGGTGCTCGTATATTGTTGTCAAACACATATGCAGATCTGCGGCAGTGGACAGATGCTGAGAAGTCATGGAAAGCGATGAGAGACCGAGGTATGAAGAAAGAACCAGGGAGAAGCTGGATTGAGCTGGAAAAACAGGTCCATGTGTTCATTGCTGGTGACTTATCACACCCATGCTCGGACTCCATAGTTCAGGAGCTGAACCGGTTGATTGGAAGGATTAGCGCTCTTGGTTATGTCCCGCAGACAGAATTTGTGCTGCAGGATCTCCCAATCGAGCAGAAAGAAGATCTGCTGAAGTATCACAGCGAGAAGCTGGCGATAGCATTTGGGACTATGCATGCGATGGAAGGGAAGCCTATCAGAATCATGAAGAACCTGAGGATCTGCGGTGACTGCCACGCGTTCGCGAAGCTCGTCTCCAAGAGCGAAGGCAAGGTGGTCATCATCAGGGACCCTGTTCGGTTCCACCATTTCCAGGATGGAGCTTGCTCCTGTGGTGACTACTGGTAGCCTGGTATACGTTCCTAATTGGCCTCACTTTATGAGGTTATAGCGGTTGCTGGCTACAATACTGCTATGCGAGCATTCTTTGATCCTTGTGAAAGTGGATGCGGAAATGTCGTCTTTGTTCACTGGTGGTCAGAGTTATCTAGATTTTCTGTTTATTATTGAAAGAAGTGTAAGAAAAGATTGTTTCTGGTCAAAAAGAGCAAAGGTAAAGAAGTAGAAAAAGGAAACTAACATGGCAAACAAAGTCATGGCCCATGAAAGGCCCACTGGGCCACTCTTCTCCCTGGTCCACCTCATCATCTACGCAGCATCGGCGGCAGGCAACCGGCGCCGCAAGTTTCCGCCGTTCTCCACCGAGCCCCAGCCACGGCCCCGTGGAGGCTGCCGGTGACAGGGCGCTGACATCAAGAGAGCAGAGGAGGAGTTGGGCGGTGTCCTTTGCCGGTGGACGGTGGTTGTTGTGTTCGTGAGGCGCGGTGGCGGCGAGATGCCGGTGCGGATAAAGGCGGTGGTGGACAAGTTCGTGAGGGAGCTCAAGGAGGCGCTGGACGCGGACATCGAGGACCGCATCATGAAAGAGCGGGAGATGCTGAGCTACATCGCGGAGCGCGAGCGCGAGGTTGCCGAGCGGGAGGCCGCGTGGAAGGCTGAGCTCTCCCGTCGCGAGGTACCAAGTCCCAACCACCATTCACTCCTGCTCTATTCTCTACTGCAGTCTGCATCCTATCATCTCGTTTTTGGGCTCATGGCCAGCATCTTTAACCGCCATCTGTTTCATGATCACGAACACTGAAGATATTGATGTTGACACCACTTTGATTCGTTCCTTGTGATTTATGAATCGTATATTGATCTATCTGATCGTTCATGCCTTTAATGATCGTTGGAAAAAGGATTGAGATGAGCAGATGGCACTGAACTTGCATTTGCACGAGTTGAGTCAATGCCCTTCAGTTTTCACTGATGCTGAACAAGTAGTACATTGTAAGGGATTAGAGATTATTCCTTGCTTGTCTCTTTCTGTTCCGTAGAGAACATGGAAGCCATAATGTGATAGGTCATGTGAAGATAAGAATATAAAAGATGCCTGGGAAGCACAATAACTGTGCCTTAAGTAGTCACAATTCATTTAACTGAGTTGGAGAGAAAAATGTTATCTTAAATATCCAATTAATCATTGACTTGTTAAGGTGGGCAGCTCATTGTTTTCTCTGCAATATACAGTAGTAGCTTTTACATGCAAACCTCCTGATGCCTACTTTGTATTATCTGACAATGTAAGAGCTGTACCTTGCTATAGTGGGCTGGTAAACCATACAAGGGTGATAAACTAGGTGTAGTTAGAGAGATTCTTCTAAGGAATGAATTGAGTGCTCATTAACACTATTGACTTATTGTTTATATGAGTACAACAAATTATCAGCACAGATCAAGGCAACATAATTACGATTTTTTTATTGAAAAAGATGCACTGAACATGGTACCGATTCCAATGTAGTGAGGAACAAAGGGGAAATTTGGCCTCCTAGAGTCCAAACCCTGTTCTCAAGCCCATGAACAATATCAACATGTGGCTTCTTCCATAATTTCCTAGAATTCAATCGAGGCAAGAAGTGAATTTGACTTCAAGACTCACCCATCAGGCACAGATGGATGTCAGCCTTAGTGATCTGATGATCGATGATGCCAATAGAAAGGGATGCCACAGAAGAGTGATGAGAGCAGGGGATCTTCCTTCTTCCCTTCCCCAAGAGTCTACATCAACCGAAGATTTAGCTCTTGATGATGGCTCTTCGACCTGTAGGTTGCCCTATCGGTTGGGCTGTTTGCCCATTAATGTGAATAAAAATACCCAAGACGGGAAAGTGACCCTGTATTGTGGAGATAGAGGAAACAACTCCCACATGGATAACAGTAGGAGTGGGCCAGAACTTGGAAGAGGTTCTCCGTTCTTGGATAGATCCGGTTGGGGGATGGGCTGAGAATCCATAGAGATGAATGTTTGGGCCCTACTAGGTATACACACCATGACACTAATCTTGGCCTGGGTTACTGGGTAGAGTCCCTACACCCATACTGATTTGATTCCAGCCTATGAGGATGTGTTTTTTTTTTTCCCGAAACATTATGAGGATGTGGTTGCTCCGTTGCTGTGTAGTGCGTGCTGCTATTTTGGAGACCTTAGGGCTAAAGGGCCTACCATTTCATCAGCTCAGGCCAAATAATTCAGTTGTACCTTTTAGGTTGACATCTGGCATCTTGGTGGCCAGATGGTTATCAATGGAGGCACCTTTCTTGCATGACCACAATGAAATCCCTCATGTAACCTGATTGCAATCATCATATGGTGTCAAATTCTGGTCAACAAATTATATTAGGATATAAGTTGGATAAGCAGCAACCAAACGAGCAAGATGGATGTCATAATCGTCAATAGATCAGATTTATATTTGGAAGATAAATATGATATATTAAAGTCATGATGAGACTGAGTTACTGCTATCATGCAAAGAAAAAAAAAGATAGCAACACTCATGGTGAAAGCATCATAATTGACATTAAGTTGTTCGATTACGCAGTGGAGCTCTTTATCATAGAGTTTAGTCACATTGCTCACTTCTTCGACACAACAACATCCTTACCTAAATTTATCTTTTAGGTAAAGTGGAGACTAAGAAAGGAAGACGATTGATCCAATCAGCGGCTTGTCAAATAAACACTCTCTCTATTGTATGCATATTAGTCTCATAGGTGAGTTGAAGGATCCTCTAAGTTACAACATCCAACTTTTTTTTTTTTTTGCATCTACAGTTTCTCTGTAGCTCATAACCGTTGACACAACCTTTGTGACTGTAATTTGACACGCCGTGCCTTGTTTCTGTCAGGCTGAAATCGTGCGGCAAGAAGCAAGGCTGAAGATCGAAAGGGAGAACCTGGAGAAAGAGAAGAGCGTCCTGATGGGAACGGCCTCAAATCAGGACAACCAAGATGGAGCCCTGGAGATCACAGTCAGCGGCGAGAAGTACCGGTGCCTCCGGTTCTCCAAGGCGAAGAAATGACAGCTCTCGCTGAGCTAGCCAGCTAGGACGACACTACTGAACTAGTACTCCCCTACTGGTAGTACTGCGTCGTGACCAATCTGAAGCCGTAGCATCTTAATCTTATTTACATACTGGAAACTGAAAGAGAAACTCTGAAATGCCCCTGAATGAGTAATGGGAAGGAGTCCCTCTCGTCTGGGATGGCTATGGTTGGTACTTGGTTGGTACCAGCCGGTACTCGGTGCTCTCGCTGCATCTCTCCTGTTCCTAATTGATAATGTCACTGAACCAACGCAACCTGAACATGATGCAGCACAGTACCGCCAATCAAGCGTACTGGGATCACTGTAGCATGAATCTCTGAATTGATAGCCCTCCCTTTCCATCCTAATCTGACTGCAAACTTTGATCCGTCTTGAAGATAAACCCTGTAGCTTTTATCTCATCTCTGTACATGACTGTTCAAGTGGGTTGTTCCACGGATTGGAGGATGTGAAAAAAAAACAGACTGAACTTTCATCTTCAGCCCTATAGTGTTTTTTTTTCCAGGACTGGCGGCGGGCGCGTTGCGATCCCCGATCGGGACCTGTGTCTCAATGGCTACCAGTGGGGTGGAGCCCACGCTTACGTGCTCCTAGCCTCCTACCCTGACAACGACCGTTACCTGAAAAGCCAGAGCTGTTTTATTAATTATGTGATGTGCTCGCCTCAACCGTCTGGCCGCTGCCCTACCCCAATCCGTTCATCGCCTCCGATCCACCGCAGAAACCAGGAGTAAAAATATTCAGAATTGGGTTCCGTTTAGTTTTTATAAAAAAGTAAATACTTTTGTCTAGAGACCCGTGTCAATTCATTTTTGTCTTTGCGTACGTGGCACAATTCAAAGTTTCTTACTTATTTTAGAGCAAGTACTGTGGTAGGTTGTACAGTGGGCTAAATGCTGATGTGGAGGAGTGAGAAAATAAAAGAGAAAAGAGGTGGGCTTGTAAGCTTGCAGCCTGCTTATGCACAAGAACCAAGAAAATTTGTAAGAGAAACAAGTAGAACATGTGTTAATGATGAAGGGCTTAACCACTGTACGAATGGAGCGAGAGAAGGCTATAAAAAATCTTACAGCCAGCAATGGACTATAATGGACTATATTATTAACCTTGTTCTTACTCCATTAAAGCAGGCCCTTGGTAGTACTACTCCATAGTAAACTGACTACATTTGAGACTAAAGAAACCGGGACGCAATCGAGAGACGCAATCATGCGAAAAAAGCATCGAGGAAGACACGTCACGCTGTCGTGGAGTGGATCGGCGCGATGGGTAGTACGTGTCTTCAGATCCGTCAGGCTGCCGCGTAGTACAGCGTATTACTCCACTCCACTGCATCCGAACCCCTGTGGAGATCAGAGAATGGAGCTGATCATAGGCGTTGTGCTCTGGATCAAACCGAACCAACAGCGCAGAGATCTCCCTGCTTTGCAAGCAGAACCCACGTGACACACACACAGAGGAAGGAAAAAAAAAACAGAGAGAATTCCATGGCTGCTAGGATTGTCAAGTGGGCCTGGCGCTCCGCTGGCCCCACGCGTCAGTGACAGGACCCCAAGGAACCTTCGGTGACGCCGAACAAGTTATTCCAAGCTCCAGGTTCCAGGCTCGATCGGACGGTCGCGAGCGGTCGGGCGCGGGGGAGATAAGACAGCCGCGAGCTGCGGGCGGCGCGCGCTCGTGTTCCCCCCGCCGACGTGGTGGACAGCGGTGGCGGGCGTCGCGGGGGCGTGGGGTTGCCGGTGGCGGTGGCCCATGCGCGGCTGCCGTCGCCGGCAAGCTGGCGGCCACGGGGAGTCGGGGACAGGGAGGGCGCGATCCCGAACTCCCGAAGCGAGCCGTTGCGTGCAGCGGCGCGGCGGCGGTTGCGAGGCGGCTTCCGGGCGGTGACGCGCACGTGGCCCGGGCCGCCCCTCCCGATGCGAACCCCATTCCGCCCGCCCGCCGCTCATCATTCGCCTTTGCCAGGACAGGCACAGGGAGTGGGGAGATCCCTCTCACAGCCTCTGGTGGTGGACCATGATAGAGTCATCATCAATGATTGTTATCATTGGGGTGGTAATTGATCCTTAGCATTGCAATAAAAATAAACTTTGTCCTATCAAGGTGGTTTCTGGTTTCCATTGAGCTTCTTCGATGCTAGGGAGAAGAATGTGGGGTTACCGAGAGATTCTCCCGTGACATTTACCCATCCCTCCACTTTACCTCGGTAGTTCTTTCAGAAACTTTACCTCGGTAGTACTGATTAAACACTGGCCGGTGAAAATGAACTTTGCATCAAGGTGGTATTGGTATCTTGTCATGTCCGTTGGTATATAAACAACGTGGGAATGAATGAATGAATGATTACTGTAATGGCATCCGAAACCTAGATAGAGATGCCACCAAATCGAAATCCACAGGGCTGCCTATCCTATCCATGAATCCATCCCATCCTCCGGACACCAAATCCCATCTCCTTTTCACTTTCGTTCACCCATTATTCCTTGCGAAGAAAACATGGTTCACCCACTGGACCCCAAATGGAGGAGCCGAGCCGAACCAAGGCGGTAGCCGATAGGACAGGACAGGCCACATGCCAGCGCGACACCGGCGCCCCTCTCTGTCACTCTCTCATCCCCGGGCTCCATTTCTACGTGACTCGAGCCTGCCTGCGGGCCGCCTGCCTGCCAAACCGAGCTGTACCAGTTCATTTCCGATTCCCCATCCCAAGAGCCGCCCCCCAGAAACCAGGGGCAGGCGCGCACCAAGAACCACCCACGGCCACTGCACATTGCACAAACCTCGGTGACCGCGAGAGAGAGAGGATCAGAGGCAGAGCCCAATTCCCCAATCCCGCCACCCACCGGAGCCGGCAATTCGGCGTGTTCATCCTCCTCGTTCCAGATTTCCGTTTGGGAGCCGTCCACCTCGCGGCGGTCCTGGATCGGGCCACCCACCGGCGCCGCGGAAAAAGCCGCCTCCTTTTTGATCCGGCGTCGCACACCTGTGCTGTGGTGGTGGCTCTGGTTCTTATCCGGAACCGGAAGGCATCTCATCCGAGAGGGGGGCCACGAGCGGCACGTGACGAGCGGTTGGCGATGGCGACGATGGGGGCGAGAAAGCGCAGTGGCGAGGCCCGGCCGCCGAGGCCTGCATAAAGGCGGAGGCGGGGATCCCGTGGCGGCGTCGAGAGGGAGGGAGAGGAGATCTGGGTTCCTGAGCTGCTGAGCGGAGGAGAGAGAGAACAGGGAGAGAGAGAGAGAAGCAGGGGTCGCCAGGGGAAATGGGAACCATGGTGGATGCGGCGGCGTTCGGGTCGGTGGACGGTGTGGTGGGGGAGGTCATGCGGCTGCACCGGTCGCTGCCGCCGCGGCCGGCGCTGGAGGAGGTGGAGGCCGCGGAGGCGCTGAGCGCCGCCGCGGACAGGGAGGAGCGTGCGCGCCTCGACGCCGTGTCGCGCCTGCGCAGGCCACCCGCCGTCCCCGACGAGCTCTTCGGCGTCGCCCTCGAGATGCACCGCGCGCTCGCGGCGTTCCACTGCCGGGAGCAGAAGCGCGACGCCGCCAGGCTCCTCGAGCTCGACGCGCTCCACGTGCTCTTCGACGACCTCATCCAGCGCGCGTCGCAGTGCGTGCCCTCCAGTTCCAGCTCAAGCACCACCCGCTCCGTTCCGCGCATCACTGCCTCAGCGGCAGCTGCGAGCGGCGCCTCGTCCTCCTCCACGTCGTCGGCAGCGGCGGTAGCTTCGGGCAGTAACGCCGACCGCTACTCGTCGGCGGGCACTAATGGGTTCAGTGTGGCGCCGAGGACGGCCGCGGGCAAGGGGCGCGTCTCCATGGATGACAGCTACGTCAAGAAGGCCAAGGCCTGCAGTATGGGACGACGGGATTGTGGCGGCGAGCTCTCATATGCCACGAGGAGCTGTTGCAGCAAACTCCGTGGCGGCTCGAGGGGACGACGGTTATGGTGAGCCCATTCTACTTTGCTCTGCTTTATTGTTACCAAATTTGTGATTCAGTGGAGTGCTTAGATGTACTGCTATGGGAATTGTTAGCATTTATAAATCTTTTCCTTGAACGTGTTAGCATTTAGAGTTGTGTTGAGTTAAATTGGAAGCATATGCATTGTTCCATTGTATGCTATTATGCGTTTGCGACAAAGTGGAAGTTCTTTAGCTATAAACTAGTAGTCCATAATTCAGATTTATGACAAAATGGTAGTTCGTTAGCTGTCAACTATACATAATTTGGGTGGATAACCGATTGACCCTTGCAAGTATGTGCGTATTGATTGATTCCTTGCTTTTGCAGGAGACAGTGACGAGAAATTGACTCTCATTAAGCTAGCTAGCATGATTGAAGTTGCATGCAAAGAAGGGCTCTCGCGATCTTAACCTCCAAGGCAAGCTCATGAACCAGATTGAGTGGCTGCCTGATTCAATTGGAAAGCTCACTGGGCTTGTTACCCTTGATATTTCGGAGAACCGAATCTTGGCTTTGCCAGATGCAATTGGGAGACTTTCTTCTTTAGCCAAGCTGGACCTTCATTCCAATCGAATCGCTCAGCTCCCCGAGTCGATTGGTGATCTCTGCAATTTGATATATCTCGACCTCAGGGGTAATCAGCTTGCATCATTGCCCTCTAGCCTTGGCAGGCTGGTAAAGCTTGAGGAGCTTGATGTGAGTGCGAACTATCTTACCACACTCCCTGATTCAATAGGAAGCCTTGTACGTCTGAAGAAGTTAATCGTCGAGACAAACAATCTCGATGAGCTGCCATACACTATTGGTCAGTGTGTTTCACTGGTAGAATTGCGGGCAGGCTATAATCACCTCAAGGCCCTCCCTGAGGCTGTTGGAAAGCTAGAGTCTCTGGAGATCCTCTCTGTGCGGTACAACACCATTAGGGGTCTCCCAACAACAATGGCATCTCTCACAAAGCTGAAGGAGGTTGATGCAAGTTTCAATGAGCTGGAGTCTATTCCTGAGAACTTCTGCTTTGTTACTTCTCTCGTTAAACTGAATGTCGGGAACAATTTTGCTGACCTGCAATACTTGCCTCGCTCCATTGGCAACCTTGAGATGCTGGAAGAGTTGGATATAAGCAATAATCAGATTAGGGTGCTTCCAGATTCTTTTGGAAATCTGCAGCATCTCCGTGTTCTGCGCGCAGAAGAGAACCCCCTACAGGTGCCACCAAGAGATGTAGCTTTAAAGGGAGCTCAGGTGATTTTTACTTGCTTTACTTGTACTATATATTAGTGGTCATTTGTGACAAAGTTTATTGATTGGTATTTTCTTTTCCTTTTGTCATGTTTTATAGGCTGCTGTCCAATACATGGCTGAACATGTTGCCAAGAGAGCCACAAAGTCACAACCAACGAAGACAAAGAAGACTTGGGCTCAGTTCTGCTTTTTCTCCAGGCCTAACAAAAGAAAGCACGACCGGATTGACACCGCGGCATGATGTATTTGGAGATTGACGACATAAACTGTTATTTTCATCCCTCGCTTCTGCAGAAGTACAGATGGGTGCATCCTCTTTGATTGCTACCATTGTGAGTATGGGTCAACAAGGTGTGATGCCCAGAGCTTTTCCTTTGACAATGCTGCAGCTTTCTTCTGTAGAACCAAAATGATCAGATTTATCAAACCTGCTCACTCCTTTCCACCAGGCCAACTCAACTTCAAATAACCCCCGGAATATCCCTACTTCGGCTAAAGAATCCAGAAGTTGTGTAATCACTCGGCTTTTTTTTATGGTCGTGTGAAGCTGAGTAAAGAGAACTAGACTGCTGAAGTTCATTAGCCTGCCGTGCCACTTGTCAATATGAAAAATATACATGCATCCATTGAAACTAAGATTTTTATTTGTAAATTTGCTTTTGGAGAGCTTTTTTTTCTCTCTCTTTCTTTGACAGCATGTTCTTCTACTGTTCTAAGATAGGGCCAAAATCTGCAAGATACCAGATGGTTCGATTGAAACTTAGTATAGGAAAAAGTCTTGCGGATATGCTGGTCTAACTTTATTTCTTTGGGATTGTAATCCTTACTGTTCAATGCATTCTGAACAGTTTTCTTGTAACTTATTTAAGTGTACAATCTTTTTGGAGAGATTTAGAAAACACAACATTTTGCATGTCCTGTTTCATTTTTTCCTTTCTGGTACCATGGTGCATTCAAAAGAATGATGATGCTGTTCGTAGTTTGTATACCAAATTCAATCTGACCGTGTTTTTTATCCAAGCAAGATTGTTTTATTTAACCTCTTTAGCGTTTGGGTTTCATGATGCTGTTCGTATTTAACCTCTTCAGCATTGGGTTTATAGTAGCATTTGAAAAGAAGGTTCGATTTCCACATCAATGATTAGTGACCCACCTAAGCATGCCACCGGCAAAACCGGTCACCTGATCATGCTCTCTTCCAGGATGCAGCAGCTACTGTTTCTCACTGTCCATGATGGCAACCACGGAATGGAAGCTTGCAAGCGTTACCTTTTGCATGCCAGCTACTGCTTGCCGATCCATGCATGATAGCTCTGTCTCCACGGAGAAGAGAACATGGGAGCTTGGATGCCAGCTACTGCAGACTGCTCCATGATAGCTCCGTCTCCATGTCATGGAGAAGAAGACTGGAATTTGGGATCATGGGAAGCTTCCAAGGTTTGCATGGCGATGCTCCAGCATGATGTGATGTAACATTATTGTTGGTTGCTGAGTTCTCCGCATTATTGTCACGTTCCGAAAAAAAAAAACCTAATCTATGCCAGGCCATGAAGCTCGCTGGCAGTGGGTCTCCTTCATTTGCTGAAAACTGCAAAATTCAGCAGAACTTGTAATTTAAGCAACTCATATCCTAACAATCCTGGATGTATCATGCACAAAGTCATGGTTGAAAGTGACAGGATTCTATATGTTTGGTTAGTCACGTGAATAAAATCTGTAGGGAAACATGTAACAAGAAGTGGGCTATCTCACGCTTCTACAAAACAGGAATGGAAGCAGGAGACCTTTTTGTGAGACGAAAACAGGAGAACTAGTTGGAGACAATTTGGGGGTGGTCTTGTGGGCCCTGGCATACCGATGGACAACGAATCAAGAAGGTATGTGGTACAGGTTTATGTTTACTGGAATAGCTTTCGATGCAAGAAGGTATGCGTGGTACAGGTTTATGCAAGTCAGGCCAAAGATATCTTAATTTGAGACCCTATCTGAAGGTGTCTGGGGGTCTAATTTGAATCCACGCAAGTTTGCCACATCGCCGAATCAGGGAGTAGCCTGGTCCCAGCAGAGCATGGCAGCATGCGGCCAGCAAATCAATCTTATTCTATTTCATCCAGGAAACAACAGTCACTACTACTGATGACTGATCGCTAAGTCCTCATGTAGAAGGAAGTTTGCAAGCCTTGCCTTGAGATGCCTGCAACCTGCTCACGGATCCATATAAACTGTATCATATATAGCTCTGCCTAAATGGCCGGGCAACCTAACAAGAATTAATATGAACTAATGACTAATTTAACATAATCATGATGGCCTAGTGCTTTCTTATGTTTGTACTTGTAACTCTGTAACCTTTTTTGTTCCTATTAACATATAATAACTAGTAGGGGTGCAAATCCCTCCTATTTCATAAAAAGACAAATTTATCGGTTAACGCCCTGATTCTAATCCCATAGCAACTTTCTTTGTGATGCTGAGATTCCCAGTACTAAGGATAACCCCTGTAGTATTGACTGAAGATGACTCTCCAAGCAAGATGTCCAACTCTTCAGGATCCTTAAGTGCCCATGGATGCTGCAAGACCTTCCTCAACCTAACAAGTTTATCTTCGACTTCCTTCATCGATGGCCTATTCACACCACACATCTCCAAGCATTGCCTTGCTAACTCTGCAATCTCCTCAAGAACCTCCATATTCTCATCATTCTTGATTTCATCATCTATGATATCCTCTAGCTTGTTCTCCTTCATCGCCTCAAGGAACAACATAGATAGGCTTTTCTCATACTCCGGCCCTTTGAGGTTGAATGCCTTCTTGCGTGTGAGCAACTCTAGGAGAACAACTCCAAAACTATATACATCACTCTTATCTGTCAATTGGCAAGTCTGCATGTACTCTGGGTCAAGGTAGCCACAGGTTCCTTGGACAAGTGTTACAAACTGTGACTCATCGCTTGGTGCTAGAATGGATGCGCCAAAGTCTGATACTTTTGCTGTGAAGTCAGCATTTAGGAGGATGTTGGCAGACTTGACATCACCATGGACAATTGGTGGGGATGCACACGAATGAAGGTAAGCTAAGGCTTCTGCAGACTCATGAGCAATCCTTACTCGAAGTGTCCAAGGAGACGTGTCGACTGTAGTTGCCATGGATGAGATGGAACAATGTGCCGTTTGGGACAAATTCGTACACCAACATGGGGACTTCAACTTCGAGGCAGCAGCCGAGGAGCTTTACGATGTTCTTATGGTTAATCTGGGATAGGATTAGCATCTCCCTGCCAAATTCTTTCTTTTGCTGTTCATCAATTGTCAAGCATCTTTTCACAGCTACTTCTACATTGCTCTTCAATACTCCCTTATAGACTTTTCCATGGCCCCCATGGCCAATGACTTGCTGTTCTGCAAACCTGTTTGTTGCTTCCTTTACTTCTTCTTCAGACAATATTTTGAACGACACACCTTGTTCTGACTTCATCTCCTGGAATAGCAATAGGCCACCATGCTGTCGAAAATACTTCTGTTTGATGTAACGTAGTTTACGTCTTTCTCGTATCAAGTATGCACAAGTGATGGCAACCACAAGAACCACAAGTCCAATACTTGCACCTGATGATTTTATACAAAGTGAGTACTCGGTTTGGATCACAAGTCGTCAACACTTGGTTATATGAGTTAATTGAAACCTACCAAAAACTGGTGCCATCCAAGTTGACTTCTGATCTTCCATGCAAACACCACTGATCATGTTTTTCCCTTGTGGGCATGAACAAGTGAAACTCCCCAGTGTATTTTTGCAAATTCCAGCACACGGATAGGTAACGTTGTCTAGGCACTCGTTAATATCTGAAATTGCACAAAATGCTAGCTAGGTTAATCTAATTTATCTTATGATTACAAGGAACCGCTGCTTGGTTGAAAACTTGAAATATTTCCTTTTTAACCACTGTGTCTGCATGAGCATGAAGAACTAAAGGAAAATAATGGACATGAAGATATGTACCTGTGCATCCGCCGGCTATGTAAGGGTTACCTTCATATCCCTTGGAGCAGTTACAGGCGTAGCCTGCATTATTCGTGATACAAAGGCTATTGTTGCTAACACATGCATAGGGAACAGTCTTGTTGATTTTTGCTTCTTCACATGAATCCTGTGTAATTGCCCATTCCATCACAGCTGGTGTCTTAGCGTGGTCTTTGTCATAGAACGCCGTTGAGGTGAGATAAGTGGTGCTGAAGTTAAAGGCTGCACTTTCCATCACGCTGACATAGTTGCAAGGGGTTCTCTGCCAAATCTGGGTGGTGTTGTATAACTCATTGAAATAGCCTCGATAATAGCGCACGCTCTTAGGGAGGTCCAACTGGCAGCAACCATCTGTACCAGAGCATGAGCCGTTCTTCAGTGGTACGCCGTGGTTGCATGTCGACAAGCAGCCGATGGCGTACTGCAAGTGTTGCAATTAAGCAGCACAGTTATGCCAAGAGTTCGTGTGCAGGGATAGTTAAGAGCGGCATTCAGAATGTCAAGAGTACTTACGGAATCACTGAGCATGTAGGCCAAACTTCTGCACCCGAGGACGACGATTTTGTTATCGTCTGCCGATAGCACGAAGGGCGTGCTGGTGATGTTCATCCACGCGTCGTTGTATAGCATCCTGTTCGTGGATTGGTTGTAGCACTGCCGGGAGATGTAAGTCTTGACCCAGGCCTTGTTATCCTGCACGGAGATCTTGGTCATCTCCAAGTTGCCATGACCCTGAAACAGCTTGGTGGCGCCGTCCTTGGTCTTACTGCAGTTGAGATAAAAGCCGCTGTGGATTGCGCACTCTTCGTTCATGGCGTACGGGTACGGGACCAAGATGTCGCCGCACCACGTTGTGTTTGCGCAGCACCGGGTTTCTGTGCTGCCGAGAGGTCGGCGGCGGCGAGCAACCACACGGCCACCAGAAGGCAGAGGAGAAGCAGCCGTAAGAACTCCATAGTATGTAGTATGTGCTTTGCGTGGGAACTGTATTTTTTTTGTTTTACAGTATTGTAGGCTAGGCTTATTATAGAAGCAATGACCTGGAGTTAACTGTCGTAAACGCACGGCACTACGCCAAGAGTGGACTGACCATTCCTTTTGGATTCTTTCAGGAGGCCGTTCCAAAAAAAAAAAAAAAAGATTCTTTCAGGAGGCTTTCCGGTACAGTTCGTTGGTAATAAGTTGAAACGAAGCGTGGTCGTTGCGTGCTTGGGTTTGCTTATGCTTGCTTCCAGTGCAGTAGCTCTCGAAGACTTGGGATCAGACGTTTTTATTGAGTCGTCGCAACGATCTCTCACGGCAGTAGTGCAGGCAGTCAGGCACTTCCATCCAACGATCTTTTTCATTTACAGCCCTGTACGAATACCAACACGAGTGAATTGTCATGTGTGCAGGAGCTGTGGAAAATGGACAGGTGATATTTCCTCGCAAGAGAACTGACCGCCGTCGCAAATTTACGGCCGAAAGGTAGGAGGCTACCGATCGAGTTCGATAATCCAGTTTACGACTTTGTAGGATTTCTAAGAAAGCTTATGTGGGTACATTTTTCAATGTGCAAGTTTTCCGAAGCAAATAATTTCCATGGCAAAAGGTTTCAAAATAAAATTTTAAAACATTTACGAATCTTTTTCAAAACACTGTTTAATTTTTTTTAAAAGGTATAGACAAATTGTTTGAAAAAGTTTAACAAACTAAATTACGAAAAACTTTGAAGAAATGTGCAATAAAAATGAAAAAAAAACATCTCCTGAAAGCTAGTGTTGATTTTTTTTCAACCAAAAAGATAGCATCAACTTTTCAGAAAAGTTCAAAAACTGCAGCTTAAACAAACAAGACCTTAGAGGTAGAGGCTTAAAATCTCTTGATCCATTCGTATGGGTGGGCATCCGAATTTGTTGTGTGGAATGGGGTAGGAACAATTTTAGCTTCATCAAATCAAACATGTATCAACTCTGCGCAATCAAATTACTTTACTTGGCAGGTTCTCTGCTCTTTTTTTCTACTTTTATCGTTGCAGATCATTTAGAACTAGTAGAAATGTCTGGAAAACGTGATTTGGATGGGTTGACTGCTGGCCAAGTAAGAGTTTGTTAGGCTTGCATGCAAACACGACAAACTTGGTTCCAATTGATTGGTGCAGCAAGAAGGCCGTGTTTGAAAGTTTATTACTATTTAGACGACATTTGTTTCTTGTGTAAAAAGACAAATATTTGACCATGTGTTCTATTGAAATTGCAATAAAAAAAATGAAAGATAGCAGCGATGGCGTTCTGTGTCGCTTATATTTATGTACGTAAAGGATAATTCGATGGATTCAAGAATGTCTTAATTATATGGTGTTCACCATACTTTATTTACTCCCTTTTTGTAATTCTCCCTGTTCAATGCACTAACATGGTGCTTTGGAAAGATTCCGTCAGCTATATTTGAACAATATTAGCATTCTGCAGTTGGTATCTGTTAACAAGATCGATATATCAATTTCAATCCAACCTGATTGTGTACTTTGAGGCAAGAAATAAAGGTGTAAGTTGGTTTTATTTAACTTGTTCAGCATTGGGTTTTATTTGGACGATCAGAAGGGATAATAAACTGCACAGTGTTTGTGCAATGTGGCACAAACTGGATGAATGCAGCCATATGGCGTTGTGAAATTTGCAGAAATCAGAATGCCAGTGTTATGGAAATGAAATGGTTGAGACTTTATCGATCTGATACCTGTGCGGGGCTGAAGCCAGGACATTAATCCCTTTTTCTTCTTTTTGGAAAAAAAAAGGTTTCTCGCCTAAACTGAAGGCATCGGGTCCAAACCTGAATCGATGCGATTTTGGCGCATCAATGATCACACGGTCCCAATCTAGCATTCAACCGGCAAACCGATCACCTGATCATGCTCTCTTCCAGGAGGCAGCAGGCACTGCTCATCACTATACACTGATGGCTACGTCCCCATGGAGAGGAGTGACATGGAAGCTTGCAGACCTTGCCTTTGCAAGCCCACGCCGATCAATGCATGCATGCATGATAGCTCTGCTGCGTGCTTCTCCATGGATAAGAGAGGAGGGGATGGGGAAGCCTCGCATGGCGACTCTACAGCGTGATGTGTCGTGTGATGCAGCATCAATGCATTATTGATGCTGACTTCTCCGGCCGCCCTTACGCATCGTCGCGTTCAGAATAATTTTCAGATTCGATCGTGAATCGTGATCACCCGGCTCCAATAACTAACCTCATGCCAGTCAGCCAGTGCCATAGAGCTGGCTGGCAGTGGACCCCTTTAATCGCTGGCTAGCTTGTGAAATCCTGACAGAGCTTGTGATATAAGCAAAGTCACATCCTGACGGATGGCAATCATCTTGGATTCCTGGATATGTCAGTTTGCCACTCAGAAATTCATGCTTGAAACTAGCCAGATCATTTGTCATCTCAATTTTGCTTTGTCGATTTCCCTGTTTAATCTAGCGATTGAAGATGGGATGACGTAATAGCTGAAAGGCTGAATAAGCTTTGTGGTAGAGGCCGGAATATTTCCATTATCTAAAAAGAATGCAAAATGGTTCTCACTTTTATTAAATAATAAAAAGGTCTCTCATGCCTCCACAAAACAGTGAAGATGAATGGGATATGATTTTCAGATGAAAAATGATAGATTTGGACCAGGCTGGGCGAAATGATAGTTGGAGACAATTTGTGGTGGTGACGTGGGCCCTGGCGCGCAGAAGGGAAGGACGGACCGAGAGACCTGCAGCTGGGGGCCCGTCGCGCACCCGCCCGGCCCAACCCATCGTGCGGTGCGCGGTCCACCACCCCACCACATCACGCGGAAAACCCCAAACTACCCCCTCTGCACGCACATAACACAAACAAAACAAGCCCGCCCCCGCCGTTACGAACGCACTCCTATCCCCATCTGCCAATCCTGCACAGGCAGCAGCGCACCACGCCAGGAACCACCTACGCGGCTGGCCTCGCGAGCTCTCGTGATGGGAGTAACGTACCAGCGGCTGCTCTCGTCAGGGAGCCAGCGGCCGCCGTCCGGCAGCGGCGGCGGCGTGCGGGCGCGGGCGTGGGTGCTGCTGCGGTGGGCGGCGGTGCGGCTGAGCTGCGCGGCGAGGCGACGGTACTGGTGCGGCGCCGGCGGCGCCCGCGCGCGGCGGCTGGCGTGGCCGGGGCTCTGCGGGAGGGGCGCCTCCTCCTCGGCGTCAGCGGCCGCCGCGCCGGAGAGGAAAGGCAGGAGGAGCTCCGCGGCGGCGGGCGGCGGGGGCGCCGGGGTGGTGGTCGGGTACGACTCCGCGAGCTACGCGCGCAACTTCGACGACGGCGCGTGGAAGGCCGAGGAGGGCGTGTCCTGGGCCGGCCCCGGCGGCGCGTTCCCCCGCGCCGGCGCCGGCGACGCTGCCATGAGCTCCACTGGCGGCTAACTGATTAATTGCTACGGAGTACTGTATACTGCATGAACAACGGATCGGATCGGATGCATAGCTCCGAAATGTAATCGTGTTCGTCTGGATTCAAGATTTACCTTCTGCAGCTGTGCAAACATTCTGTGTATTAGCTTGTTCGCTTGTTCAGGGGAGGGGAACCGGGGGAAAGGCAATTCTTTTAACCGTGTTCACTTTTCAGAAAATTGACACCAATTAGTAATTGTGCATGCTCATTAGAACAAATGCAGATGCACGGGACGACTCTTGTACGGGAAGAGTTCAACGAAAAGTCCAGAGAATCAAATAAAATTCCGCGAGATTAGGCCGGTGTTCACTGTTCAATATTCGGTATTCGGCCTGGCCGGGATTCAGTGAACCGGAACAGCTTGTTGCTTGTTCATTGCACCAGTGTCGGTGTTGATCTGATGATCAGATTCTGCTTGCAGCTGTTGCTGAACTGAATTCTGAAGTCTGAATGTGCCTTTGCCAAAAGGAATAGTCGACTCAATGAATGCATACCATCTAGTGTCTGCATGACACCTGTTCCAGCTTTGGTTTCCAAATGGGCGAACAGAATGGGGCATGAATTTAAAAGTCCCGTAGTGCTGCTCCATCACTTGAATCTGAACCGACGTTGTGCTCCCAGACCCATAAGCCCGTAATCAATGGCCATTCGTTTCAAAAAGGGGAAAGGTGGTCAGTGCAAACTGCAAATTCTTCAAAGACGACGAGATCGTGTTTTGGTTGACGCCCTCCTTGGGCGGCTACTGGTGTGGGCTGCAGCCCATCAATTTAGCCCGTGAACTTTTTCTGTCAGGACAGTTTTTGTGTGCAAACGCGGTCCTGTCAAATGCCGAGATTCAGTCACTCGGAACAGCTTGTTGCTTGTTCATTGCATCAGTGTAGTGTTGGTGTTGCTCTGATCAGATTCTGCTAGTAGAGTTGTAGTTGTTGATGTCTGAACTGAAGTATGTGCCTCTGCCAAAAGGAATAGTCGAGTCAATGAATGCATGCCTTGTAGAGTCTTCATGACACCTGTTCCAGCCTTTGTTTCCAAATCAGCGAATAGAATGGGCATGGCTTTTAAAATCTCGTAGTGCTGTTCCATCACTTGAATCTGGGAAATGCACCATTTCGTTTCAAAAATGGGAAATGCGGTCAGTGCAAACTGCAAATTCTTCAGAGACGAGAGAGCGTGAGCGGCTAGTAGTGTGGGCTGCAGCCCATCAATTTAGCCCGTCAAGAGAGGTCATGGCCCGAGATCCTTTTCTACCGGGACAGACAGATTAAGAATTTTTATATTTTATATTTTTATGTTTTCTGTTTTTAAAAAATAAATGCTCGGCCAAAAAAAATGTGAAATGTAAAAGAGTTTGAATGATTAGGTACAAGAGTTAACTCACCATGTGGTGTTTTGCATAATTATATGTTTCAAGATACTTGTTTAAATTATATGTGCCCGTGGCAAGCACAGGCTGTTAGCTAGTCAGAGAATCAAGCCGGAGTTTTATTCACTGTTCAGACACGTCTGGGCGTGCACGCTGCACGCGCCGGCGTGGATCCGGACGGCCAACGCCCAACGGCCGGCCGCACCCCTCCTGCCCGTGCCCGTCGCCCTCGTCCGATCCTCCTCGATCGGTATCTCCGGTCTCCGCGTCAGGCTCCGCCACAGCATGCCGCCCCCGCTTGCAGGCATCATGGCCATTCGAGGCTTGATGAGCTCGATTGCTTCAGCTTGGTTCTTCAGAAAGATCACGACCATGGCCAAATTGAAACTCGGCGGTTAGCGTAGCCTGCACGCGTGCCATGCATCCCCCTGCTACGAGGACATTGTCCAGCTCGCCGCACAGTGTGCGGGAATCACCTTTCTCTCTACAGAGTTCATACATTTTCCTCGCGGCTAATAAAGCCACGTAAGCGAACGACCTGCTGGCCGGTTGGCCAGCAGCGTCGGGGTAGCGCTCAGTTGTGTGCGTGTGTGCTGGCGTGTGTGGGTAGTGGTGTGTGTAAGCTCAGTATGATGCGTTCGAGACTACTCGACAGTCTCATCTGTGTTGAGTCCGTTCAGCATAGGTGCCCAGAAATCCTTACATGACGGGCCAGTGCTCTGGCAACTTTTAAAAAAAAATAAAGCCACGTAACGTTCAAGTGGTTGCACGGTCTAATCTCTAATCCGTTACAACCACTGGTCGTTTAGCATCACGCTGAAAATCCAGCCGTTTGATCCGTACCAATGCACCTTTGCCCTTTGGAAACGTTGCTCCCGCGAAACTTGGCGTCTGGCTATGCAACTGCGCAAGGGCGAGGGACGCCGCCTGCTCGTCTCGGACAGGCGAGAGATGCTCGGTGGGCTCATCGCCGGGCACGCGCTGGCCGTGCTCGATACGGGCCCCGCGACCCGTGGCCTCGGGAGGAGGGAGAGCCACGCCTGCGCGGCGGGTGCTCGGCAGAATGCCCGTGCGGGCGGCCTGGCTGCCCCGGGAGGTGTTCGGCGCCCTGGCGGGGTGCCCGTTGCCCGTGCAGATCGGCCTTCCCTGCCCGGGTGTTGTTCGACGAAATGCGTACGCGCCTGGGGATGGACCCTTGTGATGAGAAAGAATTAGTTACTACTTAGTACACTTTAGGACTGTCTAAAAATTTTGGATGTTTACCATTAGTCCATTACAAACGTCGTTGAGCTTCATATGGCGTGTGGGATCACCGGCACGTAGCCTTCTGTCACGACAGTGGCCTGCAATCGGGAACGCGGCGTGCGGAACGGGAGGCAGGCGCTCGGAACTGACGAGTGATGATGATTCAATTAGCCAGGGCCATATAAATATAAGGGTATTTTAGTCATTTAAGGTATCTGGAAAATCTAAAGGGAAAATACAGCAAAAAATGGAGAAAATGGCAAAAAAAAAAATCAAGTTGCCAGCGTTCTAACTGGCAAATTTGCGAAACTAATCTTGACTATGGCAATTTTGTGAAGCTCAACATTTGTGATGATGATAAAAATTCGAATTTCTCTAGCTGGATTTGAGCGACGACAAATAAACACTCTACTTGGTAGCACGCACTCTCTAAGCGATGACTTGACCATAGAAGTTTGCTGCGACGAGTAAACGTTGGAAGGTAGGATAAGACTAGGAGATCCAAGCAGGAAGGTGCATACCTCCTACCTAGTCAACACCACCACCTTCAATTCCACGGCATCATGTGGAGCGGTAGTCTGGGGAACGCGGCGACGGTGGCGCAGCTGGTGGGCGTCGACGCCGGCGGGATCATCTCTATGATCCAGCTGGCGGCGCGGACGGCTGGGCAGAACAAGAGGGACTGCGAGCACCTCGCAGGGCGCGTGGAGCACCTCGCCGAGCTGATACCGTGCCTGCCGCAGGACCGGGAGTCTCAGCGGGGGCTGACCAGGCTGCACGGCACGCTGTTGGAAGCGCACGACCTCATCATGTCCTGCCAGGGGAGGGGCCTCGCGAACCAGTTGTGGAACGCCAGCAGGCAGGCCGAAAGGTTCAGGGACATTGAGAGGAAGATTGACGCCTGTCTATCGTCCTTCATTTTAATCAGCCACATCGGCATAATCCGCCGCCTCGATGGGGATAACAGTAGCCAGCGCCAGGTGGTATTCACTTAATTTTAGTTTATACATACGCGATCAGTTTTTTTCCTATTTATAATCGATCATCATGTATAATTTTAATTTCACCATATATGCTACTGTACGTGTTTCTTCTTTCTATATTAATTATTGTTATAATATAATTCGATCCCTACACATATACTAGCATGAGGATGTGGAGGAATTTACGCGGGCGGAGATCATGGTGGCCACCGACAACTTCTACGTCGTTCTCAGCGACGACGACAACGGCTTCGGTGGAACGGCGACGGTGTACAAGGGCACGCTCGGCAACGGGCAGGACGTGGACGTGAAGCGCCTCAACCCCGAGTGGCGTGGCGCCGAGGACGCCTTCGCCACGGAGCTCGCCATCCTCTCGCCGCTCCGCCACGAGCACATAGTCCGCCTCCTGGGCCGGTGCGCCGACGGTGGGGAGCGCATCGTGGTCACCCAGCACATGGCCAACGGCTCGCTCTACAACCAACTGCACGGCCTCTGCGGGGCGACCTCGTCGTCGCCGGTGGCGTCGTCATGGAAGGCGCGCGTCCAGGCCCTGCTCGGCGCGGCGCGTGCCGTCGAGCACCTGCACCGCCGCGCCGTGCCGCTCGTCATCCACGGCGGGGTCACCTCGTCCAACATCCTCCTCGACGACACCTGGACATCGCGCCTGGCCGGCTTCGGCGCGGCGGTGCGGCAGGAGGCAGGGCTGGAGTCCCAGTCCCAGGCGGTGGCACCGGTCGCTGCCGCGGATACCGGCTGCGGCTACGCCCAGGAGCGGAGGTACGTTATAATTAAGGGGTGCTAATACACCCTCCAAAATTTGCAAAAACAGTAAATATGTCTAATTTTTCACCATATATGTACCCTTTTATGACTCAACTCTATGCACTATTTTGCTCTAGCTTCGCCACTGCCTACGCCGACCCGGAGCACTGCAGCACAGGCCGCATCAAGCCGGCGAGCGACGTGTACAGCCTCGGCGTGGTGATGCTGGAGGTGCTCACGGGGAACCTACCCGTCAATCACGTTTGGGATGAGGGGAGCCAGACGGCGGTGCCCAACATGACTCTGGCGTCGTTCGTGCTGCCGAGAATCCGGGGCGGGAGGCTGGGGGATGTGCTGGACACACGCCCGGCGTTGCAGCAGCAAACCTCGTCGCAGCAGCAGCTCGGTCCTCCGACGCCGCTCCAGATGGTGGCCGACACGGCGGCACGATGTCTGCTGCTGCACGGCGACAATCGCCCGGCCATAGCAGACGTCGTCGCCAACCTCGAGCGGGCGCTCCAGCTCCTATGCGGACATGGGAACCTTTAGTCATGGAAAGTTATTCATGGTCTTTTTTAGCATATATAGCTCTCAGTTAGTTTCGAATTTCATGTGGTGTATACGAGTATCTTTGTAGTGTGTTTCGGGAAAAAAAATCGTAGAAGATTCTTTCGAACTGTATCTATCTATTATCTTAATAAAACAGAAGCAAAAGGAGCCACCACGTTCGCCGAGAGGGCCTAGAAAATTTCACGTTAATCCAAATCCAAAAAAGAGAAGAATACAGACCGTCAGATTTAATGAAGATCTAACGGTCCATATTAAAAAGATCTAAATTAAAAAAATTATGTTAACGAAAAAAGTCCAAATAATAATTAATAAATTATATAGAGACCAAAACTCCTTTATTTTCTTGCGTTACTATACAAATGTGAGAATGTCATATTTCTTTTCTTTAAATGCTTATCATAATATACATATGTGTAACCGTGCATCCATAGTATAGTAGTTAAATCTAGCAAGATATTTCATAATTTTAAAGAAAAAAATATATCAATAAATACTTTTTCTGTTACCCTCCTAGGAAGGTATTGTTCAACCTAACCACTAGATCTATATAAATGAACCGCTAGCAGGTTGAGCAAATCTAAGATCCAAAAATTGATACTACAGAAAGTAAAATTAGAAGAAATATTAACTAAACAATTCCTCAATGCACAACATATGTGAGGAAAAAATTGAAGAGAATGGATCTAATTCTTTTCTAAGTAATATTGACCCGTTGATTTGGAGTTAGAATTAAAATTCCTAGCGTTGTCTGCCTTTGCCCCTGTTGCCGCATAAAGATTTTTATCTTGCGAAACATATACAAATGTACACACTCATATACTCGCACGCACACTCACCCATGTGAATACATGCATGAGACCCTACCCCTGTGAGCACCTCTTAAAGATTGAGCTAGCTGATCTCGAGGTTGACGAAGTCAGTACAAATTGCTCACTATTGACGGACGCGTCGCTTACCACTTAATAAATAACAACAGTTAAATCATATACTAAATCTAGGAAAATACGATCACATGCGCTGACTTGAGGACTCGAATCCGGGTGGGTAGGTTCCACCATAAGAAACCTTACCAACCGAGGTACACTCAGTTCATAGAAAGAATAATATAGCTACACAATTATGATAAGAAGATGTGAGCGGGAACAACAGATGCATGATCCATTCATCGTGAAATAGTGATGTGATTTCGATCTAAAATACGATGAGATAATGCATAATTTCAAAAGCATGGTCATGTCCGCTAAAAAAACTTTGAATATTATATGAAAAAGCGCAACTTAAAAATAGCACACTGAAGACATAGAAGAGCATGAACATGGTGTGGCCAATTGGCCACAAGCAAACTAGGACGTAATTCCAATCTAGAAGATGATGAAAGGGCATCACATTTTGGCAGGATGATAACGACCCTAGAGAAAATTTGTGGATTGGCACAAAAAACTGAAGAAGCACATCTAGATAATCGCCATGGAGAGTAAATACAAGACTAAACCGACGGGTCACCATAGGTGCTAAAAAGTAATTTTAATTTATAAAGCGACAATAGAACTTCTGGCTACGAGAGCACGACGATAATAGTACCTTGGTCGTGTTGCCATTTAGAAGCTCTAAAGTATCTATATATTACCATGTTAATATTAAAAACAAAAACTATACATCGTTGGATTTATGATGATCAAACCATCTATATCGTCCTGAATTTTTTTAAGGAGTACACAACTTATAAGTATTGGAAACTTGGAGTTTATATAAATCCAAAATAAAAAAAGTAAATTAGGACTATGCGTATAAAAAACCCCAAACGACTAGCAATTATGTAAGTATTATTTTCTAATAACAATGAGTTTAATATTAAGAAGAGATATGGATTTGATATCAATAGCTATTATCTTTCCATTTCTTTACTCTTATTACTTGCTATTATTTTGGTATAACCCTCAAAACCTCTGACATGCTAAATATACTGTGACAACGGGTAAACTCAGATCAACAATGCCAACCACGTATTTCCGTTGCCTGAACTCGCACAATCCTGCCTGGATAGATTGTCAATCGAAATAATTTTTTCCTTCTTCTCTTGTGCAAACGATGGGATCACTCACTCTCTCGCCAATATCACCAATACACCACATAGTTGCACTGTAGATGCCTACACGGTTGGAAAATCAATATCGTCAACCACACATGCTATTGAAGTTACCACATCGCAGATTCGTCGGTTGATTTTCTCTTGCTCTCCGCAAAAAAGTGAATATTTATATTATGTATAAGTATTCCATTTTTTACATGACAAACAAAATATTTTTAATAGGTAGTTTTGGTATGACTTACAAAAAAACTAAGCCAGCTGGCGACTAACGGACAAGTTAATTGCATCATGCATCACATCGTCAAAGATTCACACATTGGCAAAATCTAAAAATACAACAAAATGGATGGATTTGCATATAGATCTCTTGAGCTAAATACATTGGGACGGAAGTTTGGGGTCTGCCCTCAGTGTCGGCTCGATGGCGACGTAGTTGTACTTCGCGGACTAAAGCGCACCAGCAGCGGGACCACGACCTTCGGCGCCGTACGAAAGCACGGCAACAGCGACAGGTCGTCACACCTACTGTGACAACGAGTAAACTCAGATCAACATTGCCAACCACGTATTTCTGTTGCCTGAACTAGCACAATTTCACCTAGATAGATTGTCGACCGACACAACTTTTTCCTTCTTCTCTTGCGCAAACGATGGGATCAATCACCCTCTCGCCAAGATCAATAATACAGCACATACATGCACTGCATATGTCTACACGGTTGGAAAATCAATATCGTCAATCACACATGCTCTTGAAGTTACCACATCGCAGATTCGTCGGTTGATTTTCTCTTGCTCTCCGCAAAAAGTTAATATTTATATTATGTATAAGTATTCCATCTTTTACATGACAAACAAAATATTTTTAACAGGTAGTTTTGGTATGGCTTACAAAATCTGAGCCAGCTGGCGACTAACGGACAAGTTAACTGCATGACGCATCACATCGTCAAAGATTCACGCATCGACAAAATCTCAAAATATAACAAAACAGATGGATTTGCATATAGATCTCTTTAGCTAAATACAGTGGGAGAGAAGTTTGGGGGTCTAACCTCAGCGTCTTCTTGATGATGACGTGGGCGGCATATGAGTTGTACTTCGTGGACCAAAGCGCACGAGCAATGGCGACCACAGCCTCCAGCGCCGTCCGAAAGCACGGCAACAACGACGGGTCATCGTGCCTCAACGAGAACACAGGGCGCGCGCCGGTGCCACCACTATTCTCCATCATCCTAAACTTCACTCTAGCCATCACGCCGCGCATGAAGAGCTCGAGGTGTCACCTGTAGCATATGGCCTCCACTCGCCACCAGCCGCCACATTACATTAGCCACAAACACTGCCGATAGGGTTACAAAAGAATAGAAACTCGGAGAAGAGAAGTGATTGTCTGTGACCAAGAGGGCCAGAGGGGTGGGCAATGGCCGAATAGGTCAATCAGAATACCAATAAATTGGGACACAATAGGCTACGAGTGGAGAGAGAATTAGCAAACCAGGCCCTAGATCTCTTGAGCTAAATACAGTGGGACAGAAGTTTGGGCTCCGGCTCCGGCCAGCTCCGGCCGCCTCCGCCGCCGCCGCCTCCCACACTAACTTACCTATTTCGCAGCGCCTGCCGTTCTCGCCACCCAACCGTCGGCCTTCACCGCCCTGGCTGGCGGCGCCCTCGTCGCCGGCCCCTCCGCCGGGTCGGCCGCCACCTCGGAACCCCTGTAGGATACAGCTACTCAAATTAGCAGCATACTAGTATACTACCGTGTGTAACCGCTTGCTCCTTGCGCTCACGGCAATGGGCACGCGCTTGAGTGCGAAAAAGAGAGCCGAGAGGGGTCTGTCACTATAGCGCACGGAGTCCAGGGCAGTAGCTGCTCGGTCAATGGCACCGCTGAGTGTCAATGTTCCCATCCACTCACCAAGTGTGTCCGGAGCCTTTCCCTGGCTGGCGTTCGATCCGTGGGCCCTAGCGCCGGGGGTGTAGTTTCCGGCTGGTGTCGTAGTGGTCACTGGTGAGGTTTTACGACTCTACCCGTGATGTGACAATGGGCACTGGCATAGGACCGTGCCACTTTCGTGGGAGTACCTGTGGTATATGCACCCGTCAGATTTGTTCTCACTCACAGCTCAATTCCATTGGAAACCGTTGTGACTTGTGACTAGTTGCAGCCTAGCTTGCAGGTGAGGTTGAAGCCGCCATGGTAGCAGCCATGCTCGATGCCGAACGCTACGTTTGCAAGAAAACCCCCCTTGTAGCTACGTTTTAGTAATAACGCAAGTTGAAAGCGTGCCTACGTAGGCACGTAGGAATGTTTTTTGACACGATTTTAACAATGTCTCAAAGTGAAACGATATTAGACATGCTTACGCCGTCAAAAGCCAAGTAAAAATGTTTTTTAACACGATATTAAAAACGCCTCAAGTTCACATGAAATTAGACACACTTTAGAGCGTCAATAGCAACTAGGCACGTTATAAAGCGTATCATCTTGTGTCTATAGCTAAATAAAGATGGTTTTTGAAACACTTTTCAAAACGTCTTAAAACTGCACGAGGTTAGGCATGCTTTATGTTTGATCCAAAAGTCAGCCCAGCCCACGAGTCTATATATTCCTTTTTGAAATTTTTTCCTTTACTTTTTTGGCCCAGTCTGCTTCCTATATTCTCGCTAGACTTTTTCTTTCGGACTGACCCTTCTCCATTTGTTTTCCAAGGCCACATCGGAACGCCAACAATGGCTTTGTATTAGGCCCAACAAAACAATAAATCTATATATAGGCTTCTATCTACAGCATAACAATAAATTATACATAGATTGATGGTGGACATGGCCTACGTAATGCAAAGGTCTTTGGATCGAACTCTAGTTTGATCTCAATTTACTTATTTTTTGTTTCTGCTTAGAAACTAATTTTATTTTTTTTTGTATTTGATATTCATCATAATAGTACCCTTTCATCTTTTAACTTTTAATCAAATACTAGAACATACTATTTATTCTATGAGGAAATTCTTACGACGGTTTCAGAAAACGTTAACATTTTGCTCTAAGCTTAGATAAGCTTAGTTGCAACATGGGGGTTTGAATCCTGGTCTTGAACTTCATAAAAATATGTCCAACCACCACACCATGCATGCATCGGCTTCTTCTAGTATTTAGTAATTAAATTTATTTATACTAAACTCATACACGTCGCCCGACCCTGCGCTCAGTCACGTACTTGTCCATGTCACCTGGCCGCCTCCGTCCTTCCAGCCACGCCGGCCCGCGCCCCCGGCCCAGTCACCTCCAGCCACATCACCCGGCCCCCAGCTATGTCCACGAGCGCCGCGCCTAGGCAAAAAAAATATGGTGCAGAGTGGCTTGATCTCCACAACTGAACGGAGGGAAGGCGCGTGCGTTACCACTGCACTACTAGCCCTGCTGCGCTGAAACAGATAAGTTCTCTTATATATCTTATTAAGCTCGCTGCTTAATTGGAAAACCCAAAACAATACCAAAAATATGTTAAACACTTGAGGAATCGAACTTGGGGTCTTGACACAATACTCAAATGCCTTGCCACCGAAGTATGATATGATTTATGTTTGGAATAGATAACGAATGTTTTTATAAAAATACTTGTGACATTTATTGTTATAAAATGAAGCAAAAAAACGCAATCTAAGATTCGAACCAAGATCGTGAGGGTTTAGACTGAAACACGTTACCAATGCACAACAGCTTTGTTCGTTGCAGCTACTGGTATTTACTGGAAATTAAGCGTTCATTTGATGGTTGCTTTCCCACGTGTGAATGGCCTATTGGCTGGGATACCGCTTGGACCAATCCTATGCCGCCACATGGCAATGCCGAGAAGAAGATGAAGAACACTCGGATGAATCGTTTTTTTCTTTTTAATCCGGAATTAAAACTTGTAATCGGTCGTTTTTCCTCACCAAAACTTCAAATTTGATGATTCTTGTTTCTGATTTTTTGTAAAATCATGCCTTTTCATTTAGAAGTGGGTTTTCTATGTTAATTTCTGTTTTATGAATTATATTTATATGACTTCATTTCTCCCACCGTAGAAGAGAATAGAATAATATAATTTAAGATAACAATTTGTAATGCAACTTTATATTTTCTAATGTTATAGTAAAGATAAGGTTGTACTCAAGTTTGAAGTTCATACGAGTTCAAAAAATGATATGTGGTACTTAAATCCCAAAGTTTGAGTTGAATTGTTAGAAACAATGTGAGAGATGTGTTCATTTATGCACAATGTATACTCCAAACATTGTCAAAGCTTATAAAACTTTTATGTCAAGATTATACATTAATAAAACGGTTCTATGAAAATTTATAGTATTTTTAGGTATTGTTATCATTATTTATAATAATATTACAAGTAGAAGTTTGAATTATTGTTAGCAAACATTGAAATTTTCATCTGTCTTCTGGACATGAGATACAATTGAACTAAGATACTTATAATAGATGATTTGTGGATTTTTTTAAACTATTTGAGATACATATAATTCAAATTGTATTACTTCACTATAGTGCAATATAAAATAAAAAAGGAAAAAAGTTTGGCAGAGAAAGAATGAGAAAAGGCCCATTTAACCCAAATAACCATTTGGCCCATGAGAGAACGTTCGTTTTAACCGTCCCTTCCGCTCTCACAGCTCCACCCCACAACCTCCTCCGAATCCGCCGCAGCTCCCCACTCTCGCGTGAGTCGCGATCCCAACCGCCGGCGGCGCATATCTCGCACTACCACGCGTGGCGTGCACAACCCCTCCGCAACCATAGTTCTCCCAATCCTCGCAGCATCCATCCAGTGCGAGGTTCACGATGACGTTTCTTCTAGACGACCTTCGCCTTCCAAACTGTGGCAAGTTAAAATGAGAGTGTACTGGTACTGATCACCCCTGCCCTTCTCTTCATTGGCTGCAGATCGCTTTGCAGAACTGAAGGCAGAGCACCACATCGGCGGGCGGCGGCTGGTGGGCTGAAGCAACACCAAGGGACGGGTGCTATATTGTAGAAGGAATGAGAGGCTAGAGGAGACCGTGATCCTGTATTCCTGTGTAGGTAATTTTGTTTCGTTTTTAATTTTCTGTGCACGTCCAATGCTGGTTTTGATTAGGGATTTAGGGGAAAATCTCGTCAGGAGTTTGGGGGCTAATGAAGTGACGTTTAATTACAGATTTCGTCAATCAGTACAGTTCTGATCTAATGGACGCATCAGAGTTCCTCATCAAGGTCAAATCTTCAAGCTGCAGCTCCGTCCTACTATATTCTTCTTGCTCGTTTCATTGTTTGTTTTCTTATTACTTCTTGTTGCCGATCGGTGTGCTATGTGTTTCCCTGTCAGATTCAGGTTTGGTCGTTTGGAGGGGATAGGAAGACGTACCTGTGCGACTGATGTTGCTTGAGCCTTGAGGAAAGGGAAGCAATGGCTTTACGGCGAGGTAATTGCTGATGAATCATTCTCCTCATCTACCTTTTGTTATCTCTTTATATTATTGATGAAGAAATCCGAAAAAGGAGAAAAATCTACTGGACGTTGTATCATTTATAAATGTATTGTATTTCTGGTCATACGGTGCTAATCAGGATTATCGGGTCTATTTGCTTAGAAAATAATTCTACTTTGTTCCTGGACCAGTCAAAGCTAATTCTGTATGTATGATCCTTACGTGTGCTAGGCTCTGCAAGCATTGGTATTCTGTCCGATGCAAGCTATCAGCAGCTAGACTAACTGGCCAACAGTGCCAGGCAGCTTCGGTCTTCAGTTCCCACAAGTAAGCAGATTAGGAGCAGCGAGGAGATCATGAGGTACATGTGGTATCTTCCTTTGAATAGAAAAGAAACCTTTACTTACTTTTATTTATTCAATGGCTCATATCAATGTAGTATATGATTAACCTGCTATGTGAATAAATCTTCTGTACGTTCCTTTCTACGGCATTCTATCTGTTGTAGCTTTTGGATGCTATGATTAGCCCAATTGCTTTACATGTTATTTAGCATTGTATCTGCAATAACTCTTCTGTTCCTTTATGTTGCCTATATTATTTCTTAGCCCCGTTCACATGTAGCTATTATTTGTTGTAATAGTAATTTTCACATTTTAATATCTTGAAAAATTGTACTGATGCTCATCTGAACTCATGCCCCATCGCAGGTGGACAAAGCTCAGAGCTGAAATCAAACCAGCAAGAAGAGTGTTGATTGATGCGGATGGAAAGCAAATTACAAGTCCTAAGTGAACAAGATATATATGCCATAGACCCATAGTTAATACAGAATAATTTTAGAAATCTTTGTATGATATTGTCACTTTGTCTATGTCCCTTGTGAACACAATTCAGTGTACTTTATAAATGAACCTGTTGGTTGAATTACTCAGTTTGTTGATCCGTGCGATTTTACTGAATCTGTGCAATTTTACAAATGCTATGTCATGGATGATATATACTTTAAATCATTTATCATACAAATTAGTCCAAAAAAGATTTTGAAACCAATTTATATCTATATTCATTAACACGCTATTAGGCGTTACTATAAAACGTGTCACTGGCCACGTCACTTGCCACATCACCTGCCAATGTATCTACTAAATTGTCTCTATATAGCTTAACACGCTACGAGACATCTTTATAAACGTGTCTATATTACTAGACATGTTTTATAAATGTATCTATGAGAATGTCTCTACATTTCTTAACATGCAATGAATCGTTACTACACTATGTAACTACACCACTAGACACATTTTATATACGTGTCTACAAAATTGTATCAAAAAATATAGACACACATCTAACATGTCTAGGGAACGTCTTTTTTATTCAAAGATATACTTTAAGAATTCGTCTCTACAAAGCCTGACACGGTCCATACGAAGACGCTCCTAACACGCTTTGTGAAAGCATGTCTACTTAGCCATAGAGATGAAATAAAGCATCTCTAACTCCAAATATAGCGTGCCTAGAGAGGGGGTATTCTAGTAGGCGTTCTCAATTTCGTTTTCCGTTGTGTTGCCTAGCTACTGTATATGGATTTCAACATCCAGGCAGCCGGTGCTTCCTGTCGCACGGTCGCGCGCTGCCACCTGCTCCAATGCTCAGCATTGATAGGCCCTGTTTGGGCGACCCCGTCGTGTTTTAACGCCGGAGCATTGGCAGTGGCAGGCATGAGATGGAGATCATGTTCTGTGCGTCGTCTTGCGCCTCGCCACCGAACAAATCCGAGAACTGGCGGCGTCAATGGCGCGGGCCGGACCGATTGACGCCGTGGGGGCCCAAAGATGGGTGCAATAGACCGGCAGCCCATTAATGGCACGTGTCTTTCTTCCGTTTTCTTCCTGGAATTTCTGACGGGCCACGGTCCGCTACCCAGTCAGGCCCAAACGTCAAAGACGTTTAGTTTTTGATTTGTTTTTCCTTTTCTTCTTTTATTTATCTCGGTGAAAGAGTGATGTGCAACCACAAAGCTGAACGATGCCGTGACTTCTGGCAAGTAGTCTAAAACACTTTGCACTTGCACAGTTGTCTCATCCCGTCTTGCGAACAAACATGATTTGTAATCGAAAACTCCTAAATTTTTCTAGTTGGTTTTAACTCACACCCGGTGACCCGAGTAAGGCTGTATTCATTTCGCTGGGTTGGTTACTTTTTCGTTCTAAAAAATGATGGATACATGTCCAGCTTTTCTTTGAGAGATGAGGTCATGAGGATGAGGATAGGCTTTATGTAACAACCGGACTAAGATTGACGGCTAAGACCCATTCTACACGTTGAGTAGACTACACCTGCTAATTAACTCTCTTACGCTTTCGTCCTCATTTCGTGCAAATGGTTGCAATCGAAGTTAAAAGCCTCCTTTATTTCAAAAAAAAAAGTTAAAAGCCTCCTCACACTTAGTATTTAAGCTGGTCTGTCTCGCTCTCTCTTTCCGATGATGAGACAAGGGCACAGTGTTTTTTGGCGCTACAGTACTCACCATTGAGCTACTGTAACCGTCCACTGGCCCAGGTCCATATTTCGGCCTGTTAGGTCCAACTAAAGGCTGGGCTGTTTGTTACACTTTAGCAGAAGACCATGAACACGAACTGCTCTGTCGTCACCTACATGGCTCCACCCCGGCACGCGCAAAGCGTGAATAATATTCATCCAGATCGTCGGTGCGTCGGAGAATCGAGCAGCAGTTCTATTCAGACTCCAGATTCCAGCAGAGTGGATGGACCGCGTGGGCGACACGTCTGGCCGTGCACGCTGCACTGCACGCGCGGGCGGGCGCGGCTCCCGACGAGGCAACAACGACCCACCAACGGCCGCCCCACCCCTCCTGCCCGTCGTCTTCCTCCTCCTCGCCTCGGTATTCTCCGCGTCCGGCGCCGACACGCCCTGCCGCCCCGCTTGCCGGCATCATGGCCACTCGTGGCTTGAGCTCGATTGCTTCACCTTGATTCTTCAGAAACGCAGCGGTTAGAGTAGCCTCGCCTCGGCTCTTTTTCGTCCCCGGCACTCCAGAACACAAGCTCACGCTTGCAGTTTGTTATTTGAACATTGCGAAATGGTGCTGAATTGCAATCTACTGGACATCTAATTTTTTTCACTGTGATCTTGATGTTCAGTCCAATTCCAGTTTCCCGTGGCTTAAAGTTCACTGCCCACTCACTGAAAAAAATTCTGCACTCTGAAAAAGATAACACATGCGCAACACTTTGTACACACGTGTAGTAGCATCAGTTTAGTACTGGTACATTGCTTGGTGTAACTAATATCCAGTACAGTAGGCACGAACAAGAAGGTCCCACCAGTCATGCACGGCAGCAACAGCAGCTGAGGAGCCAGGAATTCACCCCCCTTCGCCTACCAACCAAACCAAGCTCCCCAACGAGAAATTTCGATATTTGACACTAAGTTCGCACGCCTCACGTGATTTGACATCCAATTCGTAAGCCTTTTGATATTTAACCTTGATCGTGCGAATTCTTTCGATTCAGGGGATTTCAGCTCTTTTATCTCCATTTTATGTTTTTCAAGTCCTTTTTCATTCTTGAGCCACCTGAACAGACCAAATTGCCCCTGACCTTATCTCTTTGCATCTCTGCCCGACGCACTCCACGGCGGAGGCCTCCAACGCCTCCGGCTCCTCGGCGACGACCCCGACTGTTCCGACCTCCCGTCGCTCCCCATCCTCGATCAGGCCGCGTTTCTCCTCCGCGACCCGCCACCGTAGTCGCCGCCGGTGCCGGAGCCGGTGCCGATGAGCCTCGTCCCAGCCAAGAGCTGCTCGTCGCCATTCCGTTCCGAGTTGCGGACTCGTCGGCGGCCGAATTCCTCGCCGGCGGCTGTGGATAGGAGAGTAGCTCTCCTCCTTGAGCTCGCGCGGGAGCGATGTGCGGCACCCAACGACGGCCGGCTCTGGGTGAGGCGTCCTCAATGCAGCGATGGATTTGGAGCTTTGTACTCGAGCACCTGTTCCTTAGTGTTGCGGCTCCTCAGAGGTTCGACTGCTAGTCGTTGACTCGTCACGCCCAGCTATGGTTGCTTGTGGTCGCGCTATGCTGTGCTCGTCGATGGCGTTGTCTCGAGGTAGACCTGGAGCTTTGATACCGGCGGTGGGGCCTGTTTGGGGCGGTCGTGACTGGTGAAGAGATGCGGCAACACTGCAGCTGTTGAGAACGCGTGGTGCCGCGTGAAGGCATCATGTACGTAGTATTCCGCGGCCTTGCAATGCTCGAGTAGTCGACATTGGAGAAGAAAGGAGCGGCCGGCGTTGGAGAAGAAAGAAAACAGCCAGACCGAAGCACCTGAGACCTCTCGTTCAATGTAAAAGATAAGGCCAAGGGCAGTTTGGTCCGTTCGAGTAGCTGGAGAATGAAAAAGAATTTGAAAATCACAAAATGAAGAAGAAAGAGCCCAAATCCCTCAAATCGAAAGAATTCGCAAGCACAGGGTTAAATATCGAAAGGCTTACGAATTGGATGTCAAATCGCGTGAGGTGTGCGAACTTAGTGTCAAATATCGAAATTTCTCAGCTCCAACAGGCAACAAACGCACACCAAAAGAAAGAAATCCCCAAGACAAGGAGGAGGGGGGCTCGAGAGCTCAACCTCCGAGTCCGAGATCTCTCGCTCCCTCTCTCTCTCTCCCACCCACCTCTATCCGATCCCCCGCCTCCCCTCCCGGTCGTCGCGGCGGCAATGGCGACCGACGCGATCCTGGAGACGATCAAGCCGCGGCGTAGCGAGGACGAGCAGCTCCCGGTGACCACCGCCGCCGCCGCCGCCGCGGGAAGGTCTGGCGGCGGGATCGGGCTGCGGCGTCGCATGTCGTCCATCTCGGTACACCTCCGCCCGTCGCTGTCGTCGTCGGCGGCGGCGTCGTTCCGGCGCGCGCAGTCGATGCCGTCCGTGAAGGCGCTGGCGGCGGCGGGCGCGCTGCGGCGGTGGTGGGAGTGGGGGCTCGGGTGGGTCATGGAGCGCCGCCCGCCCTTCGCGCGCGCGCTGGAGATGAGCGACGACGAGGCCGCGGCGCTCGGCGGGTGCCACTGCCGCGGGACGTGGCGGCACGTCTTCTACAAGGTGCGCGCCGGGGCGAAGCGCATGCTGGGTCGCGACGGCCGGCCGCTCAAGGCCGCCGCGCCGCAGGACTTCGGGTATGACTCCGTCAGCTACGCCCAGAACTTCGATGACGGCGAGGCCTGACAGGAAGAGGAGGAGATCGAGCCATGGGGGTTCTGGTTCTTGCACGCCGTCGTTACAAGCCTGCTCGATTTCTGGGAGCGGCATTGCTTGTTGTAAGCTGGCAATAAAGCAATTGATTTTGTGGTATGTAAGTACATGGCATCTAGTACGATATAGTATGGTATGTGTGATGGCATCGGTGGATCTGGAAGAAAGAAAGATGATCGATGGTTCGTCGCAGGAAGTTGGGGGAGATCAGGCCGATGAACACGGTCCGTGAATGAATGAAGATGTAAAATGTCCTTTCGTTTCTGCTGTCGTTGCTATTTTGCTTCAGTCTGTTGGATGTTCGTCCATGGATCCGATCCCTGGACAGCCGAATGTAAATGATTTTGTAACAATTCACTGTGATGCAAAAACAATGGCACTGCAGCATTTGTGATTTCTGAAGAACTGAAGGTCTGAAGCTGTCGAAAGAACAGAGCAGAGAAGCTTCTTCTTCCTCTGTTTCCCCCTGTCAGGTTCAGGTTCAGATTCAGATCTGCTTCGGCTTCAGTGTCCCTGTCGTTGCGGCTGGAGCGCGACATGGCAGCTACAGGTACCGACCCCTGTTCCGGCCTGATCGGGTCGCGGGGGTCGCCGAGACAGCAACCGGGCGCCCGACTACGAGGAGGTCTGGGCTCTGGAGGTGGTAGGTTCGTGTCGTGTCGTGCCTGCCCGTGCCCCGTGCTTCTTTGCCAGTGGAGCGGCGCGGACTTGGCAGCCGGGAGCGGGAGGGAAGCTGGCACGCGACCGCGCCGACCAGCCCGTGCTTGTGGCGGGTGTGCCGAGGACACAGGGCGGTTCCAGCGGCGATGTGCACGTGCTCTGTGCTCTAGTGGGGCAAGTTGTAGCTTCGGCACGTTGCGACCCGTCAGCAAGGTCTTTCTTTTTCCTCGGTTGACCGACTACTACTGTCGGACCCGGAGTGCGGTTATTCCGAAATTTTATCTCGGCCTACACACTGGGCCGCACCCGCGTCCAAGGCACTTTTGGTTTTTTTGGCCCAATGATTGCTGTGTTGCTTGGGCCACACTACATACTGGTTCACGGAATCAGCCCATCAGGCTTATTAGGCTTCGCCTTCATGAAACAAAATTCTGCTTTTTTGGGCCGGGATCAGCCCATCAGGCCCTAGCTGGAAGTGGAGGATTTGTGTAGGAAACGTGGGGAAAAAAGTACGTACATGAAAACGAAGACAATTACAAGGATTTCTCCCCCCTTCTTTCTAGAGTGCACTCTCTACAATGATAATTTTGATCCACGATGTAACAGACTAGGAAGAGCCGCGCCTATAAAGTAACACACTTGATTTGTTGCATGATTGATTTCGATGTTAAGTTGGTAAACGCGCTGCTCATCACTGATGCATTGTCAAGAGCAAGCGGGTGGCATGCATTGTACAACATGAAAACCTGTTAAAAAAGAACAGCTTTATTTTCACTGGAATAGTCATAGAGCTCTTGAAGTGCAATGCTTTATCTTTAGCATTTTATCCAGATAACCCAAGCAGCAGTGCAACAATTATATTTTGCACAAATATGTATGTGTATGTGTCCAGGTCGATGGACGGCAAAAGGCAGCAAGCATGCACAGGCGATGGTAACACGCTTCGACGATCTCGATTGCAGCAAGGTTGATGTCCTCGAAGTTCAGGCGTGAGGATTGTGGCGGGGTCGATGCAGGCCAGGCAACAAACAACGTCGTCTAAGATTCCCACCGGCAAGGAAAGAATTCATGAGGTCGTGTCATTGCCGTTGCCGTTGGCCCTTCATCTCCTTCATCATCTGGACAGTGTCCCATGGCGAGGACACATTAGTTTTGAGCGGGGAGCCGGGGAGGCTTGTGGGACAGTGGGGGATTTGCAGGGCACAATACATGAATGAGGAAGAGAGGGGAGCGAGGACGATGCGATGGCGTGGAGAAATCTAGCTTGGTCAGCCAAAGCAGATGCCGTGTGAGGCTGCGTATGCAACACGCGAGGGGCTCGGAAGAGCCGCGTATTTGGCACAGTGGCGGTCTCAGCTCGGTAACGTAATTCTTTTTTCTTCCATGTAAACGTGGCATGACGGAATGGTGAAATCGGGATAAGCACTCGCAGGCCTCCAAAACTCCTCGCTATATAGCGTTACTTAATTGTATCGCTGATGGAACAATCCAGAATAAATTGATGAATACTAACTAGTGAACAAACTAGTATTTAGAGTGAACAAATTAGTACACTAACACACAAAAATTCACAACATAAACAGGTTAGTAAAAAACAAAATAATAATACAATATTACGAATAAATTATTCTAAGAAGTCTGCAAGTCATCTCTACATGCGACCAAATTATTCTACGTGGACAAACAACACGACTACATCGCAAAAAAAAGTGAAAATATTCAAAAACAAATTAGTCTACAAAAAGAACAAAAGGACTCTACATGTAAATAAATTGTTTGAATGGAGATCAAATATATTTTTAGCACGAACAAGTTAATTTCACAGATGCAACATTTATTCTATGAACCAAACAAACAACTTAACATCAAGAATGGAATAGTTCAAAAAATAAATAAAGTAGTTCCATGGAAGAACAAATTATTCAACATGGAGAACAAATATATTTTCCCACCCTGAACAAAACTATTTCGCCTCTACAATAGTCTATACTATACCAAGTAACTAATATTTGCCATTACTGATTAATAGAAAATATGATTAAACAAATATATATACTTTTATTGTTAGGATAATTCAAATATAATATGAAAATGATAAATTTTCACTAATAAAAAAGAGGAAAGTTATGTTTGTTTATATATTAGACTATAACCAAAAAAGATAAATGACCTGGGGCACATACAGTATCATTCAGATTTGTATGAGATCTGATCTATAGGAGAGTACTAATCCAACCTCAAAGTCTGGTGAGGTCTGCAAGCAACAAGAACAAAAGTGATATTTTTAATGGCCTACGTTGGGTTGTAGCATTGCATAGAATCGTAGCATGAGGGAGGCGAGATCGCGAACTACAACGAGGACATTGGTTGCAAAGACATTCGTTGTGCCTCCTTCGTACTAGGCACTGGCTGGTGATGGCGAGGCGGGACGGGAAGATACGATTTAGTTAGCATGATGAATATCATTAAGGTGTTGTAAAACAATGAAACATGGTTTAATTAGTATGACTGAATTCACAAACATCTTCACAACTATCATCCAATACGTGCCTACAAATTCGCAAGCTGCACCGGAACCATAAATCCATAAGCCGCACAATAACTACACATGATATAGTATAAGGGAAACAATGGAGACTCGAAGTACCTTCAAGTGTTTATCCTCTCTTTGGAATTAGATGTTCGAAGGGTGAGCTACCCGATTACTGTTGTTATTTCCTTTAGCGAATGCTTGAGACCAAAAGCCCTTGGAGACAACGAGGGATACCTCTCCTCTCAGCCGTCGACTCTTCTCCAAGTTTCTTGCTCTCCTTTGTCGTCATCACTCGACGGCTTGTTAGACCTCTAGCTTTGTGATCCGGGGCCGAAAGGTGGTAAGTGGTAGAGGGCATAAAAGTCGTAATAAGCATAATGAAAAAGGGAAAACGTTTTATTGACACCTCAACTTTTACAATGGTCCAATTTATTTTATTGGCTTTGCAATCTTGCTGAAGTTTTAAACCATTCAATTTTTCCTTCCTGGACAGTTTTAGTAGGCGTGGGAGGTAACTCAAACTATGCTAGTAGGTAACACTTATTCATAAAAATATAATATTTTTGAAACAAAAATGTTCAATTGTTTCAAAAAAAATATTTGTGTGTTTCCAATCCACTTTTATATATAAAAAAACAAAAAGGTTGTTGGCTGATTGTTGACACGCCTCCACGTTCTCTTAACTGCACTCGCTCGGCCTCATTGATGTTTTCGATAGAGTGGTGCATTCGGAGTTCTTGATAAGCACAATTGTCAATCATGAGTAATTGTGGCTTCACCGGAAGGAGCGCGGGAGGGATAGAGGAGAGCCAATAAGAGATCTACTTGTGGCAGTCTGCTTTGCTGTTGTCTTAGTTTCACACTGATGGCTATTACTACAATTGCGACAAGGATAAGCATTGCTCCGGGTGAAGATGGTCAAGAGGGACAAGAGGTGCCCCTGAGTCCCTGACCGTAGTTCGTGGCCTCGTGCTAAAATAAAAATAATGCAGAACTAAAAAGTAATGCTAGTACTTCAAGTGCATGTTTGAGAGGGCGCATGCATGCGAGCAGAAACTTCCAGTCCCTGACACGCTCAGCAGGCAGCTGCAGCAAAGTCGGGCAGGTCTCCTTTCCTGCAGCTCCCAAGCAATCCACCTGAACGGCCAGGCACGGTCGGCAGGCCTCGCCGGCCGCGCTGCGCTCTCCCTCCCGAGCGATTCCAAAAGCTTCGAATGCCAACGTGACAGGACCCGCGCCGCGCACGAACGCAGACGCCGGCGTGCATCCACAGATCCACGTACTCCACCATCATCATCTCGTCCTCTCCCCGTACGCGTCCCTTTCTTCCACCTTTGGGCCATGTTTAGTTCACACCCGAAATATTTTCATCCATCACATCAAAGGAGAATCTTTGATGCATAAAATATTAAATGTAAACGAAAAATGTGAAAAGTTATATGGATAGACTGTAAATCGCGAGACGAATCTAACGAGTCTACTTAATCCATGATTTGCAACAGTAGTGCTACAGTAATCATCCGCTAATTATGGATTAATTACCCTCTAATTACCATCGTTAGATTCGTCTCGAGATTTCCAACCTATCCATATAACTTTCCACCTTTTTCGTCTGCATTTACTACTTCTAAATTGATAAAATCAAAACCCGAAATCTTTTCACGAAATGTTTTCGCGAACTAAACACGGCCTTGATCGCCTCTCAATCTCCCAGCCTCATGCGCTGCGACCATGAGCGTAAAATCTTGCTCGCACAGAGCTCGGACAGTGTCTACATGCCACTTGTGCCCGGGGTTCAGCCGTTCAGGCTGCGCTGCGTTTGGGCGGCGGCCGGGGCCAGGAAGGCAGGAACAACACCTCAGCCAGCGCCAGCAGCGACCAGTGTTACATACTCCTACTACACGAGCACAGGGAGCTGCGGCACGCTATACAGGTTCACAAGACGCGCGTGTGGTGCCGGTACTGTGACGGGGTAACCAGCAGTAGACGATTTTGCTTGCCGTCCAACTCGTCCTCTGCGCTCTCTAGGCTCTAGCCTCAGGTGGGTGACTGCGAGACTTGTTGGGGGGGCCTCGAGCCCTCGACCTTGTGGGAGAGGACAGAGGAGATCAGGAGAACGGAGTGAGAAGTCAGAAGTGTGTGTGGATTGAGAAAACGCACAGGAAACTGCAGCCAGCAGCCAGGACGGGGGCACGCACGCAGGCACGCCGTGCTGGCTGAGCGCTGAGCCGGATGAAGGGATGGGCAGCGGCACGCCGCGCATGGCAAGAAAGCTGCTGGGGGCGCGGGTGCAGCAGTGGTAGATTGGACGATCGCGTGTGCGCGCGCACGAGCGTCCCCGCCCCAGGCTCCCGACTCGTCACCTCCGTCCGCCGCTCTCGCACGTGGCCATGCCCCCCCTGCTCCGATCTCTCTCCTCTCCTCTCTCTTGGGGCAGCTAGTAACTGGTAGTAGCTGGGCTCTTCTGCCATGGCAGGAGCAGGGACGCGCCCTCCTCCTCTGCTGCGACGCCGCGGCGAGGCGAGAAAAATTAAAGGCTGCCCTGCGCCGCGCCCAGCAAACTCCGCGGCCTCGCCGTGCCCTGGCGCTGCCGCTGCCCGGCCTGGCGCGCGCGGCCGGCCGGCCGGCTTTCCTTCCTTCCTTCCTTCTCCTCCTCCGCCGCGCCAGGGGGGAACAGTGGCTGGGCCAACAGTGCGCGCCTGATTTGCACTGCACGCGCTCTGCCGCGCCCCTCCGGCTCCCCCTCCCCTGCAGTACGTCGTCGTCTGGGACGCCTGCGCTGCGCTGCGCGCTCCTCTTTCTCTCTTGCATGCTCGATCTCAACCGGCCAAAGCCACCCGTGTGCCCCATGGGTTTCTTCGCGCACTACTGTGCGCTGCTGCTGCCTGTGTACATTGCCACGCCGTCCTTATCCATCACCCTACCATTGTTACCGTTCCTTCTTACTGCACATAAGGCACATGCTTAGCCATTTGTGTCCCAAGAGAATGACAAAGTCGAGCAACTTTTGGTTAACAACTTAACATGCCCGCCTAAACCCCTAACGCAGCTGAGCCTGAACATAGCTAGCGGATCACCAACACCTTCTTACCTACATAGAAATGGTTTTATGAAAAGCTTAGTTAAGATATATCTATAACAACTTAATGACATGTTGGACTTCTAATCAGTGCAGAAAATCGTATTAGAATACAAGCACAATGACATGGAAAGAAAATATGCCAATAGTACAATAATACTGGTGTCGGAGGGAGTGGCGAATGCAGTGATGTTACAGGGCGTTCACCGTTCAGGGTTGAAGTGCCAGTTCTAAATTCTTGCGTCTCAGCAGGACACCGACGGAACTGGATTCTTTACTAGCCTATGCTGAAAAGCTCATGTTCTACTACTCCGTACCTATCTTTAGCTCGGCACTAGCACGAGTTTGCAATGGCAAATGCGCCAATGATTGGGAGACGATCACCAAATTATTGCATCCTAGCTACACTTCCACCACAGTATAGGTCATTTGTTTTTAGCTTAGCTACCCCTTAAAATATTTTTACCACTCGCACTCGCGCACGCACGCACGCACGCATGTCCGACGTTAACCTTCTCGGAATTAGCGCCGGGCCGCTAGGAGCCGGCCGGCCGGCCGGCCTGCCGTGGCAGAGGCCCCCCCTGGCCCTGAATGCCTCTGGCCACCTTTCTTTTCCCCTCTGCTCCTTCCAACCTTTACTCAGGTCGTCTTCCTCGGGGACGCCAAACTTTTATGGACTGGCGCACGGGCGGCAGGGAGCCAGGGAGTCGCAGTGCCTCACCCTAGTTTCCCTTGTGCTGGAGTGTACCTCCTCCTCTCCCGGCCCATGCGGAACCGGGCATGCGTCTCATGATCCTCAGCTTGCCTAATCAGAACATGATATTGACATGAAGCTCATCAGCCCTATCATGTGTGAATCTGTTTCAGCCAACAACGACGAAATCGATCTCCATAGTGTTTACACCGATCGCCATTCCGGGCAGATCAAGCTCTTTCGTTTCTTTTTTTGAAAGATTACTATTCGTTTCATCTAGTGGCCTCAGGCCTTCGTTGGGAATCAATCGGCATGATCCATGAACACTGGAGCGCTGGCCTCTCTAGAGTGTATAAACCTTCTCGTTCTTGGATACCTCTTGTTCCCTATGAGATTATCACTGAACAAGTGAACATTGTGAATGATCGATCGTCGATATGTACATTTCCACCGTCGAAGCAAGCAGTTTTGGGTTTTGGCAGCGTTGTTGTTCCGACTGGTAAAAGAAGTACTGGGATTCCGGAGACGGTGTACGGCAACAGGGGAAATTTATTACCGTGTCCTCGTGCAAACTCGCTCCGATCGTCCTCCCAAACCCCGATGCACGCAGCACCTGCCATTCCTTCTTCTGGTAGTCTAAAATAAATGCACAACCAGACAAATGCACCAAGACACGCTCGCACACAGAGAGAGGATGAGAGAGAGAGATGTGAAAGTTTAATGCATGATGCGAACGAAAAGGTGGTGCATGCAACTTGCTAGTAGGCCTAGTATTGTACAGCAGTGTTTTGGCAATTGGCACGAAATATGCACGCAAATGAGCATGGATTATTCTCTTTCAAATCCAAAAACCTCTTGGTCGTCTGTGTCTAACCTCCAGTACTCCGTAGTTGTCTTCTTGGCAAGCAGTACATTGTACACTGAAAGAAGTACACGGAAACAAATGCAATCAGTAACCGGCGTAATAGCGTAGTACTGCGTGCTTGCTAGTCAGGGTTGCTGCAGCTAGCTTCAAGGCCCATTATTATTGCACCATATCATCTGCATCCCCAGCATTTCCACATACACCTGCATATACGAATGCACATATTTGTGCATATATGCCGGTACAGACGCATCACTTCATCCGTCGAACACAGAAAAGTACACGTACACACGACTACTTTTTTTTTGAGAACGTGCATAGCACGTTTTTTCATTAAGCGGAAGAGAGTTTTACAACGAAACAACTTTGAGAGACCCTTAAAGCGCAAACACAACACGAAACGAAAGCTAAAGCTAAACAGAAGAGCCAAACGACCACCCTAAACCTGCCAACTTAAACAAAGCTAAACTTCTCAGCCTACCGAAGAGAAACAACACCGTCAAGATCGCCTATGGCCCTCAAGCAACAACACCGGTGGCAAAGCATCCACCAAACACAAAGACATGGCGGCCAAGCGTCCGCCTGGAAGCAGCAGAGGTGGCCAAGCATCCACCAAGCGACGGCAAAGACACCGCCAGCGAAGAAACGAGCGATAACCCACATCAGACGACGACCAAAGGTGGCAAGGTAACCACCGAACACAACAGCGGTGGCAAAGACATCCATCGGACAACAGTGGCATGGCGGCCAAGCATCCGCCCGGAACGACAGAGGTGGCAAAGTATCCACCAAGCAACTGCAAAGCACCGTGAGCATAGCAAGGGGCGGCAATGCATCCGCCAACAGACGACGACCTAGGCATCCGTGGTGATGTTGATGAGACATGGAGACGAAGGCTACAGAAGAAGAGTCGACGACCACTGACAGGAAATGCACCTAACCCGACCAAAACCTGCAGGAGGGATAAGCACCACGAACACACGCACATCACCGAACGACTAACAATCCGAGCTAGGAAGGTAGAGCGAGGGGGGTCATGCAGGACGATGCCTTCACAAAGGGAGCGACGACGACGCCGCTATCGTCCGACTGTCCGCGGGGGAGCAGTCCAAGTTTTCACCTGGCGAAACCAAATGGGTTTGGAGGCCACAACAACGCCTCCAGCGAGGTAACTACGTCAAAGGACGCAGCCGTTGTCGACACCGGCAAACGTCGGCCCTAGCTTTCGCCAAAGGCCTCCAAAGCCAACCCCACACTGCAGACCGCCGAGACTAAGATGAGAGCCAAACGATGGGATGGCAGCGAGCAATCCATGGTGATGACAAAGATGAAGCACATCCACAGGCACAGACATAAGGAGTGACGACCTCGACGACCCAAACTAGATTACAAAAGAGCGACCGATAGCATCAACCGCGAATCTCCCCACCACACGCACAACCAAGGACAGTGCCGACACCAAATTCAGCGACTGCAGCCAGATTGACCCCAAAACAAGCGAGCTGGGGCAGGTCTGGGCCCGAAGCCCTAACGAGCCGGCATAGGGCGGCGGCGGGCATAGGGCGGTAGCGCGACTTGGAGGTCGGCGCAGCATCCAGCGCCGAGAAAAGGGGGGCAGCCGCCCTCACCCGCACCCGGCGGCGAGCAGGCGGCGGCCTCAAGGCCAGCACCCGCAGCTCCGGCGGCGGCGGGGCGCTGGCTGGCCCGACCAGCCCGTGCGGGGGCGGCCAGCGCACCCCATGGCCTGCCCCCCGGCGGCGGGCCAGGAGGGCGGCGCGGGGCGACAACTAAAGATGGCAATGGGTACCCGAAACCCGACGGGTTTTTACTCTATTAGGGCATAGGCATGGGTTAATATTTGTACCCATGGGTTTGTTAATGGGCAAAAAGCTAGACCCAGCGGGTTTACGGGCATGGGTTTGGGAACATATAACCCGAACCTGTAAACCCATGGGTTTTTTAAACCCGGTCCAACCTAGTACATTTCTATTTTATTTTACAAATTATAATGTATTTTGTGTATCTCCTTTACTTTCTACTTTAGTGAATCTTGAATATATTAGTAGCGGTTGTGGGTGTTGCTAGCTCACTCTATATAGTACTCATGTATACGGTGGATTGATGACTTAATGTCATACTAGGACCACTTAAATATAAAACTTGTTATTTATAATTTTTATTCCATGTAGCATTGTAGCACTAACTTTTTAGTGAACAATAAACTTTGTGCCCATTATGTATTTACCTACACTACAAATTTATTACTTGTTACGATAAACTTATTAGTTATGACATGGAGTTGTATAATAGAGGTGCAAACCCACGGGTGACCCGTGGAAACCCGCTAACCCGACGGGCATGGGTTTGGGCAAAATTTTTTAATGGGTTAAAATATTTTTCGTGGGCACGGGTTTAGGATGGCAAAACCCAGCGGGTTTGTGCCCGTTGCCATCCCTAGCGACAACGGCAGCCCAAGGCGCCCCGCATCGCGCGGAGATGGCAAGGGCGGGGGGCGAAGCCGGCGGCGACGGATGGGACCATCACCGGAAGGAATCCATGGCGCTCGCCGGCGGGTCCCCACGTAGGCGGCGGCGACGGGCAGCGGAAGCACGGGAGGGGCGAATCCATTGCAGGGCACGCGCGGATCTGGCGCGAAACCGCCCTCCCTGACGATCGGCGGCGACCAAGACGACCATGGCGATCTAGGTTAGGGTTAGAAGCGGGACGGGAGGGGAGGGGAAGGGGAGAGGGTCAGGATTGCCGCGCCACCGCCGTCCTTGCCGCCACACGTGCTTCCGGCGGCCGGCTCTGGCGGCAGCGTGGCCAGGAAGAGGGCGGAGGGGGGCTAGTGGTGGCGGCGAACAGGTACCGCCCGAGTCGTGCGGAGAGGGACGACGCGGGGGTCGGAGTCCCCTTTCGATTCCCCTTCTACACACGACTACTAAGCTACACATGCGTACATGTACGCGTTGCACGCACCTTGCACGGCTATGAAAGAACGTGCATGTGTACGTTTCCGGCCTTCGTACACGTCCTTTTTATTTTGTTTTTCAAAAGTCGCGTTGCGTCCGTCAATAATGGCTCACGCTCAATGCCTCAAATGCATGCAAATATTTGTTCACGTATGCACGCATGCGTAGTACATGCTGCGTGCAGTGTAGCCGAGACTTTTCAGCAGCAGCTAGCTAGGTGTGCATGTCGTGGCTACGACGTGCAACAGTTTCCCGTTAAGCTCCATCAGGTTTCCTCTTCGGGCCCATGCCAGGTGCCACCGTGTCCATCGCCATCCTTTAACCTCTCCATTCCTGGCCCCGCGCGCGCGCGCGAGAGAGAGAGAGAGTTCCCATCATGGTCATGGAGGCATGGTGCTAGCTGCCCACTATAAAGCGCCCCCCTTGGCTTCTTCCTCGCTCCACACACCACACCATAGCAGCTCAAAAGCTCCTTTTCATCTCGTGGAAAAGAGAAGAGTGAGCAAAGTTAGCTTGGTAGCTAGTATAGGGTTAATTCCTGGGCAAGATCCTCCCTCCCACCTCTTGATCCTTCCCTTCCTGCTTCCCCATCAGATCCCAACAGAGTGGCCATGCACCAGCACCAGCACCAGGCCATGGTGGGCGACGCGCTGTGGGACCTGCTCGGGGACGAGATGGCCGCCGCCGCCGCCGCCGCCGGCGAGCACGGCCTTCCCCCCGGGTTCCGGTTCCACCCGACCGACGAGGAGCTCGTCACCTTCTACCTGGCGGCCAAGGTCTTCAACGGCGCGTGCTGCGGCGTCGACGTCGCCGAGGTGGACCTGAACCGGTGCGAGCCGTGGGAGCTCCCCGAGGCGGCGCGGATGGCGGAGCGCGAGTGGTACTTCTTCAGCCTCCGCGACCGCAAGTACCCGACGGGGATGCGCACCAACCGCGCCACCGGGGCCGGGTACTGGAAGGCCACGGGGAAAGACCGGGAGGTCCTCAACGCCGCCACTGGCGCGTTGCTGGGCATGAAGAAGACGCTCGTCTTCTACAAGGGCCGCGCGCCGCGTGGGGAGAAGACCAAGTGGGTTCTCCATGAGTACCGCCTCGACGGGGAGTTCGCCGCCGCACGCCGGTCCTGCAAGGTACGTACATGCATGCAAGCGTGATCTCCCCCATTTCTGGCTAGCTGCTACCTGCACATGTGCTTGCACACAAACCACATCTAATAACCTACTACTAGCAGTGTTGCGTAGTGTAGAAGATAGCATTTGTGTTGAGCTATATATGATTTGTTCAGTTTTTAACACTACTAGTAAAAATGCAGCCATCTAGCAATGTTGCATAGCAACACATAGCATTAGCACTGCATGAGTCGTCAATGAGCAGATTAATTTGGTCAGCTTTTAGCAGTAAAATGTCGCAGCTAGCATTTGCAATTACTCCATGAAAGGATTTTTGTTAAGGTTTTTGGAGCAGATCTTTTCAGTTTCTGTATATGCATGCATGATTCTGTCCATGATTTGCTTGAGAACGCAACAGTGTGACAGTAGTGGAGATGTGATATCCTTGACAAGAAGTTGGAGTTGCGGAGATATGCTAGCTGCAATGAATGTGGCATGCATGCATTGATGCATAGTATGCATGTAGTAGGAGTTGGGGTGACATGTGCATGCAGATTGATAGACGTATGCTTTCTATACTTTTGTGCATTCAATGGTGTTGTAAGCATGATAATGTGCTAGCTAGTACGACTACAGTGGCTGTGCACAGCTTCAGGGCCTTCAGCTGTTTCAGCAGCAGCATGCATATGTATGCATGGCCAGGAGTAGTTCCATCTCTGCCTAAGATCTATTTGCGCTGACACACAGGATCCAACTATCCAAGCGAACCAAGCCACCAGCCAGTAGTGATCCTGCTGTTGCTGTGCTTGTGTTGTGCCCTCAGGGCGCGCCATGGATGTGCTTTGCATATCTCCAAACACTGACATACCTCCCTTCCAAATCTTTGTCGTACAGATAATCAAATCTTCCTAAAATAAACTAGTAGATGTGAATCCAATGTGCTCGTTGGTTTCGATTTTTTTAATCTGTAAATTAAACGTGCCATCTGCAGAAGTTTCTGTGGGAAATTTATATGGTACACTGTGTTGTCTCTCCTGCAATCCTGAGTTCCTGACTATATAGATCACAATCCACAGAAAATAATCTTCTTTTGTGTGTAAAAAATTAGCACTGACTGATGATTTAAATTTAATGAATCTTCTGACTTGCCTATAGTCTATAGATAACAATCCACAGAGAAAAAAAACAATCTTTTGTTTTTTCTATGATTTGCTGAATCTTTTCTTGTACCACACATGCAGGAGGAATGGGTGATCTGCAGGATCCTCCACAAGACAGGAGACCAGTACAGCAAGCTGATGATGATGAAGAACCCCTACTACCTTCCCATGGGGATGGACACCTCCAGCTTCTGCTTCCAGCAAGACCCCGCCGCCGCCGCTCATCTCCCAAACCCTAGCGGCTGCGCGAGCATCGTCGGCCTCCCCTTCCACCCCGGCATGCAGCCTCCACTGCTGCCCAACAACCAGTGCAAGATCAGCAATGGCGGCTGCGGCTTCCCTGCATCGGCATGCATGCAAGAGGCGCCGCCGAACGGCTGCGGCGGCGGCAGCAGCAACACCATGGGCATGGCGCCTCCATACCCTTCTGCCTTCACCTCCATCGTCGCTGGCAAGCCGGACCTGCCGCCGGCGGCCCAGGCCGGGGTCAACGCCGGCGGCCCACAGGAGCCACGGCCACCACCGCCACCAGCCTGGATGGAGGCTTACGTGCAGCACGGCGGGTTCCATTATGAGATGGGCCCAGCTGCAGCGCCCAGGGGCGCATGATCCGGACCGCTGGTCCCTTAGGGTTATCGGTTTATTACCTTCTCTTTTCAGTTGCTAGTGTAATCTTTCTTTTCAGCTGAATTTGCAAGTGCGAGGTTCAGACACGAGCACTTGTAGCTTAGATCTCCCAGTCATTTCTTGCTGTCGTTAGCACCTTAGTTGTCAACGAATCTAGTTTAGTGACTTTCATTGCATGCATGCATGCATGCATTGGATCATCAGATCAGAGAGCTGTTGTAGTAGTGGCATTTGTATTGTTGATCCATCCACATGCAGTGTGCTTGGTAATATATGTCCCTTTGCGTTCATTGGCATGAATTAACCAGATTGTGAATTTGTGATGCTGCTCTTTAAGCTTTCTGCACCCATGACTTTGTGTTCATTTTCACATGCTAGCTTGAATACACTCGATAGTACAAACGGATCAGCTAGCTAGTTTAACAATGTTTATGCATATATACAAAAGAGTACAGTACACCGTGCACACTTGCTGTGGTATGCTTTGTCCAGTCATTCGCGAGTAGTACTCAATGATGGCTACGAACAGCGGGGTAGTATATGCAAGCATCAGCGGCACTGTTTGCACAGTGCGGTGAGGATTTGGTCCCTCTGGCGCCAGATCTCAAGAGGGGCGTGCACAAACGTCCTGCACCCCTGATCATGCATGTCCACACCTGCATATAAGGTTAAAAAGATATTTCGTACGTGGATGCAGGATGATCTGAGGTCGTGCAAGAAACATAACAAAATTAGAAAATTAAGGTTTAAATAGAAGCGGTATTATATTGTGGTCAGTGATGGACGGAAGGATTGAAATACGACATGAGATGTGATTTAGGCCAGGGAGACGGAGAAGCAGATGCATGGGCGCATGCATGGCTGGCCGGGGCCTGGGCCGGCTGGAGCTGGAGGGTGTGATTTGACGGGTTACAATAATGCTGTGTCTACTGGCTAGTGAGGAGTGGCGCGCATAGGAATAATGGGGAGGATCCCGCTGCTGCGAGAGGGAAAGGTGCAAGGGGGCAGCATGCATGCACCTTGACGTGGTGCGCCTCAGGGCGATGGGACGGCCCCGACGTGACCCCTAATCGGGCATCCCGGGTTGGATTATTGCTGCAGCGGCAGCAGCGGCGATCTTCTGATGATCCGGCGCTGCGTCCGCCGCGCGCTTTGCCACGCATCCAACAAGTCAAGCTCAAGCAGCTCCACTCCAGGTTGCAGCAGCAGCTGCTGCCTGGTAACCCCCGTGTAAAAGCGAGTAGCCCAGGCCAGCTCGGCACTCGTGCTTTCGACCGGCCTGGCGCCGGCGAGGTGTACGTCAGCCACCGGATCGTCGTTCAAACCACTTTTACCATGACGAGATGGAAACAGGCCGGTAAGGACTTGAGAGTTGAGATGTCGTCCAAGAAACAAGTCAAGATCCAAAAAGAGAAGAAAATAAACCAGAAATCTGGAAAAAAAAATTGTCCGAGTAGTCGTGGCATGACAAGATGAAATTAATATTTACATGTCATAGATATCAGTTTTGTTCGTTGGCTTATCAGCTCAACTCGATGGATTATTCTTCCAACTGAATATTATTGAATCAGTTAGAATCAACAGACTTTTCAGCCCAGTCCAGCCAAACGAACAAAGCAAACAATATTTTTTGAACGAGAGCAAATTTAAACTCGTCCCCCTAAACTGTTTAGCCTTTGAGGCGGGGAAGATGTGGTGAATCCACAAATGGAGAGATGCAAGCGGTAATACCATCCACTGTCCCATTATAGTTATCTATTTGATTCGTTAATTATTCCAAGCGACAAAAATGAACAATAATTAATTGAGGTGTACTTCTAGTTTGGCGAACCGCTGAAGTGAGGTGAGCTGAGGTTCACGTTGAAGAACATAATTAATAAACTCCTAAATAAAGTTAGCCAGTTATCCCCAGGCCTTTAAGCAGTCGCTACGCTTCAACAACAATGCTAGAGTGGATAGGCGATAGGCAACGAGAACGAAAGAACAGAACACCCCTCCTTGAATGCGATGCTCGCGATCGCTCGCCTTCTTGTCAAATTGCTGTCGGCCGGCCGGCCGGCCGTCCGCCGGGGCTGTAGCTGGTACTGATGCGGAGGCGTGCATGTGGGCAGCCCGTGGCCGGCCGGCTTGCTTGTTACGAACTGTCGGTCCATCAACTCCGGCCGGCCGGCCACCGACTTGTCGCTCGCTCTCTGCAGCCATACACGGTAAACGTTCTGGCCGGCAGCGTCGCCTACTGTAGAAACTGGGATGGAACTGTAGCAGAGATCTTTTTACAGGACAGCACTGTAGCAACACGGATCGTTCAACACCTACTGTTGCTTGATGTGTCAATTGTCAATGCGTTTGATCGGGCAACGACGAATCCAAGTGAAGCAGACGCGACTTGGACATCCCAAAAATACCAAAAGTAAAAAGCATCCATGGTGTGCCAGCCATCTCTCGGCGTGTCGCCGACCGTCTCTGATGCTCCGTTTGGAAGGAAGCACACGAACATAGTACTCCTACAGAAAAAAAAAATCCGTTTAGAACGGAAAAAATAAAGTTGTTGTTCCAAGCATTTCATGATTCATATTACCTCCGTTCAAAAGTTTGGATCCTTTTGATTCTCTCATAAATCCAACTTCTCTAACTCTAACGAAGTTTATTGACAAGGAAATGTACCGGCTTCTTGGTTATGTTAAATTGGTCTTGAAATACATTTGATATTGTGTTTATTTGGTACTGTAAATGCTAATATACGTATGTAAAAGTTTAGTACACTAGAAAACTTTGATTTGAGTTAAAACTTTGTTTTTTGACGGGGTCACCAATTCACCATCTATTGTAGCTCAAGATGGAAATAACGCGCATGGGACACAGGCCCACGGACAACGGTCCGCGTGGACCAAACATGAAGCCTCGACGCCCGCGCACGCAAAAGGTGGGCTCAGGAAATTGGGCCTCTGTTAGATTTGTGTGGCCCAGATAGCGCTCTCCTACCATGAAGGCAGGCAGGTCGTTTCAAAGAAGCAGCGCATCACTGGTACTCCCTCCGGTTTAGCAAAATAAGTCGTTTAGAACAGCGACACGGTCTTTAAAGTACAATTTTGACTTCTTATTTTTATAAAATATTTATTAAAAACTAACATATGTATACTTTTATAAAAGTATTTTGCAAGACAAATCTATTTATAAACTCAACGACTTGAAAGTATTTTGCATCTCAGCTGCCGTCACGAAAGAAACAAGGACACCTGCTCCTGCAATCATCGGTGCCGCCATGTGGGCCTGTTCTTGCGAGGAAAAAGGAGCGCCGGCATATGGGCATGGGCCTGGTGGCAACCGTTCGGCGATGCCCACGATCGAAGTACCACCTCGCGTTGCTCCACCCTCGCCCTGAACCTCCGCGCCTCCCTCGCCGTGCGCCGTTCTCGCATCGCGGAGCATCCCTCGCCGTGCACACCGATCACATCACGATCGGTTCAAGCAGCACTGACACGCCGTCGTACATGGCCGAGGACGCTGGTGCAGGCTCAAGGGCCAAGGCCTGCGACGGTACGTGATGTTGTGCTCAGGCAACCCGAATGTTCTTGACTGAATTTGGCAAGGTGATGTGGTTCTGGCTGTTCAACAACGTGTGCTCAGAGCCTCAGAATCATAAATGTGTTACATTTAGTTGTAGTGTGTTCCTGCTGTAGATCGAGAGGTAAACGGTGGCCGGTGATGCGAGGTAGCATGTTGAATTTTTATACAACTACTTGCAATTTTGGTGTTCTTGGATGTGTGTCAATCAAATAGCGTTGTGATGTTGCGGTTATCAAGGTTCAGGAACATGTAGTTTTCTGTCTTCTGAAAATATGTATTATCCAAATTTCTTCCTCTCCGGTACTGAGCATTTATTTTTAGTGGATGAATGCACCAACGTGCCTTAGGGGGAACTGAGTATATAACTGCTCAAATCAACATGGAAAATCCACATGGAGATGCTGGTTCCAGGCTAGGTGCTCCCTTCTTCAGGTTTCAATCGACCATTACATTTGTTTAATTACATCCTCTCCTGAAAGAATAGCGATTTGTGCCTCACTGCTATAATTTTGGATCAAGGCAAGAGTGGCCCAATTAATTAAAGCTGGAATCGTGTAGGAGGCGATGCTTAAGATGTTGACATCAATGGGGTGGAGCTGGATGGGTTAATGCCACTCTATGCTTCTGTCATCTTGACTTCTGGTGAGCAAGGCAAAAGTTACTTGCCCGGACATAAAGAAATCACTTTCCATTCTATGCGATCCACTTTCACATGACATTTATAGTGAAGTGCTCTAAGATTTTCTATTTCTTTTTTAGGCCATTTTATTATTGTCTCATGAATTATGCCTTTAATTATGGAACTCAATAAGGTGTATATGTTCCATTTTAATGACATGTAGACTGACAGGATCTGTAGATTTAGATGTTTGCAATTTTAAACATGCTAATCGTAAATTTTACTGAATTTTTTGTCGCTTTGAAAACTTCATCCAAGTTACTCTCTTTACCCTTCTATATCTGGATCATTCAATTCTAAAGTTGTCCAATCTGTTGATTTATTGGCCATGTTCTACTCTGTAGAAATGCCGGTTACTTTGGTTTATATCTACCGACAGTCCAGGTTTGTTACTTTGGTTTATATCTGCCGATAGTCCAGATTTGTTACTTGCTTCCAGAAATTTTCTACAAACAAACAAAATATGCTTGCCACATATTGGCGATTTTAAGATCAACTTTTTTCAAGAACGTCCCATGGGCATATTTCATTAAGAAATAAGATGATCAACGTGCTATACAAAGTTCTGTAATATTGCACATGTTTAATGTGCGTAGTTTCTGAAATATCTAGGCGAGTGAAAACAGCAAAATCTTTTAAGAGATGTTGAAGATAGCGCTGGATTTGTTAGCAACATGTTCTGATGGTGTTCTTCTCTGAGTGCATTGATGTATTGTTTCCTTTCTCATTTTCTCTTGTAAATAATCTTTTTTTTATTGAGCTTGTGGTAATATATCACTCGGGCTGTAGTTTTCGTAAATAAAAAAATTATTGTTTGTCAAGACTATAAGGTCATATGTCAGTTACATATAGACAAAAACTAGGCAGTAATAAGGATTTCCTGAGAAGTACAACTCTAAAAGAACAGGTGAAGTTTCAGAGGATTTACCATTAATTTGTAATTCTTAGTGGTTTCTTGGAAACAAGTCGTGCTAATTATGAGCTCAGCTCTCATGGTTTAGAGTTGGCGTGCTTTTGCTATGGCCCTTGCTGTTGAAGCACATATCATGTGAAGTTGTTTGGATGATCAGCCATTCCTCCAAATAATGGTAAAGGCTAAAGACTGAACAACATGTATTTCTTAATTTCTGTAAGAGTCCAATAATAGAGACTGTTGACATGTGAACTTTATCAATCATTAAGCTGCCTCTGTACAATGTTAATGAAAAGAATCACAAGCATGGCTAAAACATCATAAAAATCTTTGCAAGAGAAAGAGGAACTGACAAACAGTGAAATCGACAACAGCAGATGGACAAAAATGGAGTAAGCTTTCATGTCAATTGAGTATTTTCTGTACATTTTCTCTCATATACATGTACATCCAAAATTGTTTGGACGATCAGCCATCCCTCTAAAAGGCGGATGCTAATCGCAGGAAGTCGAGCTGTGTGACCTACAAGCTAAGAGTGTTCAGAAGAGAAACCCTGCTCTGGATCAATGTCCTGAACAAAGTCTCAACTCCACTCTCAAGATCAACAGTGTCCAACTCCAACACCTGCAACTGCTCCTCCTCGCATACAATTTTCTTCTTCTGGAATGCCTTGGAAACAAGAGTCCACTTGCTAGCACTGGGCATCGCGATCTGCTTTGACAGGAGATGCAATGTTGATTTGAGCATCGACACAGCAATCTCCCGGGCTTCAGCCAACAGCTTTACCACCTTGCATCCCTCGTCAGAAGCAGCCTTGATACTGATCCTTTTGAACTGCTTCTGTTTCTTCTTGGCCGATCGGATGTAAGACAAACTGACCATGGTCTTGATGGTCATTGAAGGTGAGCAGATAGTAGCCTTCAGGCTCTGCAGACGTTCCTCAACGCTGATCTTATTGGAGCAGGGGCTTAAGGGCACACTTGCGGACCTCTGGTGGCAGGCCATGTTTGAATGGAATGGAATGAAAGTTGTGAGGCCTCTTCTCTGGAAATGGGAGAGAAGGCAAAGCTGCTGCAATGGTGTCTTCCCGGCTTTGGCTTCCTCTATTTATACAGTGAAAGAGGTTGAAACAGCTATGTAGTGGAGCCAGCAGACAGCAAGAATCATTCTTATGTGCAACCAAATGGTGATCTGCACTTCTGCAGCAGGTCAAAGTCAAACCACCCAACCCAAGAGGTATCAGCAGTTCAACTCTGCAGTATGAATGACAAACTAGCCTGCACGGGTGTTTCTCAAGATCATCGCGAGATTGATTAATCAACCTGAAAGTTGCCGGTGGAGGAACGAGCAGCAAGACTTGGCTCGCCTCCAGCTCCAGTATCCTCGATCATCGACGTGTTTCTGCAATTCTGCAGTTGCTGAATGGTTAGCTTATTATCGCGCTGTCATGTTTCGATTGCAACCAATAACGAATTCGCTCGAGCGTGTAAGGTGCGCACGCTTGCCGCAGATATAAAGATTTTTTTTGGATGGAGACAAGGGGGGAATTAAAGGGGAGGCGGCGGTGCTAACCAGATCATTGCCATCGTCCTCGGATGTGGCGACTCATGACCGGGATAGTGGTCCTGGCGCCGGGTCGCGGCCATGATTTCTGCAGCGAAACCGAGACGACGGCGCCGGGCCGTGGCGGCGGTGGCGACCATGGGGGCGTCCCGCCGGCCGCCGGGGCCCTCGCGCCTCTCGCTGCCGCCTCCAAGGAGAAGGCGGTGGAAACCTGGAGCACCATGGCGCCAACAGGGGCACTGCTGCTCCCGCCGCCGTGCCCGTGCGGCGACCGGAGAGGGGAGCGTCGTGACCGTGAGAGTGCGGCGGCGCTCAGGCTCAGTCCAATTATATTTTGCGAATTGCCCCCTCGATTGGATCGCGATTATACATTTAACCCCCTAGTTTGGATCGCGATTATTAATCGCGATCCGAACATTTGCATATAACCCCTACTTCGGATCGCGGTTATTAATCGCGATCCGAATACTTGTATGAAACCCCCTCATTCATTCTCCCATGGGCCATGGCCATGGACCCATCTCCTTCCCGGCCGCCGGTGACATGGACATGCCGGGGAACTGCAGCCAGTGTCGGACGGGGATCTCCCGGCCGCACTACGGCACTGCCCCCCTCCTGGTGGCCTTCCTCGTGCTTCCCCTCTGCCTACTCATCCAGCTCCACCCTCCCATTTTAGCCTCCGGCGCGACCGCGGCGAGCGGCCCCGGTACGGATGCTCTACGGATCTCAAGGTTGAGGTCCCAGTGGGTTTCCCCTCGAATACATTCCAGCATTTCAGGCGAGCCAACCCCGGAATGCCGGGACGCTGAACCACACCGCAAGTTCAGGGTCTCCGGCCCCGACGCGCCGCGCCCTTCGTATCCTTGAGCAAGTGTGCAACCACGCCATGCAGCTCCTCTACGACCGGAGGTAAAACGCTAAGCCATTTACTTGGTTTGGGTGTGGCTGAATGCCTAGGATTTGGGTGTGTTCTATGCATTTTGCTTGCTGCTTCTTAGTTCTTACGCCTTGTGAAACGATTGCTGGTAGCTGTTTGGGAGATTGCAGCAACCCGCAAATAAACCCCAAAATTAGCTCTACATAAACATAAGGTGCTTGGCAAATGGCATTGCATACGAAAAATGTGGATCTTAGTGGCAGTCTTCAGCTAGAATGCTTGGCAAGTTCATTCATGGGGGTAGAAAAAGAGGGGAGTATTTTAACTGTTGGGCAATAAATTTCGTTGCAAAAATAAGAACACTGAAATTGACAACAGGAAATGGATCAAAATACTTTGCTTCTCAATTGAGTAATTTTCTGTACCTTTTCTTATATAGACAAAAAATTGTTTCGATGGTTAGCAGACCCTCTAAACTCTGTCCTGGAGGGCAGACTCTGCATGTGTTATTCAGAAGAGGAACTCTGTTCTGGATCAAGATCAATGTCCTAACAAAGCCTATACTCTGATCAACAATGCTAAATTCCAACTCCCCCAAATGCCCCTCCTCACAAAGACACAAACAACTCTTCTCTCCTGGAATGCCTTGGAGCCAAGGGGCCACTTGCTGGAACTTGGCATCACAGTTTACTTTAACAAGAGATGCAATGAGGATTCTAGCATGGAAGCAGCAATCGCATTGGCTTCAGAGTTCTGACAACATCTTAATAACCTTGAAACTTTCCTGATCAGCTGCAGTGGACTTCTTGCTTATTTTCTTGAATTGTTTCTGTGCCTTCTGGGCAATGTGGATGTGAGATTGAATCTTCTTGTTGTTGAGCCACATCCCATGTGAGTATTAACATGAGCCATCTAATCTACACTTTGCATATATAAACATGAACTAGTAGTAATCTCTTTTATGATGCCAATAATAATTAACTTCTTCTGAGTAAAATACTTTTTCCCTGATCAAAGTTCAAAAGGTCCAATTTTCAGGTGATTATTTTACTCTCTACCTGTCCTCCATATCAAGTTGTGAAGGCAAGGAGGAGAACAAAAAAAATTGACAACATGAAATGGATATATATTTTTTTTCTTTTCTTAACTTAGACCACAGGGGGGCAGATTTGGTGATTTATCTACAAGCTAAGAGTATTCAGAAGATAAACTCTGCTCTGGATTATTGTCCAGAACAAAGCCTCGACCCCATTCTCAAGATCAACAATGCCCAACTCCAACTCCTGCAATTGATCCTCCTGAGTCCTGACACATAACTCTTCTCTTCTGAAACGTCTTGGACACCAGAGACCACTAACAATTTGCTTTGTCAGGAGATGCAGTAAGGACTCTAGCTTTGAAACCGCAATCTCTCTTGCTTCAGACAAAAGCTTACAACTTGCAGTTTTTATGATCGACTGCAGCAGACTTGTTAAACTGTTTTTGTGTTTTCTTCACCGCCAACTGAATGTAGGACTGGATCTTGGCTTGTACAGCTGCATTGTCTTCTCTCTTGAGGACCAGTTGCATGTCCAGGATGATTCCCTTGAGCTCCCCAAAGCTCTCTTGCATTGCATTGCAGAGATTGAGCATAACAAGTGAGTGCTCAAGCTCTTAGCTCCACTGCTGTCTTTTGCTGCTCAACGTGGCTGCGCGGTTAGCACACAAGCTCGCCAGTGTAGTTGTAGATTTCTCCAAGCTTTCTCAAACCATCACACATGGTTCTAATTGTAGCAGAACATGAAGATGTGGATGCCTTGAAGCTCTGGATCTTCTCATCGACATCAATTTCATAAGAGCAAGGGCTCGATGGCACAATAACAGATCTAAGGTGATAATACATGGTTGTAGAGGAAGTTGTAGTGCTTTGTTTTCCTTGAAAAAAATGGAAGAGAAGGGAGCGTTAGAGAAACTATGTCAATGCCTCAATGGTGTCAATCGGGCTATTTCTTGCCTATAAGTAGCATCCTTGACTTTATCGACAGCAAGAATCTCATTGATTGGAGGTGTTGTGGTGCTGCAGAAAGACACCTATTTCCATGACAAGAGGCATCTCTAACTCCATCTGAGCTTTCGATCAGCGTGTGATGTCTCCATGGCTGGTGGCAAATGATCTGCACGAGTGCCTAGTTTAATGCCTGATCCAGATCTTGAGATCAATGAGCAAGTTGTGTAACAGTAGAAGAAGAGCTGTGGCTACTCTGGTTGATGGAGGATAGTGGAAGGAGTAGTTGATTCCATTGTCAACTACCTTCTCTGATAGCTCTTTGTGTGCCATCGCTGGCATGTTTCTTGGCCACATCTTGGCGATTTTAAGATGATCAACGTTTTTTCAAGAACGTGTCATGGGCATATTCATTAAGAAATAAGCTGATCAACGTGTTGTACAATCTGTATTGTTGCGCATGTTTAATGTGCATAGTTTCTAGAACATCTGGGGGAGTCAAAATAGCGAAATCTTTTTAGAGATGTGGAAGATAGCGATGGCTTTGTTAAGAATAGATGTTCTGATGGTGTCGGAGTGCATTGATGTAATGTTACATCCTTGTAATCTTCCCTTGCTTTCCTTTCTCATTTTCCCTTGTAAAATAATCTTTTTTATTGAGTTTGTGGTAATATCTCACTCGTGCTGTAGTTTTCGTAAATAAAAAAATAATGTCTGTCAAGACTATAGGTCATAGGTCAATTACATTGAGAAGAACTAGGCAGTAATAAGGATTTCTTGAGAAGTACAACTCTAAAAGAACAGGCAAAGTTTCAGAGGATTCACCAGTACTTGGTGATTTTTAGTGGTTTCTCGGAAACAAGTAGTACTGGTTATGAGCTCAACTCTCATGGTTTGGAGCTGGCATGCTTTAGCTATGGAGGGCAAGATCCATGGTGTACGGATCTTGTGCTTGCTGTTGATGCACATATCATGTGAACTAGACTGAACAACGTGTATTTCTTCATTTCTGTAACAGTCCAATAATTGAGAGCGATGCCCTCTAATCTTTATCTTTCATTAAGCTGTCCTTTGTACAATATTAATGAAAATAATCACAAGCATGGATAAAACATCGTAAAAATCTTTGCAGGAGAAAAGGAAAAGTGAAATCGACAACAGAGGATGGACAAAAATGGAGTAAGCTTTCATGTCAACTGAGTAGTTTCGGTAAATTTTCTCTCATATACATATGTACATCCAAAATTGTTTGGACGATCAGCGATTCCTCTAAAAGGCGGATGCTAATCACAGGCAGTTGAGCTGTATGATCTACAAGCTAAGAGTGTTCAGTAAGAGAAACCCTGCTCTGGATCATTGTCCTGAACAAAGTCTCAACTCCACTCTCAAGATCAACAATGTCCAACTCCAACACCTGCAACTGCTCCTCCTCGCACACAATTTTCTTCTTCTGGAATGCCTTGGAGACAAGAGTCCACTTGCTAGCACTGGGCATCGCGATCTGCTTTGATAGGAGATGCAATGTCGATTCGAGCATCGACACAGCAATCTCCCGGGCTTCAGCCAACAGCTTGACCACCTTGCATCCCTCGTCAGAAGCAGCCTTGATACTGATCCTTTTGAACTGCTTCTGTGCCCTTTTGGCCGATCGGATGTAAGACTGAAACTTGGCCTGAACAGCTATGTTGTCTCCTCTTTTCAGAACCAGCTGCATCTCCTGGACAATTGACTTGAGCTCCAGGAAGGTCTCTTGAATGGAAGTTGCAGAGGTCAAGCAAGACGAGAGAGCGCTCAAGCTCCTCCTCTACTGCCTTCCTCTGCTGACGCTGGCTGCTGGGCAAAGATGTGAGCTCGTCGATGCAGCTGTAGATGCTCCCAAGCTTGATGAAACCTTGGCACATGGTTTCAACAGATGAAGGCGATGAGATGCTCGCCTTCAGGCTCTGCAGCTCTTCCTCAATGTTGGTTTTGTTGGAGCGAGGGCTTGAGGGCACACTCGCGGATCTCAGATGGCAGGCCATGCTTGTAAAGGACGCTAAGGCTGTGAGGCTTGTTTTTCTCTTGAAATGGGAGAGAAGAGAAGGCAAGCAGCTGCAATGGTTCTCCTAGGCTTTGGGTTCCCTCTTTATATAGCGAAAGGGGTGGAGGCAATTGAACAGCTGAACCAGCAGACAACAACAATCATTCTCATGTGTAACGGTGCTCTTGAACTGCAATTGAATCCACCCAAGGATCTTGTCGCTGATCGAGCTTGATTACAAGGTTGTCATGTCCGTTCCATTGGTGGCAAACTCACCTACTCGGGCGAAGGGCGGTGAGATTAGCATCTGATCCAGAGATAAAGACGGGTTAGTTAATAATCAAGTTGCATGTGGATGGATGAACAGCTAGTTGGCTTCAACCACCTCAAGGCTCCCAACTCCCAAGCCGTGTTTAATCACCAGGTTCTGATCTGGTCACAGCATTACACGGTGTCATGTTGCGATTACTAGAAGCAAAGAATCTGCCCGAGCCGCCGAGCGTGCAAGATGTGCACGCGTTGCAGCAAATATCCATATCTGAAAAAAAAAATCCATATCTAGAAAACATCCTGAGGAAAAAAAAAAAACAAACCGAGCCTTTGCCTCCGTTGCCTCGACGATCAATGCCTCTGTTGCCTTCCCCCTCTCCCTTCCTCTTGTCGTGGCTGCCAATGGTTGTAACATAAACCTCATGTACTTCTCTCTACCTCACTCCACCTCTCTAGCTCAAATCTTGTATGCCCAACTTTACATATTGTTGACATCAAAACCTGGTGCAATATAACCAGCAAGCTTTTATTGTCAACCCATATTAATACAAAATGTTCAGGCAAGCTTCTTGTCTGCCGTAGTTCCCTAAAAAAAACTACATGATGATCTCATATCTCGGATCTAGGGTGAACTAATTAAGTGTAGCTTTAAGTAGTACTAGTAGAAGGGCACGTGCCGCAGGCACGTGTTTCGTTCGGTGAGGTGTTCGTGGAGTCGAGTCCAATTAGGAGACTTCACGGGTGGGAAAGAAAATATCCGGTAGGGTGGTGGGCCGTGGGTGTAAGAGGAAAAAAAGTTTATATATTATTTAAAATAGATAGTAGTGTTTTTAAAGGTTGCATTCAGCTTATTGTACAGAGCATGAATTATTTGTCCAACAAAATTTTTTGTTTTAGCGTTATGAGTCCGAAGAAAAAAAAAGTAATGTAAAAAAGGTAACCTGCATGTATGACAGGACATGTACAAAAGTAACGTGGGTAAGGGTGGAGGTGGGACCACAAGGGGTCGGGTGGATTTTTTATATAGAAAGGATCCACTCGTCAATAGAAAGGATACCAATGGCAATTAACCGACTAACCATTGACCACTAATTCTCTAGCTCTTTATAGTACTAGTAGGTTGGTACGTGCCACAGGCACGTGTTATAAAAATAATATAAATTTAAAAATTTTAATTTAAAAAGAAATAAGTATGTAAAAGTATGTGCATTTTTGTTATATTGCACATTAAAATTATTCAATAGCATCACACATTAAAAATTATATATTTATACATGAAAAGCTTTGGGCCTCCGGCGAAAACAGAAAAAATTTATAGAATCAAATCTTAAACAATCAGCAACATATACAAAAGAAAATATGAAATTTGATAGAATCAAATCTTAAACAATCAACCAGAAGAAAATAGCCACGATACAAGTATCCATGAGCACCTCGGCGCCACAGCCAGCTTCTTGATGATGGGGAGGCCGAGAAGGTTGCTCTCCTCGTTGTCGGTGGCGTGGAGCAACGACGCCACGCACTCGACGGCGCCAAACACCGCCACAACATGGAGCACATTTCGCTTCTACTTGGTGAGCTTGGACACGACGAGCGTCGCGTCCACCCTTGCGCCGCGCTCGTCGCCGACACACTCACAAAGAAATATGAACTTTGAACAGACGATGAGAATAAATGGAGAGATTGTGTGTTTTGAGAAGGAGGAGGGGGCGCCTTATATAGGGGGGCAGGAGGGCTAAGGAGATGAACCTGGATGCCTACGACTATGGTAAGTAATCGATTCCCTGATTGGCTCCCACAGTTATGGTAAGCAATCAAGTTTTAAAAGTAAAGAGACACCCGATTGCATAGATGTCATTCCTTTTTATGAAAGGAAACCTTGATCCTTCATTGGCGGACTTTATGGTAAGCAATCAGTCTCAAAAGGAAGGAGACATCCCTGATTGCATAGATGTCATTCCTTTTTTCTGAAAGGAAACCTTACTCTTGATGGTAGACTTTATGGTAGGCAATCGGGTGCGACTTTATGGTAAGTAATCAGGTTTGAGTACGATTGGTGGGTAAGGAAATGCGCGGTGACAAAAAAAAAGAGGGGGGCGTGGCCGGTCAGCCAAAATAACGGGGGGAGGACGACCAATCCGTCTTCCCCTGGGTCGTTCAGGCCCACAATTTTTTCCTGATTTGTGGGTCCTTTGTGAGGGGTATAAGATTAATTATTTGTGTGAAAAACGGTTTCAATTTGCTCCTCCTTTATAGTATAGATAGATTAATATATATTCTAAACTCTAACAATTCAAAGTTTACTAAGTGAGAAGTTTGTATATTTATTAAAAATCTATAATTATAACTCTTTTTCTTCCACAATCGATCTTTCTAATAAAATGGAATTAGTGCAATTTTTACGAGCACTCCAATGTGTTCAATTACATTAGGGCACCGCTTCCTCGCGTCGTCACTATGCCGTTCTCTATAAAAGTCCCTCGACAATACCTGGTTCGGTCTCCTCTTCCTTTTATCGTGCGTATATCTGATCCAGCATTGGACCTCTCCTCTTGTGTGCACGCAACCAACGTAAACATGGTCGGCCAATATTTTTCACATGGATTTGTTAAAGAAAAAAAGAAAAATAGGACGTGATATAAAGCCGGCTGTTCTGACATGGATTTTGTTATAAACAAAAAGAACATGACATGGAATTGTTCAAAAAAGGCAGAACGTGACATGGTTGTTCCTGGCCGTGTGCGTGACATCGTCGTTCCTGGTCCTGTACGTGACATCGTCGTAGGAAGAGAGGGCAGAAAAAAAATATGATATGATCTAGTGAGAGAGGGCAGAAAAAAAATATGATATGATCTAGTGGCCGTAGATTTAATTAACAACATGGGTGACATGCCTTCTATATTAGAGTCGTACTTAACATAGACTCTTTAGTTTAATCTAGAGCGTTCGATCGTCATTATAAAATCCGACGATGTTGGAGGGGTAAAAGTAACACGTAAGATTTGGTACGAAAATTTCGTCGTCCTTTATAGTATAGATATTACAGTCCAATAAAGGTGAGAAAAAGCAAACCCTCTTGCTTTTATTTCATTGTTTACCTGGTAGCTGTATGAAGCAAAAGAGATTTTTTTAGTAATTGCACTGGGTAGCATAAACAAACATAAAATATCTTCCAGAAGACATAAGCCCAAAAAAACCTTAAGTAGCACTATATAACAGTCCAATAAAGGTGAGCAAAATCAAAACCTCAGACTTTCCATTTTATTGTTTACCTGCTAGCTGAATGAAGCAAAATAGATTTTTTTTAGTAATTGCATTGTGTAGCATAAACAAACAAACAAAAAAACTTGGAGCAGAAATGAGCCAAAAAACACTTGCTCTTCTGGTAGAACAATTGCGTTCTGTGTCGTTGATCCACCTTTGCATCCCAATGTCATCAGGAGCAGGCGAGCAGGTCTTGCATTTGATCTTCTTGAACTGCGTCTGCCCTCTTGGCCGTGCAGACGCACGGCCGCAGCGGCTGGCGACTGGCGTACGTTGAGCACCGCCGATGCAGGGGCCGTTTTCGTCATGAGCCTAGCACGCCACGTGATCATGCCCACGCATGGCTCGTGTTCCCTGGCGTCGCCGGCCACGGCGTGATGCTCGGGTCTGCGGCCGGCAGCGTCGCGCATGAAACACACAATCTGCCATGCCTGGAACAATCCGGCGATCTAAGTGATGCGCGAACACGATGATGTCCGTGGTTCCCATCGACCCCGCGACGCGCCCATCTCGATCGGCTAACGAATCGTGCATCGTCGATGAAGATGATTAGATCCACGACAATTTATTATATCTCGCTTTTGCCAGTTATGCAAGCGTGCACGGGCGGGCTGTCCATGAACATGCAGCGTAGGCCGCCGAGGTCCGATCAGGGCGTGTCAAGCCAGGTAGCCGGCGGAGCTTGCTTACGTGCATATCGCAGACGATCGACGCCACCGTACACCGAGCGCACGTGCAGGTGACGTTCGCACGCACGGACAACGCCGCCGAGGCGCTGGGTCTTATATATACGACGTACGTACCAGCCCAACTAAGTGCGCAGGCTGAGCAATGATATGCGCGTTGCTCCATGCCCATGGGTTCGTTCGAGTGCATCCGATCAGTTGCGCCCGACGCTGTGGGGCTCTATCTTGTGCACCGCTATCGTGCCGGGCTCATTAGGGGTGGCTCGTGGCTGAACTCCTGAGTCCTGACCAAGCTAATAGGCGACGCGACCCTCGAGAGGCTTGTGGCTGTGCCGAACAATCACGTCGATGGTGCCGGCCGTCGCTTGATCGATCTCGTCTTGAGCACACACCCAGGGCAGACGCTGTCGCTCGGCGAGCTCGAGGGTGTGGATGTTGCTTGCGCCGCCGACGCCGACGCCTATAGCGCGAACTCAGGCACGCTCATCACGTTGCGGCTCCGCCACTTGGGCTGGGGGCATGATGGATGGCGTGAGAAACTGGCACATCCTCTGCGACACCCGGTGTAAGGGCAGCAACGACGTCGGGGTCCAGGGCGGCGCAGGCGTGGCATGTACGAGCAGGAAGCGTTCCACTGTAATGGCAGACCTTCCAGTTCCAGAGGGCGTCATGGTTCATGGAGTTCAGAAGAAGCAACCACACTATACGTGGTCATCACCAACGAGGGCGTCAAGGTGGTCTGCATGGGTGGTCGCGGCGGCGCGCGCGCGTGGCCACGACGCGGTCGGCCCCGACGCACTAGTGGAAACCGTTGGGGACGAGGACTCGCCGCGCCGAGACCAACGCACGGGCGGATCACGTGGCGTGAGAGTTCCGCGTTCCCAAGTCGTAGCATGAATCAAGGACGCGTGTGGCTCCTGGGCGCCTAACTGCCTACCAATTATAGTTCAGGGGTGGGCGGTAAATGAAGATAGCCAAGCTAGAGCAAATCCTCCGGGAGGGTGCCCACAGGCGGCTAACAGTGGTGGATGGTTACTACAAATTTCTGTTGTTGCACTGTAGCGTAGAGCCGGGGAACACATTTTTTAGCTCCACCGGCTCCTCCTCTGTGTTGTTGACTATAACATTTCGGGGCTTATTTTTCTCCACACTACACTCCTGCACAGTGCCAATACTGTAGCACGAAGCACCTCTGGATGGAGGATTTTTTTATTTTAAAGTTTTCATCAATTGTGTCAGTTCATTTTTTTTTCTCTCTGTGCATGCAGCCTAATCCAAAAAAATTTCACCTTTTCGCAAACTAAACACCCCTGAAGCAAGGAGACACGCTCGGTCGCGTCACAGACTCACAGTGCATGGCGTGACAGCAGTCGCGCTATTGCATGTGGCGCGGCTGTGGCAGCTCCACGTCAGCATGCCTGACAGCATGTAATTTGGTCACGCTAAAATACGTAAGTATTTGTCACGCCAAACTCTGTGGCGCGACTAAAATATATGGCTAGTCCTGAAAATGTAGATCACGATGAGTTATTATTAAAATTTTAGATTTAAAAGAGTTAAAACAAAAAAATCTCCTGGACGGAGCCCCTTATTCGGGGTTGACTCGATCGTGGAACCTTAGTTTTTGCTTTTTTGGCCCGGGTCATTATAATTCTCGGGCAATGTGCTTTCAATGCATTTGGCTTTGGTCCACTATAGAGATGTGACGATATTGATATATATCATACATTCAATCAAATATTTAAATTTGAGTATGCATATTCAGATATGGAATAGAAAATTGGAACGTGAATATCTAAATTTGAGTACGAACTATCCCATTTAATATCAGAATTCTTCTATCGATCAGAATGAAAGATAAGAGTTCTCCTATTCTTTTTACCATACTCCCACATTTAATAAATAAATAATATTTGTAATATTTGAATAAGGTGTTATCGTAACACAAGTCTAAGTGCTACATCTAAAAATCTTTAACTCAACAAATCTTATACAATGTTGTTAAAGTCAAATAGATATACACTACTTACATGAATGTAGAGACCATTTATAGCTTGCTACTTTTAAGATATTTCTGGATAGAAGATTTCGGATATTGACATTACTTCATAAAAATAGTAGCATGCATATATTGTAAATATGGTCATATGAAAGTGTGAGTTGTTTTTTATATTTAGCCTACCACAATTATAGAGTCGTCCATTAATATTTACTACAAAAATCAATTGATTGGTGAATGAGATGAACCTTCCTCGCTAGAAAGCCTAGAACTTAGCACAACGTCTATCGAAATGTATCGTAGGCACATCGCACATAGCCCATATCAAGAGAGATCATAAACACGTAGAACATGCAATGTGTGCAAAGGAGATACTCAGCCATATCAAAATTATATCCTCCTATATGTCCCAAATTGTTAGATTTAGAGGGAATTAATTGTGTTTTATTTTTACTCAAAAATATATTCACTTGTTTGAAATATTATGTAGTAGAATTATATAAATTTAGAATCAAATAAGTTCTTGCAACAAGCTTCTCACTAAGATATTGTATCTTCTCCGCATCGGTTACTTCAAATTTAAAAATAGCCAAATCAAACAATAAATAGTGAGGTCAGTCAACTTCTCAATAAAGTATTGCACTTTATCCATTTGATAATTTGCTACAATAATCAACATTATTGAAAGACAAAGAAAAAAACAATAAATAATGTAGTAGTATAATGATTTGTCTTTCACTATAATAGTGAACCTATTTGAGACTCCAAGCATATCAACAAAGAAGCGGATTACCGTGCTCACTTCCTTTCTACTATTTTCTTCTTGTCTACTGCCAGACCACTCCACACAAGAAATTTCGCACAATACAAGCTCCCGTAGAAAATAATGATTTAAATAAAACATAGTGTAACTAGACAAAATTATAGTTCTCATATACAATTCGTTACCTGTGGACCATCCTTCAGAGTAAACTCATGCATTTTGCACTCCTCTTTGTTGTACACTATAATAACCATAATTTTTAGAACATTTAAAAATACATACTTTAAAAAAATTGAATTATAACATAATTTATTTTCTCAAATTATTCAAAACTTATTTTACAAATAAACCTATGCATTTACACTACATATGTGATGCATTTGATTGTTTTAGAAACTCCATTCGAAAACCCCAATCCCTAAAATAGGAATTCTAAATTCCTTTCTTTCCAAAATCTCAAGTATAATATAGCTATCTGAAACCTCATTTGAATTTGAATTTCCATTCAAAATTCATACTCAAAACCTATCCAAACAAATAGAAAACCTATTAGGTTTCTACACGGGCTACAACCAGCCGGCTTCCTCTTTTCGGCCGGACCCGCTTCCACCTCTCCTGCCTCCACTGGCACGGCCCCCTCACACGGACCACCCTGATTCCCTCCTCCTCTTCCCCGCTCCTAGCCCAACAGCCGCAGCGTAGCTTGCATATGCGGCCCACTCCCTCTCAGCCCACGTGGCCACTCGTCCATACGCCAGCACCGTCACCGACAATGCAATTTCCCGCGCCGCCGCACAACGGATAATATTTATTTTATCTGTTCCATCTCTAATACATTTTATGCCACATGAGCAGAATTGTTGACTTGGTAGGATCATTTATGATGGGGTCCTCTAGCTCGGTTATTGTGTTTATAAAACTCTCACTAGAAATGGCCTCAGAGCTCGTGTCTTTTCCGCGGAACACGGTGGGGATTGGTCTTGGCAAGCGGCACCTCGGCCTAGCGGCCGCCTGCTGTTTGTGCGTGGCGTGGCCTCTGCTGTCGACATAGTTAGAGGCGCAATGCTCGGCTTCCCGGTGTCCACAACGCCGGCCTCCAAGCCCGTCCCGCTCCTGCACGCCTGGGACGCCGGCTGTGGCTTGGGCCGACCGTCCGGCAGCGGGAACACGTGACGTGACCGTGCCGGCCGGCCGGGGCCACGATCCGAGGACCGAAGAGTGCACTATGCACGCCTGTAATTGGCGACGTTGCATCCCCTCTCATTAATTAATATTATTGTCACGTCATGGACCAGGCCGGCACGCCCCGCACGTACAAGCAGGCACGAGAGCAGCGGTGCGCGTGTGCAACGATAGGGGTGGTGGATCAGCAGGAAGCAGGTCGGCCACTAGGATTTCCATCCATCCATCTCTTGCATGCGCCGGAGCCGTGTACGTGATTGCCATTGGCGGAGGCCGGCACGACGTGGTCCGACCGACTTGTACGCGTTCAAGGTAACGAGGCCCTCCCGCTGGCTGGCCAGCACCGCTCGGCCCTCCACTTGGGCGGCACGAGGACGCCAACTGGTACCAAGCTTATGTGCGTCTGCAGGGGTGGTGGCGCGTGGCCACGAGGCGGTCGGTCCCAGTCAGCGGACCCGTGGAAACTGGGCGCTGGGGGCGAGGAGGACTCAGCTCGCCGCGCCGGCCGAGAGTGCCAACGAACATCCGATCCGGGTCACACCACTCGTGTGGGCCTTTTCAACGGGCCATGCGCTCGGCTTCCATGGAGGAGCAACGTACCTGGCCTTTCAACAGCGAGGATAAGCGGCGGCGCCGACGCCAGGGAGCGGCGCACTGTCGACACCGAGGAGCACCATAGAGTGTGCCGCCAGGCTACCCCACACGATCCACAAGGTCCCCGTTCTTCACTTCCAACAGCCAGGTGGCGTTATCGATCTTATCATTCATCCCGACTGCTCGTCATACTGTGATACACGAGTTGCTTCTGCCCGATTGGTCCGCACCAACTAGCAAAGGGAAGCGTAGGAATTTTGGATGCCGGAAAATTTGCCACGCATGGTGCATATCGCCGCGCTTGCAATCTGGGAACCCAATAATGGCACACGGTGATGCTAGCTGATGCGCGCCTCGTGGGATGGAGCTGCCGTGCTTAGCGCTGGCACGGCAAGCCAGGGTGACCCGCGCAGCAAGGGGAACGAAACGGGTGCTGGTTGCGGGGCTAAACAAACATGGCCACTTGGGAAATCAAAGCATTAGGCATAGAGATGCACATGCTTTCGACAAATCTAGACCCACTAACTAACCTTAGGTAGGTAGTGGAGGACGTTAGTGGGTGGCCACAGCATTATTGCTGCTGTAATCATTGTAGTTTTGTGCTCCTATAAGAAAATGGAAAATGCTACTGAAATCAGAAATATTTGTAGATGGACAGACGGATGAACAGGAAAGTTTTTCTGGATCAAAATTGTTTTCTTCTTTAATTCCACTACTTTCTGTACATTTACAGGTATATACTGTACATGTGTGAGGACTGGCAGATCCTTTAAAATGCGGAGGCCAATCGCAGGATGTTAGTGTCTACACTTGAAGAGAATCTATGAGCTAAGGATGTTTAGGAGGGCAACTCTGCTCTGGATCATCCTCCTGAACAGCTGTTCTGCTCCGTGCTCAAGATCTCCAATGGCACACTCCAATGCCTGCAACTGCTCCTCCTTGCAAACAGCCACGCTTCTCTTCTGGAATGCCTTTGAGACAAGAGACCTCTTGGGCATCACCACCTGCTTCGCTACGAGGCACAGTGCCAGCTCGAGAAGAGAAGCGGCCACCAATCTAGCCTTGAGCAATAGCCTGACCAGCTTGCACTCATCAGAGGTTGTCTTCCTGCTAGTCTTCTTGAGTTGCTTCTGCACCTTCTTGACCAAGCGGATGTATGAATGGATCTTGGCCTGAGTGCTTGCATCGTCTCCCCTTCTGAGAGCCACCAGCAGATCTTGGATGGTGTTCTTCAGCTCGGCAAAGTTTTCTTGCATGGCATTGCAGAGATCGATTATCTCAAGAGAACTTTCCATTTCTCCGTCCAACTCCTTCCTTTGCTGGATGGAGCAAACTTGGTTGCTGGGCAAGTGGATGATCTCCTCGATGTGGTTGTAGACATCTCCAAGCCTCCTCAAACCATCACATGCTGACTCGATGGTTGCGGATGGGGAAGAGATGCTTGCCTCAAGGCTTTGCAGCTCGGCTTCAACTTCAGCCTCATTGGAGAGCCTCTTAGATGGCAGGCTAACTGATCTTAGATGGAAAGCCATTGTTTGTACTGGAGTATCTGAGGTTTGGAGACTTGAGGTGTTGGGGAAGATAGAAGAAACTTTGGTTTGATGTGTCTATCCCTTCTTCAAGGCCTATTTATACACCAGAAGCAGCTAACAGAACATCTCTGAGTGGTAGACAGAGGGAATCGTGCCATTTCATTTTCAAGATGCTGTCTGCTGTGGTTTCAGGACAGTGCTGCTGAATTGCCACACTATCAAGGTTTTCCACGTGATTTATGTTACTCTGGAGTCTGGACCACCAGGCATCTTGAAAGTGGGAGTGACACCCTGTCATGTTCCAATTATTGGCAGCAAGAATCTGTATTTGTTCTTGGTATTGCTGTGGGTCTTGAATATAGTGCAGGTTAAGTTGTTTAGCAGGTTGTTAACTGGATATTATTGGTGGCATGTGTATCAGTATGATTATTGTTAGTTAGTGAAAAAGTAGATGCTTTACTTGGTTACAATCACACTAATCACAGGGTTATAGCTTGTGCTTTCATCGCTTGAGCTGGCATGTTTCAGCTGCATAGAGCAAGACCTATTATAGAAGGATATTGTGCACATGAGGCAAATGTGAATAACATACATTTGCAAACTAGTTAAGGCCATGTGGCCCGTAACCAAGACATCAATCTTTTTTAGCAGCAATATTGTTTAGTTTTTACTGCACCAAAAAATTAACTGAACCGAAAATGCCCTTAACATTGGAGGTTAAACATATTTGTTCTTGTAAAGGAGGATATACTCCAAGCACACTCCTTTTCTTAGACATGCGTGTAAAGGACGATATAGCAAGTGTTGTAGTTAGCATATTAATGACAAAATGACACCGCAGGCATGCATAAATGGTAAAATTCACAACATGAATTGGCAAAGAGCTTTCTATATTTGGTTCTGTGAATTTTTATATACATACTGCAAAACTGTTCTGATGATTGACTAATCCTTTAAAAGTTGGATGCCAATCACAGGGGATTAGAGCTAGGGGCATCTATGAGCTGAGAGCATTCAGAAGAGAAACTCTGCACTGGATCAATCTCCTGAACAGAAGCTCTGCTCCGCTCTCAAGATCTCCGATACTGCACTCTAATGCCTGCAATTGCTCCTCTTCGCACACTAGTTTTCCTTTCTGAAATGTTTTGGATATAAGAGACCTTTTGGGCATCTCAATTTGCTTACACAAGAGGCATGATGTGTATTCAAGCACTGAGGTAGTGATCGATCTTGCTTCTGCTAGCAGCTTGATCACCCTGCAATCCTTCTCATCAGAAGTAGTCTTTTTGCAGACCTTCTTGAACTGTTTGTGTACCTTCTTTGTTATCTGGATGTACGCCTTGAGTTGAGCAGCTACACCATCTCCCCTTTTGAGAGCAAAGAGCAGTTCTTGTACATTCATCTTCAGCTCAATGAAGCTTTCCTGCATGGCATTGCAGAGGTCAAGCAAGGAAAGTGACCGGCCAAGCTCTTCCTCCACTGCCTTCCTTTGCAGGGATTGGCAGAGGTTAATTTGGTTGCTTGGTATGCACATCATCTCCTCAATGTCTCTGTAGAGGTTTCCAAGCCTCCTCAAACCATCACACATCGTGTCAATGGTTGCCGAGGATGAAGTCATGGCTGTCTTCAGGCCCTGCAGCTGCTGCTCGACTTCAGCTTTGTTTGAGCGAGGGCTAGAAGGCAAACTTGCGGATCTCAGATGGGAAGCCATTGCTCAAAGTTGAAGCTATGGTGCTGTTTATGGAGAAATGGAAAGGGAAAAGAGGGTTAGGCAAGACAAGTTGCTGTTTGTTGGTTCTCACCCAGGCTTCTCTCTATATATAACAGAATGCAAAAGCAATGGCATGAATAAAGCAAACGACAGAAAGAATCTTGGCCGCTACCCTCCATATGCTGTGCACCGGCGTTAAGTGATGTGTTGAGGAGCATAGCCACGGAAGTCCAGACAAGTTTTTATGTACCTGCATTTTAATACTGCAACAAACATTATGAGTGAGGTTATGTTCCTGACATGTTTTAATTATTGGCACAGCAGCCACTCTGCATGAGGGTTTGCTTTACTCCCATATCTGGATAAGAGTCATGAAGAGGAAGAAGGGAGGAACTGAAGTCTTGGTGTTGATTGGGAGGAATGGTTTGTATTGTCTACTGATAATTCAACCTATGCTTCCAATGCTTGTGCAGCATCGCTGGCATGTTTCAACCAACCACAGCAACAGCAAGGACAACCACGTAAGCGCACTAGTATCGACTTAGTGAACTGTATGGATCACGTTTTACATTAGGTCTAATCTGGTTGTCTTGAGATAGAAATATAAAAAAAAGATGGGATATAATATCAAATTACTTTATTAGATATGTAATGGGATGAATTGGTAATCTTGCAGTGACAGGTACTGTACAGCAGTATCATATGATGATATAAATGTAGAACAGTATCTATCAATACATTTGAAAAGCTTTGAGACTTCAGTGTTCTGGTAATGTCTTTGTGGTTTCATTTTGGGTAACTTTTGATTGTGCATACTACATAGAGAGAACTCGTTGCTCGAATGGGTGACTTGGTCAGTAAAAGTATACTAGCTAGATAGAGATAGCACTTGTTGCTCAAAGGGGCCACTTGGTCAGCAAAAGTGTACATTAGTGCATGCTAAATAGACATAAACTTGTTGCTCAAAGAGGCCACTATGTTGGTGCAGGCATACATGACATCAATCGTACCAGTTTAGTAACAAAATTGGAGGAACTGTAAAAAAAATGCCTAGGAAACAACCACTGTTCAGATAATTGCCTTTGTGGTTTCAGTTTAGGTAACTTCTGAGGTTCTGATTGTACATACTACATAGAGACAACAGTTGTTCAAATGGGCTGCTAGGATATTGCAACATGGACCGTGCACTCCAGTCACATATGAGTAACATTGTATTTGCATATTAACTACTGCCACGAGGCTCATAGATGTAACATCACTTACTTAGCATCAATGTCAAGTTTGTTTTCCACATCATCTAAAATTTAACTGGACTGCAAATGCCCACTCCATTTGAGGTTAATTTTATTTGTTGCTTGTAAATTATGTATGCTCCAAGAACAAAGCACCCCCCCCACCCACCCACCCACACACACACACCTCTGAGAGATGCCACAGTTTTAATGATATATCAGAGGCATGCATAAATTATATAATTCGCACCATGAATTGGCTAAAGAACTTTTAGATTTGATTCAGCGAACTTTCGATACATGTCCACAAGTATATATACATGCTGCAAAATTGTTTGATGATTGACTAATCCGTTAAAAGGTGGATGCCAATCACAGGAATAGAGCTTGGAGTATCTATGAGTGAAGAGTATTCAGAAGAGAAACTCTGCACTGGATCAATCTCCTGAACAGAAGCTGGGCTCCGCTCTCTAGATCTCTGATACTGCACTCTAATGCCTGCATTTGCTCCTCTTCGCACATTAATTTTCCCTTCTGGAAAGTTTTGGAGATAATAGACCGCCTGGGCATCTCAAATTGCTTTGACAAGAGGTACGATGTGGATTCGAGCAGCGAGGTACTGATCAATCTTGCTTCTTCCAGTACCTTCACCACCCTGCAATCCTTCTCATCAGAAGTAGTCTTTCTGCAGAGCTTCTTGAACTGTTTGTGCGCCTTCTTGGTCAGCTGGATGTATGCCTTGACTTGGGCAGCTGCTTCGTCTCCTCTGTTGAGCGATAGGAGCAGTTTTTGTACAGTCATCTTCAGGTCGGTGAAGCTTTCCTGCATGGCGTTGCAGAGGTCAAGCAAGACGAGTGACCGTCCAAGTTCTTCCTCCACTGCCTTCCTTTGCAGGGTTTGGCAGAGGCTAACTTGGTTGCTTGGTGTGCACATCATCTCCTCTATGCCGTTGTAGATGCTTATAAGCCTCCTCAAACAATGGCACATTGTGTCAATGGTTACCGAGGGTGAAGATAAGATTGTCTTCAAGCTCTCAAGCTGCTGCTCAACTCCGGCTTCGTTTGAGCGAGGGCTAGAAGGCAGGCTTGAGGATCTCAGATGAGAAGCCATGCTTGGGGTTGAAGCTTTGATGCAATGTATGGAGTGTTAAGTATATCAAGGCCCATATATTGTAGGCCCATATGGCCCGTGAGGATACTATATATGTCCAGAGTCCCTGCGGGACTGAGTACACTCTCACAAATCCTCTCAAGGTAACATGGTATCACAACCATGGATTAGGGTTAGGGTTAAAGCTAATCAATTTTTTTAACCCACCCCACGATCCCATCGTCCCATTTTCACGGCGTCTGCATCGCCGTCCTCCTTTTTGCCGCCCGTCGCGGCATCCACCCGTGCGCCGCGGTCTGCAGCGGCTGTTTGCCGCTCCTCTGCAGCGACCCCGTCCATCCTGTCGCCGCCCGTCGCGGCCCTCTTATCGCCGCCCGTCGCGGCCATCCCGCCCATCGCGGATTGCTTCAAGGTCGCCTCTCCATCCGTTCCACTCGTCATCGCCGACTGGATCGAGTAGCTGCGGCCTGTTCATCCGCCGTGGATTTCCTCCTTCGGCTCCTGCTTCCTGGCTGCTAGTTTTGATGTGGTAACTCCTCTCCAGTGCAATCCTACTTGGTCCGTTGGTGGATTTGTGGTGGATTTCTCTTCTGTGACTTGGGATTTTCTTCCGCTGCCTCTACTACTACTCGGTGCTCTGTTTCTGCTCCTGCTAGGCGCTCTATTCTGCTACTGGTAGTACCACCTGCTGTCCATTGCAATTGCTATTGCCTCTACTACTACTCGGTGCTCTGTTTCTGCTCCTGCTAGGTGCTCTATTCTGCTACTGGTAGTACCACCTGCTGTCCATTGCAATTGCTATTTGTGTTTCACTAGTTCTTCAACATGTCACAGTCTGCTGTTATTGCAATTCCTATCAAACTTGATGGTCCTAGCAATTATCGAGAGTGGGCCTTCTCTGTCAAAACTATGTTGCGGGGTTTTGGTCTTGCATCTCACTTGACTGCAGAAGCTCCTATTGAGAAAACAGATGGTTCGAATGCTGCTGCTGTCACAGCTTGGCTTAATGATGATGGCAGAGTGATGAGTGCCATTGTCACCAGTATGAAGCCCTCTTTGATGATGAGTCTTGAGAACCATGAGTCTGCTAAGGAGATGTGGGACTATCTGAAAGGGAGATATATTCAGAATAGTGGTACTCTTCTGCAAAATCTGTTGCAAGGACTTCATGGCCTAGCACAGAATGATATGTCCATAGAGGAGTACTACACTGCTTTTGATCGTTTGATGGGGCCTTTTCTCTCAATGGTGCCTCCGTGTGATGGTCAGTGTTCAGGCTGTTGTGCCAAGAAGCTCAAGTTCATTGAGACATTCCTCACACACCAGTTCTGTCATGGATTAAAATCTGATTATGAACCCATTAGGAAGCAGCTGCTGAATGCTCCTACTACTCCATCCATTGCTGATGTATATTCTGCTTTGATTGCTGAAGAAACACGTTTGTCCTCTCAGTCGCCCACTTTACCAGTACATCATAGTGTGCTAGCAGCCTCGCAAAAGACCAATGCAGCAAGGGGCAGCTCTTTCGAGCCTTGTGAGCATTGCAAGAAGACTACTCATCGATCAGAAAATTGCTTTGCTCGATATCCAGAGAAGTTGGCTGATTTTCGTGCACGCCGAGCTACTCGTGGTCGTGGTACAACCTCCACTCCTAGAGGCTCTGTATCTGTTGCTGCTGCATCGCCTGTCAGTACTCCATCATCATCTTGGGTGCTTGATTCAGGAGCATCTTTTCATGTGACATCTGATCACTCTCAGTTGGTTGCTTCCAAGCCAGTCACTGATGGTTCTTCTGTTCAGACTGCTGATGGTACTTCTTGCAATATTACTCACTAGGGTTCACTTTGCAATGCTCATTTTTCTGTACCCGATGTTTCCTTTGTATCTCAATTGTCTATGAACCTACTTTCAGTAGGACAAATTACAGACCAAAATTGCTTTGCCGTAAGGGTGCTCCTAGCCTCTACATTTTCGACACCTTACGCCTTCCTTCTTCCACTGCCCCGGCTCATGTGTCTTCAGCCGCATCACCTTCTGCCTCTTCCTTCGCCAAGTGGCATCATCGTCTTGGTCACTTGTGTGGGTCTCGTTTGTCCACATTAATAAATAAAGGTTGTTTAGGTCATACATCTATTGAGTCTAGCTTTCATTGTAAGGGTTGTAAGCTTGGCAAACAGATACAACTTCCATATTCCTCTAGTGTTTCTCATTCAGCTAGACCTTTTGATCTTATTCATTCATATGTATGGGGTCCTGCACCTTTTGCTACAAAGGGTGGTCACAAATATTATGTCATTTTTATTGATGATCATTCTCGTTATACTTGGATTTATTTCATGAGAAATCGCTCTCAATTGTGTTCCATTTATCAGTCTTTTGCTCGCATGGTCCACACTCAGTTTTCTACTCCCATCAGAGTGTTTCATTCTGACTCTGGTGGTGAATATTTGTCTGATACATTTCGCCAATTTTTATCAAGTGAGGGTACTCTTGCTCAACTTTCTTGCCCTGGTGCTCATGCTCAGAATGGTGTTGCGGAACGTAAACATCGCCATCTTATAGAGACTGCAAGGACACTCCTAATTTCCTCTTTTGTCCCGTCTCATTTTTTGGGTGAAGCTATTTCTACTTCAGTCTATCTCATCAATAGACAACCATCATCTAAATTGTCTGGCAGTTGTCCTGGTGAAGTACTTTTTGGTACTCCTCCAATGTATGATCATCTTCGAGTTTTTGGATGCACATGCTATGTTTTGCTTGCATCTCGTGAGCGCACTAAGCTGACTGCACAATCTGTTGAGTGTGTTTTTCTGGGGTATAGTCCTGAGCATAAAGGATATCGGTGTTATGATCCATCTTCTCATCGCATACGTATCTCTCGTGATGTGACTTTTGTTGAGGACCGTCCATTTTTCTATAACCCCTCCACCCAGCCATCATATTTTCCCACAGAGTCCACATCGTTTATGTGTCTTCCTCCTCCACTAAGTGACGATGTCGCTACACCATCGTCATCTAGTACACCTATTCCCAATTCTGCACATGAGCTACATCTTCCTGCACCTACTCCTACACCACCTACACCTACTCCTACACCACCTGCACATGGGCTACATCTTCCTGCACCTACTCCTACACCAACTGCACCTACTCCTGCACCACCTCCTTTTTCTAAACCACCTTTCACACATGTATATAGTCGTCGTCCCACAAACACCACAGATCTTCCATCTAGTCCTACCACCTCGGCCAGTCCTGATGTACCTGCTGGTGATGTTTGTAATAATATTGATGAGTCACATACTGATGAGCTGCAGGTTGGTCCACGATATAATCTACGAGATCGTACTACTATTGGACCTGCTGACAAATATGGGTTTCCACGTGTGAATGCTATTGTTGATGAGCCGTCCACTTATCAAGAAGCTTATAGTGTTCCAGAATGGCAGCTTGCTATGTCTGAGGAACTTGCTGCCCTTGATCGTACAGGCACTTGGGATATTGTTCCATTACCATCACATGCAGTGCCCATTACATCTAAGTGGGTATTTAAAATTAAGACCAAGTCTGATGGATCTATTGAGAGATATAAAGCTCGCCTTGTTGTTAGAGGTTTTCAACAGACTCAGGGACGAGATTATGATGAGACATTTGCACCAGTTGCTCATATGACCACTGTTCGTACTTTGATTGCTGTTGCAGCCACTTCCTCTTGGACCATTTCTCAGATGGATGTTAAGAATGCCTTTCTTCATGGTGATTTACATGAAGAGGTTTATATGCAACCACCCCCAGGTGTTGATGCCCCTCAAGGTTATGTTTGCCGTCTTCGTCGTGCTCTATATGGTCTTAAACAAGCTCCTCGTGCTTGGTTTGAGCGCTTCGTGTCTGTGATATGGGCTGCTGGTTTTTCTTCAAGTGATCATGACCCTACTTTATTTATTCACCTCTCATCTCGTGGTCGTATTTTACTTCTTCTATATGTTGATGATATGTTGATTACGGGAGATAGGATCACATTTCTCATGTGAAGAAGCAACTTAGTGAACAATTTCAGATGTCCTGATTTGGGTCCTCTTAGTTACTTCTTAGGAATTGAGGTGTTGCACTGTGAAAAAAGGCTACTATCTATCGCAGTCTAAATACATACAAGATCTCATTACTCGTTCAGGCATTACTGATAATCGAACAACAGCAACACCTATGGATCTTCACTTGCAACTTCGTCCTACTGATGGTACACCACTTGAGGATCCTTCTCGATATCGGCATATTGTGGGCAGTCTTGTTTATCTCACTGTCACCAGACCCGACATTGCTCATGCAGTCCATATTTTGAGTCAATTTGTGAGTTCTCCTACTTTAGTACATTATGGGCATTTGCTTCGTGTACTAAGATATTTGAGGGGGACAGCATCTCAGTGTTTGTTCTATGCTCGTGATAGTCCACTTCAGCTTCATGCTTACTCAGACTCCACTTGGGCAAGTGATCCAACCGATCGCCGTTCTGTCACAGGCTATTGCATCCTTCTTGGCTCTTCCCTTCTTGCATGGAAGTCCAAAAAGCAGGCGGCTGTATCTCGATCTAGTACAGAAGCAGAATTTCGAGCACTTGCCACTACCACTGCAGAAATTATATGGCTTCGCTGGTTGCTAGTTGATTTTGGCATTCCATGTGATACTCCAACACCTCTCCTGTGTGACAATACTGGCGCCATACAGATTGTCAATGATCCTGTCAAACATGAACTTACAAAGCATATAGGCGTTGATGCCTTCTTTACCCGGTCTCATTGTCATCAGAAAACAATTGCACTTCAATATGTTCCCTCAGAACTGCAAGTGGCAGACTTCTTTACCAAACCACAAACTAGAGAGCAGCATCGGCTTCACTTACTCAAACTCAATGCTTCAGATCCTCCGCTTCCACCTTGAGTTTGAAGGGGGGTGTTAAGTATACCAAGGCCCATATATTGTAGACCCATATGGCCCGTGAGGATACCATATATGTCCAGAGTCCCTGCGGGACTGAGTACACTCTCACAAATCCTCTCAAGGTAACATGGAGAACTGGAGATGGAATTGAAGATTAGGCAAGAGAAGCTGCAGTTTGTTGGTGCTTGACCTTGGCTTCTCCCTTTATATAACAGAGCTGCAAGAGCAATGGCATGTATAGCAAAAGACAGAAGGAATCTTGGTCACCACCCTCCATATTCCGTGCACTGTTGGTAAGTAATGTGTTGAGGTGCATAGCCACCGAAGCACAGACAAATTGTTATGTACCTGCAGTTTAATACTGCAACAACTTTAATGAGTGAGCTTATCGACCTGGCATGTCTCAATTATTAGTGACAATTCACTCTGCACGAGGGTTTACGTTACTTTCAGATCTAGATACGAAATCATGAAGGAAGAAGGGAAGAACTGCAGTTTTGGTGTTAATTGAGAGGAATCATTTCCCTACTGTGCTGATAATTCAACCTTGCAATGTGTTCTATGCTTCCACTGCTCGTGCAGCACTGCTGGCATGTTTCAACCAACAGCAGCAGCAGCATGGACTAAGTATGACTTTTGACCCAACGAACAGTGTAGTTGACACTTACATTAAGTTTCAGCTGTTTATCTTGAGTTAATCATTCCATTTTGAAATAATAGGGGGGAAAATCCTATGGATGCAGCAGAAGTGTAATGAGATGAAGGTGGTAAGCTCTGACAGCAAACTTCTACAGCAGTAGCATATGAATTCAGAGAGCATCTGGCAATATATTTGAAAACTTTAGATCTGTAGGCATGGAAGAAAGTGTGGGAAAGATGTGATAATTGATAATGTATACGAACGTGGTTTTAGTTGGGATAACTTCTGATTGTGCTTTGTACATGGAGATTGCACTTACATTGCTCAAATTGGCCACTTGAGCAGTACAAAAAATCATTTGTGCATGCTTATTACAGATAGCACTTGTTGCACAAATAATGAAATCCATGAATTCCATTTTACCAGTTAGTAAAAAGACTGAAGGAATATTAACAGGGTAAGGATACTGTTCGATTTGTTTTTTCTAGGAAACAAGCAATAACTGCTAAGGTAATTTCTTTGGTACCTTGAGTTTGGATGGGTTCCGATTGTACATACAGACAGAACTTTAAAAAAAAATTGGGGGGGGGGGGGGGGGCACTAGTAAGGATACAAGTGTGTACCCAATGGGATCACACCCTTAATTCATTTTTTGTTCCACTTTTCATGCTTTGAAATCCGGAGTAATTCTTTTGGTTGAGTTTGTGTTGACCCAATGACCTAGTGAAGACCTAAATTGCATCCCTAGCCGCTAGGCTAGTGAAATTAAAAATGAAGCCCATTAAACCGATTTGCAGCAAAAGTGAGTGGTAGATACCACAGGAGCTATGCGATTTCTTTTTCCAGATAATAGAACCATGTCTTGAATCTACTGCTATATCAATAGAGCTGTATACATTTGATGTACAAAATTTCTTGCTGATTGACAGGTCCTATAAAATTTGGATGTCAATCGCAGTGCACCAATGGAAAATCTACGAGCTGAGAGTGTTCAGAAGAGAAACCCTTGTTTGGATCAAATTTCTGAAAAGGTTCTCGACTGAACTCTCTAGGCCTACAATACCGAACTCTAGTGCCTGCAATTGCATGTCCTCGCATGAAACTCTTCTCTTTTGGATTGATTTGGTAATAAGGGACCACTTGCTCTCACTGCAGGTAGCCATTTGCTTTGACAAGAGCTCCACTGCAGATTTGAGGGCTATGACAGCGATTCCTCTTGCTGTGGTCAATAAGCCGACCAACCACACATCCTCATGCGACGTAGACTTGCTGGCAGCTTTCTTCAGGTGATGCTTGGCTTTCTTCACCAAGCGGGCGTAGGATTGAGCCTTAACTTGAGCTACTGGGAGGTCTCCTCTATTGAGAACCATTTGGAGCTCCTGGATGGTCATCTTCAGGTCAGTGAAGCTTTCTTGCATGATGTTGCAGAGATCGAGCACCTGAAGCGACCTCTCCATTTCTTCCTCCAGCCTCTTCCCATGTACCTGGTTGCTATGCAAGCATATGGCATCATTGATGCAGCCGTAGACATCTCCAAGCCTCCTCAGACCATCGCATACCACTTCAATGGTAGCTGATGGCGTAGAAATGAGTGAACTTATGCTGTGCAGAGCTTCTTGAATTTCAGTCTTGCTGGGGTGAGCCATAGACGGCTAGCTTGTTGATCGCTGATGACCGGCCATATTTTGGATGAAATTTTGTGCAGTCTTTCAGTGTTGAGATGGGAGATGAGATAGGCAAAGGGAGCAAAGGCTGAACTGATTGTGTCAATACAAGTAGTGCCCTACTTATAATCAGGAGGTTGAGAGATCGTGTAGGTACAATGGAAGGACAGCAGAAACCTCCATGGCTCCATGACCACCACCCCATCTGTTCCTGATTGCTGACAAGTTGATGCCCTTCACTTGTTGTCTAACTCGCCACGTACCGCTGACTAACATGGCCGGGCTGTCATGTTGGACGCATTGCCAGCAGAGTACAGTGCACGCTCGAGGGCTTGATGTGCTGTTTGGGTTCAGAGTACGGCCTGGAGTCTGAAAGGAACAAGAACAGATTAGGTTCATGGAAGGTTCATCAGTGTTGAGGCATGCTTGTGCAATCCGTAGCAGGATCCGCCGTTTGTACTCATCTGGTAAAGGGCATGTTCCAGGAATGTCTGGTTCAAGCGCAGCCTGAATTCAATCCATTCAGCATCAACAGCGGAGCTAGCAAAAAATTTTAGCTAGGGCAGGGTCGCATAACGAACATAACACAGGTGAGAAAAAAAAGCAAATGGACGCATTCATTTTCAAACTAAAATTTCATCCCCGGGGCGCCGCTGCTCTCCTGCTCTCCCGCCCTCTCCTCCTCCATGAAATCCCCCACGGCACGACAGCAATGGCAGCGGGCCGGCCGGCGGCGCCGGCGGCTCCGGCGACCAGCGGGTTCGGCGTCCGCCGGCGACCGGGTAGCGGCAAGGACAGGGAAAACACGAGTGGAGTTTGAGTCAACAGAAGAGGAGAGGGCAACTGGGCAAGTTGTGCGGGTGGGTTGCTGTTGGGCCAAAGGCCATTGGGCCTTTTCCACTTAACACCAGCGACGGCCCAAATCGGTCATTCTATTTCCTTCTTCCTCCTCTCGCCTCCGACGCGCCAGAACGCCGCCGCCGCTCGCCTCCGACCTTCCTGCTCGCCTCCGGCCGCCTAAAAACTCCATAGGGAGTGGGGTTCTACTCCAACGGTAGCTGGGGCAGCTGCCCCACCCTGCTGTATGGGTAGCTCCGCCATTGTTCAGCATGATGCGTGGATGGACGGTTTTCTTGCTTGTCGTTCAGCAGGCAGCATCAAAACTAGTAGCCGTGAATTACGTGCGTGAACTTGAATACTTGGTGATTAATTCCTTGTACAGTAAGTGATGGTATTTTTTTTTCTGGAAATCTCCATGGGTGCAGTGACGACACCAAGGGTGAGCATATAACAGTAACTAAGTGGCCAACTGAATTGGAGAAAGGATCCATATCTGCAGAATTCCTCACATCTGTTTGCGATATTTTGACCCATTTTAATCCATGTCATATTGATGCACAATACGACATTTTTTTGTCATATTATCGTACAACCTTGCTTTGCATGGTGAGGGAGGCCGAGGCATGACTTGTGTGATTCTTCTGTATTAGCATTTGTTTCGGTTGAAGTGTTAAATCTCCCACACCTTGTCATGTATGAAAAATACAAGGAAAAGCACATTGTGATATTTGAATATATAAAAAGACAAGAAAATGACACGAAATGTTTCGTAGAGAACCGAAGTTCTATCTAGTGGCATGCACGATCCGAGTTTTGATATTTTCTTTAATATAATTCTTTGGCTGTGGTATGATCTATGATCCATGATGCGTAAGAGATTCAGAGATATGTAAGCATTGGCATTCTGAGATCACCAAGTGTCAAAACTTTTGCATGCAGATCATCATCTATCGTATCTGATCTACAGGCAAAGCTACTCAACTTTTACGCTACAGCTGCGCATGTTGAGCAAGAACACCCTGCACTGCACCAGCCGCCTGAAGAGCAGCTCCAGCCCGTCCTCCAGCTGCTGGATGGTGTCGCCCAGTGCCCTCATCTCTCGCTGCACCCGCAGCGCTGCCTCGCCGCCGTCTTGCGTGTCGTCCTTGGACGGCAGCGACGGCAAGGTGGCCTCGCACGCCACCCGGGCGCTCTTCCGGAACGCCCTCGCCACGCACGTGGACCAGCTGTTCGCCGGCCTAGGGTCACCACCGCCGCCGGCCACGCGCCGCGACAGCGCCGTCGCGACGCGCTCCAGCACGACCTCGGTGAGCCGCCGCGCCTCCTGCAGAGCGTTCCCACCGCCGTCCGCCGCCTTAGGCTCGGACGTCGAGCCGCCGGCGCGGCGGCGCTGCCTCCTGGCGTCCGCGCACGCCCGCTTCGCCAGGCGGGCTGTACGCGCGCGCGGCGCGGTCGCGGCGCCGTGCGGCGGACTCGACGTCGAGCGCGCACGCGCGCATGGCGCCGAGCGCGTCGCGCGTCGAGGCGCACGCATCGAGGAGCGCCACGGAGGCCTCCAGCTCCCCGTCAGTGGCGTACCTAGAATTCTAACTTAGGTATGCCATGCATCAATACTCCACTGCTAATAGCATAAGAACTAGTGCGATTTGGAAAAGATTGGCAAATTCTTTTGTGTCTAATGAACTTGCCACATGATTTTAAGTAAGCCATGGCATACATGGACCTACCTTGGGCACGCCACTGCTCCCCGTCCACCTGGTCGGCGCGCGCGCACCGCGCCATGGACTCGGCCGCGTGCTCGTACACGCGCGCCACGCCCTCCAGGGCGCCGGCCATCGCCGACGGCGAGGAGCACGGCGCGAGGAGGAACACGTGCTGCCTCAGCCGGCACAGCTGCTGCTCCGCCGCCGCGCAGTACTCCATGTCCATGACCGATCACTCCACTGCTTACTAGTCCGTACGTTCGTGATGGATTCGCAGTACACTTGTTGAGCTGCTCAATCCCTCGCCGGACTTGGCCGTGCGAGGGCATATATACCATGGACATGTCAGGTGCTCCGTGCCGTGCGCTGTCATGTCGGTGTGTCGGCGGCCGGCCGGCCGGCACGGCCTGTCTGGCATGCCACCGGCAGCCGCAGCAGCCAAGACGCACGGCGGAGGCGCGTACTAGGAAGCGTTGCCCGAGCTGAAGAATCGAAGTGGTTGGGCGTTCATGAACGTACGCGAAGGGTACGTGGCGTCTCCACGGCCGGCGAAGGCGGCGAAGCTGCCGCGGCGTTGCGCACGCACAAGCGCAGATCATTGGGGATCACGTACGGGATTGTATCCGTATGATCGTCGGGCCCTTAAAGCCTGTGATTCCAAAGTAGTTTTATGCCTGCTGGCCTGATACGGTGACGAGCTCCAATTATGAGAGGTCAGTGTGTCTGCCTGTCTGAATCCCCTGCATTAGGAGGATCATATCATTCATATGGGACTATGGGAGTACGTGTTACTTCCTGAGTAGAGCACACGTCTCATGTCTGCAAGTAACACGTTACGCTTGCTCGAAAAAAAGTGACACGTTACAAGTGGCTAGAACGGCTTGCCCTGTGGGGTGCCGGTTGTATATTGATTATATAGGCCCGAATAGACGGTTACACGAGAGAGTCTTAGTAGGACATAAGGTCAGTCTCAATTGGGAGTGTCATGAGCATTAAATATTATGTCACATCAACAAATTTGCTGACATGACAGTGTTATTTATGAGGGCAATGTCATAGGATGAGAGAGGATGTCATGGTGATGACACTCTCCCGGCACAGTTCTCAAAGTTTTAATCTTGACAACCGTGCGATGACACTCTCCACTAAAACTGACCTAAGTACAGGAAAACATCAGACTCTAAATCCTTACAAACCCCCTCAATCACAACGTGCAAGTACATACTAGCCACTTGTAACATTGAGACCGCGACAAAACTCAACAACCGACGCTCAAGCTGAGCTTTAATAAAGCCGTCTTCCACTTGATCATCATAAGAGATAATACAATGTCAAGCTGCTTTAGAGAAATTCTCTCCCAAACAAAATGATAATCAATCTCAAAGTGTTTAGTGCGAGCATGAAATACGTCTCATAAGGCCAGTTTCCGTGGAGAGTGTCATCGCACGGTTGCCAAGACTGTAAACTTTGAGAACTGTGCCGGGGGAGTGTCATCACCATGACATCCTCTCTCATCTCATGACACTCCTCTCATAAATATCATTGTCATGTCAGCAAAATTGTTGATGTGTTATGATATTTAATGCTCATGACACTCTTCACTGAGACTGGCCTAAGTAGTTGTAGCAACCGTTGGATTCCCTAGTGTGATTAGAATACACACATGTTCCCTTGGATTCAATACCCTTAGAATACTCTTTTAAGCAGAAAGCTCCTTCGACATCTGTGCGCTTGCAGATTCATTCGTAATCGTTATCTTTTGTCAAACACTTCCTAATTGTTGTTATTAGGCAACTGGTGGCGACGTTAGTAAGTGCCAACAAACATTTACCGTTATACTTGTCGAAATCGGCTGGTTTGAAATTACAAGGATAAATAGCGATTCTAATAGCGCTTGTCAGCATTGGGTAACCGCCGTCATCGACTAGCAATGTGACTAGGAGCTCCAATTTTGCTTCCTGTTGCGACTGGTCGTGCCTTGCTATTCACAATTTGGCTTTTTTCTTTTTACTGGACGGGACCAGTCGTGTCCAGTTGTTTGATCATAGCTGCAACTCGTGCTAGAGCTTGCTCTACTGCAGCCATTTTTGGCAACACACTGTTGGCGGCACAAACACACGCCAAGATCCATCGCAAGCGCACGGATCATCGTAGCCTTTCCCTTAGAGTATTCCAAGGTTATCAATCCGTGGATCGACAGCGAACTACCTAGGGTTTTCCATCTAATCTAATAGATCTAATCCTAACATGAAGCATATATTGCATATGAAAGGGTAAACCAATAGATATGAGTGAAGTATTGGATTGATCACATCCACAGACATAGGCAAAGATGAAGATAAACCAAAGATCGACTAAGCCTATCGCCTTCTAGTTGTAGCTCTAGCCAAGAATGGTAAACACATCAAGCATCTCATTCGAAGCATCTTTAAATCGCCACCTCCGGTCAACCCCCCGAGAACTACCATCCTACACAGGCCACGCCCTGTCACGACGCTCGTTATCGGTCTAGTAATTACAAGGGGCACGTTCGAAGAACGTGTTGTATTCCTTGGTAGATCCGGTATGAACCCCTAGCCCTCATGGCTACAAGAACACCCCGAGCAATCTATCCGAGAATAGATTGAAGGTAAAGCAAACCCAAGAAAGCACAAGATCATAAAGGGAGGCACTTGATCGCTAGTGAATCGGATGACAAGATGATCATTACTCACATTAAGTAATGACATTACATCATCACCTCCTCCGACAGGCAAATGGGTATGTGACAGCCTAGTTATAAAACCTAGACAACCTGTCTGATCTTCATTATCGGATGGACAGTTGTCTGATCTTCCCCTGCCCTGCCCATGCCTGTGATGGGTAAAATTAACGGTCAGAGCTTAGCTATCCAGAAGAGATGGGTGGTTATTAAAACAACGTGGCTCGGAAATACGTACCAGGAAGCACACGGATGCGTCGAGCAACCTCAAACTTCTTTTTGGCATAATCCACATACCATTTTGGTCTTTCAAACTGAAAATTAAAGCAAATTGGTTACAGCTTCATATTACAGGCATCCAGAGTTGTGAAGTACCCAGCTCAGAAGCAATACAACATCCATTAACGAACCTTAGTGACAAGCGCATCAGTAATGATTTTTAAAATTGTGTCGTCGTCATCATCATCATCTGTGATCTAAAAGGCAAACAGAAAAGACAAGGATGACGGAAGGGGAAAACTGTCGGTAAGGGAAACAACATATATATGATAACCGTAATAGTGTCCACGAAATCATGCTTACATATTCCTCAATGTGTTCCTTGCAGATAAGAAACTAAAAAGATAATTAAAAAATCGTTAGCATTGTAAAGCAAAAATAACAAACAAAAATAACTGATCTGGGAACATGAATTACAGATAAATAAAACGTACTTGTGGAAGCAGTTCATCATATCCCCTAATAGCACAATTTACCCTATGCAACCATTTATAAGGAAGTGAGCCCGATCTAAGAATGTCCTCCAAAGCCTCATTGAAACTCATCTGCTCACATGAGGAAGGAAACATAAAAATACAGTGTAAACAACAAGATTACACAAAAAATGAATATTCATATGACACACATATTTGCACAAGGCACAAGGTGGCCTCCTTACATTTTGCTTAACCACTCTCTTCCAAAGCCCAAGATATAAACGATCACAGCCCTTTAGAAATTCATCTTGCAAGACATTAATATACTCCTGTGTCAATGAGAATTGAGTCAGAAAATGTATGATGTACGTACAGCAAGCATTTCAACTACTTAGCAAATCAAAGGGATCTTACATCATAGCCACGAGTAGCTAAAGAAGCAGGCAAATGGCAGAAGCTTGCTGCAATCTTCGTAGCTTGACAGGCTCCCTTGTACTTATACATTGCAAACTAAAGAGCAAAGATGTCACGGTGTGGTGCTAAACTGAGCATATACCCTATAACTATATCATATCCATTGTTGGCGTGCTTACCTCTTTACGATCCAGATGTATATATTCTTCAATCCACTGTTGCATGGTGAAAAGGTTGTCAATCCAAAATAATTTAAACTACAGCACATGTTCCTGAGCTTTTTCAATAGCTACATGATGCATACCTTCAATTTCTTAAACAGTTCATCCCAGTACTTGACATACTCCACATCAGCTTCATAGCTGCTAAAGTTGAGTGGTGGTACTTGTTCCAGTAAGGGTAGTCGTCTTGATACTGCCATCCAAAGGAGAGAAGCGATACATGACTTAAAAGAGAACAGTACTACAAGATGTGTTTAAAGTACTTCAACACACCCATGGAAAACAAAATGAAACATTCAGCATTTTGAGGCAACACAGTTCTTACTCGTAAAACACACTACTCACATCGATTTAAATATGTGTAATCAAGCTTTCAGTGCTAAATATAATGCTAGCATTTGGAAATTACAATATTCTAAATTAAGTTTCATATTTAACTAAAAAGAGAAAAATGCATATGAACACAAATTTGTGAACTAAACAAATTCAGCCACTACAAATTGAAAAAAAAAATTAACAGCAAAATAGTCATGCCGTGCTATTGGCAAAACATATCATACTTCAAACACAGAACTGAAATGCACACATGGACTGACGACTACAAAAGTGTCACATCTCTAGAATGTATATAAACTAGCACAAAAGCATCGTACAGTACAATGCTGTGGCATTGACATTTAAGGTTAGCAAAAATCTCAAAAGCAAATAAAAGTGGAACCCTATTAACAGTCAGCGAAATAAATCAGAACTTCTAGTTACGAACTATTAGCCTAGAAGAACAATACTTGGGAAATAAAATAACATGTAGCATACTCCAACTTGATAATGTGGTTGCAACAACATTTCTTATGCCACAAATATCTAGTGACAAAACAAAGGCAAAATTTAGTACTCACAGCACATGTAAGGACTATGCGCTGGTAGTCATCCAACTCAGCAAGACCAAAGGACATGCGGTCAAAAGTCCAACCGAACTTGGCACCAACTGGAAAGGGATTCTTCCAATTCCACACCTCGTCAGGTAACTCACTCACAGGCACTGTATCGGTGGTGTCATCCAAGGAGCAATCATCTTCCTTCCATAACTGCATTCATAAAAAGAGTTTAGGGCATCGATCATATAGGGGTACACTGAAAATAGTACTTACTAAGTGCACAAATGAGATCGATGATAAGGTCTTGAAAACTTATTAATAGGAACAGATCGGAAGCTGACCTCGAACTCTCTGTAGCGAATCCTGGCAAGGCGTTCAAACAGCTTCCGTCTGCCTTCGCCGTCCAGCTTGGACACAAAGTAACGCTCGCGCGATTTTAGCACCTCAACGCAACGAGCTATCTCCTCATAATCGAGGACATCTTCTGCTGAGAAAACGATCTCCCCCTGGACCCGGGATTGGTAATTGTCCTCGATCAGCTGATCCTCCGTTGAATCATCGGAATTGGAGGATGAGGAGTCGAGGTCGAGCAGAGGCGATGGCGCGCCGACGGTCTTGCGCCTCTTCTCCCCCGTCCACGCCGTCTCGATGCTCCGTCTTCCGTGGTCGACGCCGGCGGCGACGGGAGGGGGAACAGATCGGACAGGGGGCATCATCTCGACTAGTAGCTATGAAACCCTAATCGATCTCGAACAACAAACGATCAAACCAAAATCCCGTTGTCCAATCACCAACAATGATTTACATGAGAGAGGAATACTACACCTTTCTTCGATTCGATTGGTGCGGCTGAAAGCGGTCGATCGATTTGACAAAGATCTGGCTTCGAGGGAGGCAATCCGATCGCGGGAGGGAGCGGCTAGGGCTTCCTTGGTGCTCTTATATGCGCCCGCATTCCCGCGACACGAACTTGACGCGAGATCAACGGCCCCGGGTAGTCGATGCTCCAAGAGTGGCGGGCCTGTAGAGGCGATGATGGGCCGTGCTATGTTGGGCCGGACGGCTGAACATATTTTCAAGAAAAAGTCTACTCGAACTCCTTCAACTATCACGAAAGGAAAACTCTGAGGCGCGCTTGGTCCGCGCGCTCGCGTGGAAGCGCGCGACACCCGCGGCCCGCAACGCTTTGAGGCCGAATAACGTGCTCCAGCCCCTTTTTTTTTTCCTCTGCTCTCCTCCGCGCCTAGCCCTTCGTGCGCCATGGGCCCATTGCGAGTTGTGATACAGGTTGTTGCCATAAATCGTCACCGAAACGGGATTTTTTTTTACTTTTACTAGTAATAAGGCGCACGCGCCATGTTAAAAAATAATATATAAAATTATTTATATTTTTTGAAAAGGTTAAAATTGTGATTGTAAACACATTATAAAAAGAGCAGGGTCAGAAGGTTCTGGCACCCTTGGCCCATTTTTTATTTGAGGTCGGCCCGAACGGCCCATTGGCCTTGATATTTTGGGCCGGGTCAAGTACCCAATGGGTCGACCCGGCCCATTCCCAACCTGAGTTGAGAAATTTTATGATGTGGCAACCTGTATCCTACATGGAAAGGTAGTTTCCCTAAGAATTCATTTTGTAGGGAAACTTGTTAACATGGCAGACTATAACCATATTAATTTGTAGGAAGCATTCAAATACAAACTATTTATTTGAATTCAAATTTACAATTTGTATTTCAATTCAAGTTTTCAATTTGTATTTTCATTCAAATACAAAATTTGTATTTTATTCAAATGCAAAACATGAACAGTACACAAGTAACGATTCCATCGAGTAGGCATTAAGTGATCCATATATAAATGGTGCAGGATATATCAGCTACAGATATTCATTGTCACAACAAAAGAAAAGATTCTACTCATTCTGCAGGCTTGCAGCCAGCGCTAATTCTTGCAGCCATGGTTGGTAATAAGTTGCAGCCAACAGTTCCAAAGCACGACTCCATCATGGTAGGTAATAAGTACATAGTGCTCATAACAATGGAAATCCTTGATCTAGAGAAGAAAAGCGTTTGCCACCACCAGTTGTAGTTACATTAATTTACATGGCCACGAATACTCCATTCGTGATCCTACTCCAAAGCTTCTTCTCAAACAGCAGAGCCAACCGTAGGAACCTATGCAATTGAACAAGTGAAATATTTAGAAAAAAAAACTGATTCTGCTATTATATGATGTGCTACGAGTTCAAATTGCTAATGATTTGGTAACATGCATCATGGCACCACTATGGATTAATGAGGATGTTTCATTGCTACACAAGGACTGATCTTGCAGAACAGATTAAAAAAACATGTAAATGCATCTCTTGCTACACAAGAACTGATTCATTTCGCTATGAATAGAATGACAACCTACTTTCTGGTAGCAATAAGATAGGAAGCTTAACTGTTGAGTATCACACGATGTTAAATAAATTAGCAATCTATCACAGGCATGCATGTGCAGCTCCAAAAACACTACGCTTGTCTAGAAATATAAAGAAATGGACATTGCAATCATCATACATACATTTTTAGGAGACTGAGAGGTGGGTGAGGAAGAAGGCGGTGCAGGAAGAAGGCCGTGCAGGAGTTGGCAAAAGCTCAACTGTCCAATTGTAAACCAAGGGGCCCTACAAAAGAATAGAGAATTAGAATAGCAAATTATGCATCGGACAGTAGCTCTGTTGTGAGAACATACCAATGGCCTCGTAAAGCTTTGTCCAGATTTCTGGATCCCAAGATTCCATTAAGTCAATCAAACCCTCACGCGTTCCACCGAGCAATTCCTGCAGACAAAGATTGAGAATTCAGCAACTAATCAAAGCATGATCGAGGAATCAAATTAACTTAAATGAGATAGCAAGGAAACAGGTTTAGCTGGAACATAAAGCACCTTAATTTCATGAGGAAGCTTATCAAAGTGTTTATGATTATCTCGACAGAGCTGTATATAATCATAAGCCTTTGATATCTTATATCTGCATACCAGAACCTTCTCACCATTTGCATCCACTGCTGTGTAATTGTTTTCTTTCAGTTCAAGGATCAATAGTATGGCATGTGGAGGCCCACAAGGTCCATCAGGCCACTTCACCTTAGAGGTCTTCTTCGGTGCTCCATACTACCCTATAGTAGTATGGAGTATGGAGGGATGGGCAATTTTGTAATTAGACTGTAATATAATTTTTTTATTGGAGCTCCTAACCTAAATGCACATATGTGTAAAAGAAATAAATATATCGGACCAAATGAGTATAAAAATAAAAATATTTTTTCTCGTAATACCCCTATACCACTATATTACTCGATCTATACCACATTATATCACATGTTAAAAATAATTTTTTCCCATAATACCCCTATACTACTATACTACTCGACCTATACTACCTTATACTACAGGTGAAGGTCTAGTAGTATACAACTAATTTGGACCGTCAGATCCTTTTATACTGGTCCTTTTTGAACACCAGTATAAGGTAGTATGGAGCACCGAAGAAAACCTCTCACCTTACTATCCACGTTGACTTTAGATCTCATTTCATGTCTTTTAAATGGCGGTTTACCGGATACAATGTGATAAATGTAGCGGCTCTTGTCATCTATTGTCCAAATGTCCGGATAGCTTTTGATTTCCCTGATCTCATTACATGTTTTAATGTATTTGCAAAACTTTTTAGATATGTCATTAAGTTCACATCCACACAGTTCGCAGCACTTGCTGATCATAGCATCTTCCTGTGACCAAGTTTTCTCTCTTTCTTCTTTTATGTCAACCAATCTTCTCAGTTCTTTAACTGCACAACGCACACAGCTATCATGTTTGGTAAAGTTGATATGAATTAGATAATGATAACAGATGATATGGATTCAGAGAGACATACTTTCAGTAATTAACAGCTGGATTCTAGGTAGATGATCAGCCAAAAATGTCACGAAGAAATCTTCTAACTTGACTTGTGCCGGAAGAATCTCCTTAGCAGACATCTCAATAAGAAGATCCCACATATCACTGTAAATATAGGCATAAATTTAAAATACTCATAAACATACAACACTAGAATGGCATGATCAAAATACACTATTCTGTCACCGGCTACGGAGCTCGTAGCCGGAACAGGTAGGGGCGGCGGCATGTTCTGCCGTGCGCCCAATGGTGAAGGGGATGAGATTAGAGGAAGAGAGGGGGATTAGGAGTAGGTAAATCTTTCTTGAACCTCAATCCATCAAGTACAAGTGTTTAAATAGGCACTTAGGCCGGCTAAGCTCAACAAACCAAAACTAACCAAATCTTATCTCTAACCAAAACAAACTAATCTCTATCTCAACCAAATCTTATTCCTAACCAATCGCCCAAACTCAGCCACGATCAGCAGCTGCAGTTGGCGCGCACGCCCTGCGTTGGTATTGCCGACCCCACATGACATGTTCTTATGCTATACGGTGACTCAAAGGCTAAGCAAATTCTTTTTAGAGTTTGTGCTAATCGTCGGCTATCACATCACTTGACAATTTTACCCCTTCGTATCTGATTGGCAAGAGTATGGGTACGTATTTTTGCCTGTGGTTGAGGATACGGGTACAAAATTTAACCCGCTAAACTTGGAGGGTACATGTAAGGCTTGGGATTTCAAGTATTCTCGCGGTAGGGCATTTGTTCTACGCACTTTACCCAACCCGCCACCATCCCTACACATCACACGAGGCATTTTCTTTAGTGACATCACCTAAATTTCATTTAACCCCAGCTCAAACTAGCCTCAAGACAATTTGTACATGTGTCTTAGGACATGCACACTTTGCCCATCTTCCTCTATCTCTCTCTACGCTTTTCCTTAATGTTACACCTTTCCTAATACATAAGCATATAATTAACACATAAAAAAAGAGAACCGAAGAACAACTTACATCAGCATTGTACGGAATGTTCCTGACATGGCTCGCTTGATGCCATTGCCTTCAAACATCAAGGAGTCTCTATTTGCTGACAGCCATCCCTTCAGCGATCCTTGCACAGGGGACAGGATAAACCATCCATTCCAGTTGCTTCCTCTGTAGTAATAACTCAAGACTGGAACCAGCATCTTATTATTTCTAAGTCCAAGCAGATGGTTGAACACTTCTGCTGTTAGTTTCTTGCTGTAACTTCCCTTGGCAACTAGTGTACGGATGGGCTCAGAATCTCCGATTGTATACTGATATGGGTACAGTTGAAGTTGTGTACCATCAAAGTCTTGCATCTCTTCCATATCAGCATCCAGTAATTCAACAGCCTCTAGTGCCTTGCCTCCTAAATTTTCAAAGGCACTCCGATTTTCACCATTGCGATCGGATACTGCAATGCAAGGTCATTTTGATAGTCATCAACTCTTTTTTTCCATAAATGGTTCCTCCAAAGCAATGAGTGCAAAATAAAAGGTAATCTCACCTGCAGCTACATGAGCTTCCATCGGAAGCATATTGGCAGCAAACAGATATGCGCAGAAAAATGGGCCAGATTACCTTCATACAGGAATAAGGAACAAAGTTAGTAGTGCGCTGAGTTACAAGGTCATGATGGTGCTGAAAAACAATCCTTTGAGATTATCGGCTAGAGAAAAAATAGCAGCCAACTTCTAGTGAAGATAGCTCTTATATATGTTTGATGCAGATGATATAAAACGTTTTTCTAGTGTAGCCATTGGGGAAAAACATTGAAGGAGTGCTAACAACAGGTTTATGTTCTCTATTGAGATGGAAAACTTTGATGATATAAAACTTTGAAGGAGTGCTAACAGGTTTATTTTTGGGGGAAAACGTTTTTCTAGTGTGACATGGGTAATACTAACAGCAGGTTTATGTTCTCTATTGAAATGGACTCTATATTTCTCAGCATACTGCTACAGGTTCCAAGATAGAATGGATTGAAAACTGAACCTTGGACTGGAACCTGGATGGTAGGTTTTAAAAATCAAATGTGGAAATTTCTGATCAGATTTGCGTAGTATGAAATCGTTAGTGGAGTACATGCCAAAAAACTTGTTTTAGAGAAAGCCACATCAAAAAAAATATGTGGAAGATTCTCCAACCGCACCACAACAGGACTCCAGCATCGATAAACCCACCAAATTAAACTCATTTTAGCTAAGCATTGCAGAACTGCAACATGACCATGCCCATCATCAACAAAATCCAAACCTCATGTTAGCTACGCATTGCAGAAATGTAACATAGCCAACAAAACTCACAATACAGAAATTCAAACATAGCCATGATCCACCATAACAAAATCCAAAATTCCGCGCAAACCTCCAAGCGAGTCCCTGAAGAACTCGTACACGATGATGGAGCCCTCGATCCCCGCTGCCGACCGCGGAGGAGGGGGGGAGGGGGAGGGGGCTGCACACGGCTGCCGGTGGAGGGCTTCGCAGTTCGGAGCAGCGCCCGCGGAGGCGGTACGCCCCTCCAGCTGTGTCGAGACTGAAGCACCGGCAACGCGCCCTCCAGCCGCGGGATGCCGATGCTGGAGCCCGCAATCGCCGCCGCCGGCGATGTTGGTTAGGGTTTGGGCAGTGCCGGTTGGAGTTCGGAGCAGCGCGCCGCGCCGCCGCCCCGTCCTTGCAAAGGGGAGGGGGGACAAAAAGCTGAAGAAGCAAAAACCCAAGGCTGATACGTGGGGTTTACCCCTCGTCCTAACCCGTTTTTTCAGGTTTTTGTCTTATTATTACGATTTTTTTTGTGTCCGTACTTTTCTGGCCATTTAAGCAGAATGGTAAAATGCTACGTGCTAGGACAGTCCTATTAAAAGACTAATATGGTTATACAGCTATAACTAAATGATATTTAAGCAAAACGCAAAACACACGTAGAAGGATCCCAATATTTCCTTGACGCCCCTCCCCCCTCCCCGAGTCGCCCGAGCTCGTCGCCGTCGAAGAGCCTCGCCGGAAGCCCGGACGGCCCAGGAAAGGCGGCAGCGGGGCGGATTCGCCCTGTTTTGGCCGCGGTCGCCTGGATCCGATACGGCGTGCGGCGAGGCGACGGAGCTCGGGGCCACGGCCTCTCGTTGTCCTCGCATCTCCTGGCACCGGCTGGACACCGCGGTTCGCCGGCGGCGGCCGAACCCTAGCCGCCTCTGTCGCTGCCCTCTCCCTCCCCTCGCACCATCCGCCGTCACAGGGCATCGTCGTGCCTGGATCCGGCACCCCAATAGCCACCGGAGGAAACCACTGCCGCCGAGCCGCCCCGTCGAAGGGCACCACCTCCACCCCCTCCCTTCCCTCCGCTCCCCGCCGCTGCTGCCGCCACAAGTGCTCAAGCTATGAATTTGCTCTCTAGTGCTCTCACAAGATCTCTGAGCTCACAAATCTCTCAAGCTCACACACCAATGCTCTTCTCAACCCCAACTCAAAGATTTCTACAAAATCAAGCAAACTCACAAAGAGTGGTTGCCGAGAGTTTCTCTGCTGTTAGAATGTGTCAAGATGGCTTAGAAATCACATAGAACCAGCAACCCTCAAAGGAGAGGGCTAAGGAGTATAAATACTCCAGCCAACAAAAACTAGCCGTTACAAATATGCTCTGGCCGGTTAAACCTTCCCCTGAAGCCGGTTAAACCGCCTATTCAAATAAACTAGTCGTTGGAGCTGTCAGAGGTCAAGGGCGGTTAAACCCACTTGCTCACTTCTTTGTTAACTCTCAAGGCTATCTCACTTAGGTTAACTATTGAGCACTATTGTGGTGTAAAATCAATCATTCAATGTGACATCCCTCTTGATAGTACGACATACCTATACTCAAAAATAAATATGAAATTAGATCATTCACTTGAGCTTGTATGTCTTTAATCATGCCACACATAATTAATTCTTCTTCTTGAGCAATGTCCACATTTGATTTAGCTTGAGCAAAAACATCTTGAGCTAGTGATTTGAACCTTGGTCTTATAATGAAATCCTCTTCTAGTTCAAGTCACCATTTTATAATAATGCTTGATACTTGCAAATATGAAAACCGCATGTGATAATGATCCACCAAGTTGATGCGTAGAAAGTTTCGTCACCCTAGCAAAGAATCCATGACTCAAACCGCAACTTGATCACACAATGCTTGGTTCCTAGAAACACTATCCCAAAATCCAACTTTCCGTCCATGTACCACACTTAGCTTCACATAGGCTTGTACCATCCATGAAATCCATTCGTTGCTTTGACCATCAAATATTATCCGATATATCCATGTCTTCTAATGCAAGGCGTATATCACATAAAAAGAGTTATGATGTCCCATGCCACCATTCCTCTAGTATGATGAGTCCGGCCCAGCACACCTCTCGGGGAAAGGCCCAATCGCCCCAAAAGACTAGTCCAATAGGGGAAGGGTGGCTCTCCTTTTTAAGGTGGCTTGGTCCTCCCAAGCTAAGCAAGGTGGGATAATTCGGACGTGCACGGCTTTGCCGCCTACACCGTCGTGCGCCTACACTGTTCTGCGCCTAGCCCATGGGCCGCCTACACCGTCGTGCGCCTGCACTGTTCTGCGCCTAGCTAATCCATACTCCCGTTGGACACGATTGCCGCCTACACTGTCGTGCGCCTGGCCAAACCGTGCTACACGGCTGCCGCCTACACTGTTGTGCGCCTGGCCAAATCATGCCCTGGGATGTCCTCATCATCCTCCCCTTCTTAACAAGGGCCCGGCTTTGATACCAAATGATGAGTCCGGCCCAGCACACCTCTCGGGGAAAGGTCCAATCGCCCCAAAAGACTAGTCCAATAGGGGAAGGGTGGCTCTCCTTTTTAAGGTGGCTTGGTCCTCCCAAGCTAAGCAAGGTGGGATAATTCGGACGTGCACGGCTTTGCCGCCTACACCGTCGTGCGCCTACACTGTTCTGCGCCTAGCCCATGGGCCGCCTACACCGTCGTGCGCCTGCACTGTTCTGCGCCTAGCTAATCCATACTCCCGTTGGACACGATTGCCGCCTACACTGTCGTGCGCCTGGCCAAACCGTGCTCCACGGCTGCCGCCTACACTGTTGTGCGCCTGGCCAAATCATGCCCTGGGATGTCCTCATCATAGTATAACTTCCTTAGCTTGCATTTCTCAACTTTATCCAACCATATTCATGATGTCCCATATGTATGTCAACAAGTCTTTATTGGGTTAGAGACCAAGTCTTTTTCTTTGTTCATCATTCACTTGTTGTTCATCATCTTTTAACACAATGAGAAACATCACTTCTTGCTTATGAGCATTGTGCTATGTTTTCAACCAATGAACACATATATATCACAAGTATACAGATAAAATCCTGCTCATAATCTTTACAAAACATGTTAGCCCTTTAATCGTTTTGTCACTCAATTCACCAAAATCCACTTACGGGACTAGATGCACTTTCAATCTCTCCCTCTTTGGTGATTGATGACAACCCGATTAAAGATTACAAAAGGATATATCAATAAAGCTTTTAAATTCTCAGATTTAGAGTGAGCTCCCCCTTAATATGTGCAAAGATAGAAAAATTTCATAAACTTGGCCTCAAATGCCAATTATTGCACATATATCAAATAGATCATGAAGCTCCCCCTAAATCTCAGACTCTGTGGGGTGCAACAAGTGTGTGAAGGAAACAGGAACAAATATGTGATGCATATGACAAGTAATGCACAAAAACAATGAAAAAGATGTTTATGCAGCTGTCAGGTGCCAGGCGGTTTAACCGTCCCAGGGGGCCGGTTTAACCGCCCTTGCGTGGCAGACACACAAACTGAAGAAAATCATCAAACAATCATGCATCACACTAACACAATGTCACTTGATAACAAAAGGAGTTCAACACACATAGTAACACACATTACAAGTTCTCAAGTCCACAAATAGGATGGGGTTCGAATTTATTACAGATCCAAGTCTCAAGACACTGGGGCCGGTTTAACCGCCTATAGGGGCCGGTTTAACCGCCCTACCCAAGCTAGCTAGACTGAAATTGAGAATGAAGCTTTAATCCTTCGCTCTTCTCTCCCTTTGTCATCTATCATCAAGAAGGGCCTGAAGAAGAGCTTCTCTGGTCATATCACTGGTTCTCTCCATCTCCATCACCACCCATTGAGGAGTTCCACCCTTGATCATATCCTTCATTTATCCAATGCAAGGGTGAGTTTAAATATAAGGAATTTGGCATGGTGATTTCAGAAAAAATAAGCGGTGATGTTATTAGAACTTGAGGACATACCAGTGGGAGGATTTGGGTTAAAAAGATTCATCGAGATGCGATGTGCCCAATCCTCTCCCGCTGAAGATGTAGAAGCAAGATGAGTGCCTGCCGCAGCTAAAAATGAGGCACTAGGATCACCAAGTCTTAGGCCTGTAGGTTGACCACCCAAGAAGCTGCCATAGCCAAGCCTCGATGCATATTCACACGGTGCTATGTCACTAGAAGTGGTTATTCTAGCAAACGAAGTGGCAAAGCCTTGATAGTCTGGTCCATAGTGTTGCGGTGGAACAAATGGAGATGATGCCGGTGTAGCTCTAGCTGCTGCCCCCCTAGTTGCTGGTGCCAAATGCACCTGAGCTGCTGCAATTTCCTCTTGAGCAGGAGTGACATGGCTAGAGGAAGATACACCTTCATTTGGATATAATGTGCCATAGAAGTTGGTTTCTTGAAATCCTCGAACCATGTCATCAACTGAGGGTATTTCAGGCTCTATCACTGTGAGTGAAAGGGGTGATCTAGGTGGTTGAAGGTTTTTAGCCGTATGCATCATCTTGATAGAATCTCTTGCCTTCTTCTCTTTTATTTTATTTTCCCTTTCAGCCACCATAATGTCCCTTTGGTTCTGACAAATCTCATCAAAAAGATTGAACAACTTCTTGAAGGTGGAAGAGAGCTTTTGGGGGCCTTGAATGATATGGACCTGCCTACTAAGACCTAGGCCGGTTAAATCGGGGTGGGGGCCCGGTTAAACCGCCCCTGGCCTGATGGGCAGCTTGTTCACCCAACAGCTGCTCCTCCCTCTGTATCTCTGTCGCTGGCTCGGTATCTACTTGATGAGTCCGGCCCAGCACACCTCTCAGGGAAAGGCCCAATCGCCCCAAAAGACTAGTCCAATAGGGGAAGGGTGGCTCTCCCTTTTAAGGTGGCTTGGTCCTCCCAAGCTAAGTAAGGTGGGATAATTTGGACGTGCACAGCTTTGCCGCCTACACCGTCGTGCGCCTACACTGTTCTGCGCCTAGCCCATGGGCCGCCTACACTGTCGTGCGCCTGCACTGTTCTGCGCCTGGCTAATCCGTACTCCCGTTGGACACGATTGTTGCCTACACTGTCGTGCGCCTGGCCAAATCATGCCTGGGATGTCCTCATCATCCTCCCCTTCTTAACAAGGGCCCAGCTCTGATGCCAAATGATGAGTCCGGCCCAGCACACCTCTCGGGGAAAGGCCCAATCGCCCTAAAAGACTAGTCCAATAGGGGAAGGGTGGCTCTCCCTTTAAGGTGGCTTGGTCCTCCCAAGCTAAGTAAGGTGGGATAATTCGGACGTGCACAGCTTTGCCGCCTACACCATCGTGCGCCTACACTGTTCTGCGCCTAGCCAATCCGTACTCCCGTTGGACACGATTGCCGCCTACACTGTCGTGCGCCTAGCCAAATCATGCCCTGGGATGTCCTCATCACTACTGGTGATGGCCCTGGGATCTATTTGGTGAGATCAACTTGACTCTAGAAGGTCTGTTTGGCTTGAGTGGATCATGTCTCCTGTAACACCCCGTCCTTCTAAAAGCATTTAAAAATACATTTTAAATAATTTTCCTTAATTAAATATACTTCCCTTACTCAATATAATTTTCTAAGTAAAACTGTGCATTTAATTTGTCATATGTGATGCATTTGAATGCTTTAGAATTCCTCTCTAATCTCTAAATTCCAAAAGATAGAAATTCCTCCAACTCTCCTTTTCTTTCCAATATTTAGGTTTAATATTCAAATCTAATTTGAATATTGGTTTCCGATCTTAAATCTCCCCCCAAGAAAAATATTCCTAAATTATCTCCTTCAAGCCCCATCCCAAAATCTCAACTGAATCCGAATTTACTTTCAAATTCGAACCTCAAATCCTTTTCAAATAATTAGAAAATCTCTCTATTTACTAAACACGCCACAACCCCTTTTCAGCCCATTTCTCCTTGCAGCCCAGACTCGAAGTCCATCTTTTACCCTCAAACTCCCTCCTTCACCCACCCTCCCTCTTTCCTCCTCCGGCCCAGCGCGTCCGGCCCACGGCCGTGCGGCCCAGCTCGGCCGCCTCCAGGCCAGCCGCGCGCGCCCGCTCCAGCAGGCCGCGGCCCGCCTACCGACGGCCCACGCGCGCGCCTCGCAGGCTGCCGGCCCAGGTGGCCCGCGCGCCCCTTCCCCTTCCCGCCCTAGCGCGCTGCAGCCAGCGCCGCCGCCGCCAGGCAGCTCCGCCGCTCCGGCGGCCAAACCTCGCCGCCGCTCGCCGCCAGGACCCCCGCTTCCTCCCGCGTTCTGTTTTTCCCCTCCGTTTCTCCATCCCTTGCACGACACCGCCGCCGCCGCACCATGAACGCCGCCGCCTCCTGTTCGCCGTTCCTGCTCTCTGACCGTGCAGCGCCGCTGTCATCCCTTCCTGCTCGCGTGCTCAACGCCGAGCCTCAAGGCCGCCTTGTGCTGACGCCATGCGAGCCCGTCTCCTGCGCCAGCGGCCGGGCAGAGGCACGCACGAGGGTGCTCGCCCTGCTCGTTGCCCGGCAAGCCGCCTCGCCCTGCGCGCCACCTTGCCTCTCTGGTCCGCTCGCAGCACGCCACGCGAACCCCTCCCCTCGCCCGCTGCAGTTGCATGCGCGCCACGCCACCTGCTCGCTCACCCCGCAGACGCCGCCGCGCCAACCAGCTAGCAACACCGCCCCTGCCTCGCTCGCCACGCCAGCCAGCGCCGGACGCCCTGCCCCAGCGCCTATAAAAGGCCGAGGAGGCCTCTGTCCTGTCCCTGCTCGCCCTTCACGCGAAAGCTGAGCTCTCCGGCGCTCTGTAAGAGTGAGAGCTTCAGCTCTCACCGAGAGCGCAGGAGGAGCTCGGCTCCCACATGCAATAACACATGCACGAGAGCGCAGCTCTCTACACACCACACTGCGGAAGCGCTGCCCACGTACACATAGAAAAGGTGCGCCAACTGCTGCTCTGTTCTGCTCCCGGGTACGCCCGGAACAGTCCAACCAGCGGCGTAGCTTTAGTCATACCGCGCTGCCCACGTACACGTAGGAAATGTGCGCCACCTGCTGCTCTGTTCTGCTCCCGGGTATGCCCGGAACAGTCTAACCAGCGGCGTAGCTTTAGCCACTTAAACTCGACATTGTGGACGATGCCAGTTCGGCTGGCCGCACAATGCCTGACCCCCCCGCCGCTAAACCCCATCGCTGCTCGCTGCTTCGCAACCCTAGCCGGGATGCTACCCGATCCAGGTTCCAGCTCAGTCCACCCTAGCCGTTGTAATGCCCAACCAAAACCACTAGCCCCACGCCCCCACCTAGCAGTTACGCTGCCCAGATACCGGTATAGTAGTTATGCCGCCCAACCAAAAACCCTGGTTACTAAACCTAGCCCCGTATAGCCGTTGTGTCGCCCAAATAAAACCCTAGGTTCCGATAAAACCTAGCCCTTATGCTACCTGACCCAAAATCCCAGATATTAGCAAACCCTAGCCGTCATACCGCCCATAATATTCTCAGAAAATAATATTAATAATTTTCTAAAATATTAATTGAAATTCAAGCAATATCCCTTAATTATTTAGAAACCTATTTCTAAATAATTAATATAAATATTCTGGAATTATTTAGATATCCAGTAATTCCCAGAATATTTACCCCTAACCTTTCTTTCCACACTTAGAAGCCACCCCACCAGCTAAACCCCTCCTAAGCCCCATCGTCCTATCTATTGATTATTATTAAATAATTAATGGATAATCCGGGATCTCCACAAATCCATCCTGATCCCTAGGTAAGCCCGGAATATCTATCTCCCTTTCTCTTTCTAATCTATAGGCATTGATTGATGAATTGATGTTATTTTATGTGTTTTATTGTTCGATAACATGACCGGGCCCGACGAGACGCCGGAGCTCCAGAAGGCCCGAAGCCCCGCCCGGTCAACATACAGTTACGCCCCGCGTAAGGACCGTCTAAGGACGACAATGAAGACAAGTCTCACCAATAATATCACCCAATAACTAAAGTTTACCATTCTTGCGGCATAAGCTATAAGGAGGCTTCACGTGGGTGGATGCCTGGCTTCGCTATATAGGATGCTTTAAGATTGGGAGTGGAAGGATGGCCTCGCTAGGAGGATCCTAAGAGCCACTCTGATCCCAGCTAAGGACCGGTTCATGGGAGAGTCTTTCTAGTGCCCAGTACAACCCCGCATGCCAAAAAGGCACAGCCTACGGGAGTGCCTATTTATGTGAGGCTTTGATTCACACCCCACCAGCTGAACCTAGTAATCCATCTCAAGGAGCCGTATGATTGGTGTAAAGTGACGACCGGCGAACTAGGTAGCGCCTGGTGCCGAGTCGGGCACGCGCCAAGTCGGGAACGGGTATGCTGGAGACAGCCCCAGGCAGAGGACTGGGACTGGGCGGCACAGGTCGACTAGGATACAGGGTCGGAGACCCTGAGGGCCGAGGGCCCTGATTAATGGGCTCACAGACCCGGGTCGACATCCGCGAGGCGGATGATTAGTGGCCCCTGCTTAGCCCCCAGTATTACCTGTGGCTGGACCTAGGGAATGTTGACCAGCGATGGTCACCGGCGGGTAGTCTCGTAGGGCAGTACCGAAGGTAGGGACTGACCGAATGCGGGGTAGATAAGTACGACCTCTGCAGAGTGTAGAATCTATCTTGATAGCCGTGACTCCGGAATGAGTCCACTTAGTCAAAGCCCCCATTGATTAGATTTACTTTTCTTGTATGGAGAACCTGGGCGACAGAAGTGCCGTTGGCTGGGTTCTGAACGTGATACCGGGACCGGTAGGGAGGAGTTGCCCCTCCAGACCCAACCCTTACATTCATTTAATTTATAATTATATTATTGAATTTGTGGGATTTGCTGGGTATTCTATTAAGAATACTCACTCTTGCTTTTATTGTCGTACAGGTTTAGGACTCCAGGGCAATGAGGTGCTGCGACTCTTTCCAGGGGAAGAATGAGCGCCCGCCCGCTCTTCGCTAGTTTAAAACGGTAGTCATATTTAATTTATACGTTATTTACTGCTTTTGATATTAATCTGTGATGAGATCCGTATCAACGTACTGATCTAGGGACTGATACGGTTGATCAAGGGACGTCCTCACAAGGGGTCCCCACATCTCCCATCAACTTTAACTCGACCAATATCTGTATCACCTTTGATGAAATGCATAATGTAAGGTGCGTATCCACAGCCGCTATATGGTGCTCTGAGATGTGCTTAATTTCTTCTCAATTCCCAAATGTAGTCTCCGATGGCAAGAAGCTGCAAGAGATGAAGGGGCCTAAGAACATGAGGCCAGCTGAAGTGGTTGAAAGAGACGATGCAAATATATTTTGGATCTATAGAGTTATCATACGTTGGAATTATTAACACGTAGAAGTACGTATAGGTAGTTATTAGGTTTATAAGATTATGTCGCGGTAGTACTTATTATGTTTATAGGTAGTTATTATCTTTTCTTTAGTAGTGTTCATAATTTTTATATGTCGCGGTAGTACTTATGTACATTCTTTTGTGTTTGACTAGTATAGATATATGAAAAAAATTGTAGTTGTCCGAGTTAATAATATCCTGAATTTACATATGGTCCGAGTATAATAAGATTGAAGATGATTGACTACGTTGACGCGGGGCTGGTGTGAGAAACCTGCCGATTAGCGAGTTCTTTCCTCAGGGCCATCTCTACCTTGTGGCTGATACTGGGCCTAAAAACTGAGGTCCCGACGATCGACCGAGTCAACGACGAATATAACGGATCGTCGACCCACGCAAGTCGCCGCGCCGGCAACGCGACGCTCCCTATAACTTGGCGATGGGCGCACGCGCACACGTGGTTGCTTCCAACTCTCACCGGCCGGCGACGTAGATGCCGCCGGAGGGGCCATCCTACCGTGCCCATCTGGACGCGACGCCGCGTGCTGCACCGCGACGTGCCGGCGCCGCCGCCACGGGCCAGAGTTGTGCGGCACAGCCGCACGCGGAGGAAGGGAAGGTCGTCGCTGCCGCCTCGGCGCACTTGGTCCCGGCGGCGTCATCGGCATCGCTTCGTTTGGACGGCGGCTTGCTCGGCTCTACCCGGCCTGTGGCGTCCCGAAACGGCAGCGTCGTCTTTGAAGTGGCCGTGCTCCCGCCCCTCGCCGGCCAAGATGAGCGGCCGCAACCGCATATATGCTGCAGCAGCTAGGTCCCGCGGCCGTGCTCCACGGCGTGGGCTACTGACCCACGATGCATACGATGTGTTGGGCGATCGAGACGGGTTAGACGGGCACCACGGACATCATCGTGTTCGCGCACCTCTTGGATCGACGGATCGTGGGCACACAGGGTCGCGTGTTCCGGCTGCCAGGGGGTCGGCACTCGGCAGGATAGACACGGCCGGCGTTCCAGGCGTGCGAGAAGGGCTTCGAGGCGGCGGCGGCGGCGGCGAGGCATGGCAGTCTGAGCTGCCGTGCGCCGCGAGGCCGCCATGCGCGGACGACGCCCCATAGCCGAGCGTCGTGCCGTGGCCTTCGCCGACAACGGAGGGCGTGCCGCGCCGTGCAGATGCAGCTGGCGGCGCCGCACCAGTGCCGCACGTCGAGGTGCCGCCGGCTGAACCAACCCCGCGCCGCGTCGACCTCTTCCTTCTTGCGCCGCGCCACGGCCGGCGGCTCGCCGCTCGCCGGACACCAGCGGCCAGCGAAGCGCATAGTCGGGCCAACCAGCCAGGGCCCAAGGGCAATAAAAAGAAAGGCCGTTCCGCGGGAGGGCGGGGCTACCTTGAACGCGATCCAGGCCGGACAAGGGTAAAAGGGTGAGACCCCCGTGAGTTGCCCCCCCCCCAATGTACAGATCAGATATTACGTGGAGATTCGTGCAAGTGATGAGGTGGAGATGACGTCACGTGGGTTAGGGGAGACGTGGCTGGTGGGTTGGGTTAGACTGTCTCCAACAACGGAGACCCAAATCGGAGACCCATATACTACTTTAGGTTGTCTACAGTAAAAAGGTTCGTGACCCATAAACTCATTTCTCCAACAGAAGACCCAAAAGAGAATCGTTTCTGCGAATGGGTCACGAAGAGAGAGGATACCCAAATTTGGGTTCTCTCTCCTGAAAACCCATTTTGGGTTTGGGTATGGGTACTCTGTTGGAGACTGAAATAGTACCATCGGAGACCCATTTGGATTTGGGTCTCCTTTTAGGTTGCTTGTTGGAGATAGTCTTAGGCTGGAGCAAAGATGGTTAGGGAGGATTGTCCCTTTTCACACTTTATGGGTTTCGTCTATACTATTCTGTAGTGGTGAGGTCTATTACCATCTCATCCCCACCACCGCCTTCCTCCTCGACCCTCTCCGCCGGATCAGATCGGATCCGCCCGACCACCCCGTGCCGCCACCGCAGGTGAGTGTCCCCGCCTCCCCTCTTCGCCGTCCTGCCGCGCCGGGCGACCGCCGGTCTGCTCTTGGTTTCAGCGCGCCGTTGCTCCCTCTCTCTCGCGCGCGCAGTCGGGTTTTGCTTTATTCATCTGTTGCCGGCAATGGTTCGCCTGTGCATGCTTCCTGGCTCCGACGGTAGGCTTGCACGCGCGCGTCTTGCGCGCATTTCCAGTCATCGGCGTACAAGATTCTGGCTGCTGTGATAGGTTTCCTTGTGGTTTTATCCCGTGCCGCAAAATGTTCCCTTTTTCTCCTGGCGTGCGTCGCCCTCGTGGCGCTCCCGTTCCCGGCGCACCCGGACCTCCCTCCCGGTGCCGAGTCCGCCAACGCGCTGCCCTCTCAGGTTGAGAAGTTATCCAGGCGAATTTGTTTTGGATCCTTGGTGGATTCGACGGGTTCCTGTTTTTGGCGATGCGGCGGCGGCAATTGTGTTTTGTGTCTCATTTATTAGTCTATGCAATTGGCTGTCGAGGGGGTACCTGCTTGTACACACCAATGGTGGCCTCAACCAGATGCGAGCTGGGGTAAGCTGGACTGTCCTGGTCAAGATTTATCTAGCTGTCCTTGCTTGTACTAGTAATGAGATTCATTGCTTGGTTTGCATTAGATGTGTTGACTTGAGTGTACTAATATCTCAATAAATAAATAGAATAACGAAAATGGGTGTCGGAGAACATGGCGCACAAGCATGTGGGCTGTTTAATCAGAGCTGACGATTTGTGTAGCTGACGATTTGTGTGCATAAATCATCATCAAATTTGCTTTTGTGGGTACTATGTTTTTTGGTGCTCTTATCAATGTGTCTGTTGGCACTGAGCACTCATTTGCTGCTTTAATCACATGTAGTTGGTGTTCTGGTGCTAATTTTCTACTCTCTCCTAGAGATGTGCTTAAATAAGCTGTACATGGTGGTTGTTAAACTAAGCTGTTTGTTTCCTTAGTAATATTTGGTTGTCTGAGTGGCTCAACTGCGTAAAAGATAGAGCCCTTGCATCAGAGAATAGTTGGTGGGTAGATGTTTTCGCATAACCACTTCAAATTTCTTTTCCTGATGCTTCATGTTCAATACCATGATCATTCTATTTTTCTGATAAATGACACTTGTTTGGATGTCCTTCATCATAACTTTGCGAGCCCTGCAGTTGTTATCTTGTTTTTCATCTATAGGAGGGTATAAAGCAGGACAAATATGCTTGATTTGTTAGGGGAGAACAAAAGCAGTTACACTCTCAGTCATGCAGATTGTTAGATAACTGAAACTACCTAGTATCATAATCATACTTGAGTTTAAACTTTAAAGAATAGGAGAATTTGCCATTTTTATTCAGGTTACCTTAATTATGCTTAGTACATTTCTTTTATGATAAATGAAACTATGTTTTTGTTTACCAATTGGAACTTGTCCTAATTCTCTTAACAACGGTGGCATGTACTCATGTGAAAGTAAAATAGAAGGGGAAGTGTTTCTTTATTGCTTGTTGTATGCATGTTTTGTCCTCTGTTTACTGATTACAGAAGCTAAAGGAATAATCATGGGCAGATTTACTTTAGACTCAAAATAAAAAAAAACAAAAAGAAAAAACTACTTTTAATAGCCAGTTGTTATTCTTATGGCAGATCAGTGATATTGTGGCAGTTGCACGCATACTTAATGCTACACTCATCATTCCAGAGCTTGATAAGAAGTCATTTTGGCATGACAGAAGGTTGGTCATATGTTGGATTTTTTTTTCAAACTTGTGTTAATTTATGTTAGACTAACAGAGCATTTTTTAATATCAGCAACTTTTCAGATGTCTTTGATGAAGAACACTTCATAAATTCGTTAGCTAATGATGTGAAAGTTGAGAAAAAAATGCCGAAGGAGTTGGTGAAAGTTCCAAAGTCTGTTAGGTACTTCAAGAGTTGGTCTGGAGTAGATTATTACCAGGATGAGATTTCTCCACTGTGGGATCATCGCCAGGTCTGAATTCAACCACCACTATGCACTTCCATTTCTTGTACCAAACAATTCTAAGCAGTGTCTGCTGGATGCAATTTTTTGAACTGTGATGCTGACTGAACACTTGTACTAGGTCATCCGAGCTGCTAAGTCTGATTCTCGCCTTGCAAACAGCTACCTTCCTACTGACATTCAAAAGCTTCGCTGTCAGGCCTTTTTTCAAGCACTTAGATTTGCTCCCCCAATAGAAGCTTTAGGCAAGGTAAATCATTGTCTAATATCTTATCATGCTCATTATTTTTCTTATGTATAGACAGAGAATTGTTTTGACACGCCAAGATTTAACTGATTTTGGCAGCTATTGGTGGAGAGGATGATATCATTTGGACCGTATATAGCTTTGCATCTACGCTATGAGAAGGAGATGCTTGCTTTTAGCGGATGCACATATGGTTTATCCCAAACAGAATCAGAAGAACTTGCAATGATCAGGCAAGGCCTTATGGTTTATTTATTATCACACTGTCTTGCCTGGTTTTTACAACAGTAGATATTTTCAGCTGTTCAATTGAATTCTGCCGTTTTTTTTTAAAAAAAATTCTCACAGAGAAAACACAACCTACTGGAAGGTGAAAGACATTGATCCATTAGAACAAAGATCCCATGGCTGTCGCCCCTTGACCACCAAAGGAGGTTGGGATTCTTTCTGCCCTAGGATATCCATCAAGCACCCCAGTGTACATAGCCGCAGGGGAGATATATGGAGGTGAATCTCATATGGTTGATTTGCAAACACGCTTCCCCATTCTGATGAACAAGGTACAACCAGTACCATTCCATCTGTTATATAGCGTTTGATACAACTTTCTTGCGCCAACATATGTCATGTGCTTCATTGCAGGAGAAACTTGCCTCCGCCGAGGAGCTACGACCTCAGCCAATACGCTGCTGAAATGGCAGCTCTGGATTACATTGTTTCAGTGGAGAGTGATGTCTTTATTCCATCATATTCTGGAAACATGGCACGCGCTGTTGTGGATCAAACATTGCCTTCATTTACACTGCCAGTAATCATAACTAGCACTACCATTTCCTTTTTCATGTGATAATTTCAAACAATAATGAGGAATCAGAATGGTGGCTTGCAGTCCACTGGGTGGATTATTGTTGTTACTTCCGAATGCTTCATGACAGTGAGACTATGATTGAGTTTGACATTTCTGGTTAAGGCATTTTGAGTTCATGCTTATTGTTGTTCTTGTGTCAAAATGGCAGCACAGATGCTACAATCAAGATCGAAGATGCTGGCCTTTTTATTCGATCTGTCAAATTATTCAAGATGTCTGCAGTCACTAAAGCATTTTTCTTCTAGGCGCCTAGTTGGAAGCCACGTATGATTCCGTGCCTCAGGCTCTCAGCATCGTCGAAGTCTTCTCCAGCAGCACTCGCAAGGCAATAGTGCAGTGTTGAACTTAGAGATGTACATCAGGTTTTTGTATTGACAAGATGAAGTGTCCAAGTATGAGTGTGCTTAAAATTGTGAATGTTTCCTTGAATTCTTGCAAAATTAAATCTGCATGTGTTGAAAAGAATTTGTACTCATGAAAGTGTATTATAAAAGGAAGAAAACTGATAGATTAGAAGAATGACATGTTCTGTGAATGACATTTTGCCTCACACGAATTCAGGCATCTTGATAGTGATTTTGTCATTCTTTTTTGGTTTATATGTTTTTCCGTATGTAGGTAGCATTGGAAGTGAAAGGAAAGACACAACTAACCACCATGCTGAGAAGTTGCTGGCATTTGGCACAAGCTGAGCAGCCTGAGAACATCCATCCCTTTGTCGGCAATGGCATATCAAATTGTAATTGTAAAATGCTGATTTTGTAACATAATTGACACTTGAGATCATCTATAAATTGAAGGAAAAAGTTGTATTATATCATCATGGATGTGTGGGTATTTTCACAATTATTGGCATGCTAAATATATCTGTTACTGCGTGTTTGGTCTATCCACAGTTTGCTACAAACTGAAGAATCAGTACCATATACGTTATCATGAGGAGCATTCTTACATGTAATTTAAGTTAATATCTGATTCATCTGCAACATAACTCATCAAGTCAAATCCACGATTACATCATACTAAAATCCATTTCAAATAAGAAAAGAGTACTGCAAAGTAGCATCTTTATCAGCTTTGCACCATTACATATTTTCATAACCCTCCATCAAATTGTAGTTTCCTAACTGTTGACTTCAGTGTGGCATCATGATCCATATTTGTGAACGGAATTTTGTCGGCTCCTCCATAAAACCGCTTCATGAACTCATACACATGGGCTGGCTTCATCCCGGCTTCCTGTATCAAACCTATTAGCATCCTGTCTGCTTCATTGACACATCGTCGGGACCTTAGCTTTTGCGACTTATTTGGACTAGCAAGATAATGATTATGATCCGTTACGATTTTCTGCACTGTCCAAACACCCTCTCTACTAACACCAAACTGAACACAAGCACCACAACCTGTCCTTATAATGTCTTTTGATGACTCAGTTTCACGATCTCCTTGGTTGCTGCAAACTATATATTTCTAAGATATACTACCATCTACTCGATGCTTTGTGTTGCTCTTTGTAACACCGAATCCAACCTTACCAGCATATGTGTTATACGTCTCATAAGCCTTTTCTTCTGATTCAAAAGTCATTCCAACTACCGGAGTGAACCCAACTTTATCTACCACCTGCTGTAAAATTGGAATGATGATTAAATAGAGGTTGATCATTAAATATATATGAGCATGTTGTGCATGATCAAACCAATACAAATGAAAAAACATGATGATCAAAGAGCTAGAAAATGACCCAACCTGCGCTGTCCACTCATCTTTACTGCCTCCATGACCACCGGCGATGTCATGTGCTATGGCAGAGAGTCCAACTACGGATGAAGGCTCATCTTGGCCTGCTCCTCCTCCGGAAATTGCACTGGTCTGGTCTCCTGACAATCAGTTTGCTTGAAATATAAGTGAAGAACACTCAGGGAATTATCTACCAAAAGACAGCCAGACCCCCCTCCAAAAATAACAGATTTACATGAATCAATATATAATCTCAACAGGTGAAAGCTAGTTGTTTTAAGTAGTGCTAAATATTGTAAGTTCTGGGAGTTCATTTTTCAGGTTCAATGGTTGCCATCTATGTTTTCTTAACGAGAAAAATACAATTGGGTTGGCCTTTTTGTGTTGTTTTGAACACTGATAGGAGTTGTTAGTTAGGTACCAATAGTCCAACACACTAATAAGAGAATGAACGGATACATGAGCACCTCCTAATAGTGAACTATTCAACCTGCTGAAGTCCATTAAGCAATGTGCCCATGATAACAATTGTGGTCTCATTGTCTGAAAAGGCATGTATGGGATATGAAGATTTTCTCTGTTGCAACATACCCTAACACTAACAGCTAGCAAGTACGAATGGTGAACAGAGTTGGTAACATCCACCACCGTAAGATTGATCATGCATCAACTACCAAATGCAATAGTTTCAGATATTCCCTGGAATTGTGAACCAAGAAAATGATTGAATTACAGAACCTGCTATTAGTTTCGGAGTTGAGACAGAGGAATTGAAAGCTAACTTCAGCTACTATTAATGTCACCGATGTGGACAAGAATGATAGCTAAAAAATAAGCAGCCTAGAGATATGGATATGAACTTACAGAGAACCGGGATACCCTTTCTCCATGATTAGCTTGGTTCCGAACCAATTCCCCAGCGAGTAACCGCAGAAGAGGAGCACCATGACCGTGCCCATCTTGAGCCCCGCAGCAAGGCCCTCTCAGACGCTCGACTTGTATGCGCTCTTCAGGGACTTGTTGAACTTCACCGCCCGCCATGGCTGTGACTTCCATGGAGGCTGCCGGTGGGAGAGCAGGCAACCAATCAATGGTCACCGCCATCTCTTCCCTTATGCAAGAAGCCAACAGCTATTATGTAGTTAATTCACTAACCATGAACAGAACTATCTGGAAATCCAAATTCATTTTAGTATACTCAAAATTCCGAGTGCAAGGAAACCATTGGAAATAAAAAAGGGTAACTCATTCATGGACTGTACATGCAACATGCTGAACTGAAATCTAAATTTTGAGATTTGGAAATAAATACCTTGTATCACTGCTGTGATCAACAGGCACACCGTGGATATACCATAGAAAGGAAACAAAATAATTTAGTTAGGCTTGGACCAGAATTAACACATTCCATATGGAATACACATAAAAAATACGCCAAAGTCATTGGTGGAACAGAAGTGATTAGGGAAAGGAAGGAACGGTAAAGAAAGAAAGCTGGTCAAGAGAACAAGACTACCAGTTGAACAAGAACAACAGGATAGACTGGAGAAGGATGAAACCTTATTTCTAGGTCTGATAGAATTTTTGGTTAACATGCTAGGCATATGACCATTTGAAACTGTTGGAGTATAAGTGAATTGCCCACCTCTCCCCATCAGCTTAAGCTTTTGGGTTGAACTGGTTGGTGCATGCAACTCAATATGGTATCAGAGCCAGAGGTCTCGAGTTCGAATCCTGGCGGGCGCGATTAAATAAAATAATTGCAGCCCACTCCAATTTTCACGTATGCGGCCTGGGGAGCCTGCACGTGAGGGGGAGTGTTGGAGTATAAGTGAATTGCCCACCTCTCCCAGCAGCTTAAGCTTTTGGGTTGAACTGGTTGGTGCATGCAACTCAATAGAAACAAATCCATGACGACCACTTTAAAGTCATCATTACTAGAAACTAAGGCAAAAGGGCCAAATTAGCTGTCAGCTTTTTCTCAATCACATATAGAAGGGAGCTTAATGTGCCATGATACATTATTTGGAGCAATCAAACAATAGATACTGTAAAATCTGCAGTACCTAGCAGAGGAAAGCCTATATGTTCTGGTTCTTGGTTGTACGGTTTCTTTTGCCCACCCAACTCAGATCAATCATAGCCAAATTCCAGAAGTTATGCACCAAACCTAACAAACACTTCCTACAGATCAGGTGCTTCGAGTACCTGTGAAGGAGGTCTCGGTTGTTGGAGCTCGCAGCCGTCCACCATGGCAACCTGAATCGGAGCTTCAGCCTCCCGCCGGCGGGGACTTGGGGTGAGACGAGGGAGCTATGTAGTTTGCAGATCTGGGCGTGGCAGGCGGGTTCGATCCGCCGTTGCTTCTTGCGGGGGCATTGTGATTTTTGCTTTGGTGATTTCTGGGCTTGCTGTGGCTTTCCGCTGCAAGCCATTTTGGGCAGCTGATGTCTGGGGTGCGCGCGGGAAGGATTATGTGGTTGACTTGTTTCGTCCCTTTATGCAAGGGCAGCAGTGCCACCGTGTTAATCGGTCCACCTCAGCCTTGCCACCTCAGTAATGCTTTTTCCCGCCGTGCGAATCTCAAAGGAATCCTGGCCGTTGTTTCTTGGAGGTTATTTTACTGGCATCTGAAAGGATCCGCGTTGGACGTACAAGTCCGAACCAACGGATGTGAAGGGCCCAGGGGGTGGACGGTATTTCATTTACCGTCCACCCCTCCTCCCCAGCGCCACGCCGTGCCGCCCTTTGCCGCGGGCGCTCACGGCTCCCACGCAGGAGACGGAGGTCCTGGTAGGGCGTTCGGGTTCGACGGGCACACACACGGACATCGTGCGCGCGTTCACGGCGCACCTGCCTCTTCGATCGATCGCCGGCCGGATCGACGTGTTCCCAGCTGCCGGACGGCCGGCGTTCCAGGCGTGCGAGACCTGGTACGTAGATCGAGTTTCCGTGTGGCGCGAGAGCGAGGCTGGCATGCGTGGACGCCGGGCAGCCGACAGCGGAGGCAGCGCCACGCCACGCACAAGCAGCAGGCGGCCGTCGAGGAGCCGTGCGCGCGCGCGGTATTATTATCCCCCATGCGACTGCCGCTCAATAGTAGACAAGGACTCGCGCGCCATCGGAGCTACGATCCTTGTAGCAACGTACGTGATACCTCCTCGCGGGCGATGTCGTCTTCTGCCGAGAAAACGGACTGGTTCTTGTCCGGCGGCACACCTTAACTTGCTCCTCCTCCTGGACCTGGACTCCGCTCCGACGATGTCCATCGGCGTTGCCGCCTCCGCTGCATCAGATGAGCGAGACCGGGAGGGGGAGATGGCGGGCCGGCGGTCGATCTTGAGCCTCTTCATCTCCTCCGTCAATCCACGGCGGCGCGCTGCTTCGTCTTCCTCCGTCCACGCCGTCGGGGCGGTGGGACAGACCGGATGGGAGGCATGTGACGATCAGATCATCTCAGCTAGGACGGCAAACGATTTGGATGGGAAAAAAGCTAACTGATGCCCGAGTCTTCGTAAAATACTGTAGTGAAAATTCTTACCTTCTTGTCATTGAGGAAACCACATACCCATGGCCAAGGCTGCACGTGCACTCGTGCACGTGTTGGCTGCGCGAGACAGCATGGTCAAGCTAGCGTAGGGACATGTACCTGCTCCGAACTTTTTCCTAAATTGTTGCTAAGAGACCATCATATCCTCCTTGTTAGGCATTCGGTGGTAGAAATGCTAAGGTTTCCAGACAAGAGGGTGAGACAAATTTTACAATTTCTTTGTAAAGATGTTGTTTAACTATTGGAATAAAGTTCAGGCAGCCCAAGGTTGCCACTCTTTCTTTCCTAAAGTGGATAAATTCTCCATGCGTTTGCAGTCCTTTATCCAAATGTTGCATCAATTGATTTAAGACGATGATCTGCTATCTGAACATGGCACTGCGATGTAGATTTATGAGGTTGCACTGTGGATGGAATGGTAGTGACATTGCATAGCTGTTTTCTAAAGTATATACTCTGTAAAACGATGATATTTATACTAGCAACTCAAGATGGTTAAACTGAAATACCTCAACGTACACTTGGGTTTTATTCCAACACACACATGCTTGAAAATGGGATTTGAATTTGTTTAGCTATTTCAAAAGAAGCGAGCTGCGACTGCGACCAATGCAAGGAGCGTGGCGCGGTCCATCTCGTATCCACACAAGTTGGTCCACGAGTTGCAGTGGACGCCGTCGGCCAGCTTTTCGACAGAGCTCGTGGCGAGGTTCAACGCGAACGCGCCGCTGGTGTTGCCACCTTCTCCAATGGTGAACACGAGCGTGCCGCTCTTGTCACCGAACCAGCGCCTTCTCCAATGGTGAACACGGAAGTCCGGCAGGAAGTCTGGCATCCTGTAAGGCACCCAGCACACGTCCAGCAGCGTGGTGCCGCCGCCGTCGTCCAGCCGCACGCCGAACGCCGCGCGGTGCGTGGCGGGCCAAGGAAGTCTGGCATCCTGTAAGGCACCCAGCACACGTCCAGCAGCGTGGTGCCGCCGCCGTCGTCCAGCCGCACGCCGAACGCCGCGCGGTGCGTGGCGGGCAGCCAGTATGCCACGCCGCGGACCACGCCCGCCGGGCCTAGCTGCTGCAGCGTGCGGGCGCTCATCTTGGCGCCGGGCTTCCGGCGCTCCGGGCCCCAGCTGCCGGCGTCCGAGGAGTAGCACCGCAGCGCCGTGAAGCTGCGGCGGTTGTAGACGAGCAGGACCCTGAAGAAGGATGGTGGTACGCCGGTCACGGTGGCGTCGAGGTCGTCGGCGGTGAGCATCGCGCACGCGAAGTAGCCAGGGCAGTCATCGCCGGCGAGGGCCGGGAGCACGGCCGCGTCGTCGGGCGGCCCCGTCATCGGGTTGCACACGCACAGGGTGAGGCCGTCGGCGCGGTGCTCGCCAACTTATAGGGAGGAGCGTCGCGTTGCTGGCAACTTATTCGCGTCGATTCGGACGCCGGCCTCTCGGGATGAGGTGCACGTACGGACCAGTGCAGATCACGTTTGGCCCCCTCGCCGCCGGTGCGGTGGCCACGGCCAGGTTGCTCCTGAATTCTTCCCTATGAGGCACCAGTCGCGGGTCGTGGTGGCGGCCGCGGCCGCGACGCTAGCATGGCCAGACGTCCCTCGCGGAATCCGAATGGCGTCTGGCCGGGGACACGACGTCGTGACGGTGGTTGTAGGCACCCTGCAGAGGGTGGACGCTAATCCACCCCGGCCCTGGACGATAACTGAGACAACGACCACGTATCCCCTGGCCATGGCACCCACGCCGTGCCGATCCGCCGCGCGCGCAGGCGCAGGGGATAGATAGCGAAAAGCCTCCGAGTGACCGTACTCCCGTAGCCACGGCGCGGGCCAACAGACGCAGCTGGCCAGGCCGGCTGGCGGCGTTCACGCTACGTCCACGGCGCTGCGGGTCGTCCGTACACCTGTACGTGCGCCCGGTGTACGGTGGCGGGCAACAACCGCGCTCGAGCGCCCAGATCGAGCAGGGAGGTGGGAGGGAAGGGCCTCGCTGCCTTCGTCGATCACGGCCGCGAACGTCCCATCTGACGGTCGGTGGGTGCCCAGGGGGTGGACGGTATTTCATTTACCGTCCACCCCCCACGATGGGAATTACAAACAACGACCACACCTGGCCGTGATCCTGATCCCGGCACCATCGGCGGCGGTCGTGACTTCCGCGGCGAGCTCTCGCAGTCGCAGCTCCTTCCGGCGCACAGGATGAACCCCCACGTAGCCGCGCAGCTTTCTCCTGGCAGGAGGTGCTCGCACGCCATGAGCATGGAGCAGCGCGCCGCCCGGCGCCCGCGTGCCGTGCTTCGACGGTTGGGCTCGTCGTATCACGCCGCAGCCGCACAGCGTTGCTCGTGCGTCGTGTACGCTGGCGCCGATGGTCTTCGCCGGCTGCCCTGCACCAGCATGCACGGCCTTGCTCTGAGCGAACTGAATGCCCACGGCATGCCACGTTTTAAGCTAGCTCGCCGCGGACGCAGGCGAGGTCCACAAGAGCCATCGCTCTGACCCCGACACACCCACATCGGAACCCGTTGACCCGCATCGCGTGGCGTGTTCATGTCCCGTGCTGGCGTACGTGCAGCACCACTGGGAAGCGAGTCGTGTGGTTGTCCCGGACGGACAGGTGGTTGACCTGGCAAGGGGGCTGAGGAGATATTGCCTAATTGGATGGTACCAGTTCCAGGCATGCGCGCCGGGGATGAGCGAGCATGTACAAACGAGAGCGAGACGGGCTTGGTGTGGATCGAGGCGGCGGCGAGGCATGCCAGTCAGTGAGCCTCCGTGTGCCGCGAGGACGCCATGCGTACGTCGACGCCGCAGAGCTAGCCGAGCGTCGCGCCGTGGCCTAGGCCGGCGCCGCCGGACGTCGAGGTGCCCGCCGGCTGACCCAAGTCCGCGTCGCGTCGTTTAACCGACGACATCTTCCGTTTTGCACCACGCCACGGCCGCCGGCGCACCGGGCATCAGTGGCCCAGCTCGGCGCATCGCCGCATCGGCGGCGCCAGGGGAGCAGCAATAAAGTGGCCGAGCACGTGAGCAGCGGGAGGGCGGGGCTACCTTAAACGCGATCCTGCCCGTACAAGTCCGAACCAACGGATGTGAAGGGCCCAGGGGTGGACGGTATTTCATTTACCGTCCACCCCCGGACGGTATTCCAGGTACCGTCCTCCCGTGGCCCGGCGCCATCCATGGCAACCACGCCGTGCCGGCCTCCGCCGCGGGGCGCCACGGCTCCGGCGCAAAGGATGGAGGTCTCCGAGTGCCCGTACAGCTGCTGCTTGGTCTAACTCACGCGACACGAACACACGCCCTGCCCCCGGGGCCGTCCATGGCGACCACGCCGTGCCGGCCTCCGCCACGGGCGGTCACGGCTCCCGTGCAGGGAATAGAGGCCTCCAGTCGTTGCACTCGCACGCGACACAACGCCGGCGAGCGGCACGCGCGTCCTCGTGCTCCAGTCCAGGCCGCATGCCCGGCCGGCGGGCAAAGTTCTCACTCGCCACGCGATCCGGTTTTCTGTCGGCGCGCGATCCCGACGCCGCGCGACTCATCCCTACCGGTTCCGGAGCTATGTGCGCGCGCCGACGTTCGTCGAGGGACAGCCAGTTGCTGCGTGTTGCGATCCGGAGCTTGTGTTGTGTGCGCGTGACTCCATGGCCGTGCACACCGCCGAGGACTAGGGCCGTGTTTAGTTCACCTGAAATATTTTGATCCATCATATCAAAGGAGAATCTTTGATGCATGAAGTATTAAATGTAACGAAAAAGGTGAAAAGTTATACGGAGAGACTGTAAATCGCGAGGACTAGCGCTGCCTTGGAAGTGCCAGTGCAACAGCGGTGCCTCTTTCTCTGTCTGCGTTTCTGCTGGCCTCTCTCTCCCTCCTTCCCTCCTGCAAGGTTTTTTGAGCTTCTCTCTCCCCTGCAAGGTTTTTTGAGCAGCTACCAGTAGAGGAGATCAGTCCTACTACTCCTATTCTAGAGTACGGTGGTCCTGACTGGGCCGGGAGCGCGATCGCGAGAGCGAGTTCAGGACTTGAGGCTGTGTCTCAGCAGCGGCGCAGGTCGGCAGTGCGACTGGCTCCTGAGTCCCGACAAAGCATCGCGAACATACTCGAAAAAAATTTCGCAAAACATCTAAACAGGGCCAAAGCAACGGGCCGCACGCAAAGCCGGCTGCCAGCTGCCAGCTGCCAGCCGCCCCGGTCGGCGGCAGAGACCGGCCATCGCTCTGTTTGCCGTCGTGCAGACGTGCCGAGTCGCTCAATAGACGGACGGGATGCCGTGGGTGCTAATGCGAGCGGTCCAGCGAACTGCCTGGTCGCTGCCTGTTCCTGGTCCGAGAGGAGCGAACACCTTCGATCGAGCTGCCTCGTTCGTGATCACTGATCACAGCACGCTCCTGGCCGACGTGTTTCCGTCGACGGGCTCACGGCCATCGGTACAGTTCGTCACCCCGTCCTGTGCTGCTTGCCTGCTTAATTAATTAATTGGTGCTTGCTTTGCCCTACCGTTGGCGCGCACGGATCCTTTCCGTGCTCTTGCGCGGACGCACCTCGCCTAGTGTGACAAGGCTCTCTCACCCTTGCCGTTGCAGCGCATCGGTGCAGTGCTGTTCACCATCACTACCTCTGTAATAAATTATTGGTCGTTTTGGCTTTTTTATATTCATAATCTTTGATATGCATCTAGATAAACGCTATGTCCAGATTCATAGCAAAATCTATAAACCTAGAAAAGTCAAAACGAACTATAATTTGAATCTGAGGAAGTACGGTTTTTTACTGTTCAATTCAACCTTTTATTACCGTAACGAAAGCATGGCCAAGATGCAGGAGTCGTGCGGGTGGATGTCATGACTCATGACTGTTAGCTGTGGCCGCTCGCCACTGCATGCATCTACAGTACGTGGCTGCTACACCTGTTCTCTTCTTCTTCTCGGCGGACGCTCTCCTCGCTTCGCCGGCGATGGTGACAGTCTTTCACCAATAGGTCCCACGATGCGGGCAGGAAAGGAAGTTTTAACTTGTTCGCCTCCCTCCGTCCCGGTCCTCCAACCCAATCCGGGGCTGAAAATACATTCCGGTTCCATATCATGAAGATGCAGCATCTACCGAGAGCCCATGGTCCCCGATTCTGATTTAATTTGTGCGAAAAATGGTTTCCATCTTTTTTTTTCTATTCTACCACTTTCCTTCTTCTTGTATAAACTTCCAACTTTTTCTTAAAAAAAAGATTAAAACTTCAACCTTGTACTGAGACCAAATTTTCGTCCCAAGACGGCAAACTGTGCCTGGCTCAGCAGCTCCCGGCTCCCAAGAGAAGGAGAAGGCAAAAGCAGTCCCCTTCCCTTCCTTCGGCTCAATCACGGGCACGACAGCACATGTATGTACCGGGCAAAGAAAAATTTGTTTTCTTTTTTATTTGAATAGTAAAGAACGCTCTGTTTAGTTCGCGGAAAAGCGTCCCCTTTTCACGAATAGTTGTCCACCTCGAGAGCCGCGTCAGATCATTTCTATCTCTATGTACGCTTCCATAGAAACAATATTTTTCCGTATTTTTCACCATTTTTCCAACATCTAAACACAGCCTAAAGGGTAGTGTGCTGGGCAAACAAGGCAATTTGCAGCAGATCCTTGATTCCGCACCCACTAATGCAACAAAACAAGCTCTGGCTGCTGGAGAAGAAGACATCTCCTTGTGTGTCTCGGAGCAGACTCTTGATTCTGCACCCACTAACGCAACAAAAACAAGCTCTGGCTCTGGGCGCACGGCCGGCCGGCGACGAGCGGCGCGGCGAGGCGCAGGCGGTGGCGTGGGCGGTAGGGGCAATGCATGGGCGGCCGCGCATGGCTGGACGGGGCTGGCAGTGCAGGCCGACGACACAGCAAGCACGGGGCAAGTCGGCGGCGCGGCGAGCACGCGGCAGACTGGTAGCAGGCACAGGGCGGGACACCGTACGAGCCAGGCCAGAGGGGCGCGCGCGGCCAGCGCCTGCAGGGCCGGTAGCCGGAGGGGTGTGCGTGGCCGGCGACCAGGACCGAGCGTAGGCGGCGCAGCTCGCCGGCGCCCATGCGCGTGGCCGAGCGGCGCGGCACGCCGACTGCTAGGCCTGTGCGCGGGCAGGCCCACCGGTTCGGACGACGACTCGTGGGCTGGTCTTGTGGCTGAGATGAAAAGAGGAAAAGAGAGGGAAAGGGAGGAGGTGGTGGATTGGAAAAATAAAGGAGAGAGGGAAGATAAAAAAAAGAGAAAGAGAAAAGAGGAAAGAAGAACTGTTAAAGATGACATTTTTACTCTGGTTCTCCTATATGGTGGCTGAAAAGTAGAAAGAAAAAAGAGGATAGAAAAAGTGTTGGAGATGCTTTTGCTGCTATCTCCAGGCCATCCATGGACTCTGGTTCTCCTATGTGCAGCAGAAGCCGGCAGCTCTGGTGATCGTGCAACTCCAGCAGTGCCTCTCCTCCGAACGAGAACAAGACCGAGAAAAAGAAAGAGGGAGGGCAGGAGTGCTTGATTTGCATCACCCTACAAGTGCCACCAGACGTCTATAAAAGAATGCAACCAGGATTTCCGGGACTAACCCTCCGGAGTCCGAACGAGCTAGAAGCAATCAGGTAAATGCGAATGTCTATGTGGCTCCAGCTCCTACTGCATCACATCTGTTGTGAAATCGAAAGAACGAGATCACCAGAGGCAAGGAAGAAATAGTTTACTGCATTATAATGGTGATTCTTAAGGGCGACACAGCGCCGCCGATCTGCTGCCAGCGGCCGGCCTTCCGCGTGCACCGCCGTTGGTCCCCCTCTTTTTTCACCTTTGGTATCTCGCCGGAGGTCGAGGAAATGGAGATCCATCTCTTCAAATAGATTCTAATAGATCGAGTCTAGATTAGGGTTAGATTTCTTCATGCCGCGTTTCGTGGTATGGGAGATTTGTTTCCTCCTTCTCTTCTCCGGCAACGGCGAAGAGACATGGTGGCTTGAGTCTCTTCATGGCGGCACCGATGAAGGAGGTGACGGCATCTACGCTGCCGACAACTTTGTTGGGACAACGACATGGAGAATTAGGTTTCCGGATGGCGACATCGAGGCTGGGATCGTGCCGTCGTCATGGAATAATTTTCTCCGGCCACTTCTCCGCTTTGTCGTGGTTAGATTCGACCACGATGAAAGGCTTGTGAGACTAAGTCTTTCACCCGAGATGATATCAATCAGTCTCGGATCAGATAGATTGGGATCAATCTCTCTTCCCGAGATGAAAGGCAGAAAGGGGAAGAAGAAAGATGCAAAAAGGAAAAAGAATTTTGTGCTCGTTCCAGCCTACAGGAATGTTGGTCGCCGTTCTTTGGACGCTTGTTCTCAGCCTGCTTGCTGAGCGTATTTCTGTGCAGCCTTCTATTTAATTTTTTACACAAGTTTGGAATTGAGATTTGGAGCTGCTTAGTGCATGAGTACATTGAGAGTGCTTGTAACTTAACGATGTACTCATCTTTGATATAATGCAATTCTTCCTTTAATTAAAAAAAGGCAAGGAAGAAATAAAAGGTAGGTGCCCGCGTCTTGAATTAACAAAGACTAGCAGTACAGCTAAGGCCAGTCTCAGTGGAAGTTTTATGAGCATTAAATAGGCTGCCATGTCACTATTTTTTATAATGTGGCGGTGTATTAATGAAGAGAGATGAAATGAGTTTCATGGTGATGAAACCCTTCGTACACAGTTACCTAGACAGCTTGTGTCTTACATGTAGCCTAGGGAACAATAAGAGATGAAACTTTGCATTGAGAAAGGGTTTTCATCATAGTTTTAAACATGTTTTAGATAATGTATCACTATAGGTAACTGTGTCCATAAAACTCAAAAAAATCGGTGACAAGCGATTAGAACAGAAAGTGTTTTTTTTTTTTACTTTGACCAATGACCTACTGACAAACTGGAATAATGAAACCGAAACACAAGTCAGGCACCAGCATGGGCCTTCTGCCCTTCTCCATGGCCACCGGCCCCAATACAGGCCAAGAACCAACGGGCAGAAGCAGCTACTGCTATCTCTCATGGTCAACACAAGATCGACGACTAAAACATCTGAGGTTGGAGTTGGATATTTCAAAAAAAAAAAAAATGATGTCGACGGTGGATAAATGCAAAAGGAAGCGCTTGTACTGTCTCTCCTGCCCAAGGGATCCTCATTGTTGGTGATTCTGATTAGATTTTATTAAATTTATACGAAAAATAGTTTCCACTTTTTTTCTATCCTACGGCTTTCTTTCTCGTTGCATACTAAGCTTGTATCAGCTTTTTCGGTAAAGTGACTCTTTTGCTTTGTTTCACTTCTTAGTAAAACGTTTGATAAAACGGCTTCTCCTAGTAGTTGAAAACAACATTTTTCTCATAAATTGTCTATAATGCCTTTTTTTATTTTTCGTTTTCTTTTCTATTTTTTCTTCCTTTACTTCTTTCCTTCCCTACCTATCCATTCGTTATCAGCCGCGGCTCCCGTCCCTCCCACCACATCTCCTTCTACCGTCGCCTTCCTCCTACCGCTGCCCTCCTCACCGTCGCCACCCCCCGCCGGCTACCTCCTTCCTCCGCGACGGGGGCGACAGCGTTGGTCCACCAATCCGGCAGACACTCGCTGCCAACCATGGCAGCCCCGCCGAACCACGCATGGAAGGCGGTCGGGCCGGCCATATATATCCGCCCTAGCCGCCGGCAGCCGTCGGATCAGGCGGACGGCTGCGATCAGCGCGGGGCGGCGGCGGCGACGCTGGCTGGGCCGCTTCGACGGCCCGCCCGTCGGCTGTTGGGCTAAAAGCCCGTTAAGGTAAGCAGGTCACGAGCTTTTGAGTGACAGAGCCGAGCCGAGCTGTTAGTTCCCACGCCGAGCCGCGCGATGAGCCGTTCGACGAGCTGTGCGCCGAGCACAGTCGCGTCTGCGCAGCTGAGCCGCCGAGCCATGCGCAGAGCCGCGCGTGCTGAGCCGACGCTGAGCCGAGCCACTTTGCGCTGGGCCTGACGGGCCGCGCGTAAGCTGGGCCGTTTCGTCGCATTTGGGCTGCACTGGACCGATTCGCGTTGGGCCAAAGTGGGCTGAACACCCAATTTAAACATTAAGTCGCGCGTTTTGAGGGCCGTTCTGGGCTGATTTTGAGTTACGGGCTGAATTTTAGTTTTCTTTTATTGAAGATTTTCAGCCCTTTTCTTTTAAGCTCACTTTTATTTCAGCACTAAATTTAGTTAATGCATGTGTCAACTTTATTATAAGTGGTTGATGTGCCCTTATAATTTCACTAAAATTTTAGTAAGTTGAGTTTTAAGTTTATATGATTTAAGATTTAAGCTTTAAGTTAAGTTTAAGCTTTATTGCTTCCGCATTAAGTATAAATTAGTTCTTGCATAAGAAATTTAAACATTAAGTTATATTGTTTATTTAAGTTGTATACTTAAGTTTTGATATATAAGTTTTCAGTGGCTCATTGTTTTCCGTGCAAGTTTATTTCTTAATTGCAAATTAAGTTTGAGCTATTAAGTTTTATTTGATTATGCACCGTTACATATGAGTGGATTTTTATGTCGTGTTTTTTCATGTTACCATTATGCAATTAAGAAATGCTAAATTTTCATGCACTTATAAAATAAGTTTTAAGTTTTCATGAGCATGATAACTTTATAGTGCAATCTAGTTACTTTCTTGCACTATTTTGCCTTACCATTAAGTATTCCTTTCTAAGTTTAAGTTTAAATTTATGATAAGTTTATTTGTATTTAAGAATGCTTTAGCATATTCTGTTAGATAAGTATACATTATGATTAAGCTTTGCATTGTTTGCATATAAGTTAAGCTGAAAATTCCCTTTTCCACCTAAGTGCATTTAGATGCCTCTATTTGAATGGAACCAACGAGAAGTTCATTTAGAGTACACTTGTAATTAAATCTGACCAACGTTGTTTTAACTATGAGTTGAAGTTAAGCTTCGCTTGTTTTTCCCAACGGTGATGCAAGTTGTTGCTTATTGCGTGATTTTTGATCAGACCAACGTAGGGTTGAATTTCATGCTTTCATGTGCATCTTATTGTACTATTACTGAGACATATTTTATTTATGAACTTTCAGTTGATTATTCAAAGTTGCTAAGTACCATTGAGCATTATGATGGCACAAACTTCCCTAGTTGGAATCAGGATGTGCTAGGCATTCTCAAAACCTTGGGTCTTGATTATGCGTTACGTGAGGATAAGCCAACTGCTCCGGCGGTTGGAACTCAAAATTATGTTGATAACATAAGTGAGTACAACTCAAATTCAAAAAAATGGGAGAGATCCAATGACTTGGCTAAGATGGTCATTAGACATACCGTCATTGAGGCCTTGAGAGATTCTTTTCCTACTAAGATCAACGGTAAGGAATTATCAGTTAAGGAGTTTATGGACTCAATTGAGAAAATGTATAAGCGTAAGTTAGCCACTTTCCTCATTAAGAAATTAGTGACCTCACGTTACAATGGTCAAGGTGCATTAAGGGTGCATGTTAATAACATGGTCTACATAGCTGAAAAGCTAAAAGTGTTTGGGATTCATACCTCGACTACAATGCTTTCGCATTTGACCACTGCGTCTCTCCCTGAGAATTATGCCCTAGGCATATGCAACTTTTGTAAGGAACCTGAACACATGCAAAGTTGGTGCCCCGGATTTGCTACATGGCTTCAGAAGAGAGGTAATTAAATTGTCTCATAAGTTTTATTAAGTTTATTTGCTCCCACAAATTTAAGGTGGAATAACTCAGGTGCATCTGCACATATTAAACTTCCTCTAGGTATTCTTGGATCTTGAAGGAGGGGAGATTCAGGGGAGCAAAGTCTACAAGACTTCATCAAAGTCAAAGACTCTGGAGCTTCGCATTAGAATTAAGTCATTAGTTTAGCTTTATTTTCAAGCTAGTGATGTACTTTAGATTAAGAAAGAACATATTTGTTTTCTACGATGAGAAATTCTTGACATTTGTGTTCTCAAATAAGTAATAATACATCATCGAGTTTGTTTCATTTCATTTATTGTTTATTTTCATCGCAATTGTCTTTGACTGTTATGAGTTAAAAGTGATGAGACCTTGTCGAATATGTGGTACACTCACGTTCAGAAAAATATGTTGTTTGGTCTTGTAAATAGTTCTCTCCATGATCTCTGCAGTTTCTTACATGCAAATGTACAGTACAACAAGATCGTGGAATCAGGGGCCTTCAAGACAGTGCATAGTAGTACATGTCTGTGCATACTCAGTGCACGAGCACCGGCCTGTGCATCCTGGTACCAAAAAGAACTAAGCAGCGCCTAACTGTAGAACAAGCATTGCACAATGACAGATGGGTCGGTACAAGCCATTGTGGAGTACCTGCATCTCTACAGCTGCCTATAAGATGTCAATCTTCAAGCTGGCATGAATGACAGAGTACTCTGGAGATGGACAGAGACCGGGGAATACACGGCCAAATCAGCATACCAGACGTTGCACCTCGATCCACAACTCGACAAGGACTCAGCTTGATCTGGAAAACTTGGGCGCCAACGAAAGTAAGGATCTTCCTCTGGCTGGCCTTCAAACGCAGGCACTGGACTGCAGATAGGCATCAGCGCCCTGGACTCGACTCGGTCGAATCTTGCCCTCTGCGATCAGGCCCTGAAGTCAGGCGATCACCTATTTATGTTTTTTTTGTACACAAGACAAAGGTGGGCCTTGATCTCTATGTCACTAGGCCGATAGATTCCCAACCCGCAGATCAATGGCACCTTGCAAGACTGGTGGATGGCAGCTCGGGAACTCTGGAACGACAAGAAAAGAAAGGGCTTCGACACGCTGGAAGCGCTAGTTCTCTGGGAAATTTGGAAGGAAAGGAACTGTCAACGAGCTTATTGCTACTCAAGATCAAAGCTGAAGGTTTCCTGATGGCTCTCGGTTTGCTGTTGCAGGTTGTGGCGCTTCTTTTAATACCGACTTAAATGTGGTGCTAGGTTCTTGCGCGTGCTCAGCACGTCGCGTCGTTGTAAGGCCATGGCCAAACTCTTCTTTCTTAATACAAAACTAGTAAAATGGCCCGTGCAAATTGCGCGGGTAGCTAGGTTTTTATATTAATATTACATTTATTTTAGAATAGATGCAAATAGGTTTTTTAATCATGTCTTTGTAACAAATCAAGATATCATTTTTTTTGTTAGCGCACATCTTTTTGAAACATGAATTCAAGAGAAAAGAGAATACACTATATAAAAACCTATTTTTTGTGTATTTTGTTACAATGTTAAATTATTCTTATATTTGAGTAGAATATTTAGGTGAGTGGTTCAATATATAATACCAAACTAAAAATGAGAATTTAATTTTGAGTTTGAATTGAAACACCTCATTAGTTATTAGCACAACCAAATCTCCTTTCTTTTCTTTGTTCTCCTATCATTGTTCGCAACATCCCATACATGCACGATCCCATATTGCCTTATCGTTATTGCGCTTTTCCCAATATAAACATTGTGCTTCATTATTATGGCTAGCAAGGTTATCTCCCGCCTCTCTCTCTCTCAAAGGAGTGCTGCCCGCTATACTACAATCATCGAAGACACAACTTTGGTTATTCGTGTTGGTCTCATCGTTGTCTCTGTTGCATTTGTTAGTGCATGTACGGATGCTCCCCTTTGTATAACCACCGGTCATCATACAATCTTTCTAGCATCTTATACACGCAGGTCGATTGCTACTTTAGTTGTCGGTCACCTAATAATGTGTTACTTAGCTCCAATGTTAGAAAAACAACCCAGAATTTACATGTCACTATGGTCATCATCATATCTTGGCTTTCATGACGTGGTCATCATCATATCTTGGCTTTCATGATTTTTTTTTCTTGTTTCTCCTTCTACACATTAGGCCACCTCCAACCGCAGTCAAAATCGCCGGCTAAAATACAGTTTTAATTGATGAACAGTGCAAAAATTGTCTTGCTAGTTATCTACTTCTCGCATGCCTCGAATGCTCCCTAATGCCTCTCCCTCTCTCACGCACATTTTCTAAGTGCATATTGGTAATGTGCAGAGCTCCTCTCTCCTCCACGTTCGTTGGCAAAGTTGCCAGTCCTTGTTGGAGGTGGCCTTAAGAAGTTGTGCAATTTCTATGCTTTTGGAGGAGCAAATGGGAGGGTACCTAACAGAATTCCAACTCAATGGTTTTTGTTCTTCTGTTCATGTAAGTGCAAGGTGTCTGGATTTTTTTTTGCCGATCCTTCGATTCAAGGCAAGATCATCATAATATAGACACTTATGAGTAGATTACATGAATTTGATTGGTAGTTGTACTCACCTTGGTAGTGCATGTGAGGTAAGAGATGGCACAAAAAGGAACATATAAGGTGAGAGGATGCACAACCAAAGGACATGACACACTCATTTTATTTAATGTAACACTTATTTTTTTTACTGCCATCGTAAGTAATACTGAATGGACAAAAAATGTTATAATTTTATTTAGTTAAATTGCATCATTCGTAGTATATTTGTTACTAAATTGTTTGTATTGATTAGTTTAATTGGATTATCTATCTTTTAACAAAAAATATTTTATTTTGAAGGTAACAACTAATATTTTTAATGGGTTTTTTATTTGAGGATTTTGATCCCAATATCAAGTGAAACCGTAAAAGCATTTTTAATTTATTTTATTATAAGTTTAGTTATTTATTACTTGCATTTGGCACATACTCTTTATGGTAAATTCTAATCCCTCACGCATGTGTCCAAGGCTGCAACGTATGAGCAATTAATTAGTGTTGTTACCTTATAAAATTCTATTTTCTTATGAATTTAGTGTCCTCAGGTTATTATCTTTTTCCTTTAATGGGTTAGTTGAAACTCCAAACCGTTAGATGATCATGACATTTAGTGATATATAATAATTATATTTGATATGACTATTTTATTCAAGTGCTAATTTTGTTATTTTTATAATTATGATTTATTAAGCTATTTACTAAGCATATTCAACTTGGACACGGTCAATTTCTAATGTATTTTTTTATTTCGAATTTTGCTATATAGCAAACGTAGTTGGCATGGACTCTTTTGTCAATTGTTATTATACCTATTTTTAGTTCCAAAATTATCAATTATTAATTGGATGTGACATGGACTCTTTGTATAGTCTAGACCGTTAGATCTTCATTAAATTCTACGGTCTAAATTCTTCTCTTTTTTAGATTAACGTGGGATTTTCTAGGCCCTCTCGGTGAATCTGGTGGCTCCTTTTGCTTCTGCTTTATTAAGATAATAGATGTGTAAATCTCATGCATATTCGATAAAAACATCACAGCCAGCTCCTACTTGCATGAAGGAAATAGCTGTCGCCTGTATATGTACATACAGTAGCCATGACAGGTGCAGAAAACAAATTTCAAGTACAAAATTCTGCAGGATTTGTATTGTTTCATATTAAATCTATATGAATTTTCTTTGCCAATGAAGCCCAAATCAAGATCATGTTGAACTAGATGCATTTAGTACATATGTTCACGTGCCCTTACATTAGCAGCACATAAAGTTCTTTGAGGAACCTCACTACATAGAGTGATAGAGCAGGTAATTTACATTTTACAGAGTACAGCTACATGTTTTGTAGTACTCTGAAGCATCATTTCCTCCTACCAGGAACAAAAGCCTCCTAATCATGCTTACAACTGCTTTGCATCCAGTTTCTTCAAAATGGTGTTCACTTGCTAGTCAATGAGCGTACTTCATCTAGCTTAGTTGCTCTTACTTCCTAGTCATCTGCAGAAAACAACCTCCGACTAACATGCTGTCTTTTTCTCTTCCTCTGAGTGTCATATCCAGGGCACCATGTGGTCAAGTTCTCCTTCATCGCCTCGTCATTCGTGAACTCAATTGGGTCTTCTTTCGCAACGTCTTCTTTCAGGTGATTAGAGTCTGAACTCAGCTGAGAACAACCACTTCCAGAACTTGATTGTGTGTTCTTGTATTCACCTCCACAATAGCTATTTCTGTCAGGCATCAGTTCCTCCCCTGGCTTGACAATACGGCGCATTACCTATGAGTGCGCAGAACATGGCAAAACATCAACAACAATCGATGGAATAGAATGCAGGAAGAAGGTAGCAAACAAGAAGGGGGGGGCTGGAGGCGGGGGCAAGGATTAGTGACTCGATAGATTACTAAAGATAGCATGATAGACTACTAAAGATGGAAGGTCAAGCTTAGTGACTCAACAGATTACAGATTCCTACTTGCCAGTCCTTTGTATCAAATCGGAACACAAATTGGCTGTTGACCACTTTCCCGGAATCTATCAATGTAGCTGCAGGAGCATTCCTTGGAGCTATAATAAGAATGTAAACCACGAATTGATCAGACATTAGTCATTTTGGTGTGAGAGATGGATCATCAGGAAAAAAACGCTTACCGACAAAATGATCCCTGCTGCCATCCACTCTTATCTCTGCTCTTCCATCCTTCACCAGAAATGAGAGTGCAAATATGTTCTCAACGGTCTGTGCAAAGGACCGCCGGTTCAAAACGAGATGTTCCAGCTTTACGCGTCTCATCGGGTTTGTGCAAAGGACATTGAACATGACAGAAGCATTCTTGTCGGTGTCATTACTTTCAACTTGGTCTGGTGCCAATTCATCAGGCTGAAAAATAGGTATGATGTCATGTATTGACATAGACAGAAAATTAAAGACAATGATTCAGTGATCAACATAAGTACTTAAAAGTTGAAACAATGAAAAAGATTAAAAAAAATAAATCATGTAGTCAACAGATAGATGGAGTGTGAATGTCACCGTTCAATGGCAACTGAGAAAATTAAGTAATGCATTGGCACAAATCATTTGTATAGACCTTGTGTAAATTCAGCAGTATATGTTAGCACTCCTGTGAGATTTGATTAAGAAAGCATCTTTTAGGTAGTGGTTCGACTAATTTGTTAAGGCACGCAAGAATTAAGATGCTATATGCAAACTGTGAAGGGTACTCTTGCAAGGTTGCAGCTGAATTCTCCCTAGTTCATCTCTAACAAATTCTTACAAGCTGCGATAGATTTGATCTCAATGACTTGGTAAGAAGAGGCATGGAAAAACTCACCTTTGTAGGTTTACTGTCTAAGCGCCCAGATTGTCTTCTAACAACATGTCTCGGTTCCTTTTCCTTGATAGTGAGATCCATAGGACCATTCCTATCATTAAAGGGAAGAGTTACACAAAAAGTTCAGATTTCTTAAAACTGCAGCTTGCGAACAAACCAACAAATATTTGTGTCAGGGAAGGCAGATTTTACATTGTTTGGCATCCAGTAGCTGACATGAACAAGGGGGATACTGCATCACCAAGACTCGACAAGGAGATTGATTCACTAGAATCATGAAGTGGCGTGGGCGTAACACCAAATTTTCTGAGCAGAGCTGTGAGAAATTCAGATGGGGTCGGTCCATCTCTGTTTTCCACCTTGGCGGATGAGACCAGAACATCAGAAAGGTTCAGCAGAGCCTCACCATCTGCAAGCTGCTCCAGTGGTCTTTGCACTGACAATTTATCAGGAAGCAAATTAGAACATTCAGGTACACTCATTTGACAATTTATTATAAGATGTGTTCTTTGAAACACAATAATTTCCGTGTGCAACTTCGTTAGAAATGTTGATTTGGAAATAGATACTACTCCTAGATGGGAAAAAATTGCCCTTTTGCTGTATCGCTGGAAAGGAAAAAAAAGCTGCTTCTTTTTTTTTGCGCATAGCTCTCGGGAAACGATTATTACGACGTGAGGCATTCAGATACGTGAAGTACTCAACCAGATTTTAAACACGATGATCACTAAAATCCCAATGCGCTTTAAGAAGGTAATAGCGAGGGAAACGGAAGGAAAGAGAAGAAGCGCAAAAAAAGCAACCACCTTTCTCATGAAGCTTTTCAATCCTGTCCATGGCGGCGTCGAACCGGCCGAGAGCGGGGTCGTCCTTGAGCTCTGCAATCACACACAGGCGCGCGCATAAGAAACCGCACACCATTGCCGCCAGTCGCAGCGCCGCACGATCGCAGAGCCGCGGCGAGGGCGTAGGGGAGGGAGGCGCGTGCAGTTACCGCGTATCGTCGTGTCCTTGACGGCGGCGTACTCGGACCGGAGCGCGCTCCTCTCGGCGTTGGTCTGGCTCCAGGCGACGTCGAACTCCTTCCTCCAGGCCGCGTCCGGGTCCCGCCCTCCCGCGCCGCCGCCGCCCCCGCCCCCGGCCGCACTGCTCGCCGCGGGATCCCCCATTTCCCCCTCGCGCTCGAGCAGGCCTCGCTGCGGTGGTGTGCGGAGGGGAGCAGCCAGCGTGAATCGAGAACGGGAGAGAGGCGGAGGCGGGCGGTGGCGAGGACGAGGGCTTTGCACTGCTTTCGGTCGAGCCGCTCCTCCCAAATACCCCCACCACCACGACTCGTCCGGTGGGGGGCAAGTGTGCTGTATGGTCGGTTACTGCGCGGTCAAAGCATGTTCTAGTTTACTCCCATGGAAGAACCGAGAACGTGAGCATACTGGCAGAGTTTAGTATACTCCTACAGTCCTACTCCCTCTACAGGCCTACACATCCTTTATTTACAGGCTTACCCTTCCTCTCTTGTCATGTTCACTTGACTGTACAAGTAAATTTGTAATTGATCACTTTTATTGCATCCTCACCTCATGGCAGGTGAAACTCTATCCATCCCGGAGTGACCAGTAGCCACAATGATGAGGTGTTACACATGCCACGATTCTTACAAAGTTTTATACGACACTCAATTCAATTCAGAGTACCAATTCAAGATTTCCAACTACAAGTTCACGAATCTTTTCACGATTTCGTGAAAAAATTTCGGGTTTCGATTTTACCGATTTAGAAGTAGTAAATGTAAACAAAAACGGTGAAAAGTTATATTGATAGGATGAAAATCTCGAGACGAATCTAACAATGGTAATTAGAGCGTAATTAATTCATAATTAGCGAATGGTTACTGTAGCATTACTGTTGCAAATCCTGGATTAAGTAGGCTCATTAGATTTGTCTCGTGATTTACAGCCTATCCATATAACTTTTCACTTTTTCGTCTATATTTAATACTTTACTACTCCGGTTCAGTAAAAGAAGTCGTTTAGGACAGCGACACGGTCTCCAAAGTACAACTTTGACTTCTTATTTTTATAAAGATATTTATTGAAAACTAACATATGTATATTTTTATGAAAGTATTTTGCAAGACAAATCTATTCATGTAGTTTACACATTTCGAAACTCAACGACTTAAAAGTTATTCATGATTTATATTCCTAATGTTTGACTCAAATCTTGTCCAAAACGACTTCCTTTACCAAACCGGAGGGAGTATACATCTAAGATTCTCCTTTGATGTGATGGGTGAAAAAATTTTGGATGGGAACTAAACACGGGCTTAGAGGGTGGATATAGGTGCTAAACTTTAATAGATGTCACATCACAATGTAAAAGATGTCAAAAAAGATTTTTTATTACCAATAAAAAAATAAATTATAAATTTTATCAGTGCTCCACAAGACAAATTAATTAAATATAATTAATCTATTATTAGTACATGTTTACTTATTGTCAAATCATAAACTAATTAGACTTACAAAATTTGTCTCGTAAAATAGTCTAATTAGTTATTTTTTTAATTTACATTTAGTATTTCATGCATATGTACTTTTGTTTCGATACGATAGGTGCTAAACTTTAGCACGTGGAACCAAACGGGGCTATGTCTCACCAACACATGACGAAGAGTTCATAAATCCTAGCAAGCAATCGAATTGATGCCTCATCTAGACAATGATACCATGCTTGAAAAATGAAAACCTCCACAACAAGATCATCTCTGTTTCCTATCTAGATTAACTTATTGAATTTATGGTAATATGGTCCTAGGATCGTTATTGGTCCTGTTTATTTCTCACAATTTTGTAAAAAAGTTTTCAGCTAGAGAACCGTGTCAGTTAATTTCTTCTCTTTATGCACATAGCCCAATGTAAAAAGTTTTCACCACTTTTTTTAATCCTTTTTCACTCATTTAAACACGCCTACAATCTATTTATTTCAGCTAATAGATTATTAGCCAAAATATATAATCTGTTGTGGGAATTAGACAGGGCTCAATCACTTAACCATAGTTCTCAATGTAGATAACATCATTAATTAATAAATAAATGATAACATTTCGGTAATAGGAGCTATGAAGCCTCATCGTAGAGAAACAAAAGAAAAAAATCACCAAACACAACCATGAAAAAGGCCTCATCTTGCACTCTTGCAGTTGCGGCTCAACATCCCATTAATATCATCAAATCCATATTCTATCAGTTTTTTTTTTTTGGAGGAAGTGATGCACTGCTTGTGAAGCAAGCTTCCATTTTCTGTGAGAACATAAATCGAGCGCATTGACACCACACTTTCTGCAGAGGAGGTGCAGAAGTAGTGAAAGTGACCGAACACATTGGTCTCGCCCAAAGGCGGATGGCACGCCCGTAATAACACGCCAAACGCGACAGCAAAGAAGAAAGGGAAGAAAAGGCACGCGCAGGCGCAGGCGCAGCGCAGCCCCACCTCACCTCTGCCATCCACTCCCAATCCCCGAATCCAAATCGATCCCCACCTCGCATCGCTCCCCATCCCTCGCCGGCGGCGCCGCCCAGATACTGCTTGGTCTCCCCGCCGCCAAACCCGCCGCCGCAGCAGCAATAACCGGCCGACCGACCGGCGGCGAGCCCGATGAAGGCGTCGATCAAGTTCCGCGACGACGACAGGCCGCTGATGCGCGCCAAGGTGCCGATCGGCATGCTCGGGCTGCCGTTCCAGTCGGGCCTCGCGGCCGGCGGCGACCCGCGGGAGCTCCGCTTCGACCTGTCCACCGCCTTCGCGTCGGGCCCGGCGCTCCGCCTCTCCTACCGCCCCAACGACCCGGGCCTCCCCTTCGCGCTCACCGTCCGCGCGGGGCTCGGCCCGCTCGGATCCCCGGCGCGCGCGCCCTTCGCGCTCGCGGCTGAGTTCAACCTCCTCTCCTCCGATCCCTCCACGCCGGCCTTCTTTCTCCGCCTCAAGCCCCGGCTCGGCGACTTCTCGCTCTCCCACACGCTCCGCTCCCACGCCGCCGACGCCGGCGCCCTGGCGACCCGTAAAGTCGGGGAGGCGGCCCCCGACGGCGAGCGGGAGTTCGGGTACAAGCCGCCCTTCTCGTTCACCGGGGGCGGGCTCGCGGCGGACGTGGCGGCGGCGGGGACGAAGAGCGGCGTCGGCGCGCTGCTGTCGGGGATGCAGATGACGACGCGGAGCGTGCTCCCGCTTTGGGGCAGGGCCAGCCTGCGGTTCAACTGGGGCCTGCGCGTGCCGCCGGAGCTCCTCTCCGACGGCGGCGTGGGCGGCGGTGGCCGCAAGGGAGCCCGCGCGCCCGTCAGCAAGATGCCGCTGCTGGTCATGAGCAAGCTTTCCATCGAGCAGTCCCCGCGCGGCGACGCAGACGGCGGCAAGTGTGGCTCCAGAGCGGAGCACCATTCCACGGACGCGGTGGATGGCCAGGGAGACGGCGAGGCGGCGGTGTTCTCGCTGATGAGGCGGCAGCTGGAGTCGCTGAACGTAGACAACATGATGTTGCGGCGAGCAGTGGAGGACCTCCGCGCCGAGATCCAGAGCAGCAACAGGGCCGCCGCGCCCGTGGCTGCCACTAGAAGTGAGGGCAGGGTGGCGGCGACCGCAGCGCCGCCGCCGCAACCGTACCACTCGTTCCCTGTGAAGACGGACCGGCCCAGGGGCGCCGCGAGGGAGGCCGCGCCCGAGAAGGCGGCTGCGCCGGATGATGTGGGCGAGGAGCTGAAGAAGGCATTGGAGGCGCGCCTCCGGTGAGCTCAGCCTTGCTGGCCATTTCATTTCATTGCCACCTCGGCAGCTCACTGCTATGAGCAAGCTGCGGTACTGCCCCCTGCCGGGGCTGTGTCCGTTAATTTCGCGCTTACAGTTTAGTGGTTGTACTGTAGTAATCTGCTACTGTTAGCCATTTGAGGCTGCTGATTTATCCATGTTGCTTGCTTAGCTTATAGTTTTGAGCAAATGATGTGATAAAGGATGGTGGCAACTTGTAAGTGGAGTGGTCTGGCCATTTTGTGCTAGATCAGGCAAGCAACTAGCCTATTTTTAGAGTCCAAATTTGCATCCTTAATCCCTTGCATTGATGTATGAAAATTGAACAGCCATCCCTAATCCCTTGCATGATGTGCTAGAACCTAAAGTTTGGCAAAATAGTGCTTTTTATAATGGACGAAGAGGAGGAAAATCAAATTGATGGCTGCCCTGATAATTGTTGCTGCGTCAAAATATGAGCAGCTGTGATCTAGCCACACAAATGCTCCATATTTGAGCTGCAAATTGGCTGGATTTTTAGAGTTTGGATGCCTCGTGTTTAGACATTACTGTCTTGTACTCATGTTTTACTGTCCACAGATCAACAAATGATAAAGCTCATGACAGCCGCATGGCCATGGTGATACCATTTCACTGCATAGAGAGTTTTGGAATTGTTGTTACCACTGTTGTGGCCTGTGGGCAGGCACCTTGGGATGCCTAGCACCAGGAGCAATTGTAATTTTTAGACATAATTTGATATTTAAATGTTGAGCAATAGGACGTACAGCACATAGCTTTGGAGTCCTTTTACTGGAGGTGGTGTCTGGAAAGTGAACTGATTCATGCTTCGTCAAGAAGGGTCTCAACATTGTTGGCTGGGTATGCAGTGTTTTCTTTTGCCCTTTCCTACCTTAGTACTAGCAATGAAATTCATCTATCTGAATTCTCAAAATCCTGTCGCTTTTGCAGCTTAACATGCTAATTGGGAGCACAGGTAGGAGGACATCATCAATGGGAGGTGTGGCAATGTGGTGGTGTAAGCGGTCGAAGGATCGAAGCCATCCTTGATATCACTGCAATGTGCACCTATGCAGACCCTGGCCAGCGACCATCAATGAGCAATGTGCGAGCGCGTCTTCGAAGCTCCTCCTGATCTTGCGACGGCTCGTCGGAGCCCGGTTCCTGGAAGTCGCTTATGCTCATTTGGTGGCTTGTCGTAAGGGCTAAGCGGGACCGACGATTTCCATCAACTAGTCATCACCCTGCCCCTGGTCGAGAAATAGTCCTGATGCCTCTCGAACTCATAGATTCAAAGCAGAAACTACTCAAAGATTCAAAGCGGAAAGTTCATCGCGAGAGGCTAGGGTTCAAGTCTCTCTCTACCATATCGATGGAAATCATCAGCGTAGAAGAGGAGGATGCATGTAGATTAGCGCTTTGTTTCTAAGTTGCCTACTACCTCTCTTCTTCCTGAATCTTGCAGTTTTCTTCCACTTATAGAGGTTCCTCCGCACAGCTTTGTAGTGAACGTCACGAGAGGCGCACGGTAAACTCTAGATAGTACAATGTAAGCGTTCTGTCACACATCATAGCGTTCAGGGAGGCTTGATGGTGCGTCCTATTGTACCTATCGATTGAGCAATGAGTTTACATTATTGCTACCTGCTAGTACATACCATAATGAACTGAGTGGTTGAAGTTAGTGCAACGTGCAATCTTCAAATTACTGTCCGCAACGTGCAATGGACAGCCAAAAACATAACAATAAGCAAAATGTTCAGGCTTGTCTTATTGACCGGTTAAGCCTCTTCTGTTGGTAAGATGAACTCAATACCAACTCGTGTTTCTAAGTCATTGATTAGCCCACAAGGTATAAAGTAAACCACAAACAATAAGCATGTTTACTACGCGCTTTTGTTTATGCAAAGCCTGAAATAAATGCCCAAAATATGGCAAAACAGAAATGCCAATTGGGAGCACAGGGAGGAGGACACCATCAATGGAGAGACGGTCGAAGGTCCGAAGCCATCCTTGACGCCACTGCAATGTGCACCCATGCAGACCCTGGCCAGCCACCATCAATGGGAGAGGGTTCCTCTGCCGTTCACCCTCTGCAGTTGAGTCTCTGACTGGTGGGACCCACCATTGTGAGGCCCACACGGCAGTGACTCAACAGCAGAGACGTGAACTGCAGAGGATCTCATTCCCATCAATGGGCCTGTCCTTAAGATGCTGGAGGAGGAGATCCTGTCTCCCTGCACAAGTGAGCTGTGCAAACCTGATGAACTTGCTTCTGCTTGCCTACCGAACAAAAGGAGACTGGATCACTGGATGATCGGTGCTACCAAAGCTTAGCCAGGAACCATTCTTTCCTAGTGGTGATAACATGGTGCAATAATTAAGAGGGGATGAGAATGACAACATTTCCTACAACTCTGCTTATTTTGTTGGGAACATATATGCAAAAGCTTACCGTGTGAATGTATTACGAGGAGTTTTAAGAATGCTGCAACTCGATCTGCTTTGTTGAAACTGCGGTGTAAATTGTGACATTATGCTATGAAGGATGAACATAATGTAATTAATTTTCTCTCTTGCTAATCATGCATCGTTGAGGATACCGTACGTGCCCAACTCAAAACCAATGGCTAACAAGGAATCCAACGCTCACGTTTTCATATACCTCATGGCTTGATCCTTTGGTGCGCACTGGTATGAGACAAAGGTTGCGAATGCACTTCAGGTCGCGCGAGATGACTGCCATGGTGATGGACGTCGACGTCCTCAAAGTTTCAAATCAAAAGTCATCGAGCATGCATTGTCGTGTCCTGGCATTGACGCGCGCGTGAAGTAAGTTCATCCTGATGTTGTCATCAGGAAGTCATTGGCTAGGAATTAATCCTGCTGTCTCTCATGCTCAGAGATGTGGCTACTGGTTAGGTTCAAAGCAGAGAATTAGTCGGGAGGCTTGGATTCAAGTCTATGTTTCTTTCATATCGACGAGAATCATCGGTGTGTACAAGAGGAAGGATGCATGGGGAGATTAGAGTTTCGTTCTCCAACTTTCCCACCTCTCTTCTTGCCGGATCTCGCCGTTTTCTTCTGCTTCTAGTACTTCTAGGTGCCTTTGCACAACTTCAATTTACAGTGAACCTGACGAGAGGCGCACGGTAAATTTTAGGCAGTACAACTACAATGCATGGGCATTCTGCCACATCATAGCATAGCGTTCCGGGAGGCTTGAAGGGCAGGATGCTTGATGGCGCATCCTATTATCCGTGTTGCTCGCTTAAGCTCGTATTTTTGAGCAAATAATGTGATGAAGGATGGCGGCAACCTTGTGAGTGTAGTGTTCTGGCCATTCCTTTACTGGAACAGCAAGCAACCTGCTCATCTTCACGACCTACATGACTAAATCTCGTGCTCCCTAATCCCTCGCTCAGGCTAACAAGCAGGCACTCCTGACTCCTGAGGATACCGTGCGTCCGTTCCCAGCTCACAAATTGAGCGGCTAGCAAGAAATCAAATGCTCTAGGCGTTAGGCGACCACACCGCGGTGGAGGAAGCTGCAACCATGGCCGGTGTCCTCGAAGATCCAAATCAGAGACATTGAGCATGCATCGCCCGGTGGCGTCGCCGGCAAGAGCATCCTCGAAGTTCGTCCTCATCTTGCGATGACTCGTCAGAGCACGGCTCCATGAGTTCCTCATCATGTTTTGGCGGCTCGCCGGAAGGGCCAAGCAGGCCGACAGCTTCCATAACTATGTACCAGCAACTTGTTGGCTGAGAATTAATCCCGATACCTCTCATGCTCAGAGGTGTGGCTATTGGTTATGTTTAAAGCAAAGAATTAGTCTAGAGGCTTGGGTTCAAGTTTATCTTTGTAGTTTGTCCCATATCGATGAGAACCATCAGTGTAGAAGAGGAGGTGTGACATTAAACTTTTGTTTTCTAATTAAGTTTCCCATTTCTCCTTTTCTAGTATCTTGTCGTTTTCTTTTGCTTGTAGAGGTGTCTCCGGAGTCCGGACATCTTTATAGTGAACCTGATGAGAGGCGCACAGTGAACTCTAGATAGGCAATACAGTGCACGAGCGACCTTCCACACATCATAGCGTTCCGGGAGGCTTGACGGCAGGATTCTTAGTGGCGCATCCTATTGTACCTATTGAGCAACCACCCTTACCAGCTAGTACCACAACGGTTTAGATACACGAAAAGCGTCCATTTTTCACGAAAAGTTATCCACCTACAGAACCGTGTCATTTCTATCACTATGCACGCTTCCATAGAAACATACTTTTCTGTATTTTCTATCTCTTTTTCTCGATCTAAACACACCCGAGTCGTTGAAGTCCAACAGGAGGAGATACTGCAGTTTGGCATTCCCTGCTGGACTGCTGGAGTTCTGGTGGCCATCTTCACGCCTACACTGCTGCTCGCTGCTCACCACGCACCTCGCGTCTCAGCTAGCTCTGAAATCTTGAGATCACTGTGCGCAACGTGCAGCGTTCAGCCAAAACATAACAATAAGCAAGCAGTGTTCAGACTTGTTT